>CM070493.1:3356973-3426973 GCA_036324585.1 Champsocephalus esox
TGAGGGGTTTGGATGACGGGGGAAACTCGTGTCACAGGCTCTTGAAGTTGACGAAACACTCGAGACAAATGTAATGGAAGTCAGATGGTGTGTTCGACGGGCAGTGATATCATAAACCTGTTAATGTTCGCATTCAAACACTTTTCTTTTCCCAGCTGTGTTCACCTCGCAGGTAAGCGGTCAGGGTCAGGGTTAGACCCGGCTTCGTAGTACAGGCCTCTGGTGTCAGTCTTCGTCGTAAAAGAAATCCAGGAATCAAGCCAGTAGACCTGCATTAGAACTAAGGGGGAAACTGTAGTATTCGGTGTATCGAACATCGTTTCCAGGTGTTAGTCTGGTCCGAACTTACCTGGACGTCAGACTTGAACATCGGCCAGCAGCTGCAGCAGTTCATCACGCCTTGAGGCCTGCAGGAAACACAGCATCGAGATAACATCGTGATAATTATCTTTATTTGAACACTCTGCAGGGAAGATATCAGCGTCTGGTAAGAGCAGACCAAATCTAGGACAGATAGCCGGCACTCTGTGTGCTAGAGACACCTGACCGTTCCACAGAGAAACCAGCACAGGAGAAGACAACAGGGCTCCGATAGGGAATTTACATTACAGGCCATACATGCTAATTGCAAAGCTAAGGTCATATGATGATTGCCTGGCAATGGTCAACCCTTCTGTCTGAGAGCTGCAGTAGCTAGGCGTGAACTGAAACTGTGGGAGACTCAACCGAAGGCAGAAAGGGAAATATATATCATTACATGAGACTTGTGATACATTCCTATGATAGATATAATAATGAAGTCTTTACCAGAGACCGTGGATCGTCCAGTTGTTCACATTCTGAGGAATCAGGCAGACAGACGGTTGATGCAGAGACTGCACACACACACACACACACACACGCACGCACACACACACACACGCACACAGTTAATCAGTGAACATTCTGGTGCTCACATTTCCTAGGCATTTATAGCGCTAGCTTTATTGATGTTTTCTCTGGGTTTTATTTTGAAAAACATGCATCACCTGGAGCTTCCTGTAAGGATAGTCCTACTTTATGGGGCTCTTATTTATCAAGTATGACCCTGCGCTTCCTGTAATCATACAGTTACGCTATTGGGCTTTTATTTTGAAAAACACACCTCTTCCTGATCTTTCTGAGTATTCAGTTACTGTAGTGGGCTTTTATTTTGAAAAACTCTTCCTGGGCTACCTAAAAAACATGGTTCCTCATGAGCTTCCTTTACGTTTACAACTACTCTTCTGGGCTTTTACTTTGAAAAACGATCCTCTTCCTGAGCTTCCTGTTAGTGTACAGTATCTCAATTGGGCTTTTATTTTGAAAAACATGCTTCCTCATGAGCTTCCTATTTGGCAACAGTTACTCTTTTTGGCTTTTACTTTCAGTTATTTTTGTTACAGTAGGATACAGTAGCTTTGTGGGTGTTTTATTTTGAAAAACAAAAAATAGGAGGCATATCCCAATCTCTTCCATAATTTACTATACTTCCTTCCTTTCCTTGACACCTCTGTCCTTCTTTGCCATATACCTCATGTATTGCCCTTTAGTTCCACAATCCCCTGTTTACTTCCCTTTCATATGTTCCTCTTTATATCGTAGGAAACATTTAATATCATTTCCCTTTTTATTATAAGTTAATTTCTCGATGTCTCACCTGGCAGAAAGCTCCGGGCCACTGCAGAGTGAACAGGAGACACTTCCAGGAGCAGAATTCCTTTTTGTCGGGCAGCTCTGAGTCTTGTTGGCGGCCATATTTGTAGTCCTTCCAGTGTTCTTCCTGTGTGTTTGTGTAGTCAGGAAGCAGGAGGAGGAGTGCAGGACTGAGAGTCACCAGCAGGGGCAGCACTGAGCGACACATCTCTCTAGTGTGTGGACTGAAGAAAACACAAAACATTCATCAATAACATTAAAAACAACACATTTAACTTTCTGTACGGATACGGTAAGATACAGTTTTGCTTCTGTGACGAAATAATTTCCCAAATCGGGATCTATCTAACTATTTGGGGGTTTTATTTTGAAAATATGCATCTTCCTGAGTTTTTGCTATAAGGAAATAGTCACTCTTTGTGTCTTTTATTGTGAAAAAAACAAGTCTAACCCTGAGCTTCCTGTGAGTATTCAGTTACTGTATTGGGCTTTTATTTTGAAAAACATGCATCTTTCCTGGCTTAATTTAAGTGTACAAAATCTGAATTGGGCTTTTACTTTGAAAACGAGCCTGAACCCTCTGTTAGGACACGCGGTAACTATTTGGGTCTTTTATTTTGAAAAAAAGTCTAAAACCCTGAGCTTCCTGTGAGTATTCAGTTACTTCCTTTTAAGTGCACAAAATCAACTTTTATTCTGAAAAATATGCTTCCTCATGAGCTTCCTGGAGGTAAACAGTTACGCTTTGTGGCTTTTATTTTGAAAAACAAGCCCTATCCTCCAAATTGAGATGTTGCAGTATATGACTTAAAGGTCCCATGTCTTCTACTGATCATAATTCCATTGTTGAGGTCTACTAATATAATTCACATCGTTCAATGTTCCAAACTCACATTAGTTTCTCACACAGCATCTCTGTGTATTCACTCTCTGTCCTACACGGCTTGTTGCAGCTCCTGTTCTTATCGTTGTAATGCCATTGAAGACCACCAGACAACGACAAAGGTAAGCCATTTTGCCGTTTTTAGCTACCTAGCGCCACGTGTTTTGATGTCTGTTCTTGTTAATAGCTTCGCGAGTTCTTATCATGGAGTGATGATGTATGTACCCATCGATTCTGTGTCTTCTCACGATCAGGTCGATGGGTTGGACGTGCAGTTAAGATAAGTAATAAGGGTGTTATGAGTGAGAAACATTCATAGCTTATTAAATATTAAGATGCCCTCGATGCCCTCCCGCGCGCGGTACCGGGCGGTGTGCAGGCAACAATAACCAATACAAACAATTATATTGCTTATGAAAATTAAAACAAATATATAAGATGAGAAAATATACAGCAATACATTGTGGAAAATAATTTAAAGATATAATACATGCAATTTATTAGTTGTTAGTTGCTAGTTTATCATGTTACACACCTTCCAGGCTGAACACTCATCTCTCTCGACTCCACCTCGAGGATAGAACTGCTAACAGAGCACTTATATACTAACAAAGGACTGGCTCCTCTGAAGCCAGTTGAGCAGCACTTGAAATGCTTGGCTCTATGAAACCTGATGTACTTTATGATTCTGTTTTCCTCAAGGTTGTGTCTTCCTGTCGAACGCACTTATGTGATCGCTTTGGATAAAAGCGTCGGCTAAATGCAATGCAATGTTTTAAATCAAGTTAATGAATGATATTCAACCATATAAAGACGTCTAATGCAAAGTTAGCAATTCATAACATTTAATAATGTAATTAAAAATAAATCTGTGTGACGATGAGAGACTTACCGGACGCTGCGATCTGAAGGGAGTGAAGTGATGCAGGTAGAGAGTGTGTGTGCATGCGTTGTTAATAAGAGGAAGTACACACTCTCCTCTGAAACACACCTGGCAGCTTTCACTCTTTCACTTCCTCTGTCAGATTCAATTTTAATTTGTATTGCCACACTCAGGACAACAGTCTGCAGTAATAACAGGAGCAACCCAGTCTCACAAATAAACGTGAAATAGCTACGTTGGTCCACAGGCAAAGCGTAGTGTATTCACAAATAACCCTCTCAAGACGTGACATGGATACAATCAGTGTTGGGAACGTTCCCTTTCTACATGAACTAGTTCAGTTCGTAATTCAAAATGTTGAACTAAAGTTCATGGTTTCAAAAACGAACTAATTTATAGTTTATAGTTATTTGTTCAAAACGTTGCTGCGAGCTGTTGTCTGTCTCCTGTACGATGCTAATGGGTCTGGGTGGGAGTGGATCTGTTTTGGCTCTCTTTGTATTCGCTACTCGCACATACCGTGGAAGGCTAGTCGTGTGCTTATTCTCAATGTGCCGTTTAAGGTTTGTCGTCGATGTACGGACTTGCTTTTTCAAACCGGGCGGACACAGTTTACGGGCAAACGTTTGATTTTTTCCGTCTGAGTCGGTTCTGACTTTAACGTTAAACTCTTTTAGATGCTCATACGCCGACGCCGTAGAGTCTCGCTCTGAGCGAGTGCTGCTGCAGCTGCTCTCGGCTTCATACTAATTAATTCATTCATGCAATGCTCGCCGGTTCCGCGGTTCCACATTGTTTGTTGTGAGGAGTCTGATATATTTAGTATATTTATATTTTAGTGCGACAGCCAGGGGGTGACAGGCGCGTACGCGTCACAGGCAGCTTGCTGTCGCCAGATTGGGTGGTTTCCGCATTATTTTGAAGCCTGTTCACGGTGTGTTCTAACTGGGGTTTCGGCTGAAAGGCATATGAAATCTGGCACACTTTTGAACGCCGTTATATACAGTGCTGAGAATGAACGCACTTTTGAACGCCGTTATACAGCGCTGAGAATGAACGCGTTCTCAATTACGTTCATCTAGCGGAAATACAGTACGTTCAGTTCACGTTCGCCCAAAATATGAACGCGTTCGTGACCGATCGTTCATTGAACGCGTTCAGGTACATCACTGGATACAATATGAAAAAAAAACATGGAGCTCAAATAATCTTCGTAATGTCTATCAAACTATAGATCCTACACATCCACAGCACGTACATTTTAAAGTGCAATATAAACTTTGCGCTAGAAATGTAATAAAAGCATTTTAACGGACAAACTATCCGACAATGTAGGATTTTCCACTAAAAATAAATCGGGTGTCCGCCACGTTTTTTTTTCTCACTGGAAAAGTTGGCGATCACGTGACATGGACACTGGTCATTAGAAATGAATAGGAACACATACTGTATCCATGTCACGTCTTGAGAGGGTTATTTGTGAATATACTAATGTGTTGCCCATGGATGAATAATAAGAACTGGATACATCGTTCTTTCCTAGCTGCGCATTGGCACAGGAGACAAAATGGCAAACGTCACAGATTACCCATCATGCCTGGCTGTCAGAGCAGAAGAACCCGTATGTGCGCTCAAAGAGCATGCGCCCCTTAAGCCCCGCCCCCCGAGCGCTCACTCTCTGCTCACTAGCAGAGAGAAATTAAATCAAGATTCGGCTTTTAGTGCATTTTCCAACTTTAAGGACTTAATGATTCTAATAAGGGTTATACAATAGTTCACACTGGGAAGTTTATTTAGTTTAAAAAAATATATCAACTGATTTACAGACGTCTGTTTCCCAATGTTAGTCAATGGGGAAAAGTCTTTCCGGGCCCAGCGACTGATACGGAAGTGTAGTACCGCCGTTTGGCCACAAGGAATATTTCCACACTTCCTGGGGGCTTGAGAGGGTTATTTACGAATATACGTAGCTATTACACTTTTTGTGAGACCGGGTTGACATATCATGACGATAGAATCAGATAAATAATTGTTGGTGAAAAAAAATAAATGTAAAAATATTGTAAAACAAAAATTAAATTAAAGAACCAAATAAATATTTGTCAAAGACTGTAATAACAAATAAATGAAATAGCAGTAAATACATATATCGAAAAATACGATACAATTATGATAAATTACTGACGAAAATAGGTGAAGTATATCCTCTCCTGTCTAGGTGTATATCAGTATGTAGTGTCTCTACTTTAAAGAGTCCTCTCCTGCTGATGTTCAGGTGTATATCAGTATGGAGTGTCTCTACTTTAAAGAGTCCTCTCCTGCTGATGTTCAGGTGTATATCAGTATGTAGTGTCTCTACTTTAAAGAGTCCTCTCCTGCTGATGTTCAGGTGTATATCAGTATGTAGTGTCTCTACTTTAAAGAGTTCTCTCCTGCTGATGATCAGGTGTATATCAGTATGTAGTGTCTCTACTTTAAAGAGTTCTCTCCTGCTGATGTTCAGGTGTATATCAGTATGTAGAGTCTCTACTTTAAAGAGTCCTCTCCTGCTGATGTTCAGGTGTATATCAGTATGTGGTGTCTCTACTTTAAAGAGTCCTCTCCTGCTGATGTTCAGGTGTATATCAGTATGTAGTGTCTCTACTTTAAAGAGTCCTCTCCTGCTGATGTTCAGGTGTATATCAGTATGGAGTGTCTCTACTTTAAAGAGTCCTCTCCTGCTGATGTTCAGGTGTATATCAGTATGTAGTGTCTCTACTTTAAAGAGTTCTCTCCTGCTGATGATCAGGTGTATATCAGTATGTAGTGTCTCTACTTTAAAGAGTTCTCTCCTGCTGATGTTCAGGTGTATATCAGTATGTAGAGTCTCTACTTTAAAGAGTCCTCTCCTGCTGATGTTCAGGTGTATATCAGTATGTGGTGTCTCTACTTTAAAGAGTCCTCTCCTGCTGATGTTCAGGTGTATATCAGTATGTAGTGTCTCTACTTTAAAGAGTCCTCTCCTGCTGATGTTCAGGTGTATATCAGTATGTAGTGTCTCTACTTTAAAGAGTCCTCTCCTGCTGATGTTCAGGTGTATATCAGTGTGTAGTGTCTCTACTTTAAAGAGTCCTCTCCTGTCTAGGTGTATATCAGTATGTAGTGTCTCTACTTTAAAGAGTCCTCTCCTGCTGATGTTCAGGTGTATATCAGTATGTAGTGTCTCTACTTTAAAGAGTCCTCTCCTGCTGATGTTCAGGTGTATATCAGTATGTAGTCTCTACTTTAAAGAGTCCTCTCCTGCTGATGTTCAGGTGTATATCAGTGTGTAGTGTCTCTACTTTAAAGAGTCCTCTCCTGTCTAGGTGTATATCAGTATGTAGTGTCTCTACTTTAAAGAGTCCTCTCCTGCTGATGTTCAGGTGTATATCAGTATGTAGTGTCTCTACTTTAAAGAGTCCTCTCCTGCTGATGTTCAGGTGTATATCAGTGTGTAGTGTCTCTACTTTAAAGAGTCCTCTCCTGCTGATGTTCAGGTGTATATCAGTATGTAGTGTCTCTACTTTAAAGAGTCCTCTCCTGCTGATGTTCAGGTTTGTATCAGTATGTAGTGTCTCTACTTTAAAGAGTTCTCTTCTGCTGATGTTCAGGTGTATATCAGTATGTAGTGTCTCTACTTTAAAGAGTTCTCTCCTGCTGATGTCCAGGTGTATATCAGTATGTAGTGTCTCTACTTTAAAGAGTTCTCTCCTGCTGATGTTCAGGTGTATATCAGTATGTAGTGTCTCTACTTTAAAGAGTTCTCTCCTGCTGATGTTCAGGTGGATATCAGTATGTAGTGTCTCTACTTTAAAGAGTTCTCTCCTGCTGATGTTCAGGTGTATATCAGTATGTAGTGTCTCTACTTTAAAGAGTCCTCTCCTGCTGATGTTCAGGTGTATATCAGTATGTAGTGTCTCTACTTTAAAGAGTCCTCTCCTGCTGATGTTCAGGTGTATATCAGTATGTAGTGTCTCTACTTTAAAGAGTCCTCTCCTGCTGATGTTCAGGTGTATATCAGTATGTAGTGTCTCTACTTTAAAGAGTCCTCTCCTGCTGATGTTCAGGTGTATATCAGTATGTAGTGTCTCTACTTTAAAGAGTCCTCTCCTGCTGATGTTCAGGTGTATATCAGTATGTAGTGTCTCTACTTTAAAGAGTCCTCTCCTGCTGATGTTCAGGTGTATATCAGTATGTAGTGTCTCTACTTTAAAGAGTCCTCTCCTGCTGATGTTCAGGTGTATATCAGTATGTAGTGTCTCTACTTTAAAGAGTCCTCTCCTGCTGATGTTCAGGTGTATATCAGTATATAGTGTCTCTACTTTAAAGAGTTCTCTCCTGCTGATGTTCAGGTGTATATCAGTATGTAGTGTCTCTGCTTTAAAGAGTCCTCTCCTGCTGATGTTCAGGTGTATATCAGTATATAGTGTCTCTACTTTAAAGAGTTCTCTCCTGCTGATGTTCAGGTGTATATCAGTATGTAGTGTCTCTACTTTAAAGAGTCCTCTCCTGCTGATGTTCAGGTGTATATCAGTATGTAGTGTCTCTACTTTAAAGAGTCCTCTCCTGCTGATGTTCAGGTGTATATCAGTATGTAGTGTCTCTACTTTAAAGAGTCCTCTCCTGCTGATGTTCAGGTGTATATCAGCATGTAGTGTCTCTACTTTAAAGAGTTCTCTCCTGCTGATGTTCAGGTGTATATCAGATGCTACGTCAGTTTAGGAAATAAGAAATCAGTTTTTATTTCCTGTTGCCCTCCGTACAGTTTGGTCTCTGGGGCAGCTCGTAGTTTGGCAGGGATTCAGAAAAACTGATACTGTGTGTTGTGCGTGTGTGTGTGTGTGTGTGTGTCCTTGTGAGGGTGAAGTGAGGCAGCGAGCTCGACACACACAGCCACAGACATGAATCACCTCCTGGTAAATATAATGTTATTGTTGTATTCTTTAATCTCCGCGTCTCTAGGATCAGGAAGTCGTTCCACGTGTGAGAAGGAAGTTACAATATACTGAGACTCTGAGCGACGACAAGTGAGTTGAGGCCTGACCTTTGTGACGTGTCGGACGGGAGAGTACAACTTTCACTGCGTTTTATTATTGTGTGTGTGTGTATGCGTGTGTGTGTGTGTGTGTGTGTGTGTGTGTGTGTGTGTGTGTGTGTGGGTGTGTGTGTGTCATACGAGGTAACATGTAACATACAATCTAAATATATACACTGACTCGCCTCACATGACCTGCTGCATACCTGCTGCCCAACACACACACACACACACACACACACACACACACACTGTGACATGTTTACATTCTGCTGTCTGTCTTTAAGTACTTTTTGGTGGACATGTTAACGTTTCAATTATTTTTTAAATACATATATTATATTTTTTTATAAATATATTTTAGTTTTTGAGAACATTTTAATTATTATATAATGATAGTATTTCTTTTTGATATTATTTAATATTAAACATATAGTTTTGAACTTCTCATAATATTTTAGTGAATATTTAGTAAAAGTAGAAGTACTCAGGTCTTGTACTTGAGTAAAAGTAGAAGTACTCAGATTTTGTACTTTAGTAAAAGTAGAAGTACTCAGATCTTGTACTTGAGTAAAAGTAGAAGTACTCAGGTCTTGTACTTGAGTAAAAGTAGAAGTACTCAGATCTTGTACTTTAGTAAAAGTAGAAGTACTCAGGTCTTGTACTTTAGTAAAAGTAGAAGTACTCAGATCTTGTACTTTAGTAAAAGTAGAAGTACTCAGGTCTTGTAATTTAGTAAAAGTAGAAGTACTCAGATCGTGTACTTAGTAAAAGTAGAAGTACTCAGATCCTGTAATTTAGTCAATGTACCTGATCTCAAGGCGACTGACTTTAGTTTAACTGTTAACACAAACTCACAGCACTCTCTCCTTCCCTGCCTCCTGATTGGTTGAGGTGTCAGGTTCGGAGGCTCTGATTGGCTGTCAGCAGTGTGGTGAACATTAAACAGCGAGCAGTTTTCTTAAAGAGACAGTGCGCTGCTGAAGGTCGAAACATAGGAACTGTTTATAATAATATAATAACAAAAAATACATTCTTAAAATACTCACATGTATTAACAAAAACCTTTTATAATGTATTATCAATAACTTAAATATGTAGTTGTAAAAACATATATATATTTCCCATATATTGTTCTTAAAAAAATCCAATTTATTATATTATTAAAAAACGATTTGTTGGTTTGTGTGTGTGTGTGTGTGTGTGTGTGTGTGTGTGTGTGTGTGTGTCGTCTTCTACGATGTGAAGAATAGGAACAGAAACCCAAGTCACCTTCGAGTCAGAGCAATCTGAACGATGATAAAGATACAGTGAGGTTAAGAGTCTTTTATAACATGAAGACCGTGGATATAAATATAACCAGAGGCACCTGGATCGAGTGCGAGAGCTGTGTGTGGAAACAGAAATGAAACGAGGCACTTCCTGTTCCTTTCTTCTGCTTTGTCTCAGTATCACTACTCCACCTATTCTTACACTTAATTACACGCGCTGGCTCTATCTTCCGATTCCTGAAAGTTCCCTGATGCGTGAAAGCTCTTTTGCTCAGGTGCCTCTCTCAGTGGACTTAACATCCCACTGGACGTTTTGCATCCATGTTCTATTTCATATTAATAATCCATTCAATGTGCTACCGGAACTTTGCATTTCCACATGTATATATATTTCTCGTTTTTAATCTTTTAACGCTATTTTATTTCTATTTCTAAAATATATTCAACTGTTCATTTCTGTGTCTTAGTTTCTCTTATGTACATTGCCTTGTTTTTTATGCTGCTGCAACGCCAACATCTCTCTCTCTTGAAAGACAGGACCTCTACTTGAACTGTGCTATTGCTACCTTAGTCGCATTCACACTGCGGTACTTTCCCCACAAAGGTTCATGGGAACTTAGTTCATGATCGCGTTCACACCAAAAAGAGCCGGTACTAAAAGTAGTTCATGCAAACCTTTTTACCCGCTCCAAAGTCCCCGCTAGAGAGCAGGGACTTTCGAGCGGCTCTCTTGTGAGGAAAGAGCTATATTCCTGATTGGCTGGCGGATTGCAAACCACGCCCCGTAAAACTCCCAAAGAGTTTTGGGAAGCCGCCATTTTATTATCCTCGCATTAGCATCATTAGCATTAGCATTAGCCCAGCGCAGAAACGCAGAGAGACTAACTTATGGCAACACAAAATAAAACATGGGAGCAGTGGAGATGAGGAGGTGTCGGCGTTCTGGAGATTTACTCGGAAGGCTTCAGTAGCAGCTGCTGGGACTCCCAGCAGCTGCTACTGAAGCCTTCCCCAACTCCGGGGACTTCCGGCCGGGGACTCCGGGCGGCAGTATACATATATCAGGCTATGTTCCACAATCATTCAAAGTAGCAGTGATAAAACCGCTTCTTAAAAAGCACAACCTCGATCCAGAGGTTTTAGCCAACTATAGACCTATTGCTAATCTTCCGTTCCTCTCAAAAATTCTTGAGAAAGCGGTCGCAAAACAGCTGTGTGATTACTTAAAAAACAATGATTTATTTGAAGATTTTCAGTCTGGCTTTAGAACACATCATAGCACAGAGACAGCTCTGGTTAAAGTCACAAATTATATTCTAATAGCCTCAGACAAGGGACTTGTCTCTATTCTTGTTTTGCTCGATCTCAGTGCTGCATTTGATACTATCGACCATGATATCCTATTGCAAAGACTAGAGCACTTGGTTGGCATACAGGGAACTGCTTTAGGCTGGTTTAGGTCCTATCTATCTGAACGCTCTCAGTTTGTACGTGTCAACGATGAATCTTCCACGCAAACCAAAGTTAGCCATGGAGTGCCACAGGGCTCAGTGCTCGGACCTATTTTGTTCACATTATATATGCTTCCGTTAGGCAATATTATAAGGAATCATTCTGTAAACTTTCATTGTTATGCGGATGATACACAACTATATTTATCAATCAAGCCTGATGAAATTAATCATCTAAATAAAATTCAAGACTGCCTTAAGGACTTAAAAACGTGGATGACCTTAAACTTTTTGATGTTAAACACGACCAAAACTGAAGTTATTGTACTTGGCCCGAAGAATCTACGAAACAAATTATCTAAAGATATACTAACTATGGATGGCATTAATTTGGCCTCCAGTGAGACTATAAGGAATCTTGGTGTTATATTTGATCAGGATTTATCCTTTAACGCCCACATAAAATCAATCTCAAGGACCGCCTACTTCCATCTACGTAACATTGCAAAGCTCAGGCATATCTTGCCTCAAAGCGATGCAGAGAAACTAGTCCATGCATTTGTTACTTCTAGGCTGGATTATTGTAACTCTTTATTATCAGGGAGTACCAAGAAGTCAATCAAGTCGCTTCAGCTGATTCAAAATGCTGCGGCTCGTGTACTAACCAGAGTTAGGAAAAGGGACCACATTACTCCTGTTCTGGCTGCCTTACACTGGCTCCCTATAGAACACAGGATATAATTTAAAATTCTTCTTCTCGCCTACAAAGCCCTTAATGGGCAGGCGCCATCTTACCTTAAAGAACTCATTATACCCTACTGGCCTACTAGGGCATTGCGTTCCAAGAATGCAGGGTTGTTGGTTGTTCCTAGAGTCTCTAAAAGTACAATGGGAGCCAGAGCCTTTTCTCATCAAGCTCCACATTTGTGGAATCAGCTTCCAGTTTGTGTTCGGGCGGCAGACACCCTATCCGTTTTTAAGAGTGCGCTTAAGACCTTCCTTTTTGATAAAGCTTATAGTTAGGGCTGATTAGATTCAGCCCCTAGTTTTGCTGATATAGGCTTAGTTTGTCGGGGGACATCTCACTTCTTCCTTCTCTCTGTCTGTACCTGTGTACTCTCATGTTCCGATTAACCCAGCTTCCCCAAATGTCTTTCTTTTTGGGGTCTATATATGCTGGGATCCGGAGTCATGGATGATCCTGCGGTCCTGAGTCCTGGATCTTGAGTCGTGGCTGTGGTCCTGGATCATCGGTCCTGGATGGATATCCTCGTGGATTCATCTTCCTATTATACACACATGCATTTCCAAACATTTGGACTACCTATGTTGCAAATGTATTATCTTTTCAATTTACACACGGCATCTATTGCACGTCTGTCCGTCCTGGGAGAGGGATCCCTCCTCTGTTGCTCTCCCTGAGGTTTCTCCCATGTTCCCTTTAGACTGGGTTTTCTTTGGAAGTTTTTCTTTGTACGATGTGAGGGTCTGAGGACAGAGGGTGTCGTATTGTCATACTGATATTCTGTACACACTGTGAAGACCACTGAGACAAATGTAACATTTGTGATATTGGGCTATAAATAAACATTGATTGATTGATTGAGTATACGCCGTGAAGTGGTTTGCAGCCTGCCAGTAAACCCAAAGCAGAAGAAGAAGAAGTGACGTCAGCGGCTTCATTTGCCTAATCCTCCCTCAGGGACTTATTCCGGTGTGAACGCGATCTGTGCTTAGTTCATGAGAACTACAGAGTTCCATGAACCTTCGTGGGAAAAGTACCGCAGTGTGAACGCGGCTTTTGTGGCCGTAGTTGTTTATATTTTCCAAACTAAGCTTCACATTTCTTTGTATTTCTCAGAAAGTTCCAGCATGCCTACTTATTAGCTCGCTTGCCTGTTTACTTGCTTACTGGCTAACTTGCTTAATACTTCAGTGCTTGCTTACTCGCTTGCTTGATATGTTCTACTTGCTTGCATACTTGCTTACTGTTCTACAGTACTTGTTTGCTTGCATGCTTACCTACTTATTTGCTTATTGGCTTGTTCACTTTACGCTTCCTTGCTTATTCGCTTGTTTGACATTTATTGACTTACTTACTTGCTCTGTTCCTTGCATGCTTACTTGCTTACTAGTTGTCTTACACTCTTACTTGCTTGCTTGCTTGCTCACAGACTTTTTTACTCTATTGCTTACTTCTACCTGACTTGTTTACTCCTTGCTTGATACAGTGCATACTTGCTTGCATGCTTACTAACTTATGTACTCACTTCTTGCTTTCTTGCATACTTTCTTACTGACAGTACATGCAATTTGCCAAAATACTTTGCCAGATATTTCCTCAGTTTTGATTTAAACTCTTGTTCTCTTTAGCAGTATTTCATCGTGGCACTTTTCCAAACTAAGCTTGACATTATTATGTGTTTTGCAGAAAGTTCCAGTTCTGGCCCAGCGTGCCTTCAGCAGTTCTGCCAGACAGCTGAAGAACAAAGTCCCCGACGCCCAGAAGATCTTCCAGGTAAAACAGGAGAGAACAGAAGAGTGATGTTGGGATGTATCACTGTGAGATGTTACACAGCAACACCGCAGCAATGAAAACAAACTGGCTTAAAAATCTAAAGAACTCAGATTTACTGATCTGTGTAATGCCTCATGAGGGGGAAGACAAAACCTCTTCTGAAGTAAAAGCTAATGTTGGGCTATAAGGGAACTACAGCACGGTCACATGACTTCACGTCACCACCGCTAAGCTAAAGGAGGCTAATGTTGGGCTATAAAGGGAACTACAGCACGGTCACATGACTTCACGTCACCACCGCTAAGCTAAAGGCAGCTAATGTTGGGCTATAAAGGAACTACAGCACGGTCACATGACTTCACGTCACCACCGCTAAGCTAAAGGAGGCTAATGTTGGGCTATAAGGGAACTACAGCACGGTCACATGACTTCACGTCACCACCGCTAAGCTAAAGGCGGCTAATGTTGGGCTATAAAGGAACTACAGCACGGTCACATGACTTCACGTCACCACCGCTAAGCTAAAGGTGGCTAATGTTGGGCTATAAAGGAACTACAGCACGGTCACATGACTTCACGTCACCACCGCTAAGCTAAAGGTGGCTAATGTTGGGCTATAAAGGAACTACAGCACTGTCACATGACTTCACGTCACCACCGCTAAGCTAAAGGCGGCTAATGTTGGGCTATAAAGGAACTACAGCACGGTCACATGACTTCACGTCACCACCGCTAAGCTAAAGGCGGCTAATGTTGGGCTATAAAGGAACTACAGCACGGTCACATGACTTCACGTCACCACCGCTAAGCTAAAGGCGGCTAATGTTGGGCTATAAAGGAACTGCAGCACGGTCACATGACTTCACGTCACCACCGCTAAGCTAAAGGAGGCTAATGTTGGGCTATAAAGGAACTACAGCACGGTCACATGACTTCACGTCACCACCGCTAAGCTAAAGGAGGCTAACGTTGGGCTATAAAGGAACTACAGCACGGTCACATGACTTCACGTCACCACCGCTAAGCTAAAGGAGGCTAATGTTGGGCTATAAAGGAACTACAGCACGGTCACATGACTTCACGTCACCACAGCTAAGCTAAGGCTTTTAAATGCGCTTTTTTTTAATCAGTTTTATATCAGTGAATACAATGGCTCAGTACAAATATTTAAATTACTCCTCATATGAGTCATGAAAATGCTGATTTGCTTTTTATTTGATTGAGTATATAAACTTGTATCTGTTCATCTTTATCTTAAATAACTGTGGGCTTTTGGATCTGTTGTATATCTTCAGTGAATGCACATGGATATAATCTGCGGTCCACGTTTCAAGTTCTGCCATTTCTCTCAGATCTAAAATATATGTGTGGAGTTTGGCTGCGATTATTTCACTTCAACATCCAACAAACATACACTGAAACAATGAGGTCCGAACAAAAACACACGGTTCAACCTCCGACAAATAAATATGCCAACCAAATTCCTCGGCACTATTGATTGATAATGTGGTATCTCTTTATGCCAACACGTATTATGTTTTTTCTCTGCAGGAGGACAATGGTTTGCCAGTGCACATAAAGGGGGGAGTCGGAGACGTCCTGATGTACAGAGCCACCATGGCGCTAACTATCGGAGGTAAGACTTGGGACAATACTGAATGTTCTCTTCAATATCAGAGTAGCGCATGATCAGAGAGGGCAAAAGTACACACATCCTTTACTCGAGTAGAAGTACAACAGATACTCGTGTTTAAAAAGACTCTGGTAAAAGTAGAAGTACTGACTAAACTTCTTTAGTCAAGTAAAAGTAAAGTGGCTTTGAAGTGTCCTTAAGTAAAAAGTAGCCATAACTATAGCTGTTTTAAAGAGTACCTGACCTCCCAGGGCCGGCCCTTGGCATAGGCAGTATAGGTGAATGCTAAGGGCGCATCAATCTATGGGGCGGCACCAACAAACAAAAAATATAAACATTTCTATTTCATAACGACACAATTTCCCGATTTTGGATCAACAAAGTACATTATTATTATTTAATATATTTATTTACGACTTTTGAATCCACATAAACACATCGGCAAAACCCGGCTTACTTTGAGCGTGTGTTTTAAACAGTTTAATCCCTTTGTGAATTGTTTCCACTTCCGCGCCGTCCTTTAGTTTCTCCATCCAGCGGGAATCCAGATGAATGAATCCTGAGTCCAACAACCATCAAAGTCGCTCCAACAGCTCCTTGGTTACGCTTTCATCCTCATGATAGCTATGCGATTAACATGATGACTCAGCCTCGATGGAGAGAGACATCAAGCATGCTCATTTCTGACGTGGAGCTGATCTGAAGTACACATTGATACTGCTTTCTGTTCCTCCATCTTGAGACTGTGTGACTCCCTCTCTTGGATATCAGCATGTGAAGGACACTGTGAAGGAACTAGTCTCTGTATGTGATGACTCCTTCCCCTCTGGAGAGGATCCCAGACACACGGGTCCTGAGGCTGAAGCTCCGGGGACTAGGGATTATGTTTCTAACACTTTCCAAAACCCAAACAATTGTTTAATAACAAAACGTCTTTGTGATTTATGTGTTTTGTAGGTACCTTTTACTCTATATACTGGCTGGTCTACTCTGCCTTTCCTCACAGTAAAGCGTGATGAAGAAAATGGCTCCGTCTATCGCCTGGAGAACAACGCTCGGCTCCATCTAATGTTTGTTGTGTGTAATAATATTTAATTGTCTCCCAAGTTGTTCTGCTTTGATTGGGCAACGCTGAATAAACAATGGGAATAAATTAAACATTTTCTTTTGTCTCTCTGTGGATTCTAATAGGTTGATATCAGGATGTAGCGTCTCTACTTTAAAGAGTCCTCTCCTGCTGATGTTCAGGTGTATATCAGTCTGTAGTGTCTCTACTTTAAAGAGTCCTCTCCTGCTGATGTTCAGGTGTATATCAGTATGTAGCGTCTCTACTTTAAAGAGTCCTCTCCTGCTGATGTTCAGGTGTATATCAGTATGTAGTGTCTCTACTTTAAAGAGTCCTCTCCTGCTGATGTTCAGGTGTATATCAGTATGTAGTGTCTCTACTTTAAAGAGTCCTCTCCTGCTGATGTTCAGGTGTATATCAGTATGTAGTGTCTCTACTTTAAAGAGTCCTCTCCTGCTGATGTTCAGGTGTATATCAGTATGTAGTGTCTCTACTTTAAAGAGTCCTCTCCTGCTGATGTTCAGGTGTATATCAGTATGTAGTGTCTCTACTTTAAAGAGTCCTCTCCTGCTGATGTTCAGGTGTATATCAGTATGTAGTGTCTCTACTTTAAAGAGTCCTCTCCTGCTGATGTTCAGGTGTATATCAGTATGTAGTGTCTCTACTTTAAAGAGTTCTCTCCTGCTGATGTTCAGGTGTATATCAGTATGTAGTGTCTCTACTTTAAAGAGTCCTCTCCTGCTGATGTTCAGGTGTATATCAGTATGTAGTGTCTCTACTTTAAAGAGTCCTCTCCTGCTGATGTTCAGGTGTATATCAGTATGTAGTGTCTCTACTTTAAAGAGTCCTCTCCTGCTGATGTTCAGGTGTATATCAGTATGTAGTGTCTCTACTTTAAAGAGTCCTCTCCTGCTGATGTTCAGGTGTATATCAGTATGTAGTGTCTCTACTTTAAAGAGTCCTCTCCTGCTGATGTTCAGGTGTATATCAGTATGTAGTGTCTCTACTTTAAAGAGTCCTCTCCTGCTGATGTTCAGGTGTATATCAGTATGTAGTGTCTCTACTTTAAAGAGTCCTCTCCTGCTGATGTTCAGGTGTATATCAGTATGTAGTGTCTCTACTTTAAAGAGTCCTCTCCTGCTGATGTTCAGGTGTATATCAGTATGTAGTGTCTCTACTTTAAAGAGTCCTCTCCTGCTGATGTTCAGGTGTATATCAGTATGTAGTGTCTCTACTTTAAAGAGTCCTCTCCTGCTGATGTTCAGGTGTATATCAGTATGTAGTGTCTCTACTTTAAAGAGTCCTCTCCTGCTGATGTTCAGGTGTATATCAGTATGTAGTGTCTCTACTTTAAAGAGTGCTCTCCTGCTGATGTTCAGGTGTATATCAGTATGTAGTGTCTCTACTTTAAAGAGTCCTCTCCTGCTGATGTTCAGGTGTATATCAGTATGTAGTGTCTCTACTTTAAAGAGTCCTCTCCTGCTGATGTTCAGGTGTATATCAGTATGTAGTGTCTCTACTTTAAAGAGTCCTCTCCTGCTGATGTTCAGGTGTATATCAGTATGTAGTGTCTCTACTTTAAAGAGTCCTCTCCTGCTGATGTTCAGGTGTATATCAGTATGTAGTGTCTCTACTTTAAAGAGTCCTCTCCTGCTGATGTTCAGGTGTATATCAGTATGTAGTGTCTCTACTTTAAAGAGTCCTCTCCTGCTGATGTTCTGGTGTATATCAGTACGTTGTGTCTCTACTTTAATAAGATTTCAAACAGCAAGGATTGAAAAGCACTGAAAATCTCAATGGTAAAATACAAAATAAAGTTGTTGTTTTTAATGAGGAGTCTTGAAATTTTCGTGCACATTTACACTTCCCGGAGAAAGAGGAGGAGGACATGATTGCGTGAGATGAAGACATCTTCACAAAATATGAACATTTGAAACATCTTGAACTTCAAACCTCAGAGCGCAGGAATGAGAACAAACACAAGAGAAGTCAAAGACCAGGACCGATGTGGCTCCAAAGGAAATCCAAATATTCTCCAATTCAAATAATAAATTGAGATCGGAGTATGTGATGACAGCTGAATGTTTTTGACCTTTTTCAGAAGAGGATATTTGCATTAGCAAAGGCTCCCCCTGGTGGTCAATACAGGAAAGACACACCATTCTCTACTGTAATCAATCAATCAATGTTTATTTATAGCCCAATATCACAAATGTTACATTTGTCTCAGTGGACTTCACAGTGTGTACAGAATATCAGTATGACAATACGACACCCTCTGTCCTTAGACCAGGGGTTCTCAAAGTGCGGCCCGCGGGCCAATGGCGGCCCTCTGAAATGTTTCTGGCGGCCCGCGATAGTTAATGCGACACGCTGAAATGCATGCGTTATATTTTAATCCTCCATGGTTCGTATCTAGTAAGAATTAGAATGGAATTTAAGAATGGTAAAACTGCGTCCCCTGGGTTGTCATTCCTAAATTATGAACGACAGCTTGTGGAAAGTTTGCTAGACGACTGGTTGCATGGCAACTAGGCATCTCGCGAGTTGCGGCAAAGCGGAAAATCTGTTGTAAGTTATCAGAATCAGAAACGGGAGTTAGCTAGCGATTTTAGCTAGTCACTGTCTGTAGATAACCCGACTTTGTGTCCTCTGCACGTTCCTAATGTATACTGTATGTATAATTGGTTAGTACAAGAACTTATAAAGGAGAATTAAAAATAATACACAGGCCTACTTTAAAATAAATGAAGCACAGCACTTGGGGAGTCCTCTGCACATTTGAAGGAAACAAATATTATTAAAATGGGCCCACTTTGACATAAATAAAACATATAGCTGCACCCTAAAAAGAGTTAAAGGTGGGGTCGGTAAGAATGGAGAAACCAGCTCGAGTGCGCTAGACTTTGAAAATACACAACCGGAAAAAATCTGCCACTTCCTCACAGAGCCCCTCCCCCGACACACACGAACGCGCACATGACCAATGAGGGCACGAGATCAGTGTGTGCCCCGATGGAAGGCTGACAGGCAGGTAGGCCGTCCAGTTACTTTAGCCGGCTCAGATGATTGGTCGTGCTTTTGGGCGCTACGGCTTCCACTGATTAAGTTTTTTATGTATTTGTTGTCAAAGCATTTCAGATATTCATTGCTATCGGGACGTTAAGAGCATTCCATGGAATATAACAACAAGTGTTTTCTGAAATAAATGACATACCCATTTGAATTATGACTGACGATCGTCAGCTGTCTTCCTCTCCCGTGTTGTTCCTCGATACGTAAAGGCTGCACCACCGTTGACAACTTCTCTCTACATATCAGACATCCCGGTAAACCAGCATCGCTTGCTGTGAGAGCAGATCACTCTGTCCACGCAGAATTCAATCCTGTGTTCCTCTGGTACTTTTCTTTGAGTTATCCATAGTTCGCTCATCGAGCCGGGGTCAGGTTAGGGTGCTTCACACCTGCCTGGTTTAGTCCGGTTGAATCGAACCCTGGTGCGTTTAGCCGATGGTGCGGTTCGTTTGGGTCGGTGTGAACGCAGTCCGAGACCTCTGAAGTGAACTAAACAACCGGACTCTGGTCCGCTCAAAGAGGTGGTCTCGGAGCGCTTGCTTGCGAACTCTGGAGCGGTTCATCGCTGGTGTGAACGCGGTCCGCACCAAAACATGAAGAGTAGTATTTACGCATCACAGGAACGCGGATGTCTTCAAAATCTTTGACGAAAGAGTCTTTCAAGACATCCGCGGTTGTTTGGTTAAAGAGTGAAGCAGAATGAAGAGTTGAACAGTGTTGTGTAAAGTAACAACGCTCCGTCAGCTGCATGACAGTTAGAACACCTTTCGTCGGTGAAACGCCCCTCCTCTGCAGAACATCTCTCGTGGATAAGCAGGAGAAGAACACCGACAGGCGGATCAGGAGCCCGGCGCGAGGCGGAGGGATCTGGATCGGCATGAAGGTGTTCTTTTCCCCATAATGACCGCGCTGCTGCCCGTCATCCCGCTTATCACACGGCCACATTCCCAACAAAGAGACATGACTCCCAATATTAATTGAAATGCTTTTGTGGATTTAGAAAATTATTTTATTGATTTAAAAAATAGTTGTATGTATTTAAATGTACATGCATCCGCTAAGAAAAATAGTTCGTTGTTACTGTTTGAACCATAGACTGTATATATAAAGGTTTGAACTAACGTAGCAACGGCAGGAACGGCTTCGATAGCGTTTTTGAGGAGCTTTTTGATTACAGATTTGAAAATCGTTGCTTGCTTTAAAAGTAGCACGATTCATGATGTCAAACCTTGGGAAGTATCTAGATATCGCTGCCCTGATGCCAAAGGAACTGCACACTGGATATGTGTCGCCGTCTGACCTAAGTCTGGACCGCGTAAAAAGGAGGGTTTCTGCCCGTTACTTCTCCGCTGTTTTCTTGTCGCTCTTGTCTTGTCAGTTCGTTTCAGCCAAACTGTGTACAGTTAAATCGAACGGACCGATTCTCCATGGCGGAGGCTCCGCTAGAAATTGCCGGGATTTGCGTTTGTACCCCCTTAATGTCTGACCAATGGTTGAACAGCATTTCCGTGCACATGACTTGTGTTCAAAGTTTATAGTCCCTTTGAGTTTTTGCCAGTGTGAACGCAAACCGAACCTTCTGGGAAATGAAACAATGTAACAAACTGTGGTCTGGTGCCACCAGAGAGCGGACCATTAGGTGTGAACACACCCTTATTCGCCTCCAAGAAAAGGCGCTCGCGCGGGACCGGAGCAGGATGTGACGCATATTTTAGTTGACCAAATTAAAACCGTTTTGTTTTTTATTTATGTGTCACAGTATCACCTCAAAATACAAGATACGAAACATTTTCAACCGTGCAACAAAATATAAATAGTCCTACAAATACTTTTATTTTATTTCCTTCTTATTTTTGTCTAAGCTCAAGGGAGCCAGAGCAGAGGGCTTAAAGGGCCGCGGGTTGCCGACCCCTGGCCTGTACGTCTCAACAAAGAATGTTCTTTTTACGTAAATTATTGTCTTTTAATGTCGGCAACAGAATGGTCAAGATGTTTTATCACGCTTCGGCGTCATATGCTGGTTCGGCAACGCCACTGAGGAACAGAAGAAGTCAGTCAGGAGGGCCGTGACATCGTCCAGTAAATTGTCAGGGATCTCATTTTCTAGTCTAGAAAGCTCATACAAGGACAGAGTTTTTAAATGGCACACAATATTGTGAGGGACCTGAGGCACTCTCTCGCCTCTTACTTTGAACTGCTGCCATCCGGGCGGAGATCTCGTGCCCGTCTGTTCAGAAAGAACAGACAACTGCTGTCTTTCGTCCCACAAGCCATCACACTCCTTAATCAGTGATGGCTAGGACGCACCGTTTACCCAGCTGGCCTGGCACTGCTCTCGTAAACGAGGGCCTCGGTGCCCTGTCATGTCTGCCGATATCAGTGTTTTTTTATGCCAGTTCTTTTTCATCTGTGTCTATGTTGTTGTCAGTGACGTATGTTTTATCTTTTTTAAATGTCTTGTGATGTGCTGCAACCCATTTTCCCCTCAGGGACAAATAAACGAATACTACTAATGGTTTACAACTTTGAGTTTCTGTACATGAGGGTCATCTCCATCTTCTCCTCTCTCAGTTTTTAGAGACAAAACAAGCAGTAGACCATCTTCTTTTGAATGCAAACCAGGACAATCTGTAAATAGCAGCTCGCCATGTCTTCATCTCAGGGAGCAAATGCTCATCTTCTGTTCGATGTTTACTTTCTCCAGTGACTGAAAACACAATACAAATATTACATGAAGATGGTTTTCTACCCAAGAAAGTTTTTGAGGTGTTCCTCAGGGCTCTCACCTGGGGCCTCTTATTTTCTTCATGTACCATGTTTTATCTTGATGAAATATACATAAATATTTAGATTGTATGCGGAGAGAGGGAGAGAGAGAGAGCGAGAGAGAGAGGGAGGGAGAGAGAGAGAGAGAGTTAAAAACCAGTTCAACCTGATTAACGAAAATAAGATGCAACATACGATACAAACCGTCGTAACTCCATTTCTGTTATTATTTCTCTTGTTTTCCTTCTACTCAGATTTACTTTCCCTCTTGTGCTCTTTGTGGCTGACCTCTCTTCCTGTGGCGTGTTGCATTTAGGGTTTGTGTATTTAAATACGAAGCCTATCCCAAAGTTTACCCCCCGCCTGAAACGCTTCCATTGGACTCCTTTGCTTACTTCCGTAACATATGAAACATGAACATCAGCAGGAGAGGACTCTTTAAAGTAGAGACACTACACACTGATATACACCTGAACATCAGCAGGAGAGGACTCTTTAAAGTAGAGACACTACATACTGATATACACCTGAACATCAGCAGGAGAGGACTCTTTAAAGTAGAGATACTACACACTGATATACACCTGAATATCAGCAGGAGAGGACTCTTTAAAGTAGAGACACTACACACTGATATACACCTGAACATCAGCAGGAGAGGACTCTTTAAAGTAGAGACACTACATACTGATATACACCTGAACATCAGCAGGAGAGGACTCTTTAAAGTAGAGGCACTACATACTGATATACACCTGAATATCAGCAGGAGAGGACTCTTTAAAGTAGAGACACTACACACTGATATACACCTGAACATCAGCAGGAGAGGACTCTTTAAAGTAGAGACACTACATACTGATATACACCTGAACATCAGCAGGAGAGGACTCTTTAAAGTAGAGACACTACATACTGATATAAACCTGAACATCAGCAGGAGAGGACTCTTTAAAGTAGAGACACTACATACTGATATACACCTGAACATCAGCAGGAGAGGACTCTTTAAAGTAGAGACACTACATACTGATATACACCTGAACATCAGCAGGAGAGGACTCTTTAAAGTAGAGACACTACATACTGATATACACCTGAACATCAGCAGGAGAGGACTCTTTAAAGTAGAGACACTACATACTGATATACACCTGGACATCAGCAGGAGAGGACTCTTTAAAGTAGAGGCACTACATACTGATATACACCTGAACATCAGCAGGAGAGGACTCTTTAAAGTAGAGACACTACACACTGATATACACCTGAACATCAGCAGGAGAGGACTCTTTAAAGTAGAGACACTACATACTGATATACACCTGAATATCAGCAGGAGAGGACTCTTTAAAGTAGAGACACTACATACTGATATACACCTGAACATCAGCAGGAGAGGACTCTTTAAAGTAGAGACACTACATGCTGATATACACCTGAACATCAGCAGGAGAGGACTCTTTAAAGTAGAGGCACTACATACTGATATACACCTGGACATCAGCAGGAGAGGACTCTTTAAAGTAGAGGCACTACATACTGATATACACCTGAACATCAGCAGGAGAGGACTCTTTAAAGTAGAGACACTACACACTGATATACACCTGAACATCAGCAGGAGAGGACTCTTTAAAGTAGAGACACTACACACTGATATACACCTGAACATCAGCAGGAGAGGACTCTTTAAAGTAGAGACACTACACACTGATATACACCTGAATATCAGCAGGAGAGGACTCTTTAAAGTAGAGACACTACATGCTGATATACACCTGAACATCAGCAGGAGAGGACTCTTTAAAGTAGAGGCACTACATACTGATATACACCTGGACATCAGCAGGAGAGGACTCTTTAAAGTAGAGGCACTACATACTGATATACACCTGAACATCAGCAGGAGAGGACTCTTTAAAGTAGAGACACTACATACTGATATACACCTGAACATCAGCAGGAGAGGACTCTTTAAAGTAGAGACACTACATGCTGATATACACCTGAACATCAGCAGGAGAGGACTCTTTAAAGTAGAGGCACTACATACTGATATACACCTGGACATCAGCAGGAGAGGACTCTTTAAAGTAGAGGCACTACATACTGATATACACCTGAATATCAGCAGGAGAGGACTCTTTAAAGTAGAGACACTACACACTGATATACACCTGAACATCAGCAGGAGAGGACTCTTTAAAGTAGAGACACTACATACTGATATACACCTGAACATCAGCAGGAGAGGACTCTTTAAAGTAGAGACACTACATACTGATATACACCTGAACATCAGCAGGAGAGGACTCTTTAAAGTAGAGACACTACATCCTGATATACACCTGAACATCAGCAGGAGAGGACTCTTTAAAGTAGAGACACTACATACTGATATACACCTGAACATCAGCAGGAGAGGACTCTTTAAAGTAGAGACACTACATACTGATATACACCTGAACATCAGCAGGAGAGGACTCTTTAAAGTAGAGACACTACATACTGATATACACCTGAACATCAGCAGGAGAGGACTCTTTAAAGTAGAGACACTACATACTGATATACACCTGAACATCAGCAGGAGAGGACTCTTTAAAGTAGAGACACTACATACTGATATACACCGGAAATCCGCAGGATGCTCCTTGTCTCATAGTGTGCACACATAGAAGCGCTCTGGATGCAGAGAGAGAGAACTCACGGCCCGTTTCCTGTCAGACTAAATGTCAAATATATATGAGTAAAAGTAGAAGTACTCAGATCTTGTACTTGAGTAAAAGTAGAAGTACTCAGATCTTGTACTTGAGTAAAAGTAGAAGTACTCAGATCTTGTACTTGAGCAAAAGTAGAAGTACTCAGATATTGTGCTTGAGCAAAAGTAGAAGACACTTCAATAGTGACCAATATGTGTGGTTCTGGGGCAATTAACATTGACCTTTGACCCCCATGTGACCTCCACCAAAGACGAGTTGATAATGATAATACAGTTCTAGGAAGCGTTGAGGTTAACACGAAAGCATTTTGTGTTTCATCATGTAATTTAATACATCGTTAACTTCTGAACAGACGATTCTGTTCCAAACCCCACCAATGATGGTATTCTATGACTTGTTTAGTGTTATGGAAATCGTAGCCCAACACCGTGGAGAGCACAGGTGATCAAAACAAACACATGGTGAATCAGACAGAGCTGTCTTTCAGATTCATGAGAACCAATCAAAAGACACCGGTCTCACAGAGCACAGGATAGTCTGCGCGCGAGTGTGCGCAGTACACTGTGGGAGCAAAGCTTATATACAGCAGAGTGGGAAGGTTAGAAATCAGTCTGCACACGGCCACACATTGGGATCAGACACCTGGCCTTGGGCGGGAGAAAGCGGACCGGCTCCAGAGCAGGAGGTTCTGGGTGACCGTGTGAGTCTCAGCCCAGCAGCCAGAGCAGCTCTGTGGCTTTGAAGCGCTCGGGAGTAAACCCGCAGAGAAGAAAAGGCACATCTCAGGAAATGATATCGGTGTTTACAATGTTCTGAGAAGCATATCAGGATATCATGAAAATGTCCACGACAAAACAAACATTTTAAAACATATTGAACACTGCTTTTTCTCAAAATGGTCCTGCATTGTGTTCTCCTGGATTAACAACGTGTCACGTGTTCTGAATGGACCAATCAGAACTGCATTTAGCCCCCGTGTTGTTTAGGGGTGAATGTTTAGATTCTTAAACGGGCCGTGAGTTGAGAAAGGTTGGGAACCGCTGGGGTAGATAATAATGCACACTTATACTCGCTGAGGACACCAGGTGGAGCCACTTCCACACACACACACACTGCTTCCTAGGTCCTCACAAGTGCTGAAAACAGGCAGGTGTGTGTGTGTGTGAGATCCCAATGGAAACACGTTGGTTTCACTTCGAGTGAAGGTCATGCACTTCAGGAACAGGAAGGACGCACTTCGTTCAGACCCTTATTGGGCAGCCACACAACACGTAGCTCTGAAGATAAGAGCACACATTCAGGACACGCGCACATCTCAGTAATCTGAGATTTATATATTTTTTCAAATGACTATTTGGTCGCAGAAGAACCTTCAGGGTGGGACTACAGTCCTTGTATCTTTGTAGCTTGTCGCGATGCTTTCTGTAAAGCCTTTAGACTGTTGAGATGTTTTATACATCGAAATGCTTCAGTGTTCACTTGTTTACGGCCCAATAGGATGCTGACCCATCAGTTCTAACTCGACCCTAACTGCAGCACTGAACACCAAACACGTCCTGGTAGCACTTTACAATGACTGTGGAAACTGAGTCAATGTCAAGTCAATAGTTGGAAATATAAAAACATCGTGGATGTGTTCAAAATGTGACTTTTTGGCTTTTGAATTCATCTTTAACTGACTTTGTTCTGTGTGTGTGGATGTATCAGTACTGGTGAAGCTCAGAGGTGGAAGGAGTACTCAGATCGTGTATGAGTACAAGTAGAAGTACTCAGATATTGTACTTATATAAATATTAAATATATATATATGTTTTATAATGATTGATCATCAAAGTGTTCTCAAAGCTGGTGGAGGAGCAGCTAGTCTGAAGTACTTTGTAGACTGCAGGGTAGCTGGTGGAGGTGCAGCTAGTCTGAAGTACTTTGTAGACTGCAGGGTAGCTGGTGGAGGTGCAGCTAGTCTGAAGTACTTTGTAGACTGCAGGGTAGCTGGTGAAGGTGCAGCTAGTCTGAAGTACTTTGTAGACTGCAGGGTAGCTGGTGGAGGTGCAGCTAGTCTGAAGTACTTTGTAGACTGCAGGGTAGCTGGTGGAGGTGCAGCTAGTCTGAAGTACTTTGTAGACTGCAGGGTAGCTGGTGGAGGTGCAGCTAGTCTGAAGTACTTTGTAGACTGCAGGGTAGCTGGTGGAGGTGCAGCTAGTCTGAAGTACTTTGTAGACTGCAGGGTAGCTGGTGGATTTACTACTTGAGTGGAAGTCCAGTACGTTTACTCCTCTGGTGCTGGTCTGTCAGCAGTGATTAGGGAGTTCATAACGCTCTTGTGATCAGCAGTAGCTTCTCTCTCTGGACGCTGACCCAGTTTCACTTCAGTGCAGCCGAGTGTTGAGTTGGCAGGAAGTCAACACGAGTTTACCTTCCTGACTCACCGTCTGTTGATCTGAGAGAGATCTGCAGGGAGATGGCCACCTGCTTCTGCCCCTCAGGTCGCACGCTGCCGTCAGTGTTCAGCGTGCAGAGGGCGCTCACACCGTTTTTAAATTGTATATGTAATTGTCAAATATTCTGTGTTCTGTATCTTCCAAGAGAAGCCGACTTGTTAGGCCTCAAGTCATCTGAAATGCAGTCCTTGTACCCAACGATTATTTTTGAGGGGACTTCCCCCCCTTTATATAGCTTACCTGCTATTACCTATTATTATAGCTACCTGCCGGGACTGGGACAGCCGTCCTTCTGATTGGTGGACGACCGTTTACCATGCGACCATCCTTTTGTAAAGGTCCCTATTGTACTGTTTTTCATCCATATATTACAGGTCTCCGATTTATCCAGAACACGTCTCTGAAGTGTTTGACTCCAAACACCAAACAGATCATTGCAGCATTACCCATAATCCCCTCTGTTTCCAATGTGCTGATTCTCTGTCTGTTACTTTAGATGAGAATAAGGAGCCCCTCAGAGAGATGACTTTACATCACACGTCACTTTTATCCACAGCGAGGTGAAGTGTCTCAGGGACACAACGACATGCTGACGGCAGTGGGATTCGAACTTGAAATATGTTTGGTTAAAAATAATACTTTAGGTGCTTTCACACCGGAGTACTTTACTAGGCTGGTTCTTGGGATTTTGCGTTCACACCAAAAGGATCTGGAACTAGTCCCTAGATCGCGCAAACCTTTTCACCCCCAGATAGTTCCTGCTAGAGAGGTGCTACTTTCCTGGGGAGGTGGGTGTGCCGGCCACACTAACAATTCCTGATTGGCTGGGCGGATTGCAAACCACGCCCCGTAAAACTCAGAAAGGTTTTGTGAAGCCGCCATTTTATTATCCTCGCATTAGCATTATTAGCATTATTAGCATTATTAGCATTAGCATTAGCCCAGCGCAGAAACGCCGAGAGACTAACTTATGGCAACACAAAATAAAACATGAGAGCGGTGGAGATGAGGAGGTGTCGGCGTTCTGGCGATTTACTCAGAAGCCTTCCCCAGCTCCGGGGACCTCCGGCCGGGGACTCCGGGCGGCAGTATACGCCGTGAAGTGGGTTGCGGCCTGCCAGTAAACCCAAAGCAGAAGAAGAAGAAGTGACGTCAGCGGCTTAATTTGCGTAATCCTCCCTCAGGGACTTATTCCGGTGTGAACGCGATCTCTTAGTGCCATGGACTACAGAGTTCAGGGAACTAAGTACCGCAAAGTACTTGGTGTGAAAGCGGCTAATGGTGCTCTAGGAGGAGAACCCGGTGATAACGTGGGGGGAGGGGCTTACCTTGGTTGCTGATTGGCTAATGGTTACTGTGAAGCTGACCGTTGAGCGGCCCAGACCAAGCAAGGACGTCCAAAATACAACCCGGTGTGGGCAGTCATTACTCACAGCCTCAGTCTGCTGTTCACGTGAGCACAGCCACCACGAGGGTCTCACACACTACCCCCTACCAGGCAGGGAAGCAGAGCCATTTCCTCCTTCCTCTCCCGAAAGAGAACAGTAGCTCATTCCTGCGACACTTATGGACCGTGGCCATTTTGCTCTCCTCCATGTGTCTCCACCCCGCCCGGCGTTTCTGCGTCTCTGTCTTCTGGATCCTCTGTCTCAGACTCAGACTCAGTTTCTTCTTTTGGCCCGACGCGAGCAGAGAGGCGTCTGCGTCTGTCGTCTCCTTTTCTGTCTCTGCATCGCCCCCTGCTGGTTGGTCATCAGACTGCACCTCCTCCGGACCGTCCACCTTCTTCCCCTTTGTCCCCTTCTTCCTTTCCTCTGCTGTCGATTCAGCTGGACTCACGAGACCCTCCTCGTCCACTGCGTCCGGCTCCATTTGACCTTTCACAGAGGGGACACATGTTGATGTAGAAGAGACATGGAGAAGAGGGGACACATGTTGATGTAGAAGAGACATGAAGAAGAGGGGACACATGTTGATGTAGAAGAGACACGAAGAAGAGGGGACACATGTTGATGTAGAAGAGACATGAAGAAGAGGGGACACATGTTGATGTAGAAGAGACATGAAGAAGAGGGGACACATGTTGATGTAGAAGAGACATGGAGAAGAGGGGACACGTGTTGATGTAGAAGAGACATGGAGAAGAGGGGACACGTGTTGATGTAGAAGAGACATGGAGAAGAGGGGACACATGTTGATGTAGAAGAGACATGGAGAAGAAGGGACACATGTTGATGTAGAAGAGACATGGAGAAGAGGGGACACGTGTTGATGTAGAAGAGACATGAAGAAGAGGGGACACGTGTTGATGTAGAAGAGACATGAAGAAGAGGGGACACGTGTTGATGTAGAAGAGACATGGAGAAGAGGGGACACGTGTTGATGTAGAAGAGACATGGAGAAGAGGGGACACATGTTGATGTAGAAGAGACATGAAGAAGAGGGGACACATGTTGATGTAGAAGAGACATGGAGAAGAGGGGACACATGTTGATGTAGAAGAGACATGGAGAAGAGGGGACACATGTTGATGTGGAAGAGACATGAAGAAGAGGAGACACATGTTGATGTAGAAGAGACATGAAGAAGAGGGGACACATGTTGATGTAGAAGAGACATGCAGAAGAGGGGACACATGTTGATGTAGAAGAGACATGAAGAAGAGGGGACACATGTTGATGTAGAAGAGACATGGAGAAGAGGGGACACATGTTGATGTAGAAGAGACATGGAGAAGAGGGGACACATGTTGATGTAGAAGAGACATGAAGAAGAGGGGACACATGTTGATGTAGAAGAGACATGGAGAAGAGGGGACACATGTTGATGTAGAAGAGACGTGAACAAGAGGGGACACATGCTGATTCAGAAGAGACACGAAGAAGAGGGGACACATGTTGATGAAGAAGAGACATGGAGAAGAGGGGACACATGTTGATGTCCACACTCCACTGGAAACCGCTCAGAGGCCAGCCTCTTTAACGCCTCTTATCTCGTACACGGTATTAAAACACGTTTGGCAGCTTTGTATTCCAACGGTTTCACTTTGTGTCATCTGAAGTGTTTGTCGTCCAATCTCAACTCATCTGTGGTTTCCAGCATTCATCATCTTCATCTTCATCTTCATCAGCGCTCACTCTCAGTTTCCTGTAATCCACGCCCTCCTCCTCCTCCTCCTCCTCCTCCTCCTCCTCCTCTCTCTGGATCTTTGGAAATGAAAGTGCAGGTGTGTGGTGAGTGACAGGTGACAGGTGGGCGGGTCCAAAAGTGACATTAAACCACGAGTGTAACCTCGAGTGACACCGTTACACACTGGGCTGCACAAACAGCAAGAGACTCACAGAACGAAACTAACTGCTGAGGTGAGACTGGACATGCCTTCAAATGACGTCATACATATATATGTGTATTCAATGTACGTTTAAATACCAGATAAAACCGTCTATATCCAGGCTAATACTCAAGCTACAGGGCTGAGAAAACCTGAAAGTATAACCAAAACTAATTGACTAATTGACATGTGTATTAATTGACAGGTGGGTTGATCGACAGGTGTGTTAAATAGACAGGTGGGGTAATTGACAATAGGGTTGATTGACAGGAAGGGTCATTGACAATGGGGTTGATTGACAGGTGGGGTCATTGACAATGGGGTTGATTGACAGGTGGGGTCATTGACAATGGGGTTGATTGACAGGTAGGGTCATTGACAATGGGGTTGATTGACAGGTGGGGTCATTGACAATGGGGTTGATTGACAGGTGGGGTCATTGACAATGGGGTTGATTGACAGGTGGGGTCATTGACAATGGGGTTGATTGACAGGTAGGGTAATTGACAATAGGGTTGATTGACAGGTGGGGTCATTGACAATGGGGTTGATTGGCAGGTGGGTTTATTGACATGTTGGTTAATTGGCAGATGGGTGTATTGACATGCTGGTTAATTGGCAGGTGGGTTTATTGACATGTTGGTTAATTGGCAGGTGGGTTTATTGACATGTTGGTTAATTGGCAGGTGGGTTTATTGACATGTTGGTTAATTGGCAGGTGGGTTTATTGACATGTTGGTTGATTGGCAGGTGGGTTTATTGACATGTTGGTTAATTGGCAGGTGGGTTTATTGACATGTTGGTTAATTGACAGGTGGGTTTATTGACATGTTGGTTAATTGGCAGGTGGGTTTATTGACATGTTGGTTAATTGGAAGGTGAGTTTATTGACATGTTGGTTGATTGACAGGTGGGTTTATTGACATGTTGGTTGATTGACAGGTGGGTTTATTGACATGTTGGTTGATTGGCAGGTGGGTTTATTGACATGTTGGTTAATTGGCAGGTGGGTTTATTGACATGTTGGTTAATTGGCAGGTGGGTTTATTGACATGTTGGTTGATTGGCAGGTGGGTTTATTGACATGTTGGTTGATTGGCAGGTGGGTTGATTGACATGTTGGTTAATTGGCAGGTGGGTTTATTGACATGTTGGTTGATTGACAGGTGGGTTTATTGACATGTTGGTTAATTGGCAGGTGGGTTTATTGACATGTTGGTTAATTGGCAGGTGGGTGTATTGACATGCTGGTTAATTGGCAGGTGGGTTTATTGACATGTTGGTTAATTGGCAGGTGGGTTTATTGACATGTTGGTTAATTGGCAGGTGGGTTTATTGACATGTTGGTTAATTGACAGGTGGGTTTATTGACATGTTGGTTAATTGGCAGGTGGGTTTATTGACATGTTGGTTAATTGGCAGGTGGGTTATTGACATGTTCGTTAATTGGAAGGTGAGTTTATTGACATGTTGGTTGATTGACAGGTGGGTTTATTGACATGTTGGTTGATTGACAGGTGGGTTTATTGACATGTTGGTTGATTGGCAGGTGGGTTTATTGACATGTTGGTTAATTGGCAGGTGGGTTTATTGACATGTTGGTTAATTGGCAGGTGGGTTTATTGACATGTTGGTTGATTGGCAGGTGGGTTTATTGACATGTTGGTTGATTGGCAGGTGGGTTCATTGACATGTTGGTTAATTGGCAGGTGGGTTTATTGACATGTTGGTTGATTGACAGGTGGGTTTATTGACATGTTGGTTGATTGACAGGTGGGTTTATTGACATGTTGGTTAATTGACAGGTGGGTTTATTGACATGTTGGTTGATTGACAGGTGGGTTTATTGACATGTTGGTTAATTGGCAGGTGGGTTTATTGACATGTTGGTTAATTGGCAGGTGGGTTTATTGACATGTTGGTTAATTGGCAGGTGGGTTTATTGACATGTTGGTTGATTGGCAGGTGGGTTTATTGACATGTTGGTTAATTGGCAGGTGGGTGTATTGACATGCTGGTTAATTGGCAGGTGGGTTTATTGACATGTTGGTTAATTGGCAGGTGGGTTTATTGACATGTTGGTTAATTGGCAGGTGGGTTTATTGACATGTTGGTTGATTGGCAGGTGGGTTTATTGACATGTTGGTTAATTGACAGGTGGGTTTATTGACATGTTGGTTGATTGGCAGGTGGGTTTATTGACATGTTGGTTAATTGACAGGTGGGTTTATTGACATGTTGGTTGATTGGCAGGTGGGTTTATTGACATGTTGGTTAATTGGCAGGTGGGTTTATTGACATGTTGGTTGATTGGCAGGTGGGTTTATTGACATGTTGGTTAATTGGCAGGTGGGTTTATTGACATGTTGGTTAATTGGCAGGTGGGTTCATTGAAAGTTGGGTAATTTACAAAGGCATTGATTTACAGGTGCATTAATTCACAGGTGTGTTAACAGAATAAACAAGTGGGTTAATTGATATGTTGGTCACATGACAGTTGGGTTTATGACAGGTGTGTTGATCGACAGGTCTTTTCTAAAGGCCGGCAATTTTTCTGGTCAGATTTTCAGCCTCACTGGGCTTTTGTGTTCACTGTCACAACCAATCAGTGTGTGTGTGTGTGTGTGTGTGTGTGTGTGTGTGTGTGTGTGTGGTGTGTGTGTGTGTGTGTGTTGTGTGTGTGTGTGTGTGTGTGTGTGTGTGTGGGTGTGTGGGTCTTGGCTCAGAGCCATTAGGAAATGAATGAAGTGTTCCTTGCTGAGTGAACTTTGACCCCCTCCCAGCTTTCCAACTGACTCCTGGCTCTGTTACAATTCAACATGATTCTCACTTTTTAAAACGTTCAGGGTATATTATGGACGTTACCGGGTCCAACAATAGCAACTGTTATTAATGTTCAATAGAAACCAATAACACAGGATACCAGAGATCTCCAATAAAACACGTCGGGCACATCAAAGACCAGAGGACATGAGTTAAAGGTGCGAGGTGTGAGATCTGGTCATATCTCATTTGAAACATTATTAACAGAATGTGTCCGGTAATACGTGGTTCTCTAAAGGGTATGTCTTCTCCCCCTACGTCTTTTGTACAGATACATACATGATAGATCTATTAACCTTTGCAGAGAGAGATGTTTAACAAATCATATAATGTATAAATTAAATGTTAAGATATTTTCGATTGAAATACATAAGATTGTTTGTTTTATGAGCAGAGCGTCTTCACTGAAGCTACATCTGATAACAGACTGAGCTCGATAGCTGGCTATGTCATAAGACACAGCGCTAGTACAAGTAGGAATCTGAGGAAGTTACTACATGCTAATGGCACCGTTTCAGAAGAAAGACCGAATGCAATTTTACAGATTGACTTCAGGTTTGGCCAGGCATCCCTCTGTTGGTTTTAATAAAGCTTTGAAGTCTAATTCATGTTAACTTTCACCAAGTCCCCCAGAATGTTAGAATAGCTGCATGTCAAGTGTAAAGCTACATCCATCCATCTTCTCCGCTTATCCGTGGTCGGGTCTCGGGGGTATCAGTTCCAGCAGAGAGCCCCGAACGTTCCTTCCCCCTCATCAAGCAGCTCTGACTGGGGGGTCCCGAGGCGCTCCCAGGCCAGAAGAGATATATCCCCTCCACCTGGTCCTAGGTCCACCCCTCGGTCTCTTCTCTTCTTCTTAGCTGGAAAGCTAAGTTGCGGAGGAATATTATTTATATCCAGCGATGAGGTGAAAGCAGAACTCCTGATTTTAGACGGTTTTCTTGTGTTTTAGAAACTCATCTTGTTTTTCGATGGATTCCCTTCAGGTTTGGTGACCGTTAGACATCTGGGATAATGAGTGGCAGAGCGTGGCTTTGTTCACCATGAAGCTTCACTCTTGGCAAACTGCTGATTTCTCCCTTTCAAATCAGCTTTAATCTCCCGCCCAACCTGAAGTTGGCCATTCTGAATTATAACCCTTTTTTTGGTCCATTTTTTGCCAACGTTTACGAACTCCTAGAAAGTTAAGTATTTTTTTTTAAATCTTTTTATTGGCTTTTTGACATGGTTCTCAGCAGGAAACCGATGGACTGTCCACTTCAAGTAGGGAATGAGTTCTTACCCCAAGTGAAGGAGTTCAAGTATCTCGGGGGTCTTGTTCTCGAGTGAGGGATCAATGGAGCGTGAGATGGGCCGGAGAATCGGAGCAGCGGGAGCGGTACTGCAGTCGCTTTACCGCACCGCTGTGACGAAAAGGGAGCTGAGCCAGAAGGCAAAGCTCTCTGTCTACCGGGCCATTTTCGTTCCTATCCTCACCTACGGTCATGAAGGATGGGTCACGACCGAAAGAACGAGATCGCGGATACAAGCGGCCGAGATGGGTTTCCTCCGCCAGGTGGCTGGTGTCTCCCTTAGGGATAAGGTGAGAAGTTCGGTCATCAGGGAGGGACTCGGAGTTGAGCCGCTCCTCCTTCGCGTCGAAAGGAGCCAGTTGAGGTGGTTCGGGCACCTAGTTAGGATGCCACCTGGGCGCCTCCGAGGTGTTCCAGGCATGTCCAGCTGGGAAGAGACCGAGGGGTAGACCTAGGACCAGGTGGAGGGACTATATCTCTTCTGGCCTGGGAGCGCCTTGGGACCCCCCCAGTCAGAGCTGGTTGATGTCGCCAGGGAAAAGAAAGTTTGGGGCTCTCTGCTGGAACTGCTACCCCCCGAGACCCGACCACGGATAAGCGGGAGAAGATGGATGGATGGATGGATGGATGGCTTTTTGACAGACATCATAATGGCAATACAGTAGGCACACATGTATAGAAGACGGTCTGTAGGAAATGTATATAGTTACCTCACCCCTCCCTCCCACCAAGTATTTTTTTGTATCCAGTTTTACTGCATAAAATACAGCAAGGTTTCTAGGTGTGTTCTGGTGACTGCGTCTGAAGTCACTTTTCGGGTTATTTCTAGTTTGAAGTCCCAAAGCGAAACAAGTGTGTCCGTATTAACCGGCCTGAGGTCGGGTCTAATCCTCAGATATGTATATAAAATAGCATCTTAATGAAAGCTGTGATACATACAAGGTACTGGTCGGCTCCCAGTGGGACCCTGAAGGACGTCTTTGTGCAGAGAAACCATGAAAACGTCTCGTTAAAACTGTTTTATTTGTGAAAGCATGAGGAGAATGTGCTTATATAACTGTGCCATTGTTTCCAGAGACAAATGAGAGGTGACACTCGGCAGTCCGGCTGCAGGAGGAACATCCCACTGCGCGCTGGTAATGAGAGGGGAAATTCCTGCTCAACACCGGAGAGAAAACACAAGAGAAACTGGTGACCGCAGGAACAACAAACGACACGTTAAACAACGTCTGACAGGCCCGAAAATTCCCCTTTCAACGCAACAATTCGTCTCGAAGTCTACCGGCAACAAGGTCAAGACAGTGCCTTTGTTCATATTCCTGCTCCCAAGAGGAAGAACCATTGATTTAATTAAACGTAGACGTCACTCACACTGTCGGTGTATTGCAGGGTTATTTCTGATTGATGACTTCAGGTTTGGTTCGACCGTGCTGCTTCTGGGATATCAAGTGGCCTGGCTTTAGTGGCCATGAAAGTTCACTAAACATTGGCAAACTGCTGGCTTTCCAATTTAAATGACTTTTCGAAAGCCTGGGTTGCATTACAGTCTGCATGAATGGGAAACGTTTAAAATGGTGCTGAAGAAATCCACATTAGTTACTTGGCATTAATCATCTAGTAAGTGTCCTTATACGTGTATGTGCACGGCTGATGCACACGCTTCTCCGGACAACATGGACGTCTGTTATGAGTTGGCCACGACACATCACATTCCTTTTGCATTGACCCTAAATGTTGGTGATATTCCGGTGCTTTCTGTGGATGACAGTAACACGTACACAGGGAGGCTGGATTGGTCAAAGCTAAGTGAGAAGGATGTCAATCACCACACCTCACTCACAGTGACGCCGACTGTACTGAGCAGCTTGGGAGAGATCTATGTTTTACACATGATCTTATTATTGATGTGTTAAACGACTCAAGTAGGGTTTTCCAACAGTGAGAAAAAGGAGCATAGTATAAAACCTGGAGGGCATGCACATGTGTCTGAGCTGCACTCTGCTGCGAGAGATGCTTTTCAACGATGGGCCGAATCAGGAAGGCCGAGGCGGGGGTCTTTGTTTGAACATAAACAGTCCACTAATGCCACATATAAGTATGCTGTCCGCTTCATTACAACAACGAGGACACAATGAGGGCTGACTCACTTCTGGAAAGAGGTGAAAGTCATACACAGACTCCCTCCCCGTCTTCCATTGAAGGGGTGTGCGGGTCAGGCAGAATCGCAGAACTGTGGCGACAACACTATCATGAGTTGTTCGACGGTGTTAACAAACATATCAAGAAAGTATCCAATACCGTTCAATTCAACTTGCAACAAATCAGACCTTTCTTAAGTGTCGATGCTGCAGAGCCACACCTCCACTGTGTGATTCTGTCCCACACTGAGTACTGTTTCTCAAGCTGCTCGTTCGCTTGAGCCTCAAACCTGAACCCCAGAGAGAGAGCCGTCCAGGTGTTTGACAGACAGCCACTTCACACCACCTCTGCACCGTCCTGGAGACACACCATGTCTTGAGCTTTGACCGTCTTTTGAAAGATGTGTTGTTGTATAAATGTTTACATGGACTGCCCCCCCCCCTTAGGGGAGCTCATCCACAGAAACACTCTGGACGCTGCACTCGGTCAGGAACCAGAGGAGACTCTGAGGTCCACCGCAGACGGTCCACTTCTGGACACAATGTCCTCTCCGTTAAAGACAGCTCGTTGTGGAACAGCCTCCCAGCTGAGACACGGGATCGTCCCTCTCTCAATAGGGTCAAAGGTCAACTCAGAGAATGGTTAAGAAACAACCAGACGTGCGCTCACCGCTACATGCACTTTAACACAGGGGCGTCTCCTCTTGCACTTTATGTAGCTCGTGTATCTCCTCGTGCACTTTACATGTCGTTGCTGCTATATTGTATTACCAGGTGGTAAATACTTGTGTATGCTGCTCTTGCTCTTTTGCACTTTTTGCATATCATGTATTTTGTTTTTGCAATGTTTGTAACATGTAATTTTCTTGAATGTTTTAAGTGAGGGACTGCGGATGGAAATGAGCTCAAAGCTACATCTGTTATGCTCGACACGTTTGAATGTGTTAGGTGTTCATTACGGTGCATTGTCCCTGCCTAATAAACGATGACATCAAAGGACCTGATAAAGACATTTATAAGTACAGATGATATGGGTTGCAGCCGGTTGTAACGGCTGTGAGTGAACATGTGTGGGGTCAATAAAGTAAATCTAGTCTGACGTAGCAACGCTGAAACAAACATCAACACATAGTATGATATAACTTCCAGGGACTTTTTCCCTTGAGGCAGCTTGGTAGAGATGGAGAAAGTACACACATCCTGTACTCAAGTAGAAAGTACAGGTATTTGGGTTCAACATGTAAGAAGTAGAAAGTACAGGTATTTGGGTTCAACATGTAAGAAGTAGAAAGTACAGGTATTTGTGGTTCAACATGTAAGAAGTAGAAAGTACAGGTATTTGTGTTCAACATGTAAGAAGTAGAAAGTACAGGTATTTGGGTTCAACATGTAAGAAGTAGAAAGTACAGGTATTTGTGTTCAACATGTAAGAAGTAGAAAGTACAGGTATTTGGGTTCAACATGTAAGAAGTAGAAAGTACAGGTATTTGGGTTCAACATGTAAGAAGTAGAAAGTACAGGTATTTGGGTTCAACATGTAAGAAGTAGAAAGTACAGGTATTTGGGTTCAACATGTAAGAAGTAGAAAGTACAGGTATTTGGGTTCAACATGTAAGAAGTAGAAAGTACAGGTATTTGAGTTCAACATGTAAGAAGTAGAAAGTACTGGTATTTTTGTTCAACATGTAAGAAGTAGAAAGTACAGATATTTGTGTTCAACATGTAAGAAGTAGAAAGTACAGGTATTTGAGTTCAACATGTAAGAAGTAGAAAGTACAGGTATTTGAGTTCAACAAGTAAGAAATAGAAAGTTCAGGTATTTGAGTTCAACATGTAAGAAGTAGAAAGTACAGGTATTTGTGTTCAACATGTAAGAAGTAGAAAGTACAGGTATTTGGGTTCAACATGTAAGAAGTAGAAAGTACAGGTATTTGGGTTCAACATGTAAGAAGTAGAAAGTACAGGTATTTGGGTTCAACATGTAAGAAGTAGAAAGTACAGGTATTTGGGTTCAACATGTAAGAAGTAGAAAGTACAGGTATGTGTGTTCAACATGTAAGAAGTAGAAAGTACAGGTATTTGGGTTCAACATGTAAGAAGTAGAAAGTACAGGTATTTGAGTTCAACATGTAAGAAGTAGAAAGTACAGGTATTTGTGTTCAACATGTAAGAAGTAGAAAGTACAGATATTTGTGTTCAACATGTAAGAAGTAGAAAGTACAGGTATTTGAGTTCAACATGTAAGAAGTAGAAAGTACAGGTATTTGAGTTCAACATGTAAGAAGTAGAAAGTTCAGGTATTTGAGTTCAACATGTAAGAAGTAGAACGTACAGGTATTTGGGTTCTACATGTGAGAAGTAGAAAGTACAGGTATTTGTGTTCAACATGTGAGAAGTAGAAAGTACAGGTATTTGAGTTCAACATGTAAGAAGTAGAAAGTACAGGTATTTGAGTTCAACATGTAAGAAGTAGAAAGTACAGGTATTTGTGTTCAACATGTAAGAAGTAGAAAGTACAGGTATTTGTGTTCAACGTGTAAGAAGTAGAAAGTACAGGTATTTGGGTTCAACGTGTAAGAAGTAGAAAGTACAGGTATTTGGGTTCAACGTGTAAGAAGTAGAAAGTACAGGTATTTGGGTTCAACGTGTAAGAAGTAGAAAGTACAGGTATTTGGGTTCAACGTGTAAGAAGTAGAAAGTACAGGTATTTGTGTTCAACATGTAAGAAGTAGAAAGTACAGGTATTTGAGTTCAACATGTAAGAAGTAGAAAGTTCAGGTATTTGAGTTCAACATGTGAGAAGTAGAAAGTACAGGTAATTGTGTTCAACATGTGAGAAGTAGAAAGTACAGGTATTTGGGTTCAACATGTGAGAAGTAGAAAGTACAGGTATTTGTGTTCAACATATGAGAAGTAGAAAGTACAGGTATTAGAGTTCAACATGTGAGAAGTAGAAAGTACAGGTATTTGGGTTCAACATGTAAGAAGTAGAAAGTACAGGTATTTGTGTCCAACATGTAAGAAGTAGAAAGTACAGGTATTTGGGTTCAACATGTAAGAAGTAGAAAGTACAGGTATTTGTGTTCAACATGTAAGAAGTAGAAAGTACAGGTATTTGAGTTCAACATGTGAGAAGTAGAAAGTACAGGTATTTGAGTTCAACATGTGAGAAGTAGAAAGTACAGGTATTTGGGTTCAACATGTAAGAAGTAGAAAGTACAGGTATTTGAGTTCAACATGTGAGAAGTAGAAAGTACAGGTATTTGAGTTCAACATGTAAGAAGTAGAAAGTACAGGTATTTGAGTTCAACATGTAAGAAGTAGAAAGTACAGGTATTTGGGTTCAACATGTAAGAAGTAGAAAGTACAGGTATTTGAGTTCAACATGTAAGAAGTAGAAAGTACAGGTATTAGTGTTTAAAATGTAAGAAATAAAAGTAAAAAGTCGTCAGAAAAATAAGTAGCGGAGTAAAGTACTGATACCAGAAAAATGTACTTAAGTACAGCAACGAAGTATTTCTACTCCACTTCTTCCAACCTCTGCAGCTTGTTGAATATCTGCAGGATCTTTGGTGCATTTGAGCAGCAGAAAGACGTCATGTGTCCGAAACTGAAGTGAGTTGACCCAGGCCAGACTGAGTTGACCCAGGTCGGACTGAACCAAGTCAGAGGGGTTTCCACAGAAATGACACAAGTGTTTGTTTCTGTTCACCAGCTGCAGGAAGCTGAGGCTTTGAGTGATTTGTGTTCATGAGGAACGACAAGAATGAAGTTTGTCACTAATACAAGACTACGCCCGTTGACTTTCAGTTGAAGTGACAGGTACACACACTCACGCACGCACACACACACACACACACACACACACTCTCACACACACACACACACACACACACACTCACACACTCACACACTCACGCACACATAAGGATTACACAACAGTGTTTCTTGGAAAACTAAACCAACTTATAATAACTATCAGCCATAAACGGTATAATATAAGTTACAAACTGGTATCATTTGGAATTGCACTTTAATTGAGTATTTCCATGTAATGCTACTGTGTACTTCTACTACTCCTCTACAGTTCAGAGGTACATGGTGTACTTCTACTCACTACATGTATTTAATCCCTTTAGTTACTTCACAGATCTGGATGAATGATGTGAAATATAACCAAGTGTTGAATCAGACTTTAGTTCCACCTGGAGTAAATCCACCAGCTACCCTGCAGTCTACAAAGTACTTCAGACTAGCTGCTCCTCCACCAGCTACCCTGCAGTCTACAAAGTACTTCAGACTAGCTGCACCTCCACCAGCTACCCTGCAGTCTACAAAGTACTTCAGACTAGCTGCACCTCCACCAGCTACCCTGCAGTCTACAAAGTACTTCAGACTAGCTGCTCCTCCACCAGCTACCCTGCAGTCTACAAAGTACTTCAGACTAGCTGCTCCTCCACCAGCTACCCTGCAGTCTACAAAGTACTTCAGACTAGCTGCACCTCCACCAGCTACCCTGCAGTCTACAAAGTACTTCAGACTAGCTGCACCTCCACCAGCTACCCTGCAGTCTACAAAGTACTTCAGACTAGCTGCACCTCCACCAGCTACCCTGCAGTCTACAAAGTACTTCAGACTAGCTGCACCTCCACCAGCTACCCTGCAGTCTACAAAGTACTTCAGACTAGCTGCTCCTCCACCAGCTACCCCGCAGTCTACAAAGTACTTCAGACTAGCTGCACCTCCACCAGCTACCATGCAGTCTACAAAGTACTTCAGACTAGCTGCACCTCCACCAGCTACCCTGCAGTCTACAAAGTACTTCAGACTAGCTGCACCTCCACCAGCTACCATGCAGTCTACAAAGTACTTCAGACTAGCTGCACCTCCACCAGCTACCCTGCAGTCTACAAAGTACTTCAGACTAGCTGCACCTTCACCAGCTTTGAGAACACTTTCATGATCAGTCATTATAAAACATATATATATATTATTCTGAAATGGACCAATCTGCACAACGACTACTTTCACTGTCTTTACTATATTTAGATGAGAATACTTTCTACTTTCACTTGAGGAACATTTTGAATGCTTTTACTGTGACAGAGTATTCCTACACTCTGGTACTTCTACTTTTACTCAAGTACAAGATCTGAGTACTTCTACTTTTACTCAAGTACATGATCTGAGTACTTCTGCTTTTACTAAGTACAAGACCTGAGTACTTCTACTTTTACTCAAGAACAAGATCTTAGTACTTCTACTGTTACTCAAGAACAAGATCTGAGTACTTCTACTTTTACTCAAGTACAAGATCTGAGTACTTCTACTTTTACTAAAGTGCAAGATCTGAGTACTTCTACTTTTACTCAAGTACAAGATCTGAGTACTTTTACTCAAGTACATGATCTGAGTACTTCTACTTTTACTCAAGAACATGATTTGAGTATACATTTACTCAAGATCTGAGTACTTCTACTTTTACTCAAGTACAAGATCTGAGTACTTCTACTTTTACTCAAGTACAAGATCTGAGTACTTCTACTTTTACTACAATTTCTGAGTACTTCTACTTTAACTCAAGTACATGATCTGAGTACTTCTACTTTAACTCAAGTACAAGACCTGAGTACTTCTACTTTGACTCAAGTACATGATCTGAGTACTTCTACTTTAACTCAAGTACAAGACCTGAGTACTTCTACTTGTACTCAAGTAGGCCTACATGACCGGAGTACTTGTACTCAAGTACATGACCTGAGTACTTCTACTGAGTACTCCAGTAGCCTACATGACCTAGTATAGATCTGTGCTACATGTTGTTGGGGTTCAACCCGCGTGCGTTCTGACCTGACGTCTCTGTTCACGTTCGACCCCTCGAGGCACTTTAAGGACTTCAGCTTCGTGCTCTGGTTCCTGTTGTTCCCGCGTCATTCATCCTGACAGTTGAGACCATTTCTAATTGCATTCGTTGAAACATTATCCTGTGGAGCAGACTTTCGTTTAGTGTAACAGGAAGTAGCGGTTGCCAGCTTATCTGTGGTTGGCATCATCGTGTACTCAGATGGGAATCTACCAAAGAGTTCTGGGCTTCCCCCGGTGGTACTTTCCAGGTATGCAGCTCATGTTTCAGGGCGTGGTGGTGCTCTCCAGGTATGCAGCTCCATGTTTCAGGGCTTGGTGGTGCTCTCCAGGTACATGCAGCTCATGTTTCAGGGCGTGGTGCTCTCCAGGTACATGCAGCTCCGTGTTTCAGGGCTTGGTGGTGCTCTCCAGGTATGCAGCTTCGTGTTTCAGGGCTTGGTGGTGCTCTCCAGGTATGCAGCTCATGTTTCAGGGCTTGGTGGTGCTCTCCAGGTACATGCAGCTCCGTGTTTCAGGGCTTGGTGGTGCTCTCCAGGTATGCAGCTCATGTTTCAGGGCGTGTGTGCTCCAGTATGCAGCTCCATGTTTCAGGGCTGGTGGTGCTCTCCAGGTACATGCAGCTCATGTTTCAGGGCGTGGTGCTCTCCAGGTACTGCAGCTCCGTGTTTCAGGGCTTGGTGGTGCTCTCCAGGTATGCAGCTTCGTGTTTCAGGGCTTGGTGGTGCTCTCCAGGTATGCAGCTCATGTTTCAGGGCTTGGTGGTGCTCTCCAGGTACATGCAGCTCCGTGTTTCAGGGCTTGGTGGTGCTCTCCAGGTATGCAGCTCATGTTTCAGGGCTTGGTGGTGCTCTCCAGGTACATGCAGCTCCGTGTTTCAGGGCTTGGTGGTGCTCTCCAGATATGCAGCTCATGTTTCAGGGCTTGGTGGTGCTCTCCAGGTACATGCAGCTCCATGTTTCAGGGCGTGGTGCTCTCCAGGTACATGCAGCTCATGTTTCAGGGCGTGGTGGTGCTCTCCAGGTACATGCAGCTCCATGTTTCAGGGCTTGGTGGTGGTGCTCTCCAGGTACATGCAGCTCCATGTTTCAGTTTCAGGGCGTGGTGGTGCTCTCCAGGTACATGCAGCTCCATGTTTCAGTTTCAGGGCTTGGTGGTGCTCTCCAGGTACATGCAGCTCCATGTTTCAGGGCGTGGTGGTGCTCTCCAGGTACATGCAGCTCCATGTTTCAGGGCGTGGTGGTGCTCTCCAGGTATGCAGCTCCATGTTTCAGTTTCAGGGCGTGGTGGTGCTCTCCAGGTACATGCAGCTCCATGTTTCAGGGCTCGGACTCCGTGTTGCTCTGTGTTTTAAAACATCCAGTTTACTTTTTAAGTAAACGGTTATTTGTGTTTTTATGTACTTATTGAGTGTTTTAATGTGTATGTATGTATGTATGTATATATATTTCTATGAGCCATGAAACATGTTTAGTATTGCGTTTTGTTTTAATATAAGATATTTGTTTGATCGCTGTTGATTGGTTGGCCTGGGTCACATGGGTATGGGCGGCACCCATTATACTCCTGTTCACCTGCGTGAGGGGAGAGAGGGTGACACGGGGCCGCTGGACGTTTGTTGACCGCAAGTTGAAATGACTGCTCTGATTAAAATAACGATCCAAGGAGAACAAGTTGTCATCGCGGTTTTCATTAAACCACATTATTTCACCACAGAGTTTTTGATCTCAGCAAGTTTCGTGTCGCGCGACATCGAACATGCCGGCCTCAGCCTCTCAGCGACTTTGTTTGCTTCCTGCTGTCGCTATCACAGTTATGTAAATACGTTGGGGTATAGGTATACACATATTTGATATATTTTGTATATCCTTTATTTAGTTTTATACATTCGATCTTTCTGTGTGTACAAACATATTTTGAGATTGACAATAAAGTTGACTTTGAAAGATTGTCTTTCTTCCATTCACTCTTTTACACACAAAAGCATCACGTGAATGAATCCTCCAAATCAAAAGACAACATATTTGTATTTCTCAGGGATTGTAGCCTCTGCAGCCCATTGACATGCACTAAACCCCAGGGAACTCACCACAGGGAAGGGAACATCCACACAAAGCGGAACAGGGCCGCTAAGGAAACGTGTTGCTCTGGTGAAACGTGTCTCAAATCACCATGGTGACGGCTGGGAGCACGCTGCGGGTCAGAGTCCTTTTCTCGGGGAACTTCCTGTTTTCTGTTTTACCGGTAAATCATTGATACGTGGGGGAAACTCCGGTCGGCGCGCCGTACCTCGTGAGAGAAAGACAGCTCCGGAGTTTCACTGAAGTTATTCCAAGAAAACAAGAACTCGGGAAAATATGAAGCAAAACAGAAGAGGTCTTTTTAAAGACAAATGATTTGTGACACGTGCCACTAAAGTTATGGGTTTCGCTTTAAAACCTGCTGTAACAGAGTATTCCTACACTCTGGGACTACTTTTACTCAAGTGCAATATCTGAGTACTTTTACCTTTACACGTATAATGGCCCAAATATGACCGTGTTGAATCATTAACCAGCAGTGGCCTCTTGGATTTACTAATACACACTTTATTTCAATTAAATACACTTAAAAGAATACAAAATATTATACAGATTATTGAGAATAAGATTATGAGTTTATAATCAGAACTCTCCGTAAATTAAATGATAGAAACATTCAAATTAGCGATAAAGCTCAAGCTGCTATGTTTAAATATCAGAGGAATTGAAACACGTATATTCTCAATTCATGTTTTGCAGAAAAATTCCAACTCAGCGAATAAATGAAACTCATTATGTAAAAAAGACGACGTCTGTCCGTGAGATGTCCCGTAGAACACGAGTGAGAGGTCATTCCCAACAGGGTATTATAACTAACTATGAGCATCACGTAAGAGGGGTTTCTCAATACTCACGTTTCCCCTCCTCGACTACTATCCTCGACTCCTATCTTCGAGACTTGGTGCCGCCCACAGGAGATGTGAGCGGAGGAGCCGAGAAGGGGAGCCGAGGAGAGAGGAGGGGAACCGAGGAGAGAGGAGGGGAGCCGAGGAGAGAGGAGGGGAACCGAGGAGAGAGGAGGGGAGCCTAGGAGAGAGGAGGGGAACCGAGGAGAGAGGAGGGGAACCGAGGAGCCGAGGAGGGGAACCGAGGAGAGAGGAGGGGAGCCGAGGAGAGAGGAGGGGAGCCGAGGAGAGAGGAGGGGAAGCAGCAGGCGGTTAGAGAAATGAGACGTCCTTCAAAATGGCGCGCTGAAATTCATTTCTGAGTCACTACCGGAGGACCGAGGAGACGAGGAGTCGAGGAGTCGGGGAGTCGAGGAGTCAAGGAGGGGACATTTGAGTATTGAGAAACCTCTAAGGAGGTGTGTGTTGCCCTTCATCTAAAATACCCAGAATGCATTGCCTCTGAGACAAAACCCCATCCATGACTCCGCCAAAAATAAAAGCCCCGTCTCACTAGAGGTTTCTCAATTCTTAAATGTCCCCTCCTCGACTCCTATCCTCGATACTTAGAGGTGAGCCGAGGAGAGAGGAGGGGAAGCAGCAGGAGGTAAGAGAAATGAGATGTCCTTCAAAATGGCGCGCTGAAATTCATTTCCGGGTTACTACCGGAGGGCCGAGGAGTCGAGGAGTCGAGGAGTCGAGGAGGGGAAATTTGAGCATTGAGAAACCTCTACTCCCACTGCAGTGTGTTTACACTTTAAGAGGAAACACTCGATGACAAGCACTTCCTGTTTGTTCAGTGACCGCAGGATGTTTAACTGTGTGTGTGTGTGTGTATCTGCGTGCGTGTGTGTGTGTGAGAGCTGATTAGATAAGTATCAGTCACTTCCTGTGTTTCTATCACAAGCGCAGGTAAATCCAGAACTCACCAACACACACACACACACACACACACACACACACACAGTAGTCTGTGCAGAATGTTACTGAGAGTATATTCACATCGTCTGAGAGCCAAAGTAAATATCGGAGGTGGAGGAAGTACAAACATTATGGGTCTGAAAATACTCCAATACAATTACAAGTACGAAAGATACTCAGTATTCAGAATGGGTTTTTACAGTATACTTTAGATATCTATTATATTAACGTGTTTTATCGCTAAATTCAATATCGGAGCATGTTAACGTTTCAGTGTGTGAGTGCAGCTCCGGCTCGTTCAGTCTGCAGCGGCGACTAAGGGATCCCCGTGTCGCAGAGCTTCTGAGCAGAACCAGCCCTGAGTCTGGTTTTATGACCGTCTTCCGCGTTAAGCTTCTTCACACTTGAATAGCTGACAGGAGCAGCGCGCTCTGGTAAAAGCAGCTTCGGGACTTTATTGCCTCACGTTAATCTGGGATGATAAGCGGTCGTAACCCTGCTTTACGAGTCAGCTCGTTTCGTGTGCTGATGTCTTGGATTCCCCATAAAGGCTTTCTTCAGGTTCTGCAGACGTTTCCGATCATCTGGAGAAGAGGAGAGAAGACACAAACTCAGAATACAGGTGAACGCCATTATGTGCAAACACTGAGGGGACATTCCAGTGCTTTGAATTCCCTGCGTCTTGAGAAAGACGGCCGGCATCGGTTTCACTCTGCATCGGTTTCACTCTGCATCCACACGCCTGCATCCACACGTCTGCGTCCACACGCCTGCATCCACACGTCTGCGTCCACACGTCTGCGTCCACACGCCTGCGTCCACACGTCTGCGTCCACACGTCTGCGTCCACACGCCTGCATCGGTTTCACTCTGCATCCACACGCCTGCATCCACACGTCTGCGTCCACACGCCTGCGTCCACACGCCTGCGTCCACACGTCTGCGTCCACACGTCTGCATCCACACGCCTGCATCGGTTTCACTCTGCATCCACACGTCTGCGTCCACACGTCTGCGTCCACACGTCTGCGTCCACACGCCTGCGTCCACACGCCTGCGTCCACACGCCTGCGTCCACACGTCTGCGTCCACACGTCTGCGTCCACACGCCTGCGTCCACACGCCTGCGTCCACACGCCTGCATCCACACGCCTGCATCCACACGCCTGCATCCACACGCCTGCATCGGTTTCACTCTGCATCCACACGCCTGCGTCCACACGCCTGCATCCACACGCCTGCATCCACACGCCTGCATCCACACGTCTGCATCGGTTTCACTCTGCATCCACACGTCTGCATCCACACGTCTGCATCGGTTTCACTCTGCATCCACACGTCTGCATCCACACATCTGCATCCACACGCCTGCATCCACACGTCTGCATCGGTTTCACTCTGCATCCACACGTCTGCATCCACACGTCTGCATCCACACGTCTGCATCCACACGTCTGCATCGGTTTCACTCTGCATCCACACGTCTGCATCCACACGTCTGCATCGGTTTCACTCTGCATCCACACGTCTGCATCCACACGTCTGCATCGGTTTACACTCTGCATCCACACGTCTGCATCGGTTTCACTCTGCATCCACACGTCTGCATCCACACGTCTGCGTCCACACGCCTGCGTCCACACGTCTGCGTCCACACGTCTGCGTCCACACGCCTGCGTCCACACGTCTGCGTCCACACGCCTGCGTCCACACGTCTGCGTCCACACGTCTGTGTCCACACGCCTGCGTCCACACGCCTGCGTCCACACGCCTGCATCCACACGTCTGCATCCACACGCCTGCATCGGTTTCACTCTGCATCCACACGTCTGCATCCACACGTCTGCATCCACACGTCTGCATCCACACGCCTGCATCCACACGCCTGCATCCACACGTCTGCATCCACACGTGTGCATCCACACGTCTGCATCCACACGTCTGCATCCACACGTCTGCATCCACACGTGTGCATCCACACGTCTGCATCCACACGTCTGCATCCACACGTCTGCATCCACACGTCTGCATCCACACGTGTGCATCCACACGTGTGCATCCACACGTGTGCATCCACACGTCTGCATCCACACGTCTGCAGGAGACGGTTAGAAATGGATGCAGTTCTTATTGGACATCCTTATGTTTACATATTTAGTTCTTCTAATAATTCATGTATTTTCGTACTTTAACTGCTTTATAGATTTTATTTTATATATATTATTTATTATCGGAATAAATAACGTTTTCTCATTCTTATTTACATTTCTGTTTAAAAGTAAGAACACAATAATTTAACAATATTGAACATGTTTAGTCCAATATGTATAGCATGTATTGGTATAAATAAGATATTATATATATCTATATATATATATATGTATGTGTATGTGTATATATATATATGAGTATGTATATATATATATATGAGTATGTATGTATATATGTCAATCAACAAGTAAAGCAGATTAATAATATTAATAATAATAACAATAATAATTAATAACAACAATAATAATGATAACTATTTATAGATTATAAATAAATCATTTAGGGACAAGGGGGTGAGATTAAATAAGTGATACTTCTTCTCACTCCTTTTCGAACACTAGATGTGGGACTATTGATGTTGCTAATGCTGCTGCTGTTGTTGTTGTTGTTGTTGTTGTTGTTGTTGTTGTAAATGTCACGTTGTTTTGTTTCCTCTTTACTCTTTACTATGCACTGAAAACATTTTTGTTTTGTAATTATTTATTTTACATGTTCGAAATAAATGTATCAATCAATCAATTAACCAATTAAGCAATCAACGAACCAATCAATCAATTAAGCACTTAACTAATCAATCAAATCATCAATTAATGAATCAATATTAATGCAAACATATATACAAAGTGGAATAAAAGAGACAACTTTCAGAGAGTCTTCACACAGAGCTATAAAATACATTTGTTTGCACAATAGGCGACCTTTAAACTTTACACACATTTCAGATGAATAAAAGTATTAAGTTAATAGTGTGAACTTCCGTTTTTTCAGAATAAAATTGATTTAAATTAAATAGTGTATTTAATTCAAAATTAGGCCATACAACATTGATTTTAATTTATAACAGTATGTGTGTACATCACTATGTATTTAGTATGTACTGTATCATGTACACATGTAGAGTTGTAGAAAAGACATGGTGTACAGACTGCACAGTCACTACAGTGTATACTGTACAGTAGGTGTGTAACAGTGTAATGCGTATCGTCTACTCTACACTTTAGACTCAGTCAGCTCAGGGACTGTTTGGTTACTTTAGTTTGGTAAATGAAATACATGTTTGAACGTTGTCGTAGTTCCCTGTAGCTGCTGTCATAAGTCATTTGTAGACTAAGTGGCAAAAAGTTGTTTTTTTACATTTGTACTTTGTAGAGAAATGTCGACACAAGTTGGAAGGGAGCGCAATAAACCTGACGAGTTTGAATTTGAGTTGATTATGAGTTAATTTTCAATTGATAATTAGCTCACAATAAGTTCACTTTAGTTACTCAACTTGACACAAGCCATGGGTTCAGGTCCGGACTTATAAGACCTGAACCTGAACCTCTGGACTTGAGTCCGGACCTGAACCTGAATGTGAGTCCAGGTACGCAGCACTACACACACACACACACACACACACACACACACACACACACACACACACACACACACACACACACACACACACACACACACACACACACACACACACACACACACACACACAGACTTGTTTGGGTTAACCTGGGGAATAAGGGCAGTATTAAGTCAGAACTCAAACTTAAATGTGTAAGCCTGACTCTTCTCACATGTCCCCTCAGTATTCCTCCTGTCTTCAGAATTAAGACTTTTCCTCAGAAATCTGACCTTCTGTTTCAGAACTCCGATAAACACTCACATGTGGTCAGAACTCAGTGCTTTGTTCCCCTGCATGATTCAGACCTGTATATCTGTGTGTCTGCAGGCTCGGTGTGTGACTCCCCCCCCTCAGGTGGGGGTCTGCAGGGCCAAATATCTGCTCTCTGCTGAGGCGTGAAGAGTCCTGCAGCACCTGAACGCACCGCGGAGAACCTGCAGACTCTCAGACAGCAGCTCTGAAACACAAACAGGCTGACTGTGAACCGTCATCGAATATTTCTCGTAAATAATAATTCATTTATTAAAACATTGCTAATACATTTAAATATTTCTTGTTAAAGGGCCCATGTCATGCTCTTCCGGTTATGACCCGTCCCCTTGTGTTATGAAGGTCTTTCTGCATGTGACCGGTCTGCAGTCTCAAACCCTCAAAGTGCTCCCTGCAGCGAGTACACTCCAACTCAGAGAAGACCTGTCGCCTGCCCAGAACGCCTCGCAACACACACACACACACACACACACACACACACACACACACACACACACACACACACACACACACACACACACACACACACACACACACACACACACACACACATCAGAACAGAGTGGGCGAGCTGACCAATCAGAGCACAGTGGGCTCACAGGGAGGGGGGGCAGGAGCTCCAACAAGCCGTGTAGGACAGAGAGTGAATACACAGACTACACAGAGATGCTGTGAGAACCCAATGTGAGTTTGGAACATTGAACGATGTAAATCTGTTCTAGTGGACCTCAACCATGGAATCATGAGTATCAGTAGAAATGGCCGTGACGTGGGACCTTTAAATATGCAAACACATTGCTAATACATTACAAATATTGCGAATAAAGTCGTGTTTAATTCGTTGAATATTCCTGTTAAAACAGAGTACAAATCTTTCTTGTTTCAAAATAATTCATTTGATTTGTTAAAAACATTTCTAATTAAATCCAGTTAATTAAATCTGCTGAGATTTTAAAAGAGAATTGATTTCATGTTTAAAATGAATATTTCTGAGCTGAGTCTGCCCAGTTTATTTGTAAAATATTCGTAAAAAGGCCTCAGTATTGTTTGCGTGCTTTATTTATTTGAATTACTATTGCAAGTTGTCTAAATGCATGTTTCTTGTCTTCAAAGGGTTTTCACTTTAAAGAGTCCTCTCCTGCTGATGTTCAGGTGTATATCAGTATGTAGTGTCTCTACTTTAAAGAGTCCTCTCCTGCTGATGTTCAGGTGTATATCAGTATGTAGTGTCTCTACTTTAAAGAGTCCTCTCCTGCTGATGTTCAGGTGTATATCAGTATGTAGTGTCTCTACTTTAAAGAGTCCTCTCCTGCTGATGTTCAGGTGTATATCAGTATGTAGTGTCTCTACTTTAAAGAGTCCTCTCCTGCTGATGTTCAGGTGTATATCAGTATGTAGTGTCTCTACTTTAAAGAGTCCTCTCCTGCTGATGTTCAGGTGTATATCAGTATGTAGTGTCTCTACTTTAAAGAGTCCTCTCCTGCTGATGTTCAGGTGTATATCAGTATGTAGTGTCTCTACTTTAAAGAGTCCTCTCCTGCTGATGTTCAGGTGTATATCAGTATGTAGTGTCTCTACTTTAAAGAGTCCTCTCCTGCTGATGTTCAGGTGTATATCAGTATGTAGTGTCTCTACTTTAAAGAGTCCTCTCCTGCTGATGTTCAGGTGTATATCAGTATGTAGTGTCTCTACTTTAAAGAGTCCTCTCCTGCTGATGTTCAGGTGTATATCAGTATGTAGTGTCTCTACTTTAAAGAGTCCTCTCCTGCTGATGTTCAGGTGTATATCAGTATGTAGTGTCTCTACTTTAAAGAGTCCTCTCCTGCTGATGTTCAGGTGTATATCAGTATGTAGTGTCTCTACTTTAAAGAGTCCTCTCCTGCTGATGTTCAGGTGTATATCATTATGTAGTGTCTCTACTTTAAAGAGTCCTCTCCTGCTGATGTTCAGGTGTATATCAGTATGTAGTGTCTCTACTTTAAAGAGTCCTCTCCTGCTGATGTTCAGGTGTATATCAGTATGTAGTGTCTCTACTTTAAAGAGTCCTCTCCTGCTGATGTTCCGGTGTATATCAGTATGTAGTGTCTCTACTTTAAAGAGTCCTCTCCTGCTGATGTTCAGGTGTATATCAGTATGTAGTGTCTCTACTTTAAAGAGTCCTCTCCTGCTGATGTTCAGGTGTATATCAGTATGTAGTGTCTCTACTTTAAAGAGTCCTCTCCTGCTGATGTTCAGGTGTATATCAGTATGTAGTGTCTCTACTTTAAAGAGTCCTCTCCTGCTGATGTTCAGGTGTATATCAGTATGTAGTGTCTCTACTTTAAAGAGTCCTCTCCTGCTGATGTTCAGGTGTATATCAGTATGTAGTGTCTCTACTTTAAAGAGTCCTCTCCTGCTGATGTTCAGGTGTATATCAGTATGTAGTGTCTCTACTTTAAAGAGTCCTCTCCTGCTGATGTTCAGGTGTATATCAGTATGTAGTGTCTCTACTTTAAAGAGTCCTCTCCTGCTGATGTTCAGGTGTATATCAGTATGTAGTGTCTCTACTTTAAAGAGTCCTCTCCTGCTGATGTTCAGGTGTATATCAGTATGTAGTGTCTCTACTTTAAAGAGTCCTCTCCTGCTGATGTTCAGGTGTATATCAGTATGTAGTGTCTCTACTTTAAAGAGTCCTCTCCTGCTGATGTTCAGGTGTATATCAGTATGTAGTGTCTCTACTTTAAAGAGTCCTCTCCTGCTGATGTTCAGGTGTATATCAGTATGTAGTGTCTCTACTTTAAAGAGTCCTCTCCTGCTGATGTTCAGGTGTATATCAGTATGTAGTGTCTCTACTTTAAAGAGTCCTCTCCTGCTGATGTTCAGGTGTGTCTCTACTTTAAAGAGTCCTCTCCTGCTGATGTTCAGGTGTATATCAGTATGTCGAGTCTCTACTTTAAAGAGTCCTCTCCTGCTGATGTTCAGGTGTCTCTACTTTAAAGAGTCCTCTCCTGCTGATGTTCAGGTGTATATCAGTATGTAGTGTCTCTACTTTAAAGAGTCCTCTCCTGCTGATGTTCAGGTGTATATCAGTATGTAGTGTCTCTACTTTAAAGAGTCCTCTCCTGCTGATGTTCAGGTGTATATCAGTATGTAGTGTCTCTACTTTAAAGAGTCCTCTCCTGCTGATGTTCAGGTGTATATCAGTATGTAGTGTCTCTACTTTAAAGAGTCCTCTCCTGCTGATGTTCAGGTGTATATCAGTATGTAGTGTCTCTACTTTAAAGAGTCCTCTCCTGCTGATGTTCAGGTGTATATCAGTATGTAGTGTCTCTACTTTAAAGAGTCCTCTCCTGCTGATGTTCAGGTGTATATCAGTATGTAGTGTCTCTACTTTAAAGAGTCCTCTCCTGCTGATGTCAGTGTATCAGTTGTGTCTCTACTTTAAAGAGTCCTCTCCTGCTGATGTTCAGGTGTATATCAGTATGTAGTGTCTCTACTTTAAAGAGTCCTCTCCTGCTGATGTTCAGGTGTATATCAGTATGTAGTGTCTCTACTTTAAAGAGTCCTCTCCTGCTGATGTTCAGGTGTATATCAGTATGTAGAGTCTCTACTTTAAAGAGTCCTCTCCTGCTGATGTTCAGGTGTATATCAGTATGTAGTGTCTCTACTTTAAAGAGTCCTCTCCTGCTGATGTTCAGGTGTATATCAGTATGTAGTGTCTCTACTTTAAAGAGTCCTCTCCTGCTGATGTTCAGGTGTATATCAGTATGTAGTGTCTCTACTTTAAAGAGTCCTCTCCTGCTGATGTTCAGGTGTATATCAGTATGTAGTGTCTCTACTTTAAAGAGTCCTCTCCTGCTGATGTTCAGGTGTATATCAGTATGTAGTGTCTCTACTTTAAAGAGTCCTCTCCTGCTGATGTTCAGGTGTATATCAGTATGTAGTGTCTCTACTTTAAAGAGTCCTCTCCTGCTGATGTTCAGGTGTATATCAGTATGTAGTGTCTCTACTTTAAAGAGTCCTCTCCTGCTGATGTTCAGGTGTATATCAGTATGTAGTGTCTCTACTTTAAAGAGTCCTCTCCTGCTGATGTTCAGGTGTATATCAGTATGTAGTGTCTCTACTTTCAAAGAGTCCTCTCCTGCTGATGTTCAGGTGTATATCAGTATGTAGTGTCTCTACTTTAAAGAGTCCTCTCCTGCTGATGTTCAGGTGTATATCAGTATGTAGTGTCTCTACTTTAAAGAGTCCTCTCCTGCTGATGTTCAGGTGTATATCAGTATGTAGTGTCTCTACTTTAAAGAGTCCTCTCCTGCTGATGTTCAGGTGTATATCAGTATGTCGAGTCTCTACTTTAAAGAGTCCTCTCCTGCTGATGTTCAGGTGTATATCAGTATGTAGTGTCTCTACTTTAAAGAGTCCTCTCCTGCTGATGTTCAGGTGTATATCAGTATGTAGTGTCTCTACTTTAAAGAGTCCTCTCCTGCTGATGTTTCAGGTGTATATCAGTATGTAGTGTCTCTACTTTAAAGAGTCCTCTCCTGCTGATGTTCAGGTGTATATCAGTATGTCGAGTCTCTACTTTAAAGAGTCCTCTCCTGCTGATGTTCAGGTGTATATCAGTATGTAGTGTCTCTACTTTAAAGAGTCCTCTCCTGCTGATGTTCAGGTGTATATCAGTATGTAGTGTCTCTACTTTAAAGAGTCCTCTCCTGCTGATGTTCAGGTGTATATCAGTATGTAGTGTCTCTACTTTAAAGAGTCCTCTCCTGCTGATGTTCAGGTGTATATCAGTATGTAGTGTCTCTACTTTAAAGAGTCCTCTCCTGCTGATGTTCAGGTGTATATCAGTATGTAGTGTCTCTACTTTAAAGAGTCCTCTCCTGCTGATGTTCAGGTGTATATCAGTATGTAGTGTCTCTACTTTAAAGAGTCCTCTCCTGCTGATGTTCAGGTGTATATCAGTATGTCGAGTCTCTACTTTAAAGAGTCCTCTCCTGCTGATGTTCAGGTGTATATCAGTATGTCGAGTCTCTACTTTAAAGAGTCCTCTCCTGCTGATGTTCAGGTGTATATCAGTATGTAGTGTCTCTACTTTAAAGAGTCCTCTCCTGCTGATGTTCAGGTGTATATCAGTATGTCGAGTCTCTACTTTAAAGAGTCCTCTCCTGCTGATGTTCAGGTGTATATCAGTATGTCAGTGTCTCTACTTTAAAGAGTCCTCTCCTGCTGATGTTCAGGTGTATATCAGTATGTAGTGTCTCTACTTTAAAGAGTCCTCTCCTGCTGATGTTCAGGTGTATATCAGTATGCAGTGTCTCTACTTTAAAGAGTCCTATGGAACACACTGCAGGAAATGGAAAACCCCAAAAAGCATGACAGGGCCTCTTGAACATGATTGCTCAGTGACCTTTGACCTTTCCCAGCAGACACATGAGCTCTCCTGTTGTTACTGTACTCCATGTTTTACGAGTGTTTTGACGGACAGACGAACAGGTGAGTCGCATGAATTCACGTCTTCCTGCAGTGCCGAGCGGCGTGACCATGTCCAATCAGCACCTCCTCCCGTGTCGCTATAAACCACTCACACTGACATCGGCCTAACCTCCCGAATACAGGCGGGGAACAACGAGAGCTATGGGAACACTGGTTTGTGTATTCATCCGTGAAAGAAGTCATGCTCCGTCTAAAGGAGAAGTCCAGGATCACACGACAAGGTGAAAGCTTGACGACCATTTCAGAATGAAAGCATTCTTTATTTACATTGTAGATGAATTAATGATTTGGACGTTTATCACAAAAAGCACGAGCATTTCCAAATCACGTGCTATCTGTTCTGTATGTGTGTTTTTCTGTTTTGCTTTTTTAACCCGTTCATATATTTGGTTGTCAGAAACATCTGGGGGCTTTCACATCACAGTGGGACATCACATTGACTTACATGCATTTCCTGGAGACTTACCCTAACCTTAACCATAACCAACACATGCCTAACCCTAACCAAGTCTTCACCCTAACATTAATGACCCCCCTTATGGGGACCTCCAATTTGTCCCCATAAGGGAAGCCAGTCCCCACACGTGACTATGTAAACAGATTTAGGTCCCCACAAGTATAGTAATGCTAGAACACACACACACACACACACACACACACACACACACACACACACACACACACACACACACACACACAGTATACATTGACTTTCATGCATTTCCTGGAGACTTATCCTAACCTTAACCATAACCAACACATGCCTAACCCTAACCCTAACCCTAACCAAGTCTTCACCCTAACATTAATGATCCCTTATGGGGACCTCCAATTTGTCCCCATAAGGGAAGCCAGTCCCCACACGTGACTATGTAAACAGATGTAGGTCCCCACAAGTATAGTAATGCTAGAACACACACACACACACACACACACACACACACACACCACACACACAGTATACATTGACTTTCATGCATTTCCTGGAGACTTACCCTAACCTCAACACATGCCTAACCCTAACCAAGTCTTCACCTTCAAATTAATGATCCCCACAAGGACAGTAATACTAGGCCACACACACACACACACACACACACACACACACACACGGGTCTGTTTGAATGAGGTAAGTGTGCGTCATGTTCATAAACAACCCAGAATAAACAGAAAGACTTATAAAAACATCGAAGCTTTTCAAACCTCTGAATCTACAACATGACATCAGACATCAGGATATACTTCTATACTATAGTGTTATCTTATCAGAAGTAATCTCATCACCAAGTACTCAGATCTTGTTCTTGAGTAAAAGTAGAAGTACTCAGGTCTTGTACTTGAGTAAAAGTAGAAGTACTCAGATCTTGTACTTGAGTAAAAGTAGAAGTACTCAGATCTTGTACTTGAGTAAAAGTAGAAGTACTCAGATCTTGTTCTTGAGTAAAAGTAGTAGTACTCAGATCTTGTACTTGAGTAAAAGTAGAAGTACTCAGATCTTGTACTTGAGTAAAAGTAGAAGTACTCAGATCTTGTACTTGAGTAAAAGTAGAAGTACTCAGATCTTGTACTTGAGTAAAAGTAGAAGTACTCAGATCTTGTACTTGAGTAAAAGTAGAAGTACTCAGATCTTGTACTTGAGTAAAAGTAGAAGTACTCAGATCTTGTACTTAGTAAAAGTAGAAGTACTCAGATCTTGTGCTTGAGTAAAAATAGAAGTACTCAGATCTTGTACTTGAGTAAAATTAGAAGTACTCAGGTCTTGTTCTTGAGTAAAAGTAGAAGTACTCAGATCTTGTACTTGAGTAAAAGTAGAAGTACTCAGATCTTGTACTTGAGTAAAAGTAGAAGTACTCAGATCTTGTACTTGAGTAAAAGTACTCAGATCTTGTACTTGAGTAAAAGTAGAAGTACTCAGGTCTTGTTCTTGAGTAAAAGTAGAAGTACTCAGATCTTGTTCTTGAGTAAAAGTAGAAGTACTCAGATCTTGTACTTGAGTAAAAGTAGAAGTACTCAGATCTTGTACTTGAGTAAAAGTACTCAGATCTTGTACTTGAGTAAAAGTAGAAGTACTCAGATCTTGTACTTGAGTAAAAGTAGAAGTACTCAGATCTTGTACTTGAGTAAAAGTACTCAGATCTTGTACTTGAGTAAAATTAGAAGTACTCAGGTCTTGTTCTTGAGTAAAAGTAGAAGTACTCAGATCTTGTACTTGAGTAAAAGTACTCAGATCTTGTACTTGAGTAAAATTAGAAGTACTCAGGTCTTGTTCTTGAGTAAAAGTAGAAGTACTCAGATCTTGTTCTTGAGTAAAAGTAGAAGTACTCAGATCTTGTACTTGAGTAAAAGTAGAAGTACTCAGATCTTGTACTTGAGTAAAAGTACTCAGATCTTGTGCTTGAGTAAAATTAGAAGTACTCAGGTCTTGTTCTTGAGTAAAAGTAGAAGTACTCAGATCTTGTACTTGGGTAAAAGTAGAAGTACACAGATCTTGTACTTGAGTAAAAGTAGAAGTACTCAGATCTTGTACTTGAGTAAAAGTAGAAGTACTCAGATATTGTACTTGATTAAAAGTAGAAGTACTCAGATATTGTACTTTTAACGGTGCAGCTCGTCTGAAGTACTTTGTAGACTGCAGGGTAGCTGGTGGAGGTGCAGCTAGTCTGAAGTACTTTGTAGACTGCAGGGTAGCTGGTGGAGGAGCAGCTAGTCTGAAGTACTTTGTAGACTGCAGGGTAGCTGGTGAAGGTGCAGCTAGTCTGAAGTACTTTGTAGACTGCAGGGTAGCTGGTGGAGGAGCAGCTAGTCTGAAGTACTTTGTAGACTGCAGGGTAGCTGGTGGAGGAGCAGCTAGTCTGAAGTACTTTGTAGACTGCAGGGTAGCTGGTGGATTTACTCCAGGTGGAACTAAAGTAACTAAAGGTATTAAATACATTTCAAATGTATAGTTATATCATCCTCATAGCAGATGTTACAACAACAACTCTTTAAACTGAGCTGGAAACAGATTTATTTTTCAAGCGGTCGTGTCGCGTTGGAAATGAAATGTTTTAACGAGTCCCTTCCTGTCACACTCAGAAACACTGTTTTTCACAATACCCCCACAAACAGGATGTCAGGTCAGAGGTCGCTGATATGAGGAGAAGACAAGTAGTTAATCTTCTCAGCAGGAGAGAAAGTGAAATGCACTTTCCAGACAAGACAAAGGAGCGAGTAAACATCCAGAACCCATTAGTGAGATAGCAGAAATATTTATAAATAAGGTCAGAGGTCAAGATCCCAAAGTCGCACACTGTCGGGATCCACCGAACACACGTTGCTATACTATGATACTATGAGGACTCTTTAAAGTAGAGACTCTACATACTGATATACACCTGAACATCAGCAGGAGAGGACTCTTTAAAGTAGAGACACTACATACTGATATACACCTGAACATCAGCAGGAGAGGACTCTTTAAAGTAGAGACACTACATACTGATATACACCTGAACATCAGCAGGAGAGGACTCTTTAAAGTAGAGACACTACATACTGATATACACCTGAACATCAGCAGGAGAGGACTCTTTAAAGTAGAGACACTACATACTGATATACACCTGAACATCAGCAGGAGAGGACTCTTTAAAGTAGAGACACTACATACTGATATACACCTGAACATCAGCAGGAGAGGACTCTTTAAAGTGGAGACGCTACATACTGATATACACCTGAACATCAGCAGGAGAGGACTCTTTAAAGTAGAGACACTACATACTGATATACACCTGAACATCAGCAGGAGAGGACTCTTTAAAGTATAGTGGAAATGAGCTCGGCAAGATGTCTTGAAATAAGAGGTGTTCGTTTTGAACTATGTCTGATCAGAATCAGGACGTGCTGTGTTTCAGTATGAGCCAAACGCGTTCTGTGTTCTGGTGATTTTCTAACATGCGTTTCATCTGAGGTACAACTCAAAATCACATGTTGTGACTCAACAAGATGAGGCATCGTCTAAAAGCCCAGATATCTGCAGAGTCACGTCTGAAGTCACGTCTGAAGTCACGTGAGAGCCGTGTTCTGAGAGATGTTAGACTCACACACTGGGCATGATTTAGAGTGTTTGTCGTACAATGTGAAGTTAACGCAATAAGGCCCTTTCATTTGATAACGTGAGCATTTGAAGGAGAAGGTAGACTCCAGGTCTGCAGAGACGTTCGGTCTGAAGGACGTCTGATCTGAGGTCAGAGAGCAGGAACCCAGAGGGGACGTTTCAGTCTGTGCTCGCCTCCCGACAACCAGGCGATGAAGCAACATTTCTATTCGGGGAACGGTTTTACACAGAGGTGGGTTTTTCTGTGGAACCGGTTTGTTCCCGTTTATCTGCTTCAAAGGCTTGAAGTCTAAAAAAAGAGATGACGGAGGAGTTTGGGTTTGAATGCGTGTCCACACACGAGGGACTGTTATGCACACAAACAAAGATACAAGCCGGCCATTATAAAATAAATTCACATCGTAAATCAGGTGGTAATCTAGATGTACGTCTTTAGGGTATCTGCCATGGGGTTCATTTCGTGAAGCCTCAGATTTACAGTTTTTATTGCTGTTTTTCTGCTTTTTCTCACAGTTCTTGAGAAGCTGCAGGTTTCTTAAGATACCTTTTTATAACCCGCTTTCACGTTTAGAAACGCGTCGATAGTGAGTGCTTTCAAATGTAATCAGTAGTGGTAATTGCTTTGTGACTAAGGCAACATCATGTAGTTTAAACTAGGCGAGGGAAGATTATTTATAAAGCAGATCTAACAGCATAATGTATATAAAGTGAGAGACATTTACAACCCGGGAAACGTCTTCAAACGACCACAAAGACACAAAACAGCTGCCAAGAGACAAGTAATCACCTGAACAGAAAACAATGACTACAATAAGACACACAACTGCCACAAGGACAGACCAACAACTAGAATGAGATGCAAAGAGACAAAACAATTTAAAGGTCCCGCGTCACGGCCATTCCCACTGATCATAGTTCCATCGTTGAGGTCGACTAGAACAGATTCACATTGTTCAACGTTCCAAACTCACATTGGTTTCTCACAGCATCTCTGATAGTGTGTGTATTCACTCTCTGTCCGACACGGCCTGTTGGAGCTCCTGCCCCCCCCCCATCCCTGTGAGCCCAGTGGCCGTCTGCGAGACAGCGAAACCCAGCCCGACAGCGAAACCCAGCCCGAAACCCGCAGTCTGGCTGGGAGTTTGTGTGTGTGGTCACTCACCGACTCACAGCCTCGCCGCGTCAGGCCGTCTCAGGGAGGAGAAAGTGGCGGAGCTGCAGCTGAGAAAAGATTGAGAGTGTGTGTGTGTGTGTGTGTGTGTGTGTGTGTGTGTGTGTGTGTGTGTGTGTGTGAGGCTCCGCGGAGTGGTCCATTTAGAGCAATGGGTCCATTTGGGTACAGGCACGTCACTGTACCCCAACGAGGCGTTCTGGGGCAGCAGACAGGTCTTCTCTGTGTTAGAGCTTTACTCCCTACAGGGTGCACTTTGAGGGTCTGAGACTCTGCAGACCGGTTACATGCAGAGAAACCTTCATAACACAAGGGGACGGGTCAGAACCAGAAGAGCACGACATGGGACCTTTACAAAATACTAAAAACAACTGTAATGAGATGCAAAAGAGACATACAGCTGTGACAAAGAGACTTACCGTAATCAAACTGTGGTTCTGAGTGCAGTTCTTCATTGAGCAGGAGACATGAGTTCTGCACTTTGGGTGTGTGGTTTTGTGAATTGTGTGAGCAATTACAAAAAGAATGTGTGTTAGCAATGGAGAAAAACTGTGAAGGCCGATACGAGAAGCAACACAGCTTCAAAGAGACCGGAAATTACCATCAGATCAAAATGTTTATTCTTCAGAAAATATTCGTGTTTTTTTCCAGTGGTTTAACATCTGGATCTCTGACGGAGGGTCCGGTTCCAAAGTAACGCATCATTTCTTACAAATCAAGTGTCACAAACTGGGGTTTTTCCAAAAAGAACCACATATTTACCGAGCCTTACGAGCACAGATGTGAACTAACATAAACAACGTGTTTACAGTCTAGTTTACGATCTGCAGTTTCTCACTATTTGTCTCGAATCTGGTTCCTGAGGGTTTCAATCTGACTTCCTGGATGTGACTTTTCAGCAACTGCAAGATTTAGGAGTTTCAGAGTTCCTTTAATCGCCCGTCAGAGGGGAAATGTACACAGTTACAGCAACGAGCCAAATATAGCTCGGTATAATTAAGAAGGAAACATACAAATATTCGAAATTACACAATTATACATTACATTACATTTAGCTTACGCTTTTATCCAAAGCGACTTACAATAAGTGCGTTCGACCAACAAAATACAACCTTGAAGAAAACAGAATCATAAAGTACATCAGGTTTCATAGAGCCTAACATTTCAAGTGCTACTCAGCTGGCTTTAGAGGAGCCAGTGCTTTGTTAGTATATAAGTTCTTTGTTAATAGTTCTATCCTCGAAGTGGAGTCGAGAGAGATGAGCTTCAGTCTGGAAGGTGTGTGAGCTTTCTGCTGTCCTGATGTCGATGGGAGCTCATTCCACCATCTTGGAGCCAGGACAGCAAACCCACGTGTTTCTGCTGATGGGAACTTGGGTCCCCCTCGCAGCGAGGGTGCAGCGAGCCGATTGGCTGATGCAGAGCGGAGTGCACGTGCTGGGGTGCACGGTTTAACCATGTCCTGGATGTAGGAGGGGCCAGATCCATTTGCAGCATGGTACGCAAGCACCAGGGTCTTGAAGTGGATTCTAGCCATTACCGGAAGCCAGTGGAGGGAGCGGAGGAGCGGCGTGGTGTGGGAACATTCAGGAAGGTTGAAGACCAGACGAGCCGCTGCATTCTGGGTGAGCTGCAGAGGTCGGATGGCTCATGCAGGCAGACCAGCCAGGAGGGAGCTGCAGTAGTCTCGGCGTGAGGTGACGAGAGCCTGGACCAGAACCTGCGTGGCTTTCTGGGTCAGCTGGGGACGCGTCCTCCTGATGCTGTAAAGCGTGTATCTGCAGCAGCGGGTTGGAGCAGCGATGTTTGCAGTGAAGGACAGGTTGTTATCTAGGGTCACACCCAGAGTCCTTGCAGTCTGGGTCGGGGAAACAACAGAGGGGCCGATGTTGATAGTCAGGTCAAGAGTGGGACAATCTTTTCCCGAAAGGAAAAGCACTTCAGTTTTGTCAAGGTTGAGCTTGAGGTGATGAGCAGACATCCACTGAGAGATGTCAGCTAAACAAGCAGAGATGCGTGCGACGACCTGGGTCTCTGAGCGGGGGAAGGACAGGATTCATTGGGTGTCGTCAGCTTAGCAGTGGTATGAAAAACCATGCGGGCTAATGACTGATCCGAACGAGTTTGTGTACAAGGAGAAGAGGAGGGGACCAAGAACAGAGCCCTGAGGGACCCCTGTAGTTAATTGACAAGGGTCAGACTCGGACCCTCTCCAAGTAACCCTGTAGGTGCGGTCTTTGAGGTATGAGGTGAGGAGGGAAAGTGCAGAGCCTGAAACTCCAAGTTCTTGGAGAGTGAAGGAGGATCTGATGATTCACCGTGTCGAATGCAGCAGACAGGTCCAACAGGATGATGACAGAGGAGAGGGAGGCTGCTTTGGCAGTGTGCAGTTCCTCAGTGACAGCAAGGAGGGCAGTTTCTGTGGAGTGACCTGCCTTGAAACCAGACTGGTGCGGATCCAGAAGGTTGTTCTGATGGAGATAACAGGAGAGTTGTTTAAAGACAGCGCGTTCAAGTGTTTTAGACAGGAACGGGAGGAGAGAGACAGGCCTGTAGTTTATAACGTCAGACGGGTTGAGAGTGGGTTTCTTTAGGAGAGGGTTTACTCTCGCCTCCTTGAGACTGTTTGGAAAGTGACCAGAAGTTAGGGAAGTGTTGATGAAATGGGAGAGAAACGGTAGAATATCAGGAGCGATAGTCTACATATTGTACAAAATACAAAACATACGTCCAGTAACAGTTTGGCGATATAGCGCAACAATGCACGTGCAGAAAAACAACAAAATGACTAAAGAAAATAAATTACAACAAAAAGACTACATGAACAACAAACGGACACAAAATGACTACATAGAAACACAAAACTGCTACAAAGAGACATAAACAACTAAAATGAGATGCAAAACTGCTGAGAAGACAATGATGACTAAAAGACCCAAAATCATTATAAGAAGACAAAAAATGATTACAAAGAGACATCAAACTGCAAAGACACATAAAAGACTAGAATTAGATGCAAAACATTAACTGTAGATATTTTCCATTGTAGTTTGAGCCTTCACAGACATGATGGAGCTCAGAGGGACATGCAGCAACCAGGAAAAGACTCAAAAGGACAACAACAATGATTAAAAGACATAAAATAAAAGACACAAAATGACTACAAAGAGACCAATACAACTACAATGACACCAGTTTAAAAACAGCCAGGAATGAAAGGTGGAAGTATATATTGCAAAGCTATTTACGACAGCATTAAAATAACAGTTGTCAAGGTTTATAGAAGTTTCAGGGGCTTTTCTGGCCTTCACATATTGCAGCTCAAAGAGACAGGTACCAACCAGGAGAATACTTCAATTGACCACAGAGAAACATTTCAGAAGCAAAACAGCTGCAACGAGAAAGGAAGTGACAACAAAGAGACAATAAGGCCCCGTCCACACGGAGACGAAACCGATTTCGAATCGAAGTCGATATCAAAAAACTCTTCCGTCGACACGGAATCGGCTCAAGAATCGTGTCCGTCCACACGAGACTGCCCGGCCCGCTGGAGACGCTGTAGTACATATGCCGGGCCTGTAAGTGGCGCTGTACTTCCGCCACAAAATACACCAAAAGCAGCGAATAAGACCCCCCGAGCATGGTTGCCATGGTTGCCCTTCTGGTTATTCTCCGCGGTGGATTTAGCAACATGTAGTTCATGTAGTTCTCCATGTCCACTTGTTGCTGATGGTTGTGGGAGAGGAGCTGTAGATGTGCACTAACATCTGTAGCATGGTCAGTAGCGTCTGGAGCACGAACGCAACCCTGTGATCCGCCATTGTTGTTCTTGGCGAAAAGCATCAGCAATGACGCAGGGTGAGCAGGAGAGGTGGGGAGAGGCGGGGCTAAGGCGTCGTCGATTCAGGAAGTGATCGTATAGGGCGTAGACACAAGCGTTTCATCTCCAGACTTACCCACTTTTTCAAAAATGTATCGTTTTCGGGCTCCGAAGCCGCGGCTCCGTTTTGGCCTCGTGTGGACGAAGCGTCTATACAATAAAGAACGTTAGTGGATACAACTGATATCGTCTCCGCGTGGACGGGGCCTAAATCTCCTAAAAAATAAATAATACAAAGACAAATAAACAACAACGAGATGGAAAACAGATGCAAAGAGAAAGAAAATGGCACAAATGAAAGACATTAAGAGCATTAGGAAATAGTGCAGCGGAAACACATTAAAAAGCAAAGATAATAAAACGTGAATATTAGTTCCAGTGCAGTGTAAGATGTGAATAAAGGTAAAAAGTACCCATAGCTAGCAGCTGTTTTAAAGAGTACCTGACCTCCCTTTATATCAATAGAACAATAATGTCATTGTTAGCTAATGAATGTTTCCATGGTGACCAACGGCAACATGACAACGTTTCCATTGGTCCCTCTTCTTTAGAGAAGACCAGGAAGTGATGGATACACGGATCGTGTTCCAACCAATAGGCACGCAGTGACTCTGAAGAATAATGATCACGCACCAACACACATTCAACATGTGAGAAGTAGAAAGTACAGGTATTTGAGTTCAACATGTAAGAGGTAGAAAGTACAGGTTTTTGAGTTCAACATGTAAGAAGTAGAAAGTACAGGTATTTGAGTTCAACATGTAAGAAGTAGAAAGTACAGTTATTTGGGTTCAACATGTGAGAAGTAGAAAGTACAGTTATTTGGGTTCAACATGTGAGAAGTAGAACGTACAGGTATTTGGGTTCAACATGTAAGAAGTAGAAAGTACAGGTATTTGGGTTCAACATGTAAGAAGTAGAAAGTACAGGTATTTGAGTTCAACATGTGAGAAGTAGAAAGTACAGGTATTTGAGTTCAACATGTGAGAAGTAGAAAGTACAGGTATTTGAGTTCAACATGTAAGAAGTAGAAAGTACAGGTTTTTGAGTTCAACATGTGAGAAGTAGAAAGTACAGGTATTTGGGTTCAACATGTGAGAAGTAGAAAGTACAGGTATTTGAGTTCAACATGAGAGAAGTAGAAAGTACAGGTATTTGGGTTCAACATGTGAGAAGTAGAAAGTACAGGTATTTGAGTTCAACATGTGAGAAGTAGAAAGTACAGGTATTTGGGTTCAACATGTAAGAAGTAGAAAGTACAGGTATTTGAGTTCAACATGTAAGAAGTAGAAAGTACAGGTATTTGAGTTCAACATGTAAGAAGTAGAAAGTACAGGTATTTGGGTTCAACATGTGAGAAGTAGAAAGTACAGGTATTTGTGTTCAACATGTGAGAAGTAGAAAGTACAGGTATTTGAGTTCAACATGTAAGAAGTAGAAAGTACAGGTATTTGTGTTCAACATGTGAGAAGTAGAAAGTACAGGTATTTGGGTTCAACATGTAAGAAGTAGAAAGTACAGGTATTTGAGTTCAACATGTGAGAAGTAGAAAGTACATGTATTTGGGTTCAACATGTGAGAAGTAGAAAGTACAGGTATTTGTGTTCAACATGTAAGAAGTAGAAAGTACAGGTATTTGAGTTCAACATGTGAGAAGTAGAAAGTCCAGGTATTTGAGTTCAACATGAGAGAAGTAGAAAGTACAGGTATTTGAGTTCAACATGAGAGAAGTAGAAAGTACAGGTATTTGAGTTCAACATGTAAGAAGTAGAAAGTACAGGTATTTGAGTTCAACATGTGAGAAGTAGAAAGTACAGGTATTTGAGTTCAACATGTAAGAAGTAGAAAGTACAGGTATTTGAGTTCAACATGTGAGAAGTAGAAGTAAAAAGTCATCAGAAAATTAAGTAGTGGAGTAAAGTACTGATACCAGAAACATGTACTTAAGTACAGTAACAAAGTATTTGTACTCTACTACTTCCCTCCTCTTTACTCATGAAAACATGCACAAACACTGACATTTAGATTTTGTCTGACGCATCTGGAATGTACCTTTAAATGCTGGGACAATATATAAAATCTTGGCAAAAAGAACGAGGATTTTTCACACACACACACACACACACACACGGAATACGATATGTCTGATGAAAACCCCCAGAACACAGACGACAGATAAAGATAAAGTACTTTTGTGTGATTCAGCTTTTTGTCCTCTCAGCCACGAGTCTCTGGTTTCTTTTGGAAGTTATATTTTACAGTTTCAACCACAGCAGCGTGCCGCTCCACCACTTCCTATTCTCACATTACCACCAGATCTACAACATTACTCATCAGGGACACTCAAGATGACCACACAGTGACCTAAACAGCTAAAAGAGACAGGAAATGACAACTACACAACATAAGTATTAAAAGACACAAAATGAAAGCCTAAAATGACTTCTTGAGACACAAAATGACCACAAGGAGTCCAATGCGACTGCAATGAGAAGCCGAACGGCTGCGACAGCAAGCGACCGAAACCAGTTAGAAACCACTGAAATGTGCCGCTAACACTTCCTTTGTTCATGCATGCAGTCGTGTGGTTTGCACGTGGTTTGGATTTGAATTTCCATTTACTGTCTGTGGTCAGAGATCCCCACAAGATACACAACGTGACTCAGAAGAAAACAACTAGACGTAAACAACTCCAAATCAGATGCAAAACAGCTGCAAACAGCCGGAAATGACGACTGCAAGACACAAGATTACTATCAAAATACAAAATGAACTACAAAAAGACACAAAATGACGGCTACAAGACACAAAATTGCTATAAAAATCCAAGACAACTACAAAGAGAATATGTTGTGGCTGCAAAGAGACAAAACGTGACTGAAACCAGTTCACCAGTTAACCACTGCAATGTGCCGCTAGCTAACGCTTCCTTGTTCATGCATGCACTGATGTGGTTTGCACGTGGTTTAGCGTGTAGTCTAAGAAATAAAAGATATCACTCCACAGACACAAACAGGAGAAGAATCAAAATGACCAACAACAACATGAAACAGCTGTAGGCCTACAAGTAAACAAACAATGTATTAACACCAAATGACCACACAGAGACCAGCAACATGGCTGCAGAGAGACAGCAGTTGTTAAACAATGTTCACCAGTTATTAACATTTAACAACCTATGAATGTGTCGTACCCACCTAACGGGGAGAAACTCAGCTAACTGACGATACCAACCATTTTGACCGAAACCAAACACAACTCTCACAAGAGGCGCCTAAATGAGCTCTTAGAGAAAACGGGCTAATGCTACTTCCGGTCATAACTAGCAAAAACGATCTTTTATACTTCATATTATCTGCACAAACGACATATCAAATGAAAGCTGAGATTCCACAGATCCTTTGGTAGAAGTCTGTGTAATAAGTACAAAAAGTGCATCCTGGTCGAATGCACTTATTGTAAGTCGCTTTGGATGAAAGCGTCAGCTAAATGCAATGTAATGTAATGTCTCATCACTGCACGGCCAGAACTCACTGAGCTAGCAGCCAGAACAGAGCACGAAAACAACATCCGGTTTCAAAACCACAATAATTACATCTTACCGTTGCTGTTTTGTGATCAAAAGTTCTGTTCAAGGGAATGAAAACGCTGCTCAAGGTTAATCCAATGCCTCTTTAAAATGATTCCTGATAATCCATCCTTCCATTTTTGTCAAAAACCCTCAAAAACGGAGATTTAATATGCACGCTTGTGAGAGCTACAACCCAGCTTCCGGTTTTGGGCGTGCTGGCATGCATTCACCAACGGGTAATGTTTAGATGGATTTTGAGGAACGTTCCCTCGATTCTATTGGCTCTAACGGTTCTAAAGCGGTGTCAATCATCAAAATCGACCAATGGGTTCGAGAGAAGCGGCAAATACACCCATGTCCACCCAAATGACCCCAGAGGTGGGTTTTTTGTTCTAAACCTCTCTGAAAAGGTCAAAGGTCACGTGTTTTGCATCAATCTTGATACAGGGTACTTATTATATGTTGTACTTTGGATTCCTAAAGCTTTTAGTCTACCTTACCATCATCCAAGGGTTAGGGTTTCACTACAAGTAATGTTTTATTTTTGGACGGCACTATAATTTACGCTTTTTTACTGTGTTCAATCTGAATTTACTCTAAAATAAAAACATCTATATTGATTCCGACTTTTCCACATCCAACTCAGAGGTGTATCATTGCTTTGAGAAAAAAGATTATTAATGTTCCCCTGTCAGAAGATATCGTCATTTGTTCTGGGAATGTCAGGTTCGAGCCTGAGACCTGAACAACAGGCTCGGGGCTCAACGGGCTGCACACACTGCAGGAAACGTGATTGTACTTCTTCTGCTCACAAGCTGAGAGGATAAATACGTGTTGTCAGGGGTGGGAAGTAACAAAGTAGAAATATTCCGTTACTGTACTTAAGTACATTTTTCAGGTATCTGTACTTTACTTGAGTATTTATTTTTCTGACGACTTTTTACTTTCCACTTCTTACATTCTCCAAACAGGCTGGTTACTTTCGTTTGAATGCATGCGAGGTGAATTATCATAATTTATTTTGCATCATTGCGGGCCTTCCCCGACATCAAGACTGATTTAAAACGAAATGGATGTGACAATAACACGTAGAGAAGA
>CM070493.1:3431973-3434473 GCA_036324585.1 Champsocephalus esox
GTTCACCGTGTCGAATGCAGCAGACAGGTCCAACAGGACGAGGACAGAGGAGAGGGAGGCTGCTTTAGCCGTGTGCAGTTCCTCAGTGACAGCAAGGAGGGCAGTTTCTGTGGAGTGACCTGCCTTGAACCCAGACTGGTGCGGATCCAGAAGGTTGTTCTGATGGAGAGAGCAGGAGAGTTGTTTAAAGACAGCGCGTTCAAGTGATTTAGACAGGAACGGGAGGAGAGAGACAGGCCTGTAGTTTATAACATCAGACGGGTTGAGAGTGGGTTTCTTTAGGAGAGGGTTTACTCTCGCCTCCTTGAGACTGTTTGGAAAGTGACCAGAAGTTAGAGAAGTGTTGATGAAATGGGTGAGAAACGGTAGAATATCAGGAGCGATAGTCTGAAGGAGGTTTGAGGGGATAGGGTCCAGAGGACAGGTGGTAGGGCGGGCAGAGGTAATGAGGGTAAGAACCTCACTTGGAGAGAGAGGGGAGAAGGAGGTTAGTGTGCCGGTGGAAGGAGGGTCAGGTGATCCAGTGGTGAGTAGAGGTGAGTCAGAAAAAGAAGAGCGAATATCGTCAACCTTTTTTTCAAAGTGGTTAACAAAGTCGCTTGACAGAAGGGAGGAGGGGGAGGGGCTTTGGGGGGTCCAGGAGGGAGGAGGGGGAAGGGGCTTTGGGGGGGTCCAGGAGGGAGGAGGGGGAAGGGGCTTTGGGGGGTCCAGGAGGGAGGAGAAGATGGAAAATAGTTTTTTAGAATTGGAATAGGAAGATTGGATCTTATCTTGAAAGAAAGTGCTTTTGCCTGAGAGATGGAAGCAGAGAAAGAGGAGAGGAGAGCCTGATAGGTTAGGAGGTCGTCACGGTGTTTGGATTTCCACCGTTTCCGCTCTACTGCCCGAAGGACGGTTCTATTAGCACGCAGTGCGTCATTTAGCCAGGGAGCAGGAGGGGACTGACGAGCCTGCCGAGATGTGAGAGGACAGAGAGAGTCCAGAGAGGATGAGAGAGGACAGAGAGAGAGTCCAGAGAGGATGTGAGAGGACAGAGAGAGAGTCCAGAGAGGATGTGAGAGGACAGAGAGAGTCCAGAGAGGATGTGAGAGGAGAGAGGAGAGTTTCCGCAGCAGAGTTTGGAGGCAGGAGTTGGAACGAGTCGGAGGAAGGGAGGGCTGAGACCACCGATGAGGCAAAGGTAGAGGGGGAGAGGGAACGGAGGTTACGGTGAACAGGTGCAGGATGCGAAGAGATGAGTTGGTTATGTTTGGAAAGGGGTAGAGAGAATGAAATGAAGAAGTGATCGGAGGTGTGGAGCGGGTTTACAGAGAGGTTAGAAGTAGCGCAGTTCCTTGAGAATATGAGATCAAGGACACTGCCAGCTTTATGAGTGGGTGGGGACGGAGACAGTGAGAAAACAAAGGCGGTTAACAGAGATGTTAGTTCGTCTATCTTCCCCGTCTGGAGGTTGAAGTCTCCGAGAAGTACAGCGGGAGGGCCAGTTTCAGGGATGTGTGAGAGGAGATGATCTAACTCCTCCAAGAAGTCCCCCAAGGCGCCTGGTGGACGGGAGAGAACAACAATGGTTAGTTGTATAGGATGGGTTACTGTGACGGCATGGAATTCAAAGGTGGAAGGAGTGAAGTTAGGTAGCTTGAAGAGGGAGAAGCTCCATTTGGGAGAGAGCAGGAGACCAGTGCCCCCTCCTCTGCCAGAGGGTCTGGGTGTGTGGGAGATGGAGGATGCTGTGGAGAGAGCAGGAGACCAGTGCCCCCTCCTCTGCCAGAGGGTCTGGGTGTATGGGAGAAGGAGGATGCTGTGGAGAGAGCAGGAGACCAGTGCCCCCTCCTCTGCCAGTGGGTCTGGGTGTATGGGAGAAGGAGGATGCTGTGGAGAGAGCGGGAGACCAGTGCCCCCTCCTCTGCCAGTGGGTCTGGGTGTATGGGAGAAGGAGTATGCTGTGGAGAGAGCAGGAGACCAGTGCCCCCTCCTCTGCCAGTGGGTCTGGGTGTATGGGAGAAGGAGGATGCTGTGGAGAGAGCTGCTGGGGTGGATGTGTTGGATGGAGTAATCCAGGTCTCAGTGAGAGCAAGGAAACCCAGAGACTGCAGGGAGGCGGAGCCAGAGATGAAGTCAGCCTTAGGAACAGCTGACTGGCAGTTCCACAGGCCGCCTGAAACTAGATGCTGGATCTCAGTGGAGCACGTGGGATAGACGAGAGCAGGCCGGTTATATATCGATTAGGAGATACACGGGACCAGTGATAATTGCGAGAAGACACATGAACAGGAATGGAGAAAATACACATGATTATAGCATGAGGGGCTAGGTAGCTAAAGAAAAGAAAAATAAGACACCAGCGATACTTAGCTCAATCAGAGTAGGATGTGCCTCCTCTTTGCCTCCCTCGTGACTCCCGCAGGACTCCAATGTCTTTGTCGGTCTTCGGCTGTCTGACGCTAACGCTGGCGCTCAAGAAAGAGCTGCCTAAATGGACGCCTGATTGCTGAGTTCTCAC
>CM070493.1:3441973-3464473 GCA_036324585.1 Champsocephalus esox
GCCTCTCTGCCTCTCTGTCTCTCTATTAAACCCTCTCCGTCTCTCTGTCTCTCTGTCTGTCTGCCTCTCTGTCTCTCCGTCTCTCTGCCTCTCTGCCTCTCTGTCTCTCTATCAAACCCTCTCCGTCTCTCCGTCTCTCTGTCTGTCTCTCTCTCTTTTCATTTGGATTTCAACATGCCACCTCTCGCAGGTTTAACGTCCGTCCCTCAAGTGAAACCACAGTCTAAAGACACACTCCTAAATTACACACAGCCGTCGGGACCTCAGAGATTCTCACACACGTAGTACGTACACACACATTCAGACACACTTCAAATGGCTTTGATAACAATCCAGATGTGAGGACACATCGTAATAGAAAGATACAAGTAGGTTCCAAATGAGAAAGGGAATGCAAAGGGTGATGGACGAATGTAGCACAGCAGCTAAAGGGTTTTATGCATGTGAAAGTATTTCTAAATTCAGTTTTGATCAATAATAAATACACGTGGAAGCCTTTTAATGTTGTCGTGTATCAAGGTAGTACACACCTAAGTACTGTGCATACTATTACGTAGATTTTATATCACGTCCTGGAGGAAGAAAGGCCACAACAATGTCCTCTTACTTGCATTTAACGTCACAATTAAAAGCCCAAACCGCCCTAACCACAAAGAGTGTTAGGAACATATCCATCGACTGCTAAAACTAATATGAACTGATTATCCTACACACGGTCTGGACACGGTTGATCCAGAGCAAACGAGAACAACTCCAACTGACCTGGATCCCAAAAGCTGAAACATTATGAAATAACTCTGACGATTCAGAAAGTAAAAATAATCCCATTGTGTGCTGAAGACAGGAACACAGGAAGTGTGTGTGTGTGTGTGTGTGTGTGTACGGAGAGGAGTAGGTACACACTTAAGGAATCATCAAGTATTAGGACATCATCATTCTTTGTGTGTGTGTGTGTGTGTGTGTGTGTGTGTGTCCTGATGTTTGGTTTCCTGTGGGCTGATTAAAGGAAACAGCTTCAGAGTTTCTGTTTCTCGGAAGAGATGTAATGATTTATGCTCGGCGGAGAAAACAGAAATAAGAATAAACAGCAGGCGATAAAAACTTAAAATACTGAGAGGTTTATTTCTCTTTCTTCGATCACGATGCTGCACATTCGTATCTTTGTACCTGGAAAACTTGAGTCATGTGACCGTGCTGTAGTTCCTTTATAGCCCAACATTAGCCGCCTTTAGCTTAGCGGTGGTGACGTGAAGTCATGTGACCGTGCTGTAGTTCTTTTATAGCCCAACATTAGCCACCTTTAGCTTAGCGGTGGTGACGTGAAGTCATGTGACCGTGCTGTAGTTCCTTTATAGCCCAACATTAGCCACCTTTAGCTTAGCGGTGGTGACATGAAGTCATGTGACCGTGCTGTAGTTCCTTTATAGCCCAACATTAGCCACCTTTAGCTTAGCGGTGGTGCCGTGAAGTCATGTGACCGTGCTGTAGTTCCTTTATAGCTCAACATTAGCCGCCTTTAGCTTAGCGGTGGTGACGTGAAGTCATGTGACCGTGCTGTAGTTTCTTTATAGCCCAACATTAGCCACCTTTAGCTTAGCGGTGGTGACGTGAAGTCATGTGACCGTGCTGTAGTTGTTTTATAGCCCAACATTAGCCACCTTTAGCTTAGCGGTGGTGACGTGAAGTCATGTGACCGTGCTGTAGTTCTTTTATAGCCCAACATTAGCCACCTTTAGCTTAGCGGTGGTGACGTGAAGTCATGTGACCGTGCTGTAGTTCCTTTATAGCCCAACATTAGCCACCTTTAGCTTAGCGGTGGTGACATGAAGTCATGTGACCGTGCTGTAGTTCCTTTATAGCCCAACATTAGCCACCTTTAGCTTAGCGGTGGTGCCGTGAAGTCATGTGACCGTGCTGTAGTTCCTTTATAGCTCAACATTAGCCGCCTTTAGCTTAGCGGTGGTGACGTGAAGTCATGTGACCGTGCTGTAGTTGTTTTATAGCCCAACATTAGCCACCTTTAGCTTAGCGGTGGTGACGTGAAGTCATGTGACCGTGCTGTAGTTGTTTTATAGCCCAACATTAGCCACCTTTAGCTTAGCGGTGGTAACGTGAAGTCATGTGACCGTGCTGTAGTTCCTTTATAGCCCAACATTAGCCGCCTTTAGCTTAGCGGTGGTGACGTGAAGTCATGTGACCGTGCTGTAGTTCCTTTATAGCCCAACATTAGCCGCCTTTAGCTTAGCGGTGGTAACGTGAAGTCATGTGACCGTGCTGTAGATCCTTTATAGCCCAACATTAGCCACCTTTAGCTTAGCGGTGGTGCCGTGAAGTCATGTGACCGTGCTGTAGTTCCTTTATAGCCCAACATTAGCCGCCTTTAGCTTAGCGGTGGTGACGTGAAGTCATGTGACCGTGCTGTAGTTCCTTTATAGCCCAACATTAGCCACCTTTAGCTTAGCGGTGGTGACGTGAAGTCATGTGACCGTGCTGTAGTTCCTTTATAGCCCAACATTAGCCGCCTTTAACTTAGCGGTGGTGACGTGAAGTCATGTGACCGTGCTGTAGTTCCTTTATAGCCCAACATTAGCCGCCTTTAGCTTAGCGGTGGTGACGTGAAGTCATGTGACCGTGCTGTAGTTCCTTTATAGCCCAACATTAGCCGCCTTTAGCTTAGCGGTGGTGACGTGAAGTCATGTGACCGTGCTGTAGTTTCTTTATAGCCCAACATTAGCCGCCTTTAGCTTAGCGGTGGTGACGTGAAGTCATGTGACCCAACATGAGCCTCCTTTAGCTTAGCGGTGGTGACGTGAAGTCATGTGACCGTGCTGTAGTTCCTTTATAGCCCAACGTTAGCCACCTTTAGCTTAGCGGTGGTGACGTGAAGTCATGTGACCGTGCTGTAGTTCTTTTATAGCCCAACATTAGCCACCTTTAGCTTAGCGGTGGTGACGTGAAGTCATGTGACCGTGCTGTAGTTCCTTTATAGCACAACATTAGCCACCTTTAGCTTAGCGGTGGTGACGTGAAGTCATGTGACCGTGCTGTAGTTCCTTTATAGCCCAACATTAGCCTCCTTTAGCTTAGCGGTGGTGACGTGAAGTCATGTGACCGTGCTGTAGTTCCTTTATAGCCCAACATTAGCCTCCTTTAGCTTGGCGGTGGTGACGTGAAGTCATGTGACCGTGCTGTAGTTCCTTTATAGCCCAACATTAGCCGCCTTTAGCTTAGCGGTGGTGGTGACATGAAGTCATGTGACCATGCTGTAGTTCCTTTATAGCCCAACATTAGCCACCTTTAGCTTAGCGGTGGTGACGTGAAGTCATGTGACCGTGCTGTAGTTCCTTTATAGCCCAACATTAGCCACCTTTAGCTTAGCGGTGGTGACATGAAGTCATGTGACCGTGCTGTAGTTCCTTTATAGCCCAACATTAGCCACCTTTAGCTTAGCGGTGGTGCCGTGAAGTCATGTGACCGTGCTGTAGTTCCTTTATAGCTCAACATTAGCCGCCTTTAGCTTAGCGGTGGTGACGTGAAGTCATGTGACCGTGCTGTAGTTGTTTTATAGCCCAACATTAGCCACCTTTAGCTTAGCGGTGGTGACGTGAAGTCATGTGACCGTGCTGTAGTTGTTTTATAGCCCAACATTAGCCACCTTTAGCTTAGCGGTGGTAACGTGAAGTCATGTGACCGTGCTGTAGTTCCTTTATAGCCCAACATTAGCCGCCTTTAGCTTAGCGGTGGTGACGTGAAGTCATGTGACCGTGCTGTAGTTCCTTTATAGCCCAACATTAGCCGCCTTTAGCTTAGCGGTGGTAACGTGAAGTCATGTGACCGTGCTGTAGATCCTTTATAGCCCAACATTAGCCACCTTTAGCTTAGCGGTGGTGCCGTGAAGTCATGTGACCGTGCTGTAGTTCCTTTATAGCCCAACATTAGCCGCCTTTAGCTTAGCGGTGGTGACGTGAAGTCATGTGACCGTGCTGTAGTTCCTTTATAGCCCAACATTAGCCACCTTTAGCTTAGCGGTGGTGACGTGAAGTCATGTGACCGTGCTGTAGTTCCTTTATAGCCCAACATTAGCCGCCTTTAACTTAGCGGTGGTGACGTGAAGTCATGTGACCGTGCTGTAGTTCCTTTATAGCCCAACATTAGCCGCCTTTAGCTTAGCGGTGGTGACGTGAAGTCATGTGACCGTGCTGTAGTTCCTTTATAGCCCAACATTAGCCGCCTTTAGCTTAGCGGTGGTGACGTGAAGTCATGTGACCGTGCTGTAGTTTCTTTATAGCCCAACATTAGCCGCCTTTAGCTTAGCGGTGGTGACGTGAAGTCATGTGACCCAACATGAGCCTCCTTTAGCTTAGCGGTGGTGACGTGAAGTCATGTGACCGTGCTGTAGTTCCTTTATAGCCCAACGTTAGCCACCTTTAGCTTAGCGGTGGTGACGTGAAGTCATGTGACCGTGCTGTAGTTCTTTTATAGCCCAACATTAGCCACCTTTAGCTTAGCGGTGGTGACGTGAAGTCATGTGACCGTGCTGTAGTTCCTTTATAGCACAACATTAGCCACCTTTAGCTTAGCGGTGGTGACGTGAAGTCATGTGACCGTGCTGTAGTTCCTTTATAGCCCAACATTAGCCTCCTTTAGCTTAGCGGTGGTGACGTGAAGTCATGTGACCGTGCTGTAGTTCCTTTATAGCCCAACATTAGCCTCCTTTAGCTTGGCGGTGGTGACGTGAAGTCATGTGACCGTGCTGTAGTTCCTTTATAGCCCAACATTAGCCGCCTTTAGCTTAGCGGTGGTGGTGACATGAAGTCATGTGACCATGCTGTAGTTCCTTTATAGCCCAACATTAGCCTCCTTTAGCTTAGCGGTGGTGACGTGAAGTCATGTGACCGTGCTGTAGTTCCTTTATAGCCCAACATTAGCCACCTTTAGCTTAGCGGTGGTGGTGACGTGAAGTCATGTGACCGTGCTGTAGTTCCTTTATAGCCCAACATTAGCCGCCTTTAGCTTAGCGGTGGTGACGTGAAGTCATGTGACCGTGCTGTAGTTCCTTTATAGCCCAACATTAGCCACCTGTTAGCAGCACTTTACCTTTGACCCTTTATTTAACTCTCTGGGAGTCCGTTGGTCTCCATTTTCACCGAAGGAGTTCACAGTTTAACATGAGGACATTTGTGTGGGTGTGTGTGTGTGTGTTTGTGTGTGTGTGTGTGTGTGTGTGTGTTGAAGAGACAAAGCCGACCAGGTGAACAGCAGGTGAGCCAGAGTCTGAAGTTCTCTCCACTCTCCTGCTGTCAGTGTGTGTGTGTGTGTGTGTGTGTGTGTGTGTGTGTGTGTGTGTGTGTGTGCGTGTGTGTGCGTGCGTGTGTGCGTGTGTGTGGCAGCAGCTACTATTCATTAACCAGGAGACTCTGTATCAATAACAAAAACAGTGAAACTCTGAATGAAACATTTACCAGATGTTTTAGGAAACTTTCATCCCCAATCAGTTACAGGCGATCTGTGTTTAGAAAGATGTTTGTAGAAACCAATGGGCTTGTTTTCGGAGACAGTATCGAGAGAAGAACGTTATTTGTTTGGTTCTAAAATCAGGAATAATGGAAAATACCGTGACATCAAAACGTCAGGAGTTTGAAATCAAAGAGTTTAAGATTTAGGTTTTGGCTTCAATTCAAACTCAAATCTGAAATACTTAATTTATTCCAAGGAGTTGGATAATGCAGGATTGTAATGATATTGAATCTCACAGTGTGACACAGTGACGGTGTCTACGTAACAAGGGCAGAAGCATCAACACACAACAAAGAGATGGGATTATGATCTCTGTGAAATGTGAATAAACAAAAGGCCTTGGAGGCGATGTGATAATCGGCCGGTGGTTATCGGAGGTGTGTGTCACTGTCTGATAGCTGCGCGGCTCAGCGGGGATTATCCGAAAGCTTCTGCGGGACTTTCAATCTCTTGTGTTTCCTCTGAATTTCAGCAGATAACACACACACGCGCACGCACACACGCACACACACACACACACACACACACACACACACACACACACACACACAGAGAGAGGCCCATGACCAAAGAGCTTATATCAGCAGGTGCTGCCAGGGTGTGTTCTGTCAGAAACAGCAATTCAGAGGAAGCTTGTTCAACCCTTTTTATCCTCACTTTCACACGTTAGTAACCGCGTTCTTGACCCACTCGTGTTTTCGAACCAGTTTAACGTTTATTAGGATGTGTTTTTCATTCAGATTTTAGAGCAAAAGAAACCCCAACATTGGATGGATTTCCCGGTAATGTTGCTGTAACACTGCTAACAGAGGAGGACGGACTAGAATAGAATAGAATAGTTGAATGTCATTAAACATGTGCAATGAAAGAAAGAAAAGCTTCCCCCTTTCAAAAGGTGCCATCAAAACAAAAACATCACAACACACGACAACAAATACACGCAAAGTGCAGTGATTGTTCCAGGGGTATAAAAAAACAATGTAATAAATAATAATTGTTTGTTAAAGGGGACCTATCGTGCAAAATGCACTTTGATGTCTTCTCTCCATCAACGTGTGTCCCCCGGTGCGTCGGGGAACTCACGTAGCGTCAGGAAATAAAACTCTCTCTTTTCCTCCGTACCCAAACCTCTAAAAACGGGGAACAACGGAGCTGATCCAGATTTGCGTCCGATATGACGTAACATCTGAAATGTGGACCCACGGGCCAATCAGAAACGTTGCTATCAGAAACAATGCCCGACTGTTTTGGACGGAATGTGGTCGGTGTTTACATTAGCATGCTAACACTCAGAGCTAACCTTTTTACATCAACATGTAGCTTATGTGCATATGACAATAACACCTTTGAATCTTGAATGAAGGGAGTCGATATGTGACACAGTGTAAGAAAAGGAACACAATGACGTTATTTTACTAATTTATTTCTGAAAAAATATATTTCTTGATTCTGACAGAGACAATAACATAGACATATATACAATTCTCTTTCATAAATACACAATTATTTACAAAAAGGCAAAATTAAATAGGGAAAACTATTTTCTGGAGGATATGTACACATTGCATTGCTTTCTTAAATTAACAAAGATAATACAAAGACACGACTACACAGAAACGACACATATTTTTGGTATCAAATATTAGGTAATTAAAAAAAGGAATAGAAAACTCTCTCCGTGGTCCTTCAAGGTCTTTCTCTTTCCCCATGAATAACCACTTAACACGCGGAGCTGTGCCTGTGATGCAGAACAGCAGCTGGTGTATTCAAATGACTTGCAGTGGTTGATAAAGGCAGCAAGTTTTAGCTTTTTCATTCATAAAAAAATAAACTTGGTATAAAAATAAACGTGGTAGAATCACAGGAAGACAAACGGAAAAACGATGATCTGATTTGCAAGATGAATCCAGCTTGGCTAGACCTTCATCCAGCCCACTTTTCTTTTCATATATATTGGATAAATTGTCAAAAGGTAGATTATCTGTTCATGAGGTGAACGTGTGGGAAACAGCTGGTGCTTGATAGAGTTACGAACTCCCCCTGATTCGCCTGAAACATCACAGTTCAAAATAAACGTCTCCAGCGATACAAGTGTCCTGGGTCAAATACAGGATCAAAGTCATTGGATTGGAGTCCTGTCGCAGAAGAGGCACTTCAGAGTCTGCAGGATGTGATGCTTCACTTTCAAAGAAGGCAAAACAGAGAAGGAAATGGGCGGAGTCACAGAGCTTTCAGACGGGAAAACTTCAGGTGGTTTAACTTCAGATAAAAAGTTTCCGTCTCCATCTCTTGTAGAAAAATGTCCTCTGATGATTAGGAGATTGTACACGACGATAAGGAAGCTAAGGCACCGGTCTTTCCGATTGGTTGTAAAGTATTTTTCTTGTTCACGTTTCATCCAAAGGAAATACAGATACACAGACAGGGATATTATATTACGATTTAAGAGTATAAAAAAAGATAAATAGTGCAAATGACGCCGGACATTCATTCCCTCCTCTCTCTTCTTCTTTCTTTCTTTTCATTTCAGAATCATTGTCAACCGATCATTTTCAATATCGAAGCAGAAAACCAGTCCTTTTTCTTTTTGTTTCTTTCCATTGAGCAGCAGTAATACATATTAAATAACATATTATGTGTAGAATAGATCCTCTGGATGTCGAAGTTGGAGGTCTTCAGCGTGACAGTTGGTGTGGAGGTTAAACCTGAGAAGAGAGAGAGAGAAACCGCGGTCAGTCATCGGCGTACAGGGCGATTTCTTATGGCTCAAAGTGAACAAACACAGCTTTATTTATATGAATTGTTTTGTGTCTCACCTCAGTAGCAAACACACACTGCTCCATCTTCTCCGGGATGATGTAAACCGGTTGATAAAGACTGTCCTTTCCGAACCCAAGAGGAGCCACGACGATGCTCGAGTCACGCTTTGTACTGCAGGAGAAAACAGAGAGACGGGGTTATTACTCTGCGAACATTTCACAAGAAGTCATTTGTCTACAGATGAGATTTCAGAGAAGGAAGCAAAGAAAGGATGAAACCATCATTAGGTTCTTACAGGTCAAACTTGGCCAGGCGTTGCTCGTCTTTAGCCAGGTTACAGTCTGCCATCTTGTTTCTGAAAATACCCATGCTGTCTCCACCGTTCTCCACCAGCGCTGCGTTCTTATTGGACACTTTAAGTTGCCCCCCAGGTATCAGGAAGGCCTCCTTTTCCCTCAGTGGTGACCCTGGTAGTCCACCAATCATTGCGTTGCGGTTGTTCACCGCCTCCAGGTCGTTCTTCACCGACCGGGTGATAGCCGTTAGCTTCCTGCCGCGGTGCAGCTGCCTCAGAATGTGAACGCCAACAACAACAAGCAGAATTAACGTCACGATACCAAGAGCGACGGCGGCGATCACCGCTGGAGACGAATCCTTATCTGGAGGAGTTGCAGTTGGTTGGTTGTATTCACATCTAGCACCCATGAAACCCAATGGACATTGGCACACTGGGCCGGTGTAATGTGTGAAACACTTCCCGCCGTTTTCACATGGGTACTGGTCGCAGGGACTGGTTCGCACGGAGCAATCTTTCCCGGTGAATCCGAGCGTGCACGTGCAGCTGAAATCGTTGAAGCCGTCCACGCAGGTGCCGGCGTTTCGGCAAGGGTTGCTGGAGCAATCGTCAATGTTTGTTTCGCAGCGAAGGCCCGAGAAACCGGGGCGACATCGGCACATGACTCGATTACCGTGGTCCAGACACTGAGCACCTTTAGAGAGAAAGACAGAGGAGAGTTTAGTTAACAATGCAAACTTAAAAAGATAAAGATAAGATATTGCACTTTTCACTTTCATTCATTTCACACAGGGTAAAAATAGAAAACAAATTAAAATACAGCAAAAATAAAGTGATAAAGTGAAAAAGTAACTATTAAAACAAGATATCAAAGTAAAAAGTTGTGCATTTGTATGAACATGTTAAATGATGGATAGATGGATAGATAGAGAGAGAGATAGAGAGATAGAGAGATAGATAGAGAGAGAGAGAGAGAGAGACAGACAGAGAGAGAGAGAGACAGACAGACAGACAGACAGACAGAGATATATATATAGATAGATAGATAGATAGATAGATAGATAGATAGATAGATAGATAGATAGATGGATAGGAGTTAAAGGTAGGGTATGTAAGAATGGAGAAACCAGCTCGAGTGTGTAAAGTAAACAACTGGACAAATCTGCCCCTTCCTTCAGACTTCCTCACAGAGCCCCTCCCCCAACACACAGGAATGCGCACATGACCAATGAGGGCACGAGATAAGTTTGTGCACAGATGGAAGGCTGACAGGCAGGTAGGCTGTCCAGTTACTTTAGCCGGCTCAGATGATTGGCCGTGCTTTTTACAGTACTACGGCTTCCACAGATTAATTTTGTTATGTATTTGTTGTCAAAGCATTTAATATATTCATTGCTATCGGGATGTTAAGAGCATTCCATGGAATATAACAACAAGTGTTTCTGAAATAAATTAACCCACCTTTAAGTATGTAAGCTAAATAAAATGGGCAGATCTAAACATATTAGATTAGCATATGAATTTAAAAAACAGAGGAACAAGGATGGAGCCTTGTGGGACGCCAGAGTCGAGACTTAATATTAGCATTAGCACTAAAAAAGAGAGTGGTGAAGAGGGAGGAACAGATGTTTTTTACATTTCCTCTCAACAGCTGACACTCATCAGGAGTGACATGTGTGTGTGATTAGAAACATCCTGAGGGAATGTTTTCCAGTATAAGTGGAGTGTACTATAAAACACTGAAGAGGTTTGTGAATTAGGAACAGACCAGCTGTAATCCACAGAATTATCTAATTTCCCACGATTATTTTCATGGAGATCATTAACGACCGCTTGGTGTGGCAGGGATTTAAAGCTTGCAAACCCATTTCTGTTCGACATTTAACTGGGAAAGGAAGGAGGCGAGAGGATTTAAGGATACGACTTTTGCAACGACTGTGGAGTCCACACACTCAGGCTCAAACTGCAGAATAATGCTGTAAAAACAAACTCCTGAATCAGCTCCATATGTGGTTGTCCTGTGCAGCTGATGTGTTGCAACACTGCAGAGCAAAGCTACCAGCAACCGCTCTGCAGTTATGAGAGGCTTCCCTGTCAAGCTCGCTGAGAGGCAGGAATGATTACAGATTGAAGATAAACAGGCGGCGGGTTTCTGCAGACTAATGAGGACCTATGGGACGACTGCAAACGGAGCTGGGACCCTCAGAGACAACTCAAAACGATAACCGTGTAATATTCAGGTGATAAAGTTGTTGTTGCAAGGAGCCGTCTGATCCTGATCATCTGGCTGCTTCACCAGCGAATACACGAGAACTGGTGGAGGAGCTTCTAAAAACATCCCGACTCTTTTAATACCTGATTTGTAACAACCCTTAATAGTTGGAAGAATTCCAAATGAAGCTTGCAGAAACTTGTTCCACCACATGACACCCAATGAAAACTAATGGTATGCTTTGTAACTTTGTAAACCTGCAGTAAACGTGCATCCGAACATGGGGCACAAACAGTTTGCGTGCCAAAGCGAGGTGCGACGGACCGAGTTCTCTTGTTAAACTTTTTTTTGGCACGCAAGACCAAGCATTTCCACTGAGAATGAGCCGTGATTAGCTGAGATCGGTTGCAGTGCTGGATTTCTGCCCAGAAACAGTGCAACCAGGTGAAAGACATGAAGTCCTGCTAAAAACAGACGTGTTTGTGGCGGCAACAAGGAGGCAAGACGTGCTGGTGCTGACAGACTGGAGATAAGACGAGTTCAGCGGCTCCTACGGGACGACCGAGGAGCTTGACATGCATTCAGATATCTGATGAGAAGCTTTAACATCATGTCTGCATTCTGGAAGACATGTGAGTGTCTTTCACACTCGCTGACCGTAATGAGTTAACTGTACTTTCAAGCTGTGGCCTTTGAACTGAGCCAATCACGGTCCTGTTATGTTATAAAACAGATCAGTACTGTTATTACATTTACACCGTTCATGATGAACAGCGTTCCACCGGTTGGTATGTGTCAAGAACTGTGAGAAACGTTTCTAAATATAACAGCCGGCAGTGAACCAAGTACAGATCTATGAGCAGATGACCAGATAAGAAAACTATGCAGGTGGACTTTTGCAGCTCAGTCTTTGCTTTGGATCCATGGTTACATAATCTTTATTTAACCTGCATAACAGTTTCGAGTTCTCCAGTAGTAGCAGGACACTTTGGCTGCTTGGCGAACCTCCAACGATTAAACCAACAACACAGGTACGATTTCAAGTAGCTCGTCGCTTCTAAAAACAAAGGCCCTCAAACACAATTCAATCCTCTAATTCTCACAAAGCGAAAAAGGCACAAAGCCAAGACTCTCGACATGCTTCAATATCTGCTTCACAGGGAAATGGAGGAGAAACTGATTACAGGAAGCGGATGGATGTCGGCCGCCTACATGTCTGAACTTCGAGATTATCACAGAGTTGTATCGGACGCAAACTAAAAAGGCCAGGCTGTTGTTTTGTGGATTCTGTACAAATGTAACCGAGCCAACAAGTGCCGACAGGAGTGAAGCAAAAAAAAGATCCGGGTGTTTTTGAATTCTCTTCCTTCTCGTTAATATTGAGGTGTTTCGTACCGTTAGCGCAGGGGTTGCTGCTGCATCTGTCGATTCTCTTCTCGCAGTTTGATCCCATGAACCCGGTCGGGCATCGGCAGCTGTATCCGTCGGAGACGTTTTCCACGCATGTTCCTCCATTAAAACACGGTCCATCTGCACAGGTCATGGCGATAATCTCACAGTTCTTCGCGTAGAAACCCTGAGGGCAGGCGCAGGAATAATCATCTTCCAAATCCTGGAGGAAAGAAGAGGGGAAAGCAAACGTGGTGAGTACGGGTTGACGAGAGAACTCTCTTCTGATTGGTGGATTTCAACCTGTTCAGCCCCGAGCCTGTTTTTCAGGTCTCAGGCAAGAAAATGACATTCCCAAAACAAATGACTATATCGTCCCTTCTCAAAGGGGTAAGTGAATAATCTTTGTTCTCAAAGCAATGATACACCTGTGAGTTGGATGTAGTAAAGTCAGAATCAATATAGAATATTTTCATTTTAACGTAAATTCAGAATGAACAAAGTAAAAAACTGTAAATGATGGTGTCCGCCCAAAAACAAACCATTACCTATAGTGAAAACCACCGTTGAAAGATGGGATGATAGAGTACAAGCTTTAGGAATCCAAACTATAACATATAATAAGTACCTTGTATCGAGATTGATGCAAAATAAGTGAAATTTGACCTTTTTAGGGAGATTTAGAAAAAAATCCACTTCTGGGGTAATTTGGGTACATTTTCCATATATGTATATATATATCTATAATCGTTTATTAGGCAGGGACAATGCACAGTCATGAACACTTAAAACATTCAACCGTGTCAAGCTTTGAGCTCATTTCCGTCCCTCACATAAAACATTCAAGAAAATTACATTTTACAAACATTGCAAAATACATGATATGCAAAAGGTGCAAAAGAGCAAGAGCAGCATACACAAGTATTTACCACCTGGTAATACAATATAGCAGCAACGACATGTAAAGTGCACGAGGAGATACACAAGCTACATAAAGTGCACGAGGAGACGCCCCTGTGTTAAAGTGCATGTAGCGGTGAGCGCACGTCTGGTTGTTTCTTAACCATTCTCTGAGTTGACCTTTGACCCTATTGAGAGAGGGACGATCCCGTGTCTCAGCTGGGAGGCTGTTCCACAACGAGCTGTCTTTAACGGAGAGGACATTGTGTCCAGAAGTGGACCGTCTGCGGTGGACCTCAGAGTCTCCTCTGGTTCCTGACCGAGTGCAGCGTCCAGAGTGTTTCTGTGGATGAGCTCCCCTAAGGCAGTCCATGTCCATGTCTTTTAAAAGACTTTAAATCGTCAAAGCTCAAGACATGGTGTGTCTCCAGGACGGTGCAGAGGTGGTGTGAATGTGGCTGTCTGTCAAACACCTGGACGGCTCTCTCGTACAGCTGCTCTCTGGGGTTCAGGTTTGAGGCTCAAGCGAACGAGCAGCTTGTGAAACAGTACTCAGTGTGGATGGAATCACACAGTGGAGGTGTGGCTCTGCAGCATCGACACTTAAGAAAGGTCTGATTTGTTTAACATGTTGCAAGTTGAATTTAACAGTATTGGATACTTTCTTGATGTTTCTTAAAAGTCAAGTTCGAGTCCAGTGTAAGGCAGCCAGATCAGGAGTAACGTGGTCCCTTTTCCTCACTCTGGCTAGGACACGAGCCGCAGCATTTTGAATCAGCTGAAGCGACTTGACTGACTTCTTGGTACTCCCTGATAATAAAGAGTTACAATAATCCAGCCTCGAAGTAACAAATGCATGGACTAGTTTCTCTGCATCGTTTTGAGGCAAGATATGCCTGCTTTTTGCAATGTTACGTAGATGGAAGTAGGCGGTCCTTGAAATTGATTTTATGTGGGCGTTAAAGGATAAATCCTGTTAGTATATCTTTAGATGATTTGTTTCGAGTACAATAACTTTAGTTTTGGCCGTGTTTAAAGGAGACATGTCATGCTTTTCCGGTTATCACCCGTCCCCTTTTGTGTTATGAAGGTTTTTCTGCATGTAAACGGTCTGCAGAGTCCAAACCCTCAAAGTACACCCAAGCGAAAATACCTCCCCAAAACGCCTCGTTGGAGATACGTCACTGTCCATTTGATTCTTCCAGGTACAGCATGATGTCAACCCGTACCCGGAACGAAATGGACCAATCCGTGGAGCCGTTACGTTACGTCCGCGGAGCCGTTACGTTAAGCCCCCGCTGATTGGTCCAAATTGACCAATCCACGGACTTCCTCACACACTCAGTGCAGGCAGCTCTGCTGATCTCTCCTTCCTGGCTGCAGGCTGATAACAGACAGTTGGGATCGCGGCGAAATCCTCTCTGCAGACCCATTCTCACAGCGTCCATCAAACTTTTTCTTACTCAATATCAAGCCACACTTATTGCTTTTACTTCGGCTGTGACTTTGTGTGTGCTCAGGGTGAGTTTGGCTGTGTTTCGCTGTGTATCGCTAAACAAGGAAATCACACCTCCACGGAGCTCAGCGCGATTCACAACGTCCCAACCAATCAGAGCACGCTGTGCTCACAGGGAGGGTGGGGGCTGGAGCTGCTGGAGCTACAACGAGCCGTTAAAGGCAGAGAGTGAAATTCAGTGAATACGCGTAGTTTACAGAGATGCTGAGAAACCAAAGTGAGTTTGGAACATTGAAGAATATAAATCTATTCTAGTAGACCTCAACAATGGAATTATGATCAGTGGAAATGGACATGACATGGGACCTTTAACATCAAAAAGTTTAATGTCATCCACGTTTTTAAGTCCTTGACGCAGTCTTGAATTTTATTTAGATGATTAATTTCATCAGGCTTGTGATTATTTCAGTGTTTTTCCCATGTACAAAGATGACCGCATCATCGGCATACATTCGTACATTCAAATCAGGACACACATTAGGCAAGTCGTTAATGTACAGAGAAAACAGTAATGGTCCTAGAATGGAGCCTTGTGGAACCCCAACAGGGTTGACAAGGTAGGGGGATTTGGTACCGTTGACCAACACACACCGTTTTCTGTTCGATAAGTAAGACTCAACCCACTGAATTGAATCTGCCGAAAAATTGAAATAAGTCAGCTTTGTGAGGAGCACTTGGTGGTCGACAGCGTCAAAAGCCTTCCTGAGATCAAGGAAGACAGCACCTACATATGGGCTCGTGTCCAACATACATTTAACCTTTTCCACAAAGACACAGTTAGCTGTCTCAGTGGAGTGGTGAGCACGGAAACCAAACTGCATAGAGTGGAGTGGAGCGAAGCCTTTGTCTAAGGCCCCAGCCACACGAGGACGAAAATGGCCGTTTGCGTTACTGTTTAGTGTCATATAGACCGTTCGGCCACACGAGGACGACCGAATACGGCACTAAACGACTGAGGAAACGATAACGGGTCCCAAGGTGGATAGAACGGCATACGCCACTCTCTGGGGGGTCCAACGGCTCCGTGTGTACGCCCTATCCGAACATTTTCAGATCACTGATAGTGATTGCGCAATAGCCCCACCTCTTCTGCTCACCTCCGCTTACCCCGTGCCATTGCTGACGTGTTTCACCACCAACAACAACAACAATGGCGGATCGCAGAGTTGCTATCGTGCTCCGGACGCTATTGACCATGCTACAGTTGTTTGTGCAACATCTACAGCAGATCCTCCATCAGCAAAACACACACTAGCTTAGCTATTTTAATTACCTCTTAAACTAAACTAGTTGTAAATATGTTTATTTTTACTGTCGGCCGGGTCACTCATTACTGGATCAGCTGCTGCATGAGACAGACACTGACGCTGTCCGAAGAGAGGGAGGGAAAAGAGAGGCTCCGTGTATTTTATTATTATATTATATAGAGTCGTTATTCATTTGTTTTAAAGCTCAATAAATAACAAAGAAGACCTTTGACCGGCACTTTAATGCACGTTGACTGGCGAAACACTCTGCCCGGTTCCCTCTGCCCCCACCGCGGAGAATAAACAGAAGGGCAACCATGACAACCATGCTTCTTCTTCTGCTTTTGTGGAGGAAGTTACAGCGCCACGTACAGGCTCGGCATGTGTACTGCAGCTTCTCCAGCGGTCGGAGCTAAACGGAGCGGTCTCGTGTGGACAGACACTATCCGGATAAATATTGCGTGTGGACGGAAGCTTGTTTGCGATTGCGTTAATCCTATGCGTTTAGCCGTTTCCGTCCTCGTGTGGCCGCGGCCTAAATGTTTGGTGATTAGTTTTGACACCCATTTCTCAGCTACCTTAGAGACACAGGGGAGGATGCTGATTGGTCTGTAATTGGACATCATTGCCTCATCCCCAGATTTAAAAATCGGTGTCACCGTGGCCACCTTCCAGGATGATGGAACTTCCCTCGTGCTGACAGATTGATTCAATAGCATACTAATTGGTTTTATTAGACCGTCAATATTTGTCTTTATAAAGTTGGTGTGTAAATCATCTGCATCCCTAGCCTTAGAACCTTTTAACCCTAAGATTATATGTGGGTCTTTCATCAGGGCATCGTTGATTTTTTATTCTAGTGCATTATTTTCCTGTTTCTTATGTTTACCTAACAGTTTATTCAGGATTTGCCAAACGTTTTTACTGTTACCTTTTGCACCTTCAATTATATTGATGAAAAAGTCTGCTTTGGCTGTCTTATTGTCTGTGTTACCTTGTTACGAGCATAAGTGAATTTCTGTCTGTCAGTGGATAGTCCGGATCTCAAGCTCTGCTTTAATAGTTGGTCTCTGGATTTCATTAAATTCCTGCATTGTAGATTCAGCCAGGGAAGAAGATGTTCCTTCCTGTCCCTATGGCACCCTCTCCTTGAGAAGGAAGACATTGTTTCATTAACTTTAGACATGAACAGATGACTGTTTTCACCAATGTCTTCAGAGGACAGAGCGTCCCCCCAATTAATCATTTTCACTGCATCCATAAAACGTTGTTGCAGGTTTTTGGGGATGAAGCGTGAACCGAAGGCAGGGGAACCCATCGGTCGATTTTGAGGATTGACACCCCTTTTGAACCGTTTGAGCCAATAGAATCGAGGGGGAGGTTCCTAAAATCCATCTAAACATTACCATTGGTGAACGAGTGATGCGCAGCCAGCATGCCCAACACCGGAAGCTCTCATAGCAGCTATATATGTAAACTCCTCTTATTGACATAAATGTTTGGATGGATTATCAGTAATCATTTCAAAGTGACACAGACACAGTGGATTGACCTTCAGCAGCGTTCATATGCCTTTTAATGCCATCGAACACAGCTGTTGATCAGAGAACAGCAAAGGGAAGACGTACTTGCCATTTTGGCCGCGTAAAGTGAAGTTGTGTGTTGTCTGGTTTCGCTTTCGCTGCTGCGAGTTCTGGTCGCACAGTGATGATACTTATACCTCTCAGCTTTCATGTGATATCTAGTTTGTGCAGGTCCGATGAAGTATAACATATTTCTACCGTAACTTATGTGCGAAGTGCTTAGTGCTAATTCAGAGGCTCGGCGTTAGACTTGTGTTGTTTCGGTAACAATGGTTCATATCGTCAGGTAGCTGAGCCTCTTCCCGTTAACTGGGTATGACACATTAGTAGGTTGTTAAATGTTAAGAAGCCCTCAGACGCCGATTCTTGCACGATGTTGATGGGCTGCCGGGCTTAACAGGTTCATAAAAAGCTTCCCAACACTCTTGAATCCTTCAAAAAATCTCTCACTTATTCAATCTCTGATCCACAAACTCCCCACTTTACCCACGTGGATTAGGACGACTGTTTACGTCTCTTTTTGTTTTCTTTGTACTGTTTCTGATTTGATGTAAAGCGTCTCTTTGCACCAGGAAAAGCACGGCAAAAACGTATTATTATTAGATCCAGATTCAAAGGTTTTATTGTCATGTGCACAAAGCCACGGTGTAGAAATGGCAATGAACATCTTACGACCCGAGCTCCTCCAACAATGCAACATATATAATAAAATACAAGCAGTGCTACAAGTATATGATGAATGTCCCCGTGTGTAGCTGCATTGACTTACTGTGCAGCTGCCTCCATTCTTGCATGGGTTGCTGTCACACTCGTTGGTCTCGATCTCACAGTTTTTTCCCGGTGAACCCTGGTCGGCAGGTGCAGGTGTAGCTGCCCTGACCCGTGTTGGTGCAGGAAGCTTCGTTCTGGCACGGCTTGTGGTTCGTGCAGTAGTTCAGATCTGGATTGAGATCAAAGAGACACAAAGGTTAGCCAACAAACCACAAGCAGAGCCAGCTGGAGAGGAAACAAATCACTCTCCTAATCTAACCGTTCTGTCCATAAAATTACTGACACGCTAAAACGCCAAGGAGCAGTTTGTTCAGTTGTGTTTCCTTCACACTTCATCCAGATTCCTTGTGAAAATACCAATTAAAAGGAATACCAGCTATGCTTTTATAGCCTTTTGAAGTCAGTGATTAACCCTCTCATTATCATTTGAATGAATTTCAATGAATGTCATTCAGTCTAATTATGAGAACAGACCGAACAGCATCTGTGGTCTGACGGCTGGCTGCGAGGGAGACGATTACACGGGTATAATGTGTGAATAAGTAGAACATTAGTCTTCTTTAACAGCCACAGTGGCAGATGTGTGTGTGTGTGTGTGTGTGTGTGTGTGTGTGGTCTAGCATTACTATACTTGTGGGGACCTAAATCTGTTTACATAGTCACGTGTGGGGACTGGCTTCCCTTATGGGGACAACATGGAGGTCCCCATAAGGGGGATCATTAACTTTAGGGTGAAGACTTGGTTAGGTTAAGGGTTAGGGTAAGGTTAAGGGGTAAGGGTAAGGGTTAGGGTGGGTAGGCATGTGTTGGTTATGGTTAAGGTTAGGATAAGCCTCCAGGAAATGCATGTAAGTCAATGTAATGTCCCCTGAAGTGATGTATACATGGTCTAAAGGTTTAAAGTAAATTGAGCGCCAATAGAATCGAAGGGAAAGTTCCTAAATCCACATACACGTTCCATTGAGGAGTGAGAGTGATGCGCACGCAGTCTAAAGCTATCTTACGCTCTGGAAACTGAAAACTGAAAAGCAGGTTTATTGCTGATGGATTATCAGAAATCCTTTCAAAGCGACACATTGGATTAACTTCAGCAGCGTGTTTATCGTTTGAATGCCATTGAACACGACTTTTGATCGGAACAACAGCAAAGGTAAGACATATTGCCGTGGTGGCTACCTAAAGCTACGTTGTGTGTTGTCTTGGATCTGCTTCCCATACCGTGAGTTCTTAGAGTGTTAGCATTTTTTCGCTCAGGGCTCATTTAAACGCTTCTTGTGAGACTTGTGTGTTGTTTCGGTAACAATGGTTCATATCGACAGTTAGCTGAGTTTCTTCCCGTTAAGTGGGTACGACACATTCATAGTTTATTAAATGTTAAGAAACCCTCAGACGCTGTTTCTTGCAGATGTTGCGTTGTTGCCACTGCCCGCAGGGGCATGGGGCTTAACAGGTTCAAACCAATTCACCAGCATCAATTGAACTAGTTATTTGCATCATGCACACATTTACAGATCTGACCCCAGTGAAATATGTCTCCTGTCAGGGCGCTTCAGTAAAATACAGTGTTGGATGGAACCAGGGTTGGGTTGTAACGGAATACATGTATCGGCGTTACGTAATCAGAATACAAAAATCAAATAACTGTATTCAGCTCGCGTTACATTTGAAAAACGAGTAATCTGATTACAGTTACTTTCGTATACCTGAAGTGAATACATTTTGGATTACTTATTGGAATTATTGGTGGAAAGATTTCCTCTCAACATTTAATATTCAAGTAGTAACAGCCGAATGATCACAGCCCACACAATCTATTACCGCCGCAGATGGACCAAAATAGCGTTTGAAAAAAAATCGCGGGTCCGCTCGCTCAGTGAAACAATAACAACGAAACATGGAGGAACAAAAGTCTGCATTTAAATCGCGCGCGTGTGTGTATAGGTGTGTGTGGTTAAAACACATCAGCCTGCGGTCGCTCTTTAGCCTTACTAAGGATTATTTCTGAAGGTATACACAGTGAAGGCGGTGCGTGAAAGGCGGTGCGTGAAAGGCGGTGCGCGCTCCTCTTCTCAGAGGCTGAGTTAACCCTCCCGCTGCCTCCTGGCGCTGCAGAGAGGTCATGAAGTGAAGGAGGTGTTCCTTCTATAAACAGCTGTGGGCAGCAGACACTGTGAGAGTCACGGACATGAATTCATAGATCAAGGCAGACTGGTGCACACACTCTCCTGTTTTGCCGATCCGGTGCTTAAACTGTAGCTCTACACCCCTGGCCGAAATGTCCTTAAAATTAAGTCCGAGTTCGACATTTTAATTCATGTCCTGCCAACACTGGCAGGACAGAAGGCGACACGCCCGTTCTAAGCCGTGTCCCTCACTCCTCACATCCCAAGCTGCATCCCCAACACGTGTATCATGTTGTTACATCGTTTCAGATGTGATGTTTCAGTGTGCTCTTGATAAGCCATTAAAACGGTAAAAACACGTTCAGTTTCCTTTTGCTTTTTGTGTCTCCTGTTCACCAAAACATCCATTTGTGAAGGAAAAAGAAAGTAATCCAAAAGTAATCTAAAAGTAATCTGATTACGTTACTTTTTTAAGACATATAACTGTAACTGTATTCGGATTACTTTTAGAGCCATGTAATCAGTAATCAGTAACTGATTACATTTACAAAGTAACCCTCCCAACCCTGTTTGTACTTAAGTAAATGTTTCTGGTATCAGTACTTTACTCCACTACTTATTTTTCTGCCGACGTTTTACATTGACTTCTCACATGTTGAACTCAAATACCTGTACTTTCTACTTCTCACATGTTGAACTCAAATACCTGTACTTTCTACTTCTCACATGTTGAACCCAAATACCTGTACTTTCTACTTCTTACATGTTGAACACAAATACCTGTACTTTCTACTTCTCTCATGTTGAACTCAAATACCTGTACTTTCTACTTCTCTCATGTTGAACTCAAATACCTGTACTTTCTACTTCTTACATGTTGAACACAAATACCTGTACTTTCTACTTCTTACATGTTGAACACAAATACCTGTACTTTCTACTTCTTACATGTTGAACTCAAATACCTGTACTTTCTACTTATCTCATGTTGAACTCAAATACCTGTACTTTCTACTTCTCTCATGTTGAACTCAAATACCTGTACTTTCTACTTCTCTCATGTTGAACTCAAATACCTGTACTTTCTACTTCTCTCATGTTGAACTCAAATACCTGTACTTTCTAATTCTCTCATTTCCCAACCAGCTGGTTCCTTTAGTCTGAATGTGTGTTTGGTGGCGTGATCATTATTCTTTAGAGTCATTGCGTGCCTAGTGCTGCGTACCTGGACTCACATTCAGGTTTAGGTCCGGACTCAAGTCCAGAGGTTCAGGTTCAGGTTCAGGTCTTATAAGTCCGGACCTGAACCCATGGCTTGTGTCAAGTTGTGTGAGTGACTAAAGTGAACTTATTGTGAGCTAATTATCAATTGAAAATTAACTCATAATCAACTCAAATTCAAACTCGTCAGGTTTATTGCGCTCCCTTCCAACTTGTGTCGACATTTCTCTACAAAGTACAAATGTAAAAAAACAACTTTTTGCCACTTGGTCTACAAATGACTTATGACAGCAACTACAGTGAACTACTACAAAGTTCAAACATGTATTTCATTTACCAAACTAAAGTAACCAAACAGTCCCTGAGCTGACTGAGTCTAAAGTGTAGAGTAGACGATACGCATTACACTGTTACACACCTACTATACGGTACAGTATACACTGTAGTGACTGTGCAGTCTGTACTGTACACCATGTCTTTTCCACAACTCTACATGTGTACATGATACAGTACATACTAAATACATAGTGATGTACATACTGTTAGAAATTAAAATCAATGTTGATATGGCGTAATTTTGAATTAAATACACTATTTAATTTAAATCAGTTTTATTCTGAAAAAACTGGAAGTTCACACTATTAACTTAATACTTTTATTCTGAAAATTCTTCCCTTCCGGTTAGCATTAGCATGTGGCGAAATGCTACGTTTTCAAACCGTGAATCGAAGGTGAAATCACATGTGATGTTGTCCACTGAGCACACTGGGATTAGCACTCATTTATTGACGCTGAATAACGTTCATCAGGGAATGTTTAAATAACCACAGACACCAGAATATACGTAAAAGTGCTAGTTTTTTTGCGAGTCCAAGTACCGGTTCTCGACATTCCGGTTTTAACCGGACTTGAACCGAAACTTTTTACAAGTCCAGTACCGGTTCGGCGTACCGGTACGCAGCACTA
>CM070493.1:3469473-3589473 GCA_036324585.1 Champsocephalus esox
CGCCGGCTAGCGGGTACTTTCCCCCTCTTTTTCCGGCCCCATAAAACCGTGGTTCTATCAGGCCAGGGCTGAACTAGTGACGTCAACACTCTCGACTGCTGATTGGTCAGAGAGAATCGTCACAGATCATCCCTAGCGTCGCACATATATCTAGCAGCAAGCTTGCAGCATTTTTGTAAACGGAGGAGCTACAAAAATGGCAACGTCGAAGAAAAGCACTCCGCGGTCGACCGAGGAGGTGACGACGTTCCCACATCTCATTGGGGACGATACAATCCCGCGGGAGCTCGACGGGAGCCCCGCCTACACTGCGTTGCTATAGTAACTACCCCAGGTCCTACACTGTAATGGAAATGCGCCACGGCCTCGGACGGCCAGCGAGGCAGCCCGAGGCCTGAGCGAGGACGCTTAGGGACGCTTAAACGGGGCGACCCCGCTGCAGTGGAAATGTGCCATAAATACACAGCAGTCCATTTCCACCAGGCCCAGCAACAAGAGCGAGGCTGCTCCAGAGCATCTCATCGTGTCCGTCACGCTCTTGAGAAAAACATGAAGTCTTTCAAAGACGGCGAAGTTGTGAAAGAAGAAGCATTTCAACAGGTTTGTGATAGAATAAGAACTCAAGTTAGATACCGTTATTAATCAGCTGTAAGTTTTAGTTTGTTTGAACTTATTCATTATAATTATTGTACAAAATGGTCTAAGAATGCAAACTTAAATTAATTATAGTCTATTAGCAATTCAGGTTAAGAAGCTAGTGTTGCTAGCATCCTATTTTAAAGGCATTTCTTTTTTTGCTCGACTAAAATGCAACAAAAAAGGGTTTGATTCTGTTAACGTTGTCTCTTTTATCGCACGTTGGCAGCAGATTCCTGAGTAGCTTCAGATCTGAGTCGTCTTATTAGTGAGCCTCATTGTAATGGCAAAGAGAGGGTTCAGAGTATTTTCTCTTTGTCCTGTGTCATGTGGCAGCACTGTTCAATGCTTCTTGAACACATTACCCACTGTAGTGACGTGTGGATAAACTCCAACACTGTTGTGTAGCTTCAGTTAAATACTTGTATCTGTGTAGATTAGATTAGAAAGAGGTGAGATAAAGGATCTGCAGTATTTATGAAGTATTAATCGTACGAAGGTCAGTTTTACACAAGTAGAAGTGTGTATACCTGGTGTCAGTAATGGCTACGCCTCCCTACTTGGTCGGGTAGATCTCGGCAGACTGGCAACTTCAAAAGTAGCTCTCGGTTCACAAAAGGTTGGGCACCCCTGGTTTTCTGTGTCAAATGCTTTGCGCAGGTCAAGGAACACTGCTCCAACTATCCCTCCTTCGTCTAACTTAGCCTTGATTCCTTCCACTAAATAGCAGCATGCCGTCTCAGTAGAATAATTGATCCTAAACCAAACTGCATGGGATGGAGTAGGTTGTTGTAGCTTAGGTGGGACCCCAGCTAGACTGACGCAATATAAAACTGAGACCCATTAACTGAGTTTTAAACATCAGCATATCCGGTCACAGTCCGGCGATTACCTGCTCACGGAAACTCTTATTATTATTGAAACATGACCGGTAAGTTTGGAATTTGTCGAGTAAAATAAATTATTTCCGGACATTTGACCGGCAAGAAAAGATCCTAGCGGAAACCCTGGTATGTATGTGTGTGTGTGTGTGTGCGTATGTATGTATGTATGTATGTAGTAGGGGTGTTGAAAATAATCGTTTCTACGATGCATTGCGATGCGGACGTGGACGATTCGGTCTCGATGCAGTGACGGAAGATAATCGGTTATAGCGTAGTAACGTTGCTTCCTGATTTTCCGGCCGCGGCTTTGCTATAACGTTTTTTCTGTCACTTTAATATCAAACCGGTCGGTGACGCAGAGATCAGGGAGCAGACGTGACAGCGGCACAGCAACACGGAGCAGTCTGCTTTCTCCACCAGCACGAGAACACCAGTCCAGAACCAGCAGCAGCAGGACCCGCTCCGAATCACTCGTGTCGCTGCGGCTCAGAGACTCAGACAGGGATTTATGTTTTTAAAAAATAATCGCGTTCCAATCATGTCAGGTTTCTGGTGGATTTAGTGAAGTCTTGGATTGCAGAGTATGAATGTCCTCTAGCAATTTTCAGACGATATACGTGTGTGAAGTTTGTGAAGGCAGGAGGAAAAAAGCTTCCGCGATCACCGTCTCCTCCGTTCCTCCAAGCCCCGCCCCCTCCCTGAAAATAATGAGTGACAGGCTGACAGTGACCCGATAGAAACTTTGTTATTCACTTAATCACTGAGATATAATGAAGCTAACTTAGTCTCATACATGCATGGGATTTATGTAACAGTGAGACAGAGAATGTGAGTGTGCACCACATGCAGTATTTTAGTTTGTATATGCTGTTGTAAATCCTCCTGATGTCTGCTGTGTTCAGACTCAGGTCCTGTGTGTGAGGCCTCATTCAGGACATTCAGTGTCCTTTCTTACAGAAGGCCGTGGCTAGAAGCTGCAGCTCGACTGCAGGAGCATTAGCTTTTTGTTTTTGAGGATGGAACAACTTCACACACGGAGGCTAGACCTTTACAATTCATTTATTTTGGTTTATAAATTAATGTCAAGACTTTTATGTTATTGATTTCTGAAGCACTTTGTAAATAATAAAAAGAGAGTTCATATGTATTTACTGCATGTATGCGTTGATGACAAATAAGCCATGTGCAGTAATATAGAAAATTGAGGATGCAACGCATTGGTATGAATCGTGATGCGCCGGGATATCGAACCGAATCGAATCGTTGACAGGATAATCGTAATCGAATCGGGAGACCAGTGAAGATGCACAGCCCTAGTATGTATGTATGTATGTAAGTATGTAAGTATGTATGTTTGTGTGTGTGTATGTATGTATGTGTGTATGTATGTGTGTGTGTGTGTATGTATGTGTGTATGTAAGTGTGTGTGTGTGTGTGTGTGTGTATGTGTGTATGTAAGTGTGTGTGTGTGTGTGTATGTATGTATGTATGTATGTATGTATGTATGTATGTGTGTATGTATGTATGTATGTATGTATGTATGTATGTATGTATGTATGTATGTATGTATGTATGTATGTATGTATGTATGTATGTGTGTATGTATGTATGTATGTATGTATGTATGTGTGTATGTATGTATGTATGTATGTATGTATGTATGTAAGTAAGTATGTATGTATGTATAGGCCTGTCACGATAATCGATAAATTGACTTATCGTGCGATAAATAAAAATGGACTTTTCTGAGCTCGATAAATTGCCGGATGTTACCAGCACTTTAGCTAGGAGCGCTGTGGCTGCCAGACGAGCTGTGGCTGCCAGACGAGCTGTGGCTGCCGGCCACGCGCTGAGAGGGGCGGGGCTGACACACAGCCAGGTCAGGACACTCCGCGGGCAGCAGCAGCCAAATTAATAATATAGCGACAAGCGGGAGACAACGTGTGACCTACTCGCAGGGAAGTTAAAGTGAAATGGAATTGGTTACAAAACCTACACATCTCGATTCTCCGGTGTGGCAGCATTTTGGATTCAAGCCAAATCAACGAGTGGGGCAAAAAAGTATTTAGTCAGATAAGATAAGATGGACTTTTATTAATCCCTCGTGGGGAAATGGTTTCTCTGCGTTTGACCCGTCCTAGTGTTAGGAACACTGTGCTGCCATTTTGAACGGCGCCCAGGAAGCAGTGTGGGGAACGGTGCCTTGCTCAGGGACACTTCGGTAGCACTTGGTCTTGCCGGGACTTGAACTGGTAACCTTCCAGTTGCCAAGTCCCTATGGACTTCGCCACCACCGCCAACAATTGTGCAAGTTCTCCCACTTAAAAAGATGAGAGGCCTGTAATGTTCCTCCTGGTACACTTCAACTCTGAGAGACAGGGGGGGGGGAAGAATCCAGGAAATCACTTTGTAGGATTTTTAATGAATGAATTGGTAAAATAAGTATTTGGTCTCCTCCAAACAAACAAGATGTCTGGCTCTCACAGACCTGGCTCTCACAGACCTGTACCTTCTCCTCTCAGAGCCTCCTCTGTCCTCCACTCAGAGCCTCCTCTGTCCTCCACTCAGAGCCTCCTCTGTCCTCCACTCAGAGCCTCCTCTGTCCTCCTCTCAGAGCCTCCTCTGTCCTCCACTCAGAGCCTCCTCTGTCCTCCACTCGTTACCTGTACTAATGGCACCTGTTTGAACTCGTGATCAGTATAAAAGACACCTGTCCACAACCTCAAACAGTCACACTCCAAACTCCACTATGGCCAAGACCAGAGAGCTGTCAAAGGACTCCAGAAACTACATGTAGACCTGCACCAGGCTGGGAAGATGGCATCTGCAACAGGTCAGCAGCTTGGTGTGAAGAAACATACAAGACCACTGATCATCTCCCTCGATCTGGGGCTCCACCAAGACCTCACCCCGTGGGGTCAAAGTGATCACAAGAAGAGACGGTGAGCAAAGATCCAGAACCACACAGGGGGACCGAGTCCATGACCTGCAGAGAGCTGGGACCAGAGTCACAAAGGCTACCATCAGTAACACACTACGCCGCCAGGGACTCAAACCCTGCAGTGCCAGACGTGTCCCCCTGCTGAAGCCAGTACATGTCCAGGCCCGTCTGAAGTCTGCTAGAGAGCATTTAGAGGATCCAGAAGAGGATTGGGAGAATGTCATATGGTCAGATGAAACCCAAATAGAACTTTTTGGTAAAGACTCAACTCGACGTGTTTGGAGGAGAAAGAATGCTGAGCTGCATCCAAAGAACACCTGCTGTGAAACATGGGGCTGGGACCATCAGGCTTTGGGGCTGGGACCATCATGCTTTGGGGCTGGGACCATCATGCTTTGGGGCTTTCTGCAAAGGGACCGGGACGACTGATCCGTGGAGAGGAAAGAATGAATGGGGCCATGTATCGTGAGATTTTGAGTGACAACCTCCTTCCATCAGCAAGGGCATTGAAGATGAAACGTGGCTGGGTCTTTCAGCATGACAATTATCCCAAACACACCGCCCGGGCAACGAAGGAGTGGCTTCGTAAGAAGCATTTCAAGGTCCTGGAGTGGCCTAGCCAGTCTCCAGATCTCAACCGCATAGAGAATCTTTGGAGGGAGTTGAAAGTCCGTGTTGCCTAGCGACAGCCCCAAAGCATCACTGCTCTAGAGGAGATCTGCATGGAGGAATGGGCCAAAGCACCAGCAACAGTGAACACCTCGTGAAGACTTACAGAAAACGCTTGACCTCTGTCGTTGCCAACAAAGGGTATATAACAAAGTATTGAGATTAACTTTTGTTATTGACCAAATACTTATTTTCCACCATCATTTGCAAATAAATTCCATCCTGCCTCTCAGAGTTGAAGAGAACCAGGATGAACATGACAGGCCTCTCATCTTTTTAAGTGGGAGAACTTGCACAATTGGTGGCTGACTAAATACTGTTTTGCCCCACTGTATGTGTGTGTGTGTGTGTGTGTGTGTGTGTGTGTGTGTGTATCTGATGGCCATTGAATCTTTGAAGTGTGATGCTAAGAAGCTAACCTCCTGGCTTAAGCTACGAAAACAAAAGTACATTGTGAGGAGGGTCTCATCCTCCAGTTGTAGTCGAACAACCTGGCTGCTATATCTTCACGACTGGTGCGGGATGTGTATTCTGTAAATTGTGTGCCTCTTAGTTTCATTTCATCTGGACTTGTTTCGTTCACGGTACGCACAACTTAATGTAAAACAATTATTTCCAAAACAAGTCTCTATAAAACACCGTACCCGACACGGAGCAGCGAGAAGGAAAGAATCGTTATCTGGCTTTACTGCCTCTCTCAAACAACGCTGATATCGAAAGAGACGACAGTTCAGTGAACATGAAGCGGTCTCTGCTTTCTGCTGGAACAAATGTAAACGTCCCCTACTCTGAAAACCACCACCCCCTACCCCTCTGAGGGCCTCTCACACTCACACACCACACACACACACACACACACACACACACACACACACACACACACACACACACACACACACACATGGAGTGCTTGTTAAGTAGTGAGTGAAGCAGCTGGCCCTCACAACAAAAGCAACACATGCCGTCTCTTTTCACGCAAGGCAGCGCACATTAAGCTGCAGCGTGTGCCTGTTAAAACGGGCGGGCGACTGTTGAGCTAAAAACAAAAGGAGCCAACACACACACACACACACACACACACACACACACACACAGGGAACAACAGAAGCTTCTCAAAGATCTTTCTTTTGGTCCTCCAGGGTCAGCGATGGCGTTGACAACTGCTTGACTTAACAATTTCAAGGTCGCTTGACAAAAAAAATTGAAGCGCCAAGGGTCCTATTCTCCCCCCCCCCAAATCTGAAGTAACGTTACAATTAAAAAAAAGGGAGGGAGTGTAAGAAGAGTAGGGGTTCAACTACTGTTCCACGTTTTACAGCGCTGTAAACAGACTCCATTTATATGGCTGTTAAACTTTCGTATTGAAATGTAAAATAGGCTGGAACGATGTACATTACAACTTCCTACTAAAGGCCACTGTGGGCCAGAAGCGAAACACACCATCAAACTGTTAAAGCGGACGATGGACGCTTTGGGAAACTTCAAACCGAAACTACAGCATTGCTTTCGGGCCAGGACGCACATCAACCGCCTCGTGTAACATTCGCTTCTCGATGACTCAAACTCCCACTGCACATTTTACACTTCCAGTCAACTTCATTTGTAATCATCCCATCCCGGGCACAATTAATGTGAATATAATATCCTGCTTGTATTTTGTCATGTGTATTTCTATTTCAGAAAGATTTTGGATTGTTTATTTCTAGCCTTTTAATGTCTTTTGTACACAAGTCTTTTTAAGCTGCAACGCAAACATTTCCCTTGGGATCAATAAAGTACTTCTTATATCTTATTACAACACAGACAGAAATGCCTGAGTGTCAAACTCAGCATTAAGGTTGCACTCAAAGGGCCGGTTGTAACTTTAAGATATATAAAAACACATAAATATTTAATATATATAAAATAATGTAGTATTACATTACACGTCACTTGTTAGACACTTTTATCCAAAGTCCATACTCAATGCCCACTGCACACGCCTGTATTATATTATAACATTGCCTGCATTGGATTCTTATCTGATAATAACTTCATAATGAACTCCGCCTGGAAGCAGAAGTCTGGGGCAAATGATTGCAAGTCTCTTCAGTGCGCATGTCACAAAATGATTTACAAAGAAAAGCCAAATTCTGGAGAAAAAGTCACAATCTAAAAAATAAGTACAATTCTGAGAAAAAAGGAATATTTGAGATGCATTGTGGGACATGTAGTTTATGGGCAACGTGCTTCTGTAAATCGGCATGTATAATAAACATATTCTTTCAGAGCTCTTGTGGGGCCGCATGAAGTGAAGTCACGGGCCGGATTTGGCCCCCGGGCCTTAGTTTGACACCCCTGCTGCCTCAAAGCATCATGTTGGTGTGTTCGGGCAGGGCTTATGTGGTGCATCAAGTGTGTGAACACTCACGATGGGCGCAGTACTCTCCGGTCCATCCCTCCAGACAGACCCGGCTCCCCGTCTCGTCGCAGGTGTAGTGGCCGAAGGTGTCGTTGCGCGGGCGGCAGTAGGCAGAGCACTCCTCCCCGTGGTAGTGTTCGTTACAGAGCACGTGGTAGGAGTACCGGAGCTCGCTCTTGTTGCTGAAGTCCACGTCCTGCGACCACTCCTCTCCAACGGTGAGTCTGCGGCGGGTCGCGAGGCGGCTGATCAGATTGTTCTGGTTATCTGGAGGGGAAAGCATTATTAACACGTGTGCCAAATGAGATGCTGGACGTTTGTGTGTGTGTGTGTGTGTGTGTGTGTGTGTGCGCGTGTGTGTGTGTGTCGCCCCCTTGCGGTGCAGACGCAGCGTACCTGTGGACCCGACCCCTGCAGACTCCGCGTTCCAGGCTTCGATGATCAGAGAGAAAGTCCCCTGCAGGTCACATGGAGACAAAAGATCCATTAATGACCAGAACATGACTTTGTCTTTCTTTCTGTTGCTCGTGCATATTTAGCTCCTGCTGGGTTGCGAGCTTTACTTTCATCATTCATGCTAGAAGTGGATCAATGAGAAGCGGCATCACCTATGCAGCCTTTAAGTGCACACTGTGGAGTGTGTGAAGCACGCACTCTCAAGGCGTTAGACTTCTGAGGCCACAGCGCGTGATTTCTGTCACCTACCGGCCATTTGAAGTGAAACAGCACCCTGATGGGCGCGCTGCTGGAGATGGATTTGGGGTCCGCGCCGAAGATGTCCGTGAGCGCGGTCCCGTACGTGCACGGGGGCTCCGGGTTGATAACGTCCTGCGAGTGTTTGAGGCACACCCGGAAAAAGATCTGGCAATCCCGGGTCTGGAAGCCGCACACTCCTCGCGAGCTGGAGAAGGAGTTGATCTTCAGCTCGAAGACTCCGGAGGAGAGGGTCTGGAAGGAGAGACACTGCGCGTTACATCGTTCCCCCACGGGGACTAATAAAGTATGGCACGTGTCAAAGTGTGCGAGAACATAACGTGTATACATGAGAGGATATGAACACATAGCACACACGCGCACAAAGTGGCCGCTTTGCAACATGCTTTGAAATGAAGCCACTTGGTTGATCTGTGAATCGGGACTGCATCCTCTAAGACATGCACGTGCGGTATTAAAATGTAATTGAAGTAAAAACTCGGAGTGTCTGTGCGTAAAAGCGCAGCTCTCCAACCCCCCCCTGCTCTTCAGAAAACATCGCTAGAATAACTTGGAAGCCGTTGGAGCGCAGAACACAAAGTGACGTCCTGCGCGCTGTCAGAGGACTCACCGTCTGCGCACTCAGCAGCACCAGGACGCACGGCAGGAAGAAGCGCGCCATGTCGGATCGGGTCTCCAGGCACGGAGCTCCGGAGGTCCAGGTGCAGGTGAAGAATTTAAAACGCGTAAAATCCAAACGGGTCCGAAAGGAAAGCGGACAGCGCGTCAGGGAAGGAAGTCAGCACTCAAGAAGACGCTCGTGGGTGAGAGGGAGAGACGGAGCGGGCAGGTGGAGTGTGCGCGAGGAATGAGAGTAGAGCATATTCCGCTTGGCTGATGGACTCTGGACTGAAGCTGCTGCGGTTTCACCTCCCATTTATACCCGCGAGAGCAGGGTGGCACGAGGGGGGGTGAGAGAGAGGGAGGGAGGAGGAGGGGGGTGAGAGAGAGGGAGGGAGGAGGAGGGGGCGCTGCAAAAAATATCCACCTTAAGCAGAAGCTAAGACTTCAGGCTGTATGGTCATTTCGAGGTGGGAAGTACAAATACTTTGTTACTGTACTTACATGTTCCTGGTATCAGTACTTTACTCCACTCCTTTTTACTTTTACTTCCTACATTGTGAACACAGGTTTGTTACTTTGGCTTCATTAGGGTGAAGTGTGTTGCCCAAGGACACACACGTATGGGTACTTTTTACTGAAGTACATTTCAAAGCCCATACTTCTTTACTCTTAAGCAGTTGAGTCAGTACTTCTACTTCTACCAGAGTATTTTTAAACACGAGGATCTGTACTTCTACTTGAGTACAGGATGTGTGCCTCTGCCCTCTCTGCCGGTCAGAGTCAGTCGGGCTCCTCCAGCAGCGCGGCGGGGAGGGAGGGAGGACATGACACCACAACAGAGACAATGGCGCGAGGAGACCCGCTCGGATTCAGAGGCGTGTTGACTTCAGTCAGGGTCCAGGCAGACCCGCGAGAGGAGTCTGCCTTGGTGTCGTGTGCAGACATACAAGTGAAACAAATCTATCTGCACACGGTGCAGCTTGGGAATCCAGCAATGCACATGAATACAGATAACATGAACGGTACAGCTCACTTCCTGTCGAACAGGAGGAGCGAGGAGTCCAGCCGACACGGAGCCGAGGCTGTTATCAATGTTTGTATTTCTCCAGGCAGAGAAGCGAACATGCAGCAACATGCACGCTCACTGCGGCGCGCACTTTCATTTGCTCCCGGAGGAATGTGTTTCCAGCGGCGGCCATGAAGCTCTGGGCGCTCGGCAACAAGCTGCGCGAGAATCACGGCTGTGTCCAAACACGCGCGCGCGTGGAGACACGTCTCCTGGTGCGTCTCTTTCGGTCGGTTGGCCATTTGTGTCGAGATGCACTTTATTCATCTCAATTAGGAAAACAAGGTTGATGCAGACGCACACAACAAAACAAGGCATTGCGCAATAACACGTGCACAGAGTAGAGAGACATCGGCATCAGAGATAAGACACGTGCACAGAGTACAGAGACATCGGCATCAGAGATAAGACAGATGGACAGATGGACATGAAGACGCCATTGGTCACTGACCTCTTCTCTTAGTAAGATCACTCTTACTGTTTGACCCGGAAGCCATTCTAAAGTCACGAAGATGTTTGGTTTTTTTGCAGTGTGGAGAGCCAAGGAGCAACATGCATGCTGGGAGGAGGTAGCGTGTGTGTGTGCGCGCGTGTGTGTGTGTGTGTGTGTGTGTGTGTGTGGGGGGGGGGTGTAACAGGGGGCCCCGCTTTGATTCGCTTTCACCACGGAGGGGACAATTACTGCGGGGCAATTGAACAAACTGTCAGGAGACAGCAGCCAAACGCTGCTTTACTACACACACACACACACACACACACACACACACACCACACACACACCACACACACACACCACACACACACACAGTACTGTAGCCATGGACGTGTAAACGGTATATTCCTTAAACTCTTTCCGGTGTACTTATCGCTGTAGATACAATATTATAGCAGATGTAATATTAACCACACAAATAAGTACACGTTGAGCACTTGAAGGTATAACAACACGCGGAACTAAATACCTGTATACACAACAGACGTGATGTTGTGAGTCACTGAGAGGACAATAGAGGAGCTAAAGGATGGTTTGATCCAAATAGAACCGCAGTCTGTTTATCAAACACACTTTCTATTCTTCTGCTGCTGTCGCGTGCCGTCCCTCGAGCACGTCTAGGTTTTTGTTAACATGCGCACAATTAACACGAGAGAGAGGCTGCAGAGAGGAGTGTGTGTGTGTGCGCGCGCGCGTGTGTCGCAGCTGTATGATAATGCCCCCTCAGGGTGTGTAGCTGATGTTATTAAGATGAAGCTCCTTTTTTATTTATTAATAACGTTTTCGATATTTATTTTTTTATGAATTAAAAAACTATTAAAATGTTCAATTAAAGTCAAATTACCATTTTGCTGAATTCTTCTGACGCGCTACATGTCAGACTTCAAGCACTAATGTCCTGAGAGCAACTTTGCCAACACGTTACCTTATCGTGTGTGTGCGCGCGCGTGTGTGTGTGTGTGCTACAAACTGTTGCTTTGTGTTTGGCGCTCGCGGACCAGCCTCGCCCTCTATTGTTATTCTAATGAGGGCAGCGCGTGCCTCCGTTGTCCCTGACTTTAACCCCCCCCCAACCAACCCCATCAGAGGCACACTTCTCTCTCTCTCTCTCTCTCTCTCTCTCTCTCTCTCTCTCTCTCTCTCTCTCTCTCTCTCTCTCTCTCTCTCTCTCTCTCTCTCTCTTCTCTCTCTCTCTCTCTCTCTCTCTCTCTCTCTCTCTCTCTCTCTCTCTCTCTCTCTCTCTCTCTCTCTCTCTCTCTCTCTCTCTCTCCCCCCCCCCAGACGTCTCAGCGGCTCGAGACAAAGCAGCATAGACGGATAATATGAAATAAGCCTGCACGCGGACATAAACAATGAATGAAAGTTGTCCTCGAGCCCATGCATCCGCGTGCCAACAACAACAACAACCACAGTGTTTCTGCCGTATGGCCCCACACTGACAGCAGGACGGGAGACAGCGTCATATTTTAAAGAGGTTTATAAAACTGCTGAAAACTAAAGAACTACATATTAAAATATATATAAACTACATGCCACCAACATGAGGGGATAACCTCATTACATGTCACTGTTAATTTAGGGACATTAGAAAGTAGTACATGTGATAACACAATACTTTATTCTATGATATTTTCTTAATAAATACATCCCAACAGTACCTGGCCGCTGCAGCACGTGCAGCGTCCTCTCCCTGGGGAGCGCGAGGGGACGCGTGCACACAGCACGAGGAAGCTTCAGCATCAGCAACAATATGCACATATTCGATCGCGAGCCATCTGCTGATCGACTCTCCTCAGACTGCAGATTCCTCAAAAGGAGGCGAGCTCACCTTTTGTCCCCCCGCACGTGTCCAAATGGTCCGAGGAGAGGTGGCACGAGCTTTTGTCGAGGTGAGAGAACACATGGCGCGTGCCCAGGTGAAAGGGGGGAGGGGCTGAGGTGAGAAGTCGGCTCGTGGGAAAGAGTCTTCAAGAGGTGTGACTCAGACATGCTGCGAGACAAACGGTTGGTCAACAGTGTGTGTGTGTGTGTGTGTGTGTGTGTGTGTGTGTCTCGTAGCACTTGGGGATTACTTTTAGCAATGAAAGGTGCTTTACAAATACAATGTATTATTGTTAATGCAGTGTTTTGTATGTGTTTAATAGCATTGTTCAACATGTGAGCAGAAGTTAAGCACCCTATTGGTGGTAAGTCTGAAGGAGCTTTGAACATAAATGATATTTTAATATTTAGTTTGTCTCAAGAAAGTATCCAGCATGTTGGCAGGTTTGAATGCTGGGAATCCCTGAGGTTTGTTGTTGTTTTCCTCCTGAAGGGTTGTTGTTGTTTGCTCGTGGAGGTGCCAGCGTTCAGCCCCTGCAGTCTGTTCTTCTGAAGCTCCAACAGATGGCAGAAACTCATAAAGCTCTGAGCTCCATGTTCACACCTCCTCGCTGACCTGGGACCAGCGGCACGAAGGCAGCACAAGTGATGAACATACTGCACCAGAAGGCTCGAACATGCATATAGAAATAAATACACATTCAAATAGGATAACGACTTCTTAAGGAGCATTTGTTGTGATGTGCAATGCCTTGTTTGTTTCATGCGGCTGCAACAGGACACGTCCCTGTCGTCTCTTTATCACCACTTCGCTGAGGCTTTTGACCAAAGTGCAAAACACCACGAGGTTCAAACTCAGAGCAACAAGAAAAGTGCAGTTTTTCCACTTGCTACGATTTCAACCGTCTTCTCCCGCTTATCCGTGGTCCGGCGCGGAGGTAGCACTTCCAATCATATTCAATTTAAATACTGCTATATTTTAAACGTTTTTAACGTTATCATAATTTTCTTAAAATAGTTCTATCAGTGTTTTCAATTCTTGTTACACTTTCATGGATGCATGACAACACCGAGTCATATACATGTACATATGTAGTAAATGTGTGTGTGTGTGTGTGTGTGTGTGTGTGTGTTGTGAATACGCAGTGGGGTTTATTTGTAAATCATGTTATATAATCACACAAATTCTGTGTTTTATATTAAGTAATTCTGTGTTCTTCAATATTGAATGTTCGATACCTGACAAGGAGATTAGTGGGCGGAGCCTCTGAAGTGTGATCGCTGTGCTCAGGAGATTATTGTTGTGAGGACTTTCCCCACTTCATATTGTGTCCCTCGCGTTTCCTCTTCCCTCTCTGTGGATGTTCCTCGAGAGAGAGGAGTCTCTGTGGATGTTCCTCGAGAGAGAGGAGTCTCTGTGGATGTTCCTCGAGAGAGGAGTCTCTGTGGATGTTCCTCGAGAGAGAGGAGTCTCTGTGGATGTTCCTCGAGAGAGAGGAGTCTCTGTGAGGGAAAGTTAATGTGAGACTGATTGTTATATCTGTTGTCAGATTAAACGACACGGAGACCGCTTAACGACACGGAGACCGCCTAACGACACGGAGACCGCTTAACGACACGGAGACCGCTTAACGACACGGAGACCGCTTAACGACACGGAGACTGCTTAACGACACAGAGACCGCCTAACGTCACAGAGACCGCCTAACGACACGGAGACCGCCTAACGACACGGAGACCGCCTAACGACACGCAGACCGCCTAACGACACACAGACCGCTTAACGACACGGAGACCGCCTAACGACACGGAAACCGCCTAACGACACAGAGACCGCTTAACGACACACAGACCGCTTAACGACACGGAGACCGCTTAACGACACACAGACCGCTTAACGTCACAGAGACCGCCTAACGACACGGAGACCGCCTACCGACACGGAGACCGCCTACCGACACGGAGACCGCCTAACGACACGGAGACCGCCTAACGACACGCAGACCGCCTAACGACACACAGACCGCTTAACGACACGGAGACCGCCTAACGACACGGAGACCGCCTAACGACACAGAGACCGCTTAACGACGCGGAGACCGCTTAACGACACAGAGACCGCCTAACGACGCGGAGACCGCCTAACGACGCGGAGACCGCTTAACGACACGGAGACCGCTTAACGACACGGAGACCGCTTAACGTCACAGAGATCGCTTAACGACACGGAGACCGCCTAACGACACGGAGACCGCTTAACGACACGGAGACCGCTTAACGACACAGAGATCGCTTAACGACACGGAGACCGCCTAACGACACGGAGACCGCTTAACGACACGGAGACCGCTTAACGACACAGAGATCGCTTAACGACACGGAGACCGCCTAACGACACGGAGACCGCTTAACGACACAGAGATCGCTTAACGACACGGAGACCGCCTAACGACACGGAGACCGCTTAACGACACGGAGACCGCTTAACGACACAGAGACCGCCTAACGACACGGAGACCGCTTAACGACACAGAGACCGCTTAACGACACAGAGATCGCTTAACGACACGGAGACCGCCTAACGACACGGAGACCGCTTAACGACACAGAGACCGCTTAACGACACAGAGACCGCTTAACGACACAGAGACAGACCGCCTAACGACACAGAGACCGCCTAACGACACGGAGACCGCTTAACGACACAGAGACCGCCTAACGACACAGAGACCGCCTAACGTAAGAAGTATTGGGTTGCTTTTGGCTGTCTTTAAATGGGATGCCTTTGGATGTTTTTTCTGCATTTATGTTTCGGCTATAATGTGAACAATGTAATAGAAACACGTGTTAATAACAATAATAACGTTATCAACAAACCTCGGTTGGTGGTTAAATAGTTAAATAGCCCATTATTGGAAATACAACCTGGCACAAGATAGCCGTAATTTAGCATTTATAATATCAATAATATCATTATTCTGCAGATATTCCGAATGCCTAGAATATCCGTGAGCATGCATCTAAACTGACAGATTAAAATGAGCAGTTTTGGATAATGTTTTTAAATCTGCTTAATTCCCACAAACTGTCAACACACACACGCGCGCACACACACGCGCACACACACGTATGCACGCACTGCCTCAGGCATTATTAAGGGGTTTATGGCACGTGGTCGTCTGCCCGTTGAGTGGGAGACCTCGCGCACTTCGCAGGTAGGTGTTACCCCCTAACACCCCGCTCCTCCTCGCGCCACTTGTTCCCTCACTTCACGCGCGGCTGTCAATCAGTTGCATTCACATGACTGAAAAGGCGCGTGCATAATAAACGCCATATTAACATCTGCATGCGCACTAGGTGCACATCAAAGAGGAGGTCACGAGCTTCCTGATGGGGGATTAAATGTTCTCACGGTACATTCATGATGTGTGGTACGAATATAATTCAATTTATAATGGTGCAATATCCAATCAATATAATCAACTCATCAATTTAAAGATGTGCTTTTAATTTGAAAGTCCAATGATATGTCACTTCCTTCCCTCAGTGCAATAGTAAAACAATGGGTAGGCTACATGTTATTTAGTTGCTTTCTGCAGGGCCGGCCCGTGACACTGGCGAACTAGGTGGGCGCCTAGGCGCAAGATGTTATTCCGCCTAATTTTCCTTGATGTAATACATTTACATGAATAATTGAATAAAGTAAACACCCTTTGCACCCCGGGCCGGCAACATTTTGCATTTGCCCTGTACAATGGGCGCTGTAAGTGATGAAAGTGTGAAAGTGGGGGATGTTGACCTATCAGGCACCCGCAGCTCACAGCCAAAGTGCGAGTGAGCCTCCGAGCGAGAGAGAGAGAGACAGAGGGCACAAATCGGTATCGTGGATATTTGTTGGATTGAGGCTGATAACTACAGCTCAGTGAGGTAAAGGACTCCAAGTGTTTAGATAGTTCACTTTAGTTGAAGTTATCTCAGTGGGTCTCAAACGGTTTGGTCACAATTTATGTAAACAAATATTTCCAAGGCACTCCTTTATAATTATTAGGATAAATAACAACAGGTTTGAAATCATTTCAAGGTATACTATAGGACAGTAAACCAAAAATATCGTTTAAAATTGGAGATATTAAAAATATACATAAATAAATAAATGTTAACTAGGTCAGATAAGATATGAATGAACAACAAAAATAAAATACGTTACATTTATTTGTTATTGGCTATGGTAGGCACCAAATCATAATCTCGCCTATGGCACCAAAATGTCTAGGGCCGGTCATGGCCTTCTGTAAGGTAATATAAATACATGTAATCAATTGTGTTGCATGGGAATACCATCTCATGATGACAGCACTTGAAATCCATATAGGATTATTTATAGGAACAACTTTTACTTGAAACAGTTTTTTTTTATACAAACAGTTTTTACAGTTTCTTCCACCTCACATGAAGCTTCCCGTCACCACCGCTAAGCTAGAGGTGGCTAACGTTGGGCTATAAAGGAACTACAGCACGGTCACATTACATTACATTGCATTGAGCTGACGCTGTTTATCCAAAGCGACTTACAATAAGTGCGTTCGACCAACAAAATACAAACTTGAAGAAAACAGAATCATAAAGTACATCAGGTTTCATAGAGCAAAAACATTTCAAGTGCTACTCAGCTGGCTTTAGATAAGCCAGTCCTTTATTAGTATATAAGTGCTCTGTTAGCAGTTCTATCGCTCGAAGTGGAGTCGAAAGAGCTGAGTTTTCAGTCTGCGCCGGAAGGTGTGTAAGCTATCTGCTGTCCTGATGTCAATGGGGAGCTCATTCCATCATTTTGGAGCCAGGATAGCAAACCCACGTGTAACATGACTTCACATCACCACCGCTAAGCTAAAGGCGGCTAATGTTGGGCTATAAAGAAACTACACCACGGTCACATGACTTCACGTCACCACCGCTAAGCTAAAGGTGGCTAATGTTGGGCTATAAAGGAACTACAGCACGGTCACATGACTTCACGTCACCACCGCTAAGCTAAACGCGGCTAATGTTGGGCTATAAAGGAACTACAGCACGGTCACATGACTTCACGTCACCACCGCTAAGCTAAAGGCGGCTAATGTTGGGCTATAAAGGAACTACAGCACAGTCACATGACTTCACGTCACCACCGCTAAGCTAAAGGCGGCTAATGTTGGGCTATAAAGGAACTACAGCACGGTCACATGACTTCACGTCACCACCGCTAAGCTAAAGGCGGCTAATGTTGGGCTATAAAGGAACTACAGCACGGTCACATGACTTCAGGTCACCACCGCTAAGCTAAACGCGGCTAATGTTGGCCTATAAAGGAACTACAGCACGGTCACATGACTTCACGTCACCACCGCTAAGCTAAAGGCGGCTAATGTTGGGCTATAAAGGAACTACAGCACGGTCACATGACTTCACGTCACCACCGCTAAGCTAAAGGCGGCTAATGTTGGGCTATAAAGGAACTACAGCACGGTCACATGACTTCAGGTCACCACCGCTAAGCTAAACGCGGCTAATGTTGGCCTATAAAGGAACTACAGCACGGTCACATGACTTCACGTCACCACCGCTAAGCTAAAGGAGGCTAACGTTGGGCTATAAAGGAACTACAGCACGGTCACATGACTTCACGTCACCACCGCTAAGCTAAAGGTGGCTAATGTTGGGCTATAAAGGAACTACAGCACGGTCACATGACTTCAGGTCACCACCGCTAAGCTAAACGCGGCTAATGTTGGCCTATAAAGGAACTACAGCACGGTCACATGACTTCACGTCACCACCGCTAAGCTAAACGGAGGCTAACGTTGGGCTATAAAGGAACTACAGCACGGTCACATGACTTCACATCACCACCGCTAAGCTAAAGGCGGCTAACGTTGGGCTATAAAGGAACTACAGCACGGTCACATGACTTCACGTCACCACCGCTAAGCTAAAGGAGGCTAACGTTGGGCTATAAAGGAACTACAGCACGGTCACATGACTTCACGTCACCACCGCTAAGCTAAAGGCGGCTAATGTTGGGCTATAAAGGAACTACAGCACGGTCACAAGCTAAAGGCGGCTAATGTTGGGCTATAAAGGAACTACAGCACGGTCACATGACTTCACGTCACCACCGCTAAGCTAAACGCGGCTAATGTTGGGCTATAAAGGAACTACAGCACGGTCACATGACTTCACGTCACCACCGCTAAGCTAAAGGAGGCTAACGTTGGGCTATAAAGGAACTACAGCACGGTCACATGACTTCACGTCACCACCGCTAAGCTAAAGGCGGCTAACGTTGGGCTATAAAGGAACTACAGCACGGTCACATGACTTCACGTCACCACCGCTAAGCTAAAGGAGGCTAACGTTGGGCTATAAAGGAACTACAGCACGGTCACATGACTTCACGTCACCACCGCTAAGCTAAACGCGGCTAATGTTGGGCCTATAAAGGAACTACAGCACGGTCACATGACTTCACGTCACCACCGCTAAGCTAAAGGAGGCTAATGCTGGGCTATAAAGGAACTAAAGAACTGTCACACATGCTACCTTCAGGGTCTGATTACAGAAGCACATCATTCCTGCAGCTCTCTATGTCGGTGTAGTCATTTGACACATTGAGCTGGTTTCATTGTTTAGGAAGCCTGTCGCCACTTGGTTCAGTTTAACGGCATTAAGGAGCTTTTATGTAGTGTGAGATCGCCCGTGGTCTTCCGAATTCAATCTGTGACAACAGGATTTAATTCAAAGACTCTGAAACTTATGCAAAGCATTTGATGTTTAATCCTGAAGCGGGATCAGTCTCCCTGATCCTCTGCTTCCTGCAGAGTGAAGCCTTTAATCTGTTTGCTCTAAACACCATGAGCCGTGACTGCAGCACAGCAAACAGGAAAACCACGGCTTTGTTTTATTTCCAGAATGCCGTTTATGAGCTAGAACGAGGGTTGTACGGCCTGTAAGTCATTTCCAACAAAGAGTTTGGCAGGATTTGTGTTATTTTCACTTGTGGTGAATATATATTTATTTGGTATCCACATGGGCCTCTTTGGTGCTTCATGTTCGCCCCAAAACTGAACATGGAGGACAAATAAAGTATAAGTACTCAGATATTGAGTCAAAGTAGAAGTACTCAGATCTTGTATTTTAGTTAAAGTAGAAGTACTCAGATCTGTTCTTGAGTCAAAGTAGAAGTACTCAGATCTTGTAGTGAGTAAAAGTAGAAGTACTCAGATCTTGTCTTTAGTTAAAGTAGAAGTACTCAGATCTTGAGTCAAAAGTAGAAGTACTCAGATCTTGTACTTGAGTCAAAGTAGAAGTACTCAGATCTTGAGTCAAAGTAGAAGTACATGTACTCGATCTTGAGTTAAAGTAGAAGTACTCGATCTGTTCTTGAGTCAAAGTAGAAGTACATGATCTAGATCTTGAGTCAAAGTAGAAGTACTCAGATCTTGAGTCAAAGTAGAAGTACTCGATCTGTTCTTGAGTCAAAGTAGAAGTACTCAGTACTCTGTTCTTGAGTCAAAGTAGAAGTACTCAGATCTTGTTCTTGAGTCAAAGTAGAAGTACTCAGATCTTGTTCTTGAGTCAAAGTAGAAGTACTCAGATCTTGAGTAAAAGTAGAAGTACCAGAGTGCAGGAATACTCGGTTACAGGTACGTTTACATTTCCTTTTGTCATAAGGTTTGTTTTGCTTATGTTCAGCCTCTGTTGTTTTTAATGATTTCAACTTTTAAAAAGTACAATGTGACTCTGAAACATCTGTCCAGGGTTTATTACAGAGGGTACATATACCCCTGGCTAACTAAATGTGTATTGGTGTACAATGTCCATCAAATAATTAACTGATAATATATGAAAAATCACAGCAAACATATTTATATATATAATATTCTTTAGTTGCCTTGATTAGGTTTTACCTCTGAGGGAAAGTACACGATGCTTATGCTCGACACTTACATCACGTAATAAAGCAGAGTTAGTTTAAAAATCTGTGTTTCTTTCACGGGAACCGAACCGCGCCTAACTAAGCGCTAACGTTAGCTCCGCTTGCTTCTCTAAACACTTTCCAGGCGTCTCGTGAATAAAATCCCTGGATTCGGTTAAAATGTAGAGTTGAACCCGAGATTTAAAAGTGAATGGTAAAATGTGGCTTAAAAGTGGATTTAAGGACAATCTTTGACAGCCTTTAGTCGACAAATCTGACATGTGCGCAAAGGGGACACAACATACACGAGACCAGATTATTACAATGAATTAATATGACAGCAACTCATTTTCAGACATCTTGCACTATTTCTTATTTGTATTTCTGTATTTTATTAGGCCTATATCTTGCATTGTTGGACACACACACACACACACACTTCAGAGGTGTTTATGTATCGATTTACAGATCTGTCGGTGCAGAGGTTTCCCGCAGAGAGGGCAGAAGGAAAACAGATGTACGGGATCCAACGCACCGCAGGGAGTCCGCTTCACATTCGGACATTCCTGAGGTTTTGGTCGAGTTTCAAACTCTAGTTTTTAGTTATAAGAAATATACAGAAGAACTACAAAAGACGATCTCATCACAAACACAAAATGAGCACAAAAACTACACATTTCGCCTTTTTACTGCAAAAAGTACAATAAAAAACACTTTGTATTTGCCTCCTTTTGTACTAATAGTTATGAAATGGAACATAGTGCAAAGTAAGTGAAAGAGTGATCGATGTTCCTGAGATTTGCTCAGGCGGGTTTCACGGTCAAAGATATAGGAAAACTTACATCTCGTCACAAAATGCTGCTTTCAAGTCCATTTCAATGTACTTTCTTCGTCTTCCTTTTACTCCAAATTCCTGAATGTGACTCTTGAACATAATACGAATAATTCAGTTTGAATCTACTAAATTCTACAGTCAATTGGTAATTTAATAAAAATGATTTGACACTAAAAAAAATGTTTTCCACAAACAAAATATTGAGAAAACCTACAAATATATTTAAATCTCATAACTGCTTCTTTACTGCAGCTTGAAAATGTAAAAAGTACAACTAAAAGACACTTTTACGTGCGTCTCCTTCTACTTGTACTATTATAAATATGAAATGGAAAATAGTGCAAAGTATACAATTACAATGTCCTTAGTCTTACTGAAGAAGACGGAGGAAAGCGAGTCAATTGAGCATTTATTTGACATTACAACAGGAGAGTTTCCACTTCAAATCAAAGAATGATAAGTCATCCTGAATTATGAGTTTCAAACTTGGGTTTTATGGTTAAGACAGAGAAAAACTACAGATTTTACCTTTAAAGCTCTCCTATCATTTAAAGGGGTTGTATTTAAAGGGGACCTATCGTGCAAAATGCACTTTGTGATGTCTTCTATACATGTGTCCCCGGTGTGTCCCCGGTGTGTCCCCGGTGCGTCGGGGAACTCACGCAGCGTCAGGAAATAAACCCTCTCTCTTCTCTCGTACCCAAATCTCTAAAAACGGGGAACAACGGGCTGATCCAGATTTGCGTCCGATATGACGTAACATCTGAAATGTGGACCCACGGGCCAATCAGAAACGTTGCTATCAGAAACAATGCCCGACTGTTCTGGACGTAATATGGTCGGTGTTTACATTAGCATCGCTAACACTCAGAGCTAACCTGTGCTGGAGAGCATGTGTGTGAAGAAGCAGGAAGTAGAAAGGAACTCGCCTTGTGGTGTAACCGGGAGAGAGAAAGCCTTTGAGCTCCAGACTGTTTCAGAGCCTTGATGATCCATGATATGGAGTTTCATCACGGCAGCGTTTAGTTTAGACGGTAGCTGCCGGGTCCCCATGAGCTCAGACCCTCCTCTTTAAAGCTTCATCCCCAAATCAGCACTTTAGAAACAGGAAGTGGAACAGAGGGACACGAGGCGTGGCTAGAACGATCTGTTTGGTGTTTGGAGCAAAACACTTCATAGACATGTTTTTAATATTTCTGAGAGCTCTGCTGTTGCCTAAAGATAGCATGATGATCTCATCACAGAACGCAGCTTTAAAGTCATTTAAAAGTACGTTACCCGTGTCTTCTCTTGTAATTTATACACAATAATATCAATGACACATGCACTGTAAATAATAACAAGTATACAGTTTAAATATTCCACGATGTACTCGTTTACTCGGAGAAAGGAAAGTACACTGGGTATCTGGCTGTATTCTGCAGGAGTAGCATCTGTACATTAGCGGACATTCACTTTCTCAGAGTCGTAAAAAGGCAAGTAACCAAAACAAGTTATACGACACTTAATCTGTAAAATAAGACACAAATCTTCGTCACATGACTCTATAAAAGCAGATTTAAATGATCGAATCCTGCAGGAACTTAAATAAAACCTGCTTGTTTTTTGCAAACGAGTTGAAAAGCAGCTTTTAAAGGGTCGTAAACAAGTGGAAAAAGTGAAGTAAGCCATTCATCACATATGAAGTCGATCCCGTGGAGCAAAGAAGGACACATTTACAACGTGGTGTAACAAAACCCTCCAGAGGAAAACACATTATTAAAAGCAGAGTAAATAAAGCAATAACAACGTGTTGGTTTCTCCGCTTTATTGAGGACGTCGATGGTGAGTTCACATCAACACGAGTCTCACAATCTTTCAATAAACACACCAGGAAGAACGGCAGCCGAGCGCAAAACGTTTGGGGAGAAAAGGACGCAAATATGTAGGATTATTAAAAACATTCATTGTAAAAAAACAAACAGATATTGTATATTTAGAGTAAAAGTTCCCCGAGGGTTTGTAATGTTCTTTAGTTACCATAAACACACACACCGTCACAAATACAGCAACAAACGTGGATTAATCCGCCGATGAAAGTAGTCCCAACAAAAAGCACAATTTTCCTCCTTTAAAAAAAACGTTTATACTAAATTTAGCAGCTGTTTTAGGCATTTATTTCACCATAGAGATAAACTTGTCTTATTAGAGGCATTAACCCTCACCAGTAACACGTAGAACAGTCGTTTTAGACGGACGTTTTCCTTCCACCATAAAAAATGTATTCGTTTCAAGCCTTTCAAATTATAATATAATCTGACTTTTTTGGTTTGGACATTCATTCTGGCATTTAGGTTGAAAACGGATTTCCATAAATGCGGATTAATCTGCCGCAGAAAGTAGTCCCGATCAAACCTACTCACTCCTCTTGTTTCCTTGTTTAAAAACTAGAGTGAGCAGCTGCTTTTTAAGTATATATATATTTGTGTTTTTAAAGATATTAATCTTCGATAGGAACCAATGTGAGGACGCAGATAACGATGCAAAACGCTGGACATTTCTGGACCCATGACCGCCCATCTTGGCTACGGAACTCCAGCTACCTAACTAGCTACGTTACGGATGCTACGTAACGGAAGCTAGGTAACGAAAGCTACGTAACCGAAGCTGGTAACGGAAGCTAGTAACGAAAGCTACGTAACCGAACGCTACGTAACCAAAGCTGCGTAACCGAAGCTACGTAACCAAAGCTACGTAACCAAAGCTGCGTAACCGAAGCTAGGTAAAGACAGCTACGTAACCGAAGCTACGTAACCAAAGCTAGGTAACCAAAGCTACGTAACGTTAGCTACGTTACGAACGCTACTTAACCAAATCTACGTAACTAGCTGAGACTGCTCCGTTAGACGCAGCACTCTACAAATAACTATTGAAGTTACGTTCCACCATACTGGTGTGGGAAAGAAGCCGTGGTTAATTTATCCGTCTGTAAAGATTTTTCGTTACCGCAAATGATAACGTTGCTAGCTAGCAAGCTAACAGCGGCTATTGTGGTGATTGTAGTTCACACACTGCGCAGGTGTTCACAGTAGATCATGCTGCTTCCTGATCTGAAGGGGAGGCACGAGTCTTTTTGGGGGAATATGTCGACAAAAAAATTGAATAATAAACCGACCCTTTAACAAAAATAGGTAAATTGCTCAGCTGCCGATAGCATCTTCATTCTGCCGCCGAACATATTGAATAAACTCTTACACGACTTACTGTTCATCTTTTATTTCTTATAAACAATATTCATTATTTACCTCCAGCAGCCCATCGGACACACACTCTCACACACACACACACACACACTCACACACACACACACTCACACACTCACTCACACACACTCACAGAGGAATAGAAAATAAAATTAAATACACATCTTGCAGCTGATCTCAGGTCAGATCCTGCGGGCGCGGCGGGCCGAGCAGAGCCGGAGTAGCGAAAGCGGCGCTGATCTCAGACCAGCCTCTAAAACCGCAACAGAGTTCATCATTCTGACCTGGAAACCTGTCTCTCTCTCTCTCTCTTTTTTTTTAAACCATTCAGCAGCTTGATCAGGTGACACCAAAACGGGAGGCCGAAGCCCCGCCTCCAAAAGAACAGGAAGTACGTCTTTTATTGGAGCAGAGTGCGGTCCATTGTTCCACTCCCCGCCTCCCCTTCATCTGTGGCCCCTCCCCCTTCGGAGCAGAAGCCGGGCTCTGATTGGTGGAAGTGTGAAAAGGGGGCGGGGCTCACTGCGGTTTGGAGCGCCAGAACCGTGAGGCGATGGATCCAAGAGAGAGGCCCTGTTTCTTCTGCTGGGCGAGCTCCGCTAAACGCTGCTCCTCCTCCTGAGAAACAAAGAGAGAGGAGATTAAAGTTAATTTATTATATACAAATAAACATTTCGGACTCAAAGGCACAGTGGTTCGATGTTTACCACTTCCTGTTCCCTTGTTTGGAAGTCAAAATCTCAATGGAGAGTTGCTAACAAGTGTCTAAATTACGTCATTACGCCCAACATTAGCCTCCTTTAGCTTAGCGGTGGTGACGTGAAGTCATGTGACCGTGCTGTAGTTCCTTTATAGCCCAACATTAGCCACCTTTAGCTTAGCGGTGGTGACGTGAAGTCATGTGACCGTGCTGTAGTTCCTTTATAGCCCAACATTAGCCTCCTTTAGCTTAGCGGTGGTGACGTGAAGTCATGTGACCGTGCTGTAGTTCCTTTATAGCCCAACATTAGCCACCTTTAGCTTAGCGGTGGTGACGTGAAGTCATGTGACCGTGCTGTGGTTCCTTTATAGCCCAACATTAGCCACCTTTAGCTTAGCGGTGGTGACGTGAAGTCATGTGACCGTGCTGTAGTTCCTTTATAGCCCAACATTAGCCACCTTTAGCTTAGCGGTGGTGACGTGAAGTCATGTGACCGTGCTGTAGTTCCTTTATAGCCCAACATTAGCCACCTTTAGCTTAGCGGTGGTGACGTGAAGTCATGTGACCGTGCTGTAGTTCCTTTATAGCCCAACATTAGCCTCCTTTAGCTTAGCGGTGGTGACTTGAAGTCATGTGACCGTGCTGCAGTTCCTTTATAGCCCAACATTAGCCCCTTTAGCTTAGCGGTGGTGACATGAAGTCATGTGACCGTGCTGCAGTTCCTTTATAGCCCAACATTAGCCACCTTTAGCTTAGCGGTGGTGACGTGAAGTCATGTGACCGTGCTGTAGTTCCTTTATAGCACAACATTAGCCACCTTTAGCTTAGCGGTGGTGACGTGAAGTCATGTGACCGTGCTGTAGTTCCTTTATAGCCCAACATTAGCCTCCTTTAGCTTAGCGGTGGTGACGTGAAGTCATGTGACCGTGCTGTAGTTCCTTTATAGCCCAACATTAGCCTCCTTTAGCTTAGCGGTGGTGACGTGAAGTCATGTGACCGTGCTGCAGTTCCTTTATAGCCCAACATTAGCCTCCTTTAGCTTAGCGGTGGTGACGTGAAGTCATGTGACCGTGCTGTAGTTCCTTTATAGCCCAACATTAGCCACCTTTAGCTTAGCGGTGGTGACGTGAAGTCATGTGACCGTGCTGTAGTTCCTTTATAGCCCAACATTAGCCACCTTTAGCTTAGCGGTGGTGACGTGAAGTCATGTGACCGTGCTGTAGTTCCTTTATAGCCCAACATTAGCCACCTTTAGCTTAGCGGTGGTGACGTGAAGTCATGTGACCGTGCTGTAGTTCCTTTATAGCCCAACATTAGCCACCTTTAGCTTAGCGGTGGTGACGTGAAGTCATGTGACCGTGCTGTAGTTCCTTTATAGCACAACACAAGCTTTTTTCGCATTTACACTTCAACATTATAAACTTCTCACCTGTGCCAGCTGGGCCTGTCTGCGTTTGAAAGCGTCGATGGGGTCGTCCTCCAGAGCGTAGTTTTCCAACACCGAGCGAACATCATCCACGCCGCTCAGAGCAATAGCTGCAGGAGAAACAACAACAAAAATACATTTAGAAAACAGGATTATTCTTTCTCTTTCTGAGGCGAGGTGAAGCTCACTTAATAACACATCTAGCTAGTTTAATCTGTACAAATAAGATAAGAAGTACTTTACTGATCCCAATTTGAGATTTGTTTGCGTTGCAGCAGCATAAAGAAAGGCAAGGCATTGCACATTAGAGAAATTAAAGGAGTAGAAACAAACTTTCCAGAATGTAAACGTTTCAAATAGCATTAATAATACTTATGTATATATAATATCCTGCTGTCAATTTTTCATTGCTATTGAGATGTTTAATGTTTATTTCTTGTCTTATAATTTGATTGTACAATGCCTTGTCTTTTTATGCTTTGTTGGAGGAGCTCAGGTCAGAAGAATTTCTACGCTGTCTGTGGCTCTGTGCACATGAATGAAACCTTTGAATGTTATGGTCTTCTTACTCTTGAGGAAGTTGGCGAGGTCGTACAGCGTTCGATCCTCTGAGTTTCCGTCCCATTTCTTCAGAGCCATGCCGTTGAAAGGCTGCAGGCGGAAGGCTTCCCTCTTACAGTCCACCACGATCACCTTGCTGGTGTCTCGGTTCAGATACGACACGTCCTGCAGGGACAGAAAAACACATCATTAGCTATTCAATAAAGTCAGACTGAAGCATCCTTTGTGCTCCAGTCAATCCTCACAGTAAATAGAGTGGTGCAGTGACAACTCTTAAAACCCGGAAGTGAGTTAGCATTTCACCACTTCCTGTTCCCTCGTCTCAGAGCCAATGTGTCTCATTTGTTCAGAGACCGTGGCGCTCATTAAAAGTGCCAAAACGCCACTATGAGACAAAACCAAACACTCCCTCTCAACTCAGAACTGAGGTCACAAAAAATAAGTATCGTTCCAGGGCAGGCTAACCAATGAGCTAACCGAGGCTAACCAATGAGCTAACCGAGGCTAACCAATGAGCTAACCGAGGCTAACCAATGAGCTAACCGAGGCTAACCAATGAGCTAACCGAGGCTAACCAATGAGCTAACCCAGGCTAACCAATGAGCTAACCGAGGCTAACCAATGAGCTAACCGAGGCTAACCAATGAGCTAACCGAGGCTAACCAATGAGCTAACCGAGGCTAACCAATGAGCTAACCGAGGCTAACCAATGAGCTAACCGAGGCTAACCAATGAGCTAACCGAGGCTAACCAATGAGCTAACCGAGGCTAACCGATGAGCTAACCGAGGCTAACCAACGAGCTAACCGAGGCTAACCAACGAGCTAACCGAGGCTAACCAATGAGCTAACCGAGGCTAACCAATGAGCTAACCGAGGCTAACCAATGAGCTAACCGAGGCTAACCAATGAGCTAACCGAGGCTAACCAATGAGCTAACCGAGGCTAACCAATGAGCTAACCGAGGCTAACCAATGAGCACCTGCATGTGTGTGAGAATGTCCCTGACTCCATGTCAGCCCAGATCTAAACTCCTGGCAGGACAAGCTCCAGCTCAATCGCACTGAATAAAACAAAGTGAGTGAGGGACTGCAATATAAGAGGGAAAGAAAGAGAAACTTTGAAACTGTTCAATGGTGATGATGAGTAAAGACTGATATGTTCTATAATCGTCTGAAACCGTTGAGTCATGATGTGACACGGTGAACAAAGAAAAACTCAAGCTGCTGCTACACTTTATTGATCTCAAATTAATCACTTTTAAGATGCACACATTTTCAAAAACTATTTGATTTATTTTCTCCATTTCATTTTGAAATGCAGCGCGAGAGGAACATCACACACATCCACAGTATTTACTGTACATCTGTAGAGTTCGATGTTCGTTGACAAAATATATATAAATATTGTTGTTTTTGTACTTTCTTTGTGTGGCAGTCAGCTGTTGATGACATGCAGACGTCGATAAAGCTGCTTCAGTACGTATCACACTATTCATGAAGCAACTTAGACATTTTGAAGCTCTCTACCTGGACCTCGTTGAACTTTAGTTGAAGACCCCTGCTCTAGAGTATTCATAATTGTCCTGCTCATGTATTCACTGGTGTCTCGAAGCTGCACGTTGCTCCAAGTCTCATTGAGGACTTCGGAAAGCGCTAAATAAATGTAATATTCAAGAATCATAGGATGTATTTAACATTTCAAGTGAAAGCAAAGTGAAACACACACACACACACACACACACACACACACACACACACACACACACACACACGTGACCTTTTTATGGTCTAATCAAAAACACAACTTTATTATCCTAATGATACTTCATATTTAAATTAAAACACACACACACTTTCTCTGGTGGCTCCAGCTGGTGACTATGGGTGTGTGTGTGTGTGTGACAGATGGAGAGGGACGCTGCCTCTATCACCACGCTCATCTGGTGCCTAGCCCCCCCCCCAGAAAAAACTGCTGTGTGTGTGTGTGTGTGTGTGTGTGTGTGTGTGTGTGTGTGTAAACCCCAGCGGAGACATTCATCCATCCTTCACCCAGCCAATGAATAAAGGCATCTGTCTTCCTTAAGTGTGTGTGTGTGTGTGTGTGTGTGTGATGCTAAACTGAAGTGTCTACAAACACACACTTGTATAATAATGATATTTAGCCACATGCACCCCCGTTTTCACTCAAATTGGTTCGAACCAGTTAGATCATACCATCAATCTGAGAGAAGGGGGAGGGGTTTATTAATGATAGATAACATATATTTTTGGTTTAGACTTCCACCTGCGTCTGTATAACACCAACACACATCATGTTTGTACATGTATTGAGAGATGGGGGCATTTTGTCCAAATGTTCTAAAATCTCATTGAAGCGGAAAACCAATGAACAATTTCTTCACAGCTGATTCTTAAACGCGCTTAATGGAGTTTTTGATGCAATGTTTATGCAGATTTGATGCCATCATCATCATCATCATCATCATCATAGATATATTTAAATGCATATGAGGCTTTTTTGATGTCGGTGCTTAAAGAGAGAATAAACCGTTGAAAGCAAATGTTTTGTGATTTTGCACTTTTTTTCCAATGACTTCTCCAGGACCTTTACGTCGTTTTCCATGACCAATCCAATAGGCCCACGAGCTTCTACTAAAATCTCCCGGCAGCAAAACACCTCGACAGTTTCACTACTATACCAAACAGTATTTATTATCATTATGGTATTACTATTTCGGCGAGTAGCTAAAATATAAATTATATTTGATGCAATTTTCGTTACATTTCCATGACTTTTCCAAAACGTTGGGAAAAATATTCAGCATTTTGAATTTCCATGACTGTTCCAGGTCTTTCATGAGCGTAAGAACCCTGGTGGCTGCACACCTGTGTACGAAGGAAAGTATAATCTAATTATACAACCCAATGTGTAATTTAACTTTGTGTTGAGCTTAATTACGGTTGTAAAAACGATTTTAAAGGCACCACTTTAGATCCAAATAATGCTTAAACTCAATTTATTTGGTCATATTATCCTGTAATTTGTTTTCTTTGTCGTATATTTATAATTAGTGTTCATTTTTCTCTATATTTCTTATGTTAAAATAGTTTATATCATAGTTTTTGGTCGTTTTCTTCTCTTTCTGTGTGTCACGTATGAACCAAACATCCCCTGAATGTGTAGCTCTACTTTCTGATTCTCATTCTGAAAACACGAGAGTTATCCACCGTGCAGCACATGGGTTTGGCTGCACGGTGGATAACCCTCTTGTCATTTCAGAAACAACAGGTGCTTGTCTTTGGGAATCAATGAATGTGAAAAAGCCTCTGAGTGATGGAATTGGAACGAGGCATCTGTGGCTCTGAGGGAGATTAGAAATGGAAAGACTGAGCAAAGCCTCATCTGTTCAGTTCGTTTAGGTCAGGGATGGGCAAATGCCACCTCCTCTTCTTGCGGCCCTCAGATTAATTTATAAACAACGTAATTAATACCGCAAAAATATATATATATTATTTTTTTAATTTGCAGTACTGATACCGTCCACTAGACTCCTAGTTACGTCGCGAGCTGCGTACATGATTTCGTTCGGCAGCCAAAATCCGCAAAAATAATCTGTGAGGAGTTTCTGTGTATTGTGTTTGTTGCCCGGGGCAACCCTCACAAGAAACCCCGGCTGTTGTTATGCCTGCTGTGACGTTAAGTTACCGCTTGTAATCATGCCTTCACAAGCTCAAAAAGTTTGTATTTATCGTCTGAATTTGTCGAAACAAGTTTAATATTCTAAAAACCAAGACTTTTTTTATTTGAAATCAGATGAAAACAAACCGTCACGGACCCTGCCGCGTTATCTATGATTAATATACACGGCGGGAGGGAGGGGGAGCGGCGCTGAGGAACAGCAGAGTCTTAGCTAGGTTCAAGTTGGACAACTACAATTACATACAATACATGCAATTTGTGTGTGTGTGTTCCAAGTGAATCAGCGACCCCCTGGTGGCCAGTACATACATTATGTGGCCCCCACACCATCAAAGTTACCCATCCCTGATTTAGATCGATACTAAGCTGCAAATCTACAATACTTCACCTGCAAAAACCCTCAATACATCCAGAACTCCGCCGCCCGTCTACTCACCCCCACCCGAATCCGTGAACACATCACCCCCGTCCTCATCGAGCTCCACTGGCTCCCCATCCCCCAGAGAGTTCAGTACAAGATCCTCCTGATGACGTACAAAGCCCTCCGTAACCTGGCCCCATCCTACCTGACTGACCTCCTCCACAGACTCCCACTCGCTCCCTCCGCTCTGCTGCTGCCAACCTCCTGTCTCCCTCCCCACCCGGACCGACCTCGAGTCCTGGGGCGGCAGAGCCTTCTCCGTTGCTGCACCCACCCTCTGGAGCTCACTACCCCAATCCATCAGAGACTCTTCCCTCCCTCACAGCATTCAAAACCCACCTGTTCAACACTGCATTCAACCACTGACCCCCCCCCTCCCCCGCTATTTCCTGTTCTGTTTATCTCTTTTTGTATTTCTTTGTTATCCATTTTGTTTTGTCTTTTTTTTGCTCCTCTTAATTCTCTGTCAAAGCGTCTTTGAGTTTCATGAAAAGCGCGATAAAAGTCCCATGTATTATTATTAATATATGACTGGATATAAGTGCTGGATTTAGACATGTTGGCTGGTTCGTTGTATGCTGTCCTAGTTAATTAAACTAATTCAAACATACATGGGGGACTGTAATCTTTGTTTACACTGAATGTGTCCTACGTACGAGGCATTTCAAAAGCAAACAAATACAAATATTTGCTGCTTAAATAGTATTAGTATTAAGTTTTGATCAGATAGCGCCGTTTTCTGAAATTCCCTTCACACATCGGGGAGTTACGAATACAAAAACCTGACAATAGTGAATTTAGCCTCTTGTAGCACTTTGGGATGAAAGGTGCTTTACAAATCAAATGTATTATTATTGTATGAAAACCTTCTCCATCTCCCGTTAAACCTGCGGAAATGAACCGCGCATGGACAGCAGGTCAGAATAATAAAAAAGTAATACAGTTAATCCAACCGTTGTGTTTTCTTATCCCGACGACAGACAATAAGACGCCTGCCGTCAGATGCAGGGCAGCAAACAATGGCTGCATGCCGCGTTACGAGGCTCAGGAGGAATTAATGCCATTTCATATATTAATACAGCTTTTACAATAATATCAGACGGCAGACGATGAAACAACGGGGAGAAGCCGCCGTCTCAACAAGCTCAGACTCAGATTATGTCGAATAAAAGGACATTTATCTGTTCGTGCTGGGTCTCAGAATCCAAATGATAGAATCATTGTTTACATATAAACAAACGTGAATCATTGATATAATAATATAATAGGGGATGAACCCCTCTTTAATGGTCTCACATGCAGAGCGCACAGCGAAATGTGTCCTCTGCTTTTAACCCATCCGAGCACCAGGAGTGGGGGGGGAAGGGGGGTGTCCGGTGCCTTGCTCAAGGGCACCGCGGCAGGGCAGGAGGTGAACGGGGACCTCTCCAAGTAGCAGTCGACAACATTTATTAACTTTCTCCTGACGTACGCAGCATTATAACGTTCAGACGTACGAACGTTAGAACTCCCCCTCGCGTACGAACGTTAGAACTCCCCCTCGCGTACGAACGTTAGAACTCCCCATCGCGTACGAACGTTAGAACTCCCCCTCGCGTACGAACGTTAGAACTCCCCCTCGCGTACGAACGTTAGAACTCCCCCTCGCGTACGAACGTTAGAACTCCCCCTCGCGTACGAACTCTCCCTCGCGTACGAACTCTCCCTCGCGTACGAACTCTCCCTCGCGTACGAACGTTAGAACTCCCCCTCCCGTACGAACGTTAGAACTCCCCCTCGCGTACGAACTCTCCCTCGCGTACGAACTCTCCCTCGCGTACGAACTCTCACTCGCGTACGAACGTTAGAACTCCCCCTCGCGTACGAACGTTAGAACTCCCCCTCGCGTACGAACTCTCCCTCGCGTACGAACTCTCCCTCGCGTACGAACGTTAGAACTCCCCCTCCCGTACGAACGTTAGAACTCCCCCTCGCGTACGAACGTTAGAACTCCCCCTCGCGTACGAACGTTAGAACTCCCCCTCGCGTACGAACGTTAGAACTCCCCCTCGCGTACGAACGTTAGAACTCCCCCTCGCGTACGAACGTTAGAACTCCCCCTCGCGTACGAACGTTAGAACTCCCCCTCCCGTACGAACATTAGAACTCTCCCTCGCGTACGAACATTAGAACTCCCCCTCCCGTACGAACATTAGAACTCCCCCTCGCGTACGAACATTAGAACTCCCCCTCCCGTACGAACATTAGAAATCTCCCTCCCGTACGAACATTAGAACTCTCCCTCCCGTACGAACATTATAACTCCCTCCCGTACGAACATTAGAACTCTCCCTCCCGTACGAACATTAGAACTCTCCCCTCCCGTACGAACATTAGAACTCTCCCTCCCGTACGAACATTAGAACTCTCCCTCCCGTACGAACATTATAACTCCCTGACGTACGAACATTAGAACTCTCCCTCCCGTACGAACATTAGAACTCTCCCTACCGTACGAACATTAGAACTCTCCCTCCCGTACGAACATTAGAACTCTCCCTCCCGTACGCAGCCATTAGGCAGTGCCTGGATGCTAGCGGCAGCCGGCAGTTCATGCACATCGATGTAAACAACATGTATTCACTTTCTCCTGACGTACGAGGGCTGCCAGAAACTGACCATGATCAAAATCGATTATTCGACCGACCCCCCCCCCAGGCTTCCTTAAGTTTACAGTAAAACAAACTGGTGGCGTAACCAATGGCCATTTACAATTATTAATACTATTATTAGCATTTGTCTATATTTTGGTTGAAACTAAATAAAATCGATTTTGAAAAATAATATTCGATGATGGAGACTGTAACGAATAATCACTGGCATCCCTATGACGTACGCAGCGTTAATAACTCTCCGTGACGTGTGGAGCAGTGATAACTCTCTCTCAGCAGCTGCTCCTCCGGGCGTCATGGAGATGAGAGCAGAAGAAGTGTCTCCTCTCTCTGGGAAGTAGGTTAAACAGCTTCTTTGAAAAAAACTACCCGTCAAAAAAAGAACGGAGATGACAGTTGGAGGGAGACAGAAGGAGGGGGGAGGAAGAAGAGTGAGGAGGGGAGGAAAGGAGGTGAGATAAGAGTTAGAGGCAGAAGGTTAATGAGGCCTGAGAGGGAGGAGGGGGGGCTATTGTTGAGAGGAGGAGGAGGATAAATCAATGTCTGGGCAGAAGGCTGACAGCAGGGGGTCTGCAGCCTGTCGGTGTCTACAGGTGTTTCATTTACGCTGTTACAAGTTTGTAATCGGGAGTTTGTGTCGAGGAAGAATTTAGTGAGATTTTGTTAAAATATAAAATTTGTTTTTGCTGTAAAAAAAGAAGTAAAATGATAAAATAAATAAATAAATGAAAAATGTAATAAATTGTTACAAAAATAAATAAAAAATATCATTTTTTTTTATAGTTTGTAATCGGGAGGCGTCCAGCTGACCAATCAGAGCAGACTGGGCCCTGGTTTCAGACAGAGGGGTGAAAAGAGGTGCTGCAGCATGAGAACAATAAAGAGCTGTTTGAACCGTAAAGCACGGAGACACTACATACTGATATACACCTGAACATCAGCAGGAGAGGACTCTTTAAAGTAGAGACACTACATACTGATATACACCTGAACATCAGCAGGAGAGGACTCTTTAAAGTAGAGACACTACATACTGATATACACCTGGACATCAGCAGGAGAGGACTCTTTAAAGTAGAGACACTACATACTGATATACACCTGAACATCAGCAGGAGAGGACTCTTTAAAGTAGAGACACTACACACTGATATACACCTGAACATCAGCAGGAGAGGACTCTTTAAAGTAGAGACACTACATACTGATATACACCTGAACATCAGCAGGAGAGGACTCTTTAAAGTAGAGACACTACATACTGATATACACCTGAACATCAGCAGGAGAGGACTCTTTAAAGTATAGACACTACATACTGATATACACCTGAACATCAGCAGGAGAGGACTCTTTAAAGTAGAGACACTACATACTGATATACACCTGAACATCAGCAGGAGAGGACTCTTTAAAGTAGAGACACTACATACTGATATACACCTGAACACCAGCAGGAGAGGACTCTTTAAAGTAGGGACTCTTTAATATGTTGTCTGGATATTCGTACCTTAACGTGGTGTCCATCCATGTAGTGTGTAGCATCTCTGAAGAGACGATACATGACGAAACCTTGAGGGTCGATGCTGTCGATCAGAGGATACGCCGTCTACACACAAAAGACAAAGTAAATCAAAACACAAAGAAAATAAATCCTTAAGTGTGTGTGTGTGTGTGTGTGTGTGTGTGTGTAAACAAGTCGACACACTTCACACACACAGCTCTGTTAGCATCTCAAAGGAGTGAATCAGACGTAAACAAACCACAACTAACTGCCATTCATTTCTAACACACTCAACAACAAGTCCTTTTTAAACAGCTTAAATAAGAGTCGCATGTTAATCGGTAAACCTTAGACGTGGTAAAACGGAGCACCGCCAGCTGTTTACACCTTTATGCTAAGCTAGGCTAACTGGCTGCCGTTTCTGAAACGCAGCACTGTATGTGTTGTGATAAACACATTTATTGTTGTTGTACACTTTGCACATTTGTTTACAATAACTTCTCATGTTTATTTAAATAATTATCTTTTCATTTTAGCTTCTTATGTTAGGGTTAGGGTTAGGTCCACAACAGTTTATTTTGAGACAAATCAAATCAAACTAAAGTGTGTGTGTGTGTGTGAGAGTGAGTGTGTGTGTGAGAGTGTGTGTGTGTGTGAGAGTGTGTTTGTGTGAGAGTGTGTGTGTGTGCCTGTGTGTGTGCCTGTGTATGTGCCTGTGTATGTGAGTGAGTGTGTGAGAGTGTGTGTGTGTGAGAGTGTGTGTGAGAGTGTGTGTGAGTGTGTGTGTGAGAGTGTGTCTGTGTGAGTGTGTGCGCATGTGAGTGTGTGTGAGAGTGTGTGTGTGAGTGTGTGTGTGAGAGTGTGAGTGTGTCTGTGTGTGAGTGTGTGTGTGCGCGTGTGAGAGTGTGTGTGTGTGTGTGTAAGAGTGTGTGTGTGAGTGTGTGTGTGAGTGTGTGTGTGTGAGTGTGTGAGTGTGTGTGTGTGAGTGTGTGTGTGTGTGTGTGAGTGTGTCTGTCTGAGTGTGTGTCTGTGTGTGAGAGAGTGTGTGTGTGTGTGTGTCTGTGTGTGTGAGTGTGTCTGTGTGTGTGTGAGTGTGTGCATGTGTGTGTGTGTATGTATGTGTGTGCGCACGTGTGTGTCTGTGTGCACGTGTGTGTGTCTGTATGCACGTGTGTGGATGGGGGTGTGTCTGTGTGCACATGTGTGTGTGTGTGTCTGTGTGCACATGTGTGTGTGTGTGTGTGTGTGTGTGCACACGTGTGTGTGTGTGTGTCTGTGTGCACATGTGTGTGTGTGTGTGCGCACGTGTGGGTGTGTGTGTCTGTGTGCACATGTGTGTGTGTGTCTGTGTGCACATGTGTGTGTGTGTGTGTGTGTGTGTCTCACCATGCCGGTCTCTGCAGTGAAGATAACGATCTCGTAGAGTGGAGCTAGTTGCTGGAACAGATAATCGATGCCCGGACGCTTCTTAAACCGCCAGCCTGTCGCCAACTGGGGAGAAAACACAACATTTTAGTTGAACTTCAGGTCAAATCTTTCCCTCCAACTAAATCACATAATGTCAGTTATTGCGATGAAGACAACCTACATCTGAACCCGAGTTTCAACTGTCCTGAAGTCATCATCAAACTCCATTCCATTTATATTTAAAATAAATGAAATATCAAACCATAACGTTCTTCAAAACGCAGCCTTTAACTTTGTAAACTCTGTATTGATGAATAGAAATGTATTTCAAGAACACACACTTCATAGTCAAAGGAAATACATGGTTAAATACCGTCATTGTTTATAAAAATATGGCAGTATTGATGTATTCTGCTAATATATATCAATTACCCACTGTGTGTGTGTGTGTGTGTGTGTGTGTGTGTGTGTGTGTGTGTGTGTGGTGTGTGTGTGTGTGTGTGTCTGTGTGTGGTGTATGTGTGTGGTGTGTGTGTGTGTGTGGTGTGTGTCTGTGTGTGGTGTGTGTGTGTGTGTGCGTGCGTGTCTGTGTGTGTGGGTGTCTGTGTGTGTGTGTGTGTGTGTGTGTGTGTGTGCTGTGTCTGTGGTGTGTGTGTGGGGTGTATGTGTGAGTGTGTGTGGGGTGTGTGTGTGTGCGTGTGTGTGTGTGTGTGTGTGTGTTGTGTGTGTGGGGTGTGTGTGTGTGTGTCTGTGGTATGATAGTGTGTGTGTTGTGTGTGTGTGTGTGTGTGTGGTGTGTGTGTGTGTCTGTGGTGTGTGTGTGTGTGTGTGTGTGTGTGTGAGTGTGTGTGTGTATGTGGTGTGTGTTGTGTGTGTGTGTATGTGGTGTGAGTGTGTGTGTGTGTGGTGTGTGTTGTGTGTGTGTGTGTTGTGTGTTGTGTGTGTGGGGTGTGTGTGTGTGTGTGTGTGGCAGCAGGACAGACGTTGTGTAGTTCCAGTCAGTCGCTCAGAGGTCTTGACCTTTTGCACTCAGATCAAGTTAAAAAACACAACATCAACAACCTATTGGCGTGTGTGCCGTGTGTACGTGTGTGCACGTGTGTGTGTGCGTCTATATTTATGTGAGTGTGTGTGTGTGTGTGGTCAAAAGGGGACAAGAAGAGTGGCTGTTTGCAAGTACCAGGCTGTAAGGAAGGGGGACGAACAGAGTGTGTTTGTACAAGATAGTAGCTAATGATCACAGATGTGTGTGTGTGTGTGTGTGTGTGTGTGTTGTGTGTGTGTGTGTGTGTTTAAGGAAGAAAGGTTCAAGTGGAGGGGCAGGTGAAGTGACTTCTGTGTGTGTGTGTGTGTGTGGCTGTTTAACAGGCAGCAGGAGTCGAGTTACAGCTGCAGCACACCTGTCAGGTAAGTGGAGGGTGTGTGTGTGTGTGTGAGTGTGTGTGCACAGGTGGTGGGACACGCTCCATACTCTCCACCTGTCCCACTAACCGCTCACCTGCGCTCCTCCCCGTCCTCTGAAGCGTGTCACAAGATATGAAGCGTTTAGCGACTACATCCTTTCAGTTTGCTCACTGAGGAAAGTTGTGTCTATCCCGATTTCTCAAGAAGTCCAACATCTCGTGATTGTTATTGTAAACATGTTTCTGCTCGGCAGCATGTGGCTGGCACACACACACACACACACACACACGGCTGTTTCTCCGGAGTGTGTTTGTTGACCATGTTATATATTCATGTGTATGTGTTGATGTTGACGTCTCGTTGTTGTTGTTGTTGTTACGTACCGACCACTCGGGGTGCAGCAGCACGTCGGTCAGCTCCAGCACTAAAGTGTACGGAGGCTGGTAGTACGGCTCCTTCAGAGGGTCGGGGAGAAGCTTCGGGCTCGTGGGCTCGATGATCATCTGACACACACACACACACACACACACACACACACACACACACACACACACACACACATAAATCATGAGCATGTGTTATCCGTGTGAGGAAACTTGATTTAATTATTAAACAGTTTTAAAATAAAAATGTTTTTTTATTATATTATAATTATAATTTTATATACTATGACAACAAACAATTAAAATGTTTTAATGTAGTTAAAATTAAATGCATTATTATTACTATTAAATAACCTTTTAATCGATCTTATTATTAAAACATTATTAAAATGTATTTTAACTTGTATTAAAACAATACAAATGTAATGTATTATTATTATTATTATTATTATTATTATTATTATTAAAAACAGTTGAATGTGTTGTTTTAATACATTTTACACTAGCAGTTTTTAGAAATAATTTTGCAATAAATTAATGTTGTTTCCATTTAGAAAATAAAATAAAATATACTTGTTTGAACGTAAGAAGTTCTACCGGATATTTCAATCCAATTAATTCCTTTTTTAGTTGAAATCAGTGTGAAATCAGAATGCGTGTGAACCCGTCTCACCTGCCTGTAGTCCTGGAAGAACCTCACGGTTCTCTTCAGCTGCTGCACCACCGGAGGCTCTGCGGGAGAGGAGAGCGCACTTCACCATCCATGCAACCAAAGTGTGAAGGCAAGGCTTTAAAGGCTGCTTTACAGTCAAAGTCTGTCTGCCTTTCATGTCTGTGTTTTATAGGCAAGGCAAGGCAAGTGTATTTATATCGCACTTTTCAACGCAAAGCAATTCAACGTGCTTTAGGAAAAGAAAAGCTAATAAAATAAACATTACGAAAAAATACATGGATAAAAGTTACAGTGCAGTCTAAGATTTGATAGTTCAATTAGAAGCAGCGACAAAAAGAAAGTTGTCAGCCTGGATTTGAAAGTAGTCAGAGTTGCAGCGGACCTGCAGGTTTCTGGGAGTTTGTTCCAGATGTTTGGAGCATAGTAACTGAACGCTGCTTCTCCATGTTTAGTTCTGACTCTGGGGACAGAAAGCTGACCAGTCCCTGAAGACCTGAGAGATCTGTCTCTGGGGACAGGAAGCTGACCAGTCCCTGAAGACCTGAGAGATCTGTCTCTGGGGACAGGAAGCTGACCAGTCCCTGAAGACCTGAGAGATCTGTCTCTGGGGACAGGAAGCTGACCAGTCCCTGAAGACCTGAGAGATCTGGCTCTGGGGACAGAACGCTGACCAGTCCCTGAAGACCTGAGAGATCTGACTCTGGGGACAGGAAGCTGACCAGTCCCTGAAGACCTGAGAGATCTGTCTCTGGGGACAGGAAGCTGACCAGTCCCTGAAGACCTGAGAGATCTGACTCTGGGGACAGGAAGCTGACCAGTCCCTGAAGACCTGAGAGATCTGACTCTGGGGACAGGAAGCTGACCAGTCCCTGAAGACCTGAGAGATCTGTCTCTGGGGACAGAACGCTGACCAGTCCCTGAAGACCTGAGAGATCTGTCTCTGGGGACAGGAAGCTGACCAGTCCCTGAAGACCTGAGAGATCTGTCTCTGGGGACAGGAAGCTGACCAGTCCCTGAAGACCTGAGAGATCTGTCTCTGGGGACAGGAAGCTGACCAGTCCCTGAAGACCTGAGAGATCTGTCTCTGGGGACAGGAAGCTGACCAGTCCCTGAAGACCTGAGAGATCTGTCTCTGGGGACAGGAAGCTGACCAGTCCCTGAAGACCTGAGAGATCTGTCTCTGGGGACAGGAAGCTGACCAGTCCCTGAAGACCTGAGAGTTCTGTCTCTGGGGACAGGAAGCTGACCAGTCCCTGAAGACCTGAGAGATCTGTCTCTGGGGACAGGAAGCTGACCAGTCCCTGAAGACCTGAGAGATCTGCTCTGGGGACAGAACGCTGACCAGTCCCTGAAGACCTGAGAGATCTGTCTCTGGGGACAGGAAGCTGACCAGTCCCTGAAGACCTGAGAGATCTGTCTCTGGGGACAGGAAGCTGACCAGTCCCTGAAGACCTGAGAGATCTGGATGGTTCATAGTTTAGCAGGAGGTCAGAAATGTATTTTGGGCCTAAACCATTCAGTGCTTTAGAAACCAGCAGCAGTATTTAGAAATCTATTCTTTGACACACAGGAAGCCAGTGTGAAGACTTCAGAGCAGGAGTGATGTGATCCACTTTCTTAGTGTCAGTGAGGACTCGAGCAGCGGCGTTCTGAATCAGCTGCAGCTTCCTAATAGATGTTTTAGTGAGACCTGTGAAGACACCTTTGCAGTAGTCCAGTCTACTGAAGATAAAGGCATGGACACGTGTCTCCAGATCCTGCTGTGACATTAGTCTTTAATCCTAGATATGTTCTTTAGGTGATAGTAGGCTGATTTAGTAACTGTTTTAATGTGACTGTTGAAACTCAGGTCAGAGTCCATGACTACACCTAGATTTCTGGCTCTATCTGTTGGTTTGAACATTGCAGACTGAAGCTCAGCGCTAACTTTTAAACGTTCTGCCTTGGCTCCAAAAACCATTACCTCAGTTTTATCTTTGTTTAATTGGAGAAAGTTCTGACACATCCAGTCATTGATTTGTTCAATGCACTTACTCAGTGTTTGAATTGGAGCATAGTCTCCTGGTGAAATTGTTACGTAAATGTGTGTGTCATCCGCATAGCTATGGTAACTTATTTTGTTGTTCTTCATTATCTGAGCCAGTGGTAGCATGTAGACGTTAAAGAGAAGAGGCCCCAAGATGGAGCCTTGAGGAACCCCACATGTCATATTTGTCAACTCAGATGTGTATTTACCGATAGAAACAAAGTTGTTTCTGTCCTTTAAGTAGGATTCAAACCAGTTTAGAACTGTTTCCGAAAGTCCCACCCAGTTTTCCAGTCGGTCCAGTAATATGCTGTGGTCAACAGTGTCAAACGCAGCACTGAGATCTAATAATACTAACACTGAAGTTCTGCCACTGTCTGTGTTTAAGTGGATGTCATTAAAGACCTTTCCAAGAGCAGTCTCAGTGCTGTGGTTTGGACGAAAGCCTGACTGGAACACATCGAAACAGTTATTTAAATGAAAGAAATTACTTAACTGTTGAAAAACAACTCTTTCAATGATCTTACCTAGAAATGGCAGGTTTGATATGGGCCTGTAATTGTTCATTACTGAAGCATCTAGATTATTCTTTTTTAAGAGCGGTTTAATGACTGCAGTTTTCAGGGCCTGTGGAAAAATACCTGAGTGAAGAGACTTGTTTACTATATGAAGTAGATCTGAGGCCATGCAGGGTTAAATGTTGTAACTTTGTACATGCTGCCCTTCTTGGCCAGGTCACTCTTGGAAAAGAGATTTTAATCTCAATGAGTTTTTTTTACCTGGTTAAATAAAGGATATATATATATTAAGTGTCTATTATCTCTATTTACTCAAGTCATTATATCCACATTACTGGACTCTATTCATCAAAATCCATATGTGATATTTTAAATTAAACCTTGAATCCGTCACACCAGAAATACGCATTTTCAGGTTGAATTGAAGAGAATTAAGGAAGCATAAGATTAGATCAAATTAAAGAAGATACACCTTCATTAGGGGAATTCAGGCTTCACGCAGGTAAGCATTCCCATAAATAACAACAACAACAATAGGATAAGGTAGGGAGTAGCTACATAAAAACACCTGGACTTCTGAAAGAACATTCATCTGTTTGCAACTTATACATATCAATTTTCCAATTACTTGTATTTAGACTATTCTGCACCATTTCTACTATACTATATTTGATCTGTGCTATGGTGTTGCTCTGTGGGAGGAGCCTGTGACCTCAGATTGTCATTGACATAACTACGCCGTAGCTACGAAGAAATTACAATAAAAGCCTTGAATCTTGAACATTACATCTGAAGCGCTTCGATCCCTTCCATCTATATAGTCAAAGCTTGCTGAGTTTTGATTGGTCGAGCTGATCTAACCCGCGGATAACCACGTAGCGCTAATAACACCCACAGCTGTCAACGTGCTAATGACTAATAATGAAGACTCCATTTCCCATGGGGCCGCGGGGCTCATCACAGGAACACAAAAACAAGATACACACTCTGCCTGCCTCTCTGTCACATGCACGCGTCTCTCCACACACACAGTAATACACACACACACTCTGTCACACGCAGTAATACACACACACACTCTGCCTCTCGCCACACACACACACTACTCACACCCTCTCTCTATCTCTTACACACGCGCCCTCTGCTCCCGTGGGACTCAATCCCCCAGAGTTCATAGCGGCGTGCTGAAGCAGGAAGCGACGCCATCTGCTGTGGTGACGCTTTGACGCGTGTGTGGTGTGTGAGAGTGAGTGTGAGAGAGTGTGTGAGAGCAGATGGGGAGGTAACGATAGATCACGGGAGGAGCAAAGGTGGAGAAGACGGATGTACAGACTCGCAAAAATAAAAGTCACAGGTCAAACTGAGGAGAGTTCAATTATGAATGAATCACACTCTTTCTAAACGCATTAAAAACACCCGTATTCCATTAGTGCCATCTCCATTATGCCGCAGTGCTGGCTGTACATGACGTGGTGTATATTAGTACATACTGTGGTGTATATTAGTACACACACCGCTGGGTAAATACTAGTTCATTTGCTTGCATGACAAAAAAGTAGAACTGAATTGAACTGATGAGGCAGAGCGACTGATGCTAATCTCGGGCAGACGCATTTCACTTCACTTCGTCCCGCTCGTGGGGCGCAAAACCAAATGTACAACAATTGCCACAAAACATGAGCGAAAAGGAGCAGGGAGGAGAAGAATACAACCTTATGCGAGTCCCTTTCTAAAAAAAACTAAATACAAATAGACGTCTGGTTTCCACAGCCAAACATAACGGTACCTTAGCACACGAAGAGAAACACACAAAAAATACTTATTTCCCAATAAAAGGGCGACCCCCTCAGCCGAGTCCCGCTGGAGACGAAGGAGGACATTTAGCTCCGAGTCCGAACGGCTTCACTTTGTGAGGAGACGGAGACGAGACGAGGAACTCGGGGAAATTAGTCTAAATATTTGGAAGAAACCCGAAAACGTCGAGTAAAACAGGCAACGATGAACTGAGGTCAAGTGCACCCGATGTGAGGACAGCGGACCGCCTCCAGATGTACGCGTATTCAGCGAAGTAACGGTTTGAAGTGAGGCACGAGTCGGGGGAACGTAGCAACGACCAGGGAAACCTTTGCGGACAATAAGCAGCGAAAAGGTCGATCATTTGGATTCTTAAAAAGTGATGCAACGCTTAGATTTATACAAGAAATATCTAGTTTTCAATACTCTGTAATTAGGTGGAGTTGTATGGGCTCAGAGCACGCAGAAGGATCCACACTTGTCTTTGCAATGCACACAAATGTGTTCCGTTTCATATTCATGTAAATAAATATCCGAACAAAGAAAAAATAGTTTTTATGTATTTTTGGATCCACACATTAGTTTTCCGTTTTAAATCCTGAACCGGCAACACAGACGCTTCCTGTGCACGGACCGCTCTGCATTCCTGTGTGGGTTTGAGACTCCCCTGACGGGCAGCCGATTCGTACTAGTAATTTCTCGCATCTATAGCCAATCAGATGTCTCCTCCAGTCTAAGCCAATCACACGAGCGCACCCCTTGCTTCTTGCTAGTTTTCAATACTCTCTGTAATTAGGTGGAGTATAGAACACACACACACACACACACACACACACACACACACACACACACACACACACACACACACACACACACACACACACACACACACACACACACACACACACACACACACACACACACACACACACACACACACACACACACACACACACACACACACACACACACACACACACACACACACACACACACACACACACACACACACACACACACACACACACACACACACACCAGGTGAGAAGTTACTCAACAGCCAAGCTTACCCGTGTGTGTGTGTGTGTGCACGCGTGTGTGTGATGCAGTATATTGCCGTGTTATCCAATGATGTCAGCCTGGTCTGTGTTTGTGTGGATGCCTTCTGTGAAGTGTGTGTGTGTGTGTGTGTGTGTGTGTGTGTGTGTGTGTGTGTAGAGATTAAGGCTTTTATTATGGTAATCTGAAGGGGTGTTGGTGATGGGGGTCAAAGGGGGAGGGGGAGGAGGAGGAATGTTTGTCATGTGGAGGAAGCTTGAGATGTTTTAAAATTCATGTCCAAATGATTGGTTTCCTCTTCAGCTAGTTTTATTTATTTAATGAGGTGGCGAGGCCTTTCAATTGAGTAATTGTTAAAAACCTAAATCGTAAACAAAATAAAGCAACTCTTTTAGACGATGACTTGTTTGTGAAATAGGGGATCAACTAACAATTATACCCATTAGGAATTAATCTGTTTATTTAGTGGATAAATGGTTTGAACTGGAATGTCAGAACATGGTGAGTGAAGGTCTTTAATGTCTCAAAGACACTCTCTTTAATATGACGTTAAAGAGTACAACAACAACAATTACGTCAACGATAAAGAAATATTAAAATAGTTGGAGACGTTTGTCGACCTTTCTTTTCTAGAAATGAAACGCTTTTCTTCAATTAATATGTTGAGAAATTAATTAGGCATTTTTGCGTTAAAAACTATTTCCCAAAACGGTTGGATTGGTTTTCTTTCAGCTCATCTGTCCAGCTCGACATGTGGGAGTGAACAAAGACTGTTTCTCTAGACAAAAGTCTTACAAATATCACATATCAGGTGGGTCCTAGTATGAAGGATTAACATTTAGATGATTAAAAGTCATTCAAAACCTTTGTAAATAAGTTGTTACGGTCTTCTAGTTTATCCTTACTTCGGGTTATCTCTCAAGAGTAAACAAACGGTTTCCCTGAACATCGGAAAAGTCGGGTTAGGGAACGACGGATTAACATTTACATGAGTAAGAGTGACACAACTTTTAAAATACCTATTGTTTAGGCCTTAAATGGTCTGCTCGTTCAGTGTTTCTCAAAGTGGGGGCCCCGACCCCCCGGGGGGCCGCCAGGGGCCGCCGGGGGGTCACGCAAAGTTTGAGGGAAAGGGGAATCTTTTTCTTTTTTTAAAGTTACATTTTTGCAACTGGCTCCTTTCGACGCGAAGGAGGAGCGGCTCGACTCCGAGTCCCTCCCGGATGACCGATCGTCTCACCTTATCCCTAAGGGAGACACAGCCAGCCACCCGGCGGGGAAAACCCATCTCGGCCGCTTGTATCCGCGATCTCATTCTTTCGGTCATGGTTGTAAGATCATAACATAGCATATTTTAAATGCTGCATTTCAATTAAGCGATGCCATCACTACCAGCGCATGTTCGAGGATAGAAAAGTGTGCATCTCAGATGTCAGATTTCCTCGTTGCTTTTGTATCCGACGCTTCTCCGCATCACACGGATACCAAAACGGAGTCTCTAGCCAAAAACATGTCCCATAAGAGCCATTCATTCCCCCTCTATCCTCCACTCTCTGTCTGCTGCTCTCAGAGGGGGAGGAGGGGAGGAGGGGGAGGATACTATCCACCTCTTCTCCCTGAGGGACGATAAACTCTTACTTCAGGTCCCTAAATTCATCAGGGACTATCTGAGGAGAGGAGAAGGGACTATCTGAGGAGAGGAGACTATCTGAGGAGAGGAGAAGGGACTATCTGAGGAGAGGAGAAGGGACTATCTGAGGAGAGGAGAAGGGACTATCTGAGGAGAGGAGACTATCTGAGGAGAGGAGAAGGGACTATCTGAGGAGAGGAGACTATCTGAGGAGAGGAGACTATCTGAGGAGAAGGGACTATCTGAGGAGAGGAGACTATCTGAGGAGAGGAGACTATCTGAGGAGAGGAGACTATCTGAGGAGAGGAGACTATCTGAGGAGAGGAGACCATCTGAGGAGAGGAGAAGGGACTATCTGAGGAGAGGAGACTATCTGAGGAGAGGAGAAGGGACTATCTGAGGAGAAGGGACTATCTGAGGAGAGAAGGGACTATCTGAGGAGAGAAGGGACTATCTGAGGAGAGGAGAAGGGACTATCTGAGGAGAGGAGACTATCTGAGGAGAGGAGAAGGGACTATCTGAGGAGAGGAGACTATCTGAGGAGAGGAGACTATCTGAGGAGAGGAGAAGGGACTATCTGAGGAGAGAAGAAGAGACTATCTGAGGAGAGGAGACTATCTGAGGAGACGAGAAGGGACTATCTGAGGAGAGGAGAAGGGACTATCTGAGGAGAGGAGACTATCTGAGGAGAGGAGAAGGGACTATCTGAGGAGAGGAGGACTATCTGAGGAGAGGAGAAGGGACTATCTGAGGAGAGGAGAAGGGACTATCTGAGGAGAGGAGAAGGGACTATCTGAGGAGAGGAGAAGGGACTATCTGAGGAGAGGAGACTATCTGAGGAGAGGAGACTATCTGTTGCAAGATATGTTGAAATAATCAAAATGAGAATGTTCTACCAAATCGTGTAGCATTAATTATTAATTAAAGAAAAATACAACATCCGTCCTCTTTTTGTCTTTCCCTATAAATTCCTAAATCCAAAAGTTATGTTCGTCCTAATATTCCTGAAGATCCAGCCGTCCAGAAACGAACAACATCTAAATAAGGTTTGGCCGTCGGATAAATAGATCGGCTTTTGGCGTCGTCGTTTGCTTTTCGGGTCTATTTCAATCATTTTATATCGCTAACAATGCTCTGGAATGGTCACATGTAGGGCATATTGAAAGTAACACGTATACATCTACAGTTTTAATTTGGATAAACATGTTGGGCTGCAATATGCGATGAAAGACAGTTTGTCAAAAATAAATTGAACGTCCAAAATGCACTTATTTGGATTACAATTAGGAGTAAATTAAATCTGAAATGGTCCGTAAATGAATGACAACCAGTTATAATGGGGCAGCAGTAACTGGTGTATTCCTGATTTTTGGTTAAATAATTTCATGGACATTCTCCTTAATCAAAAAGTATGACATTTTTTGGGGACTATTTTCAGTGGCGGATGAATACATCTTGGTGCTTTAGTTTATGGAATTAGGATGGCGTTTGTTTTATTGAGTCAAATTAATATACAGCATGGGAGGCTAATTTAATTCAGGAAGGAAACCATTAGAGTGTGTGTGTCAGCTGTGTGTGTGTGTGTTTTCTACCTGGGGTCGATCTGGCGGGACAGCACATTCCCATTAGAGGTTTCCTGATCGCCTGCTGATACCGATAATCTCTTCGTCAATAACTTTTTATTCCCTCTCCCCTCCTGCTGTTCAGGAAACAATCCGTTTCTCCTTCTGTGCGTCCACTACCCCTCGAACGTCAATAAATCCATCCTAATCAACCCTCTACACACTAACCCTCTACACACTAACCCTACACACCAACCCTCGACACACCAATGCATCTACACACCAACCCTCTACACACTAACCCTCTACACTAACCCTCTACACACTAACCCTACACACCAACCCTCGACACACCAATGCATCTACACACCAACCCTCTACACACTAACCCTCTACACACTAACCCTCTACACACTAACCCTCTACACACTAACCCTCTACACACTAACCCTCTACACACCAACCCTCTACACACTAACCCTCTACACACCAATACATCTACATTGTTCACTAGTCTTACCATATCTGAATTACTGTGCTGAAATCTGGGGCAATAACTATACAAGTTCTATACATCTATTCTACAAAAATAAGCCATACGAATCATTCACAATGCCAAATACCTTGATCACACTAACGAATTATTCCTGCAGTCAAAATTGTTAAAATTCACAGACCTGGTAGAATTCCAAAAGGCACAAATCATGTTTAAGGCTAATCATAACATTTTGCCAGAAAACCTCAAAAGTATTCACTCAACGAGTGGGGGGATATAGTTCAAGGAGACAATTTCAATTCGAAATTCATAGGGTTCGTACTACAACCAGAATAACTTTTTGTGGAGTGAGACTATGGGACAGTGTGAACGTGGAGTGAGACGATGGGACAGTGTGAACGTGGAGTGAGACTATGGGACAGTGTGAACGTGGAATGAGACTATGGGACAGTGTGAACGTTGAGTGAGACGATGGGACAGTGTGAACGTGGAGTGAGACGATGGGACAGTGTGAACGTGGAGTGAGACGATGGGACAGTGTGAACGTGGAGTGAGACGATGGGACAGTGTGAACGTGGAGTGAGACTAAGGGACAGTGTGAACGTGGAGTGAGACTATGGGACAGTGTGAACGTGGAGTGAGACTATGGGACAGTGTGAACGTGGAGTGAGACGACGGGACACTGTGAACGTGGAGTGAGACGACGCGACAGTGTGAACGTGGAGTGAGACGACGCGACAGTGTGAACGTGGAGTGAGACTATGGGACAGTGTGAACGTGGAGTGAGACTATGGGACAGTGTGAACGTGGAGTGAGACGATGGGACAGTGTGAACGTGGAGTGAGACGATGGGACAGTGTGAACGTTGAGTGAGACGATGGGACAGTGTGAACGTGGAGTGAGACGATGGGACAGTGTGAACGTGGAGTGAGACTATGGGACAGTGTGAACGTTGAGTGAGACGATGGGACAGTGTGAACGTGGAGTGAGACGATGGGACAGTGTGAACGTGGAGTGAGACGATGGGACAGTGTGAACGTGGAGTGAGACTATGGGACAGTGTGAACGTGGAGTGAGACTATGGGACAGTGTGAACGTGGAGTGAGACGATGGGACAGTGTGAACGTGGAGTGAGACTATGGGACAGTGTGAACGTGGAGTGAGACGATGGGACAGTGTGAACGTGGAGTGAGACGATGGGACAGTGTGAACGTGGAGTGAGACTATGGGACAGTGTGAACGTGGAGTGAGACTATGGGACAGTGTGAACGTGGAGTGAGACTATGGGACAGTGTGAACGTGGAGTGAGACTATGGGACAGTGTGAACGTGGAGTGAGACGACGGGACACTGTGAACGTGGAGTGAGACGACGCGACAGTGTGAACGTGGAGTGAGACGACGCGACAGTGTGAACGTGGAGTGAGACTATGGGACAGTGTGAACGTGGAGTGAGACTATGGGACAGTGTGAACGTGGAGTGAGACTATGGGACAGTGTGAACGTGGAGTGAGACGATGGGACAGTGTGAACGTGGAGTGAGACGATGGGACAGTGTGAACGTGGAGTGAGACGATGGGACAGTGTGAACGTGGAGTGAGACTATGGGACAGTGTGAACGTGGAGTGAGACGATGGGACAGTGTGAACGTGGAGTGAGACTATGGGACAGTGTGAACGTGGAGTGAGACGATGGGACAGTGTGAACGTGGAGTGAGACGATGGGACAGTGTGAACGTGGAGTGAGACGATGGGACAGTGTGAACGTGGAGTGAGACTATGGGACAGTGTGAACGTGGAGTGAGACTATGGGACAGTGTGAACGTGGAGTGAGACTATGGGACAGTGTGAACGTGGAGTGAGACTATGGGACAGTGTGAACGTGGAGTGAGACTATGGGACAGTGTGAACGTGGAGTGAGACGATGGGACAGTGTGAACGTGGAGTGAGACGATGGGACAGTGTGAACGTGGAGTGAGACTATGGGACAGTGTGAACGTGGAGTGAGACGATGGGACAGTGTGAACGTGGAGTGAGACTATGGGACAGTGTGAACGTTGAGTGAGACGATGGGACAGTGTGAACGTGGAGTGAGACGATGGGACAGTGTGAACGTGGAGTGAGACGATGGGACAGTGTGAACGTGGAGTGAGACTATGGGACAGTGTGAACGTGGAGAGAGACTATGGGACAGTGTGAACGTGGAGTGAGACTATGGGACAGTGTGAACGTGGAGTGAGACTATGGGACAGTGTGGACGTGGAGTGAGACTATGGGACAGTGTGAACGTTGAGTGAGACGATGGGACAGTGTGAACGTGGAGTGAGACTATGGGACAGTGTGAACTACGTGAACGTGTGAATGTATTATCTTTTCAATTTACACACGGCATCTATTGCACGTCTGTCCGTCCTGGGAGAGGGATCCCTCCTCTGTTGCTCTCCCTGAGGTTTCTCCCATTTTTCCCTTTAAACTGGGTTTTCTTTGGAAGTTTTTCCTTGTACGATGTGAGGGTCTGAGGACAGAGGGTCTGAGGACAGAGGGTCTGAGGACAGAGGGTCTAAGGACAGAGGGTGTCGTATTGTCATCCTGATATTCTGTACACACTGTGAAGACCACTGAGACAAATGTAACATTTGTGATATTGGGCTATATAAATAAACATTGATTGATTGATTGAACGTGGAGTGAGACTATGGGACAGTGTGAACGTGGAGTGAGACTATGGGACAGTGTGAACGTGGAGTGAGACGATGGGACAGTGTGAACGTGGAGTGAGACGATGGGACAGTGTGAACGTGGAGTGAGACTATGGGACAGTGTGAACGTGGAGTGAGACGATGGGACAGTGTGAACGTGGAGTGAGACGATGGGACACTGTGAACGTGGAGTGAGACGATGGGACAGTGTGAACGTGGAGTGAGACGATGGGACACTGTGAACGTGCAGCTAAAGCCATGTCCAGACATGAACCAGTTCAACAGGAAATACAGAGAAATTATTTTCTCGAGGTACAGGGATGGGGAAGGTGTTGGACTGTGTGTATATGTGTGAGTATGTAGGTGTGTATATATGTATATCAGTGTATGCATGTGTATATGTCAATCACAGGTAAAGCAGATAATAAATATATAATACATCATACACATTATAAATAAATCATATAGGGACAAGGGGGTGAGATTAAATAGGTGATACTTCTTCTCACTCCTTTTCGAACACTAGATGTGGGACTATTTCCCCACTGAAATCAGGACCGCAGAAAGCTCACACACCTTCCGGCGCAGACTGAAAACTCATCTCTTTCGACTCCACCTCGAGCGATAGAATGACTAACAAAGAACTGCTAACAGAGCACTTATATACTAACAAAGGACTGGCTCCTCTGAAGCCAGCTGAGCAGCACTTTAAATGTTTGGCTCTATGAAGCCTGATGTTCTTTATGATTCTGTTTTCCTCAAGGTTGTGTCTTCCTGGTCGAACGCACTTATTGTGAGTCGCTTTGGATTAAAGCGTCAGCTAAATGCGATGTGATGTAATATTTATGTTGCCAATGCTGCTGTTGTCGTAAATGTCATTTTTGTTTTGATTTCTCTTACATGACTATGCACTGCAACATTTGTTTTCTAGTTATTTATTTTACTTGTTCGAAATAAATGTGTCAATCAATCTACACACGAACCCTCTACACACCAATACATCTACACACTAACCCTCTACACACCAATACATCTACACACTAAAAACTGTGATTTTGATGCGATTTATTTATATTTTGCACATCTACTTATGTTTAAAGCTGGTATTTAATTATTATTTAATCATATTTAATTAATATTATTAGGATTATAACATTTTAGGATTAACTTCCAGTAATGGCTGCTTGGGATTGATAAACGTAACGTCCAAAAAGTCAACATTAATTAGAAAAATAGATGTTTTTATCTAACCAAATAGTCTGCTGTAATCGGTTCTGTGTGTCTAGCCCTTATTCTTCATCAATAATATTGACATTAATAAAAAGACTTTAACGGAACAATGTGGGATATCTATTGATGACTTTTTTGGTTTTAATTGGGGTGTAATGTTATAAAATATGACGACAGACACTGAAAGCTTGATTTGAAAACCTCAATAAATGCTGAAGTTAATTATTATTATTATTTCAATACGTTTTACGGTTGCGGCTTCGTCGATGAACAGACCGATTATTCTCTGCTTTAATTGATCAATCTTCAAAAATTCATGAAAATGTGCTAAAAAACAAACAAGAAAACAACGACAGACATTCGAAGGAAAACCTCAATATTTCTCTCCCATTTTACTGAGTGAAACCAACACGTTAGAGACGGAGAGACAGATGGACAGATGGACGGTACTAAAGTTACAGACAGAGTTTGTGAAGTGGACCTCGGGGAGAGTTTTGTGGAGGAGGGAGATCTGGACCCCTGGGGGAGGGGTTATTGATGAAGTGATTATTGGAAGCAGCAGGCCATCACAACTCGTTTAAAGGGGAGTCAAATCACTGCAGATCGATCAGAGGAGTCGTTTAACGGCACCTGAACGCATCATTTTAATGGGGATAATCTGTGTTGATGTTTGGGCTCAAAACCCGTCAATGACCGCCTAGAGATTTGAAGGAAATGTGTTCCTGTCGTATTGGAGTAAGACCGCCTAGATTGTGCTGCTCTTTCCAAGGTTTCCTCCATATTGGTGCATCGCTGAAAGGGTCATGCAAAACGCACTTTTTTATGTCTTTTATACATAAATATGTGTCCCCGAAAATAAAACCCTCTCTTTTCCTCCGTACCCAAATCTCTAAAAACGGGGGTACAACGGGCTGAACCAGATTTGCGTCCGATATGACGTAATATCAGCGGCGGACCCACAGCGCTATCGGAAACAATGCCCGACTGTTTTGGACGTATTATGGTCTGAGTTTACATTAGCATCGCTAACACTCAGAGCTAACCTGTACTGAGGCGCGTTCACACCGCAGTACTTTTCCCACAAAGGTTCATGAGTACTCTGTAGTTCTCATGAACTAAGCACAGATCGCGTTTACACCGGAATGAGTCCCTGAGGGAGGATTAGGCAAATGAAGCCGCTGACGTCACTTCTTCTTCTTCTGCTTTGGGTTTACTGGCAGGCCGCAACCCACTTCACGGCGTATACTGCCGCCCGGAGTCCCCGGCCGGAAGTCCCCGGAGCTGGGGAAGGCTTCAGTAGCAGCTGCTGGGAGTCCCAGCAGCTTCTACTGAAGCCTTCCGAGTAAATCTCCAGAACGCCGACACCTCCTCATCTCCACCGCTCCCATGTTTTATTTTGTGTTGCCATAAGTTAGTCTCTCTGCGTTTCTGCGCTGGGCTAATGCTAATGCTAATGCTAATGATGCTAATACGAGGATAATAAAATGGCGGCTTCACAAAACTCTTTGGGAGTGTTACGGGGCGTGGTTTGCAATCCGCCCAGCCAATCAGACACAGGAACCTTTCTCTCCCACGGAAGTCCCTGCTCTCTAGCGGGGACGGAAAAGGGGTGAAAAGGTTCTCATGAACTCACTTTAGTTCCGGATGTCTTATATATCTGAGACCTGTGCTCTTGCCTAAAAGTAGCATGAGAGGTGACCTTTAAGTTAATTTTAGGTGGTTTGCTTTATCCGAATCAAGGTCATTTTGTGCTGTACGGATTATAAAGACCCTTTTAATTGAACATCTACTTTATAGTTTCACACTTCTTTAGTCACCAGAACGCTTCATCTTAATGGAGATCATCCGAGTTGATGTTTGAGCTCTTAGCTCGCCAGTGACCGTCTAAAAATGAGACTTTTTATTATGAAATTTGGGGCTTATTTTCAGCAACATATTTTAGCCATTTTTTAAAAATCTTAGTCTTTGCGCGCACACACACACACACACACACACACACACACACACACACACACACACACACACACACACACACACACACACCACACACACACACACACACACACACACACACACACACACCACACACACACACACACACACACACACACACACACACACACACACACACACACACACACACACACCACACACACACACACACACACACACACACACACACACACACACACACACACACACACACACTTCAAGTTACAAGAACAGTTCCTTTAATGAAAGCAATGAAGGAAACCAAGAAGAATGTGGAGCAACGCTACCACAAGTCAGATTCAACATTAAAGTTGTGAACACACACACACACACACACACTGAAACATATCAGTGTTTGCACTCACCTCTGTCAAACTCATCTGGAATCTGCAGGAGAGATGAAAGCAGAGATTAAATATGTGTACAAACAGCAGCTTGAGTGTTAATCAATCAATCAACCAATCGATGACCAGTGATCTGTGTAGAAAGCAAAGGATCAATCAGTGTGCGATGTGCCGACTCGGGGTTTGTGTGTGTGGAGAAAACAAAGTGTTGACGGATAAACGGACATGTGGCACACTTATACAACGGAGGACTGATCGATAATATCTAGGAGGAAGAGGAAGAAATGTAATCTATTATCAAGAGGGAGAAGAGGTGGAGAAAATATGAGGAAGCAGAAATATTCAGTAGGACAGGAAGAAGGAGAAGACGAAGCATTAAATATAACAACAAAAACAAAATATGTGAAAACCAGATGAAGTAAAGGAGGTAGGAGGGAGAGGAAGAGGGGAGGAAACATGAATGAAGGACCTAGGGAGAGTAAAGAGAGGACGAATAGGCAGGAGCTGAGGAGAGGCAGATTAAGCTCAACGTGCAGTGTGTGGCGCCCCCTGCTGGCTGAAACATGCATTTGAATTGACCAAATATATAATAGAGACGAAAGGAGACGAACATGATGAATGACCAAAACACAAACTGAGATACTGGTTCATCATTAGCGTATACAATATGTTATCAAGCTGTTCAGTCCGTCTGTTGTTTTCAACCGACTTTGCACCCGTACGTGTTAAGCGATGTTTGATTCCATTTGAAGTCATCTCCGTGGACTTTGAGATATAATCACGTTCCGGGCCGTATCTTTTTATTGGATGCATGATCACTTTGATATTGGTAGATCGCAGAGTTGTATATTTCATACCACGCTTAAACAACAACAACAACAACAACAAATCCTTTCGCAGTTCAACATATTACAATAAAGCCTTTGATTTGATAGATAATCTTCCTTATCGACATATGAACACAATGGTTAAAGAACGGATGTAACCGGGTGTATGCAGGAATCCTGAAGTCAAATGTAAGACCTTTTTTAAGACCCCTTCCATACGTTTTAAGACCTCAGCGCCACGGCTTCCACAGATGATGTTTTGTATGGATTTGTTGTCAAAGCACTTCAGATATTCATTGCTATCGGGATGTTCAGAGCATTCCATGGAATATAACAACAAGTGTATCTTGAGCCGGTTTCTCAAACTTACCTACCCCACCTTTAAGGATTTTTAAAATGTACGGTATTTTTGGAACTTTAAGTATTTTTGGATATTTAAAGGTGGGGTAGGTAAGTTTCAATCAATCAATCAATGTTTATTTATAGCCCAATATCACAAATGTTACATTTGTCTTAGTGGTCTTCACAGTGTGTACAGAATATCAGTATGACAATACGACACCCTTTGTCCTCAGACCCTCTGTCCTCAGACCCTCTGTCCTCAGACCCTCTGTCCTCAGACCCTCTGTCCTTAGACCCTCTGTCCTCAGACCCTCACATCGTACAAGGAAACACTTCCAGAGAAAACCCAGTTTAAAAAGGGAACATGGAGAAACCTCAGGGAGAGCAGCAGAGGAGGATCCTCTCCAGGACGGACAGACTGCAATAGATGCCGTGTGTAAATTGAGAAGATAATACATTTGCAACATAGGTAGTCCAAATGTTTTGAGAAGTTTGAGAAACCGGCTCGAGATCGCTAGAATTTGAAAATACACAACCGGAGAAAATCTGCCCCTTCCTCTCAGAGCCCCTCCCCCAACACACGAACGCGCACATGACCAATGAGGGCACGAGAGAAGTTTGTGCCCCGATGGAAGGCTGACAGGCAGGTAGGCCATCCAGTCGATTGGTTGTACTTTTTACAGGATTACGGCTTCTACAGATGACATTTTTTAATGGATTTTGTATCAAAGCACTTCAGATATTCATTGCTATCGGGATGTTCAGAGCATTCCATGGAATATAACCAAAAGTGTATCTCGAGCCGGTTTCTCAAACTTACCTACCCCACCTTTAAGTATTATTGGACCTTTGGACCCTTCCCATACATTTTAAGACCTCATCTCCACTTGGAGTTCTAACCGGTTACCTTGGCGACACACTTCACCTCACATTGACTATACACAGTATGGATTGTCCGTCCTCTTTATCTTCCAACCGTTTGGACGCAGACTTGCATTTCCCCATAACGATGCTGCTTAACAACCGGCGTAAACGGAGCTTCGCACGCCATCAAGCAGTGAGCGTGCGACGTCCTGTTCAGATGACGTCAAACCCAACGGGATGCCTTCAATAAACTACACAGAATCACACTGCACGCGTACGCCATGACTACATTCAGGTTTATCACTTTACTTTTTGAGACCCCGCGGACACCCTGCGTGAGAATCTAATTAACTTTGTTCTGAGGAGTGTGTAGATTGCACAAATACGAATAAAACAATTAACCGTTTCCTGAGAAGTGTGTCCTAGTTTCCCGTCCTCTCACTTCAGCGCCTCGTTACAAAAAGACGTTTAAAGACAATTAGCCGAGGAGGAGTGTGTCCTTCTGAAGACAGTGGAGCATGTGCCCTATAACTGGGGGTGTTTTGGGGGGAGTGTCCTCTGGGCTTTGAAGTCGGCCTGTTGGCTGGAAACAGGAAACAGCCTCACGGTTTATAATGTGTGAGAGCGGGAGAAACAGAGAGACTTCTTTTACAATATCTGCATCCCCGAGGAGAGGAAGAGCTCCGGTTCCCATGACCACAAAACGTCACGAGAAGAACACGAATGAAGATCGTTAACTCAGACACTTTATCCCGAAATTAACGGAGTTTTATCCAGAAATTAACGGAGTTTTATCCAGAAATTAACGGAGTTTTATCCCAAAATTAACGGAGCTTTATTTTGAAATTAATGGAGTTTTATCCAGAAATTAACGGAGCTTTATTTTGAAATTAACGGAGTTTTATCCCAAAATTAACGGAGCTTTATCCAGAAATTAACGGAGCTTTATTTTGAAATTAAGGGAGTTTTATCCTGAAATTAACGGAGCTTTATTTTGAAATTAACGGAGTTTTATCCCAAAATTAACGGAGCTTTAGCCAGAAATTAACGGAGCTTTATTTTGAAATTAACGGAGTTTTATCCTGAAATTAACGGAGCTTTATCCAGAAATTAACGGAGTTTTATCCCAAAATTAACGGAGCTTTATCCAGAAATTAACGGAGCTTTATTTTGAAATTAAGGGAGTTTTATCCTGAAATTAACGGAGCTTTATTTTGAAATTAACGGAGTTTTATCCCAAAATTAACGGAGCTTTATCCAGAAATTAACGGAGCTTTATTTTGAAATTAAGGGAGTTTTATCCTGAAATTAACGGAGCTTTATTTTGAAATTAACGGAGTTTTATTCCAAAATTAACGGAGCTTTATCCAGAAATTAACGGAGCTTTATTTTGAAATTAAGGGAGTTTTATCCTGAAATTAACGGAGCTTTATTTTGAAATTAACGGAGTTTTATCCCAAAATTAACGGAGCTTTAGCCAGGAATTAACGGAGCTTTATTTTGAAATTAACGGAGTTTTATCCAGAAATTAACGGAGTTTTATCCCAAAATTAACGGAGCTTTATTTTGAAATTAATGGAGTTTTATCCAGAAATTAACGGAGCTTTATTTTGAAATTAACGGAGTTTTATCCCAAAATTAACGGAGCTTTATCCAGAAATTAACGGAGCTTTATTTTGAAATTAAGGGAGTTTTATCCTGAAATTAACGGAGCTTTATTTTGAAATTAACGGAGTTTTATTCCAAAATTAACGGAGCTTTATCCAGAAATTAACGGAGCTTTATTTTGAAATTAAGGGAGTTTTATCCTGAAATTAACGGAGCTTTATTTTGAAATTAACGGAGTTTTATCCCAAAATTAACGGAGCTTTAGCCAGGAATTAACGGAGCTTTATTTTGAAATTAACGGAGTTTTATCCAGAAATTAACGGAGTTTTATCCCAAAATTAACGGAGCTTTATTTTGAAATTAATGGAGTTTTATCCAGAAATTAACGGAGCTTTATTTTGAAATTAACGGAGTTTTATCCCAAAATTAACGGAGCTTTATCCAGAAATTAACGGAGCTTTATTTTGAAATTAAGGGAGTTTTATCCTGAAATTAACGGAGCTTTATTTTGAAATTAACGGAGTTTTATCCCAAAATTAACGGAGCTTTAGCCAGAAATTAACGGAGTTTTATCCCAAAATTAACGGAGCTTTATTTTGAAATTAACGGAGTTTTATCCAGAAATTAACGGAGCTTTATTTTGAAATTAACGGAGTTTTATCCCAAAATTAACGGAGCTTTATCCAGAAATTAACGGAGCTTTATTTTGAAATTAACGGAGTTTTATCCTGAAATTAACGGAGCTTTATCCCAAAATTAACGGAGTTTTATCCCAAAATTAACGGAGCTTTATTTTGAAATTAACGGAGCTTTATCCAGAAATTAACGGAGTTTTATCCCAAAATTAACGGAGCTTTATCCAGAAATTAACGGAGTTTTATCCTGAAATTAACGGAGCTTTATTTTGAAATTAACGGAGCTTTATCCAGAAATTAACAGTTTTATCCCGAAATTAACGGAGCTTTATTTTGAAATTAACGGAGCTTTATCCAGAAATTAACGGAGTTTTATCCGAAAATTAACGGAGATTTAATGTGTTTCTGCAGCATTTACCGACCGCTGCAGTGCTGGCTGCTCTTCCACGGGAGTGTATTCTCCCGTTAGCTCCCGGTTAGCTCACACTGCAGCGGCCGCTCTAAAGTATTCACTGTCCGACTCACACAAGCAGCTGATGCATATCCCCAGTTCCCCTTAGCCTCAGTGAATGTGTGTCAGTCTGAATTGACGCTGGTATCACAACGCTGTTATGAAAGTTTCTCTGGTATAAAACGGGTGATGTTGGCATAGCAACCGAAGCTAAACTGACTACTTGCATCCGATAGCTGCACTAATACAAAACAACACGTCTGCCTCTCTCCACAATGATCGATAACAGTGAACGGACGGTCAAAGTAAGGCACGAATAAACAGAATCACACGAAGCCTGGTTAGTGTGGCCTGACTTTATAAAGTGTGTTTATAGGCACTACTGCTTGTAGGCAGGCATGACCCATGTTCAGGGAGTGAAGGTCGCTAGTGATCAAAGGAGGATCAATTAACTCTTTGAAGTCTGTGCAAAACATGAGGAGTGTGCCTCAGAGGAACAAAGGCAGGAGAGATAAGTGTGCCTGCCACACACACACACACACACACACACACACACACACACACACACACACACACACACACACACACACACACACACACACACACACACACACACACACACACACACACACACACACACACACACACACACACACACACACACACACACACACACACACACACACACACACACACACACACACACACACACACACACACACACACACACACACACACACACACACACACACACACACACACACACACACACACACACACACACACACACACACACACACACGTGTTGTCTTTGAACTACAGTTCCCAGACAGCAGCGGCACACGCCACATGTCAGCTTCCTGTTTAACAAGTGTCAAAGAGACTAAAGGTGAGAGAAGTGTGTGTCGGAGTGTGTCGTCTGGGACAGGTGAGATAAGTGTGTGTGTGAGAGCTCTTTGAAGAAGGCCATCCTCTCAGACTGTAAGGAAGTGAACGCAGCGAGACCAACGAGCGTCCATCTTTCCCACAGGAACACCTCGTTGCACAGCAGGTGTTTCCGTGGGAACGCATGCCAACAATCGCACTTATTTAATCAGACATTCAAGGGACCAGATACATGCATGTTTTACACTTTTGCATTTAAATAAACAGAGCACTGCGTCCTGCTGAATCAAACGTCTGCACGCATTTTAAAAGGTAAATAACAAGATTGTTGCAGCAGAAATGTGCAAAAAATGAATAGACAATTATTCGAGGGAACTAATTAACAGGTATTCTGATAATCCTCCAATAGCTACTAAGTTACCAAAACATCCCAACATCGTTGTTTTAGCCTCTCGAAAATTGAAATTTGCTGCAATTTAATATCTAAATCAACACTTCTATGCTCGCTTAAAAATAAGACTTGAAGGGTTACAAACATTTCAGATATTTTGATCTTTGTGCCCTTTAATTTATTGAATGCGTTTTCCCCCAAATAAGAGGAATTCGATACGCATCGGAATCGTGTTCATTTCGTTGACTAAAACTATGACGAAATATGTTCGTCAACGACCTTTTTTTCCATGACGAAAACGAGACGATGACGAGACGGCAAGATATAATCTTATTTATTTATATTTACTAAAAAGACAAATTATTGGTTTTGGCTATTTTGACTGAAATGTTCTTTATAATCTGATGACTGAAAAAGACTCAACCGTTTTCATTGACAAAAAGTAGACTCAAATAATTAGTTTTCTTTCACTAGAATAAGACTAAAACGCTCAGACTTTTAGTCGACTAAAATAAGACTGAAACGCTCAGACTTTTAGTCGACTAAATCTTGACTAAATGTTTACCGTTTTGGTCGACTAAAATAAGACTGAAATGCTCAGACTTTTAGTCGACTAAATAAGCTAAAACGCTCAGACTAAAACGCTCAGACTTTTAGTCGACTAAAATAAGACTAAAACGCTCAGACTTTTAGTCGACTAAAATAAGACTAAAACGCTCAGACTTTTAGTCGACTAAAACTTGACTAAATAAAAACAGGATGAAGGTGACTAAATATGACTAAAACTAAAAAGGAAATTTAACACAGGACTAAGATTAAAACTAAATTAAAAAATAGCTGATGAAATTAACACTACATTGGAAGCATATTAATAAAATAAAGTGAGCGTTTGAACCTAAAATTATCTCATATAGCTTGTTTTTCTGTATGTATGTGACTTGTTGCCCTATTTCTTCTGGCTCTTCTTTGTAAAGCACTGAATGCCAAAGTGCTTGGAAGGACCAGCATTCATCTTCATGGAGTATTTTATGTCAGAAGTTCTGAATGCTCTTGCTTTCCCTGCAGGATGTCGAGTTAAGAGTCTAAAATCTGTTTTCCGGCTCGACGGCTTAAAGTCAGGTCAAAGACACAAAGACACTTCGCAGGAAGCCGTCCCGACACATCTCGTCTCTTTGGTCCCAACAAAAGGACCTTAATGTGAGAGAAGTGTGTCCTTTGAAGAGGGAAGCACCTCCGAAGGAGAGCCGTCTGAGAGAAGCAGCACCATAAAGAGGAAGTGTCCTTGTTGGACGCCCTGAGGATAATACATGACTAAATCTAAGTTACTTATATCGCCTGATGCACACGCAGAAACGTCCAGATTATAGTCCATTACGTGAAGGTAGTAATGGCCGGCTGTGCTGCGTCTTCCTCTGCAGGCACTTCTTTGGCGTGCTGTTGATGGTGAGCTGTGGTACACCAAAGTCTTTTCGCAGAGCTTGCATTTGACTGCATTTGCACTCGTCAGTTCGAAGTAGATCCACGAGGAACTCTTCTCTGAACGTGCCGCTTTGTTCATCTGGTGTTGCTCTCACTGTTCTGTATATCGCCGATAAATCAACGTGTGACGGAGAGGGAGCGTGTGTGTAGCTGGCTTCCTCCAAATTTACGGTAAAACAAACTGGCGGTGTGACCAATGGCCATTTACAATTAGTAATGCTATTATTAGCATCAGTCAAAAAAATATATAAATAAAATAACATTTTTTTAAATTATTTTTGATTATGGAGACTGAAACGAATATTCGAAAAATCGAAGGCATCCCTAATTCGAATACCTGAATAATTTTGAATATTCGATTACTCGTTCCCGTCCCTACGACGTATCCATCCATCTATTCAGTACTCAAGGAATGAAATGATTCTCTGCAATACTAGAACAACCAATGGTCAGATCCCATTTCAATCTAACACCCAGTGTGACGCGAAGAAGCTAACTTCCTGGGTTCAGCTACAGAAACAAAGTAATCACTCCTGCAGTTTTACAAACGCATCGTGTCTGCTGGGTGAGGGTACTTGAGAGGAGGGGAGTGAAGGTCGCTAGTGATCAAAGGAGGATCAATTAACTCTTTGAAGTCTGTGCAAAACATGAGGAGTGTGCCTCAGAGGAACAAAGGCAGGAGAGATAAGTGTGCCACACACACACACACACACACACACACACACACACACACACACACACACACACACACACACAAAGTGTGTCCTTTACAACAGGAAGAGGAACGAAACACCACCACAGATAAAGCAGGGGGAAGTTCACAGAGACATGTCCAAAGTGTGCTGACGGGTACTGTGCAGAATCACACCTGTAGAAAGAGTGTGTGTGTGTGTGTGTGAGACAGTAACACTCACCACGTTTCCTTGGTCGTCTTGCGAGTTGGTGCCTAAAAACCGAAAGAGAAAAGTGAATGAAATAAATGTTAAAGATTGTAAATAAACATTTGAACTTACACAAGTTTCTAGAGATCAATATCTAAAAGGCACGTGGCGCGAAAACTACATTTTCAAAGATCAACACGTCTCCAGAGCACCTCGTCTGCTCCTGACAGCTCACACACACACACACACACACAATCCGTTATTCATTGATAAACCAGTTGCTGATTGAACTGAACACTGTTCCACTTTTAGAGGCATTTCTTTGTTACATTTGATATTTAAAATGAGGGGGACCCCATGCTCAGAATCATGGATGTCAATTGTGCGTGGTTTCTGCCCCGGATGTTTGAACACATTGCATTTACAGACCCTATGATTAAAGTAAAGGGGTTACCAATGACCTGAGGGGGCAACAGAAAAGTATTGTACATAATTCAGACATCAAATAAACGTATAATAAAAATAAAATATCTTCCAGCTGCAGCTTTAACACGACAACGTTCTGCTTTCCTGTGGCCAATAGATGAATCAATAATCCCGTGTTGCAGCCCAGATGTAAGACACGGACCAAAGACACATGTTTCACTCGCTTCACATTAATAACCCCCTGCATGAAAGGTCCGAGAGGAGAGACACACACACAACACCTGTAACTATCATCAGTAAAAACCAGAGTTTCACAAACCTATCTGCGGGGGAACCAATCAGAAAGAGGCCGATGTGTTCGTTTTGGTTCCAGGTTTTAATCTTCAAACGACTTTGAAGGATTAATCCACAAAGCCGAGGCGTTCATAAATCCCAAAGAACAATAATCCCAATTCAGTTAATCCACATCGGAGATAATCCATGAAACGGACGAGGTGAGGAGACGAGGGTAGGAAGTAAGAGGGAAGAATCCAACAAAAGAAAATGGGTGATGTTTAACTTCCTAAGCATCCTAAGAAGATTGTGAAATGTAGAAAGATAAGCCGACTGCTCCGTCCGTCAAGCAGAGGAAAATAACCAATCATTAACTCCCAGTAATCCATTGATGTCAAATCAAAAGCAGTACAATCCAAACGAGGCTTCCTCCGTCCCGGGAAAACATACCGGCTTTAAAGGTCACTAAAAATCTAAATCCCCAAAACCAACCCTGAAAGTCCTCTTCTCTGCAAAGCCATCCTGCAGGAACAACGAGTCCCTACATGTTAAACCTCAAAGTTAAACTGCCTTACCTACCTGACAACTGAATTAAGAGTCTCTCTGGAGTGTGACTCCTCGCTGACAGCTAGCCCCACCCCTTTGTGGGCGGGGCCTACACAGGAAGCAGAGGGGGTAGACCAATCAAAACACTTGTTTACAACATCACTGTTGGGAGGGGGCGGGGTCAAAGGATCTGTCAGTCACATTTTGTTTCCCTGTGGCCGGAGGAGAAGTACTCAAATCTTGTACTTGAGTGAAAGTACTCAGATCTTGTACTTGAGTGTAGAAGTACTCAGATCTTGTACTTGAGTAAAAGTACTCAGATCTTGTACTTGAGTAAAAGTAGAAGTACTCAGATATTGTACTTGAGTACAATTAGAAGTACTCAGATCTTGTACTTGAGTAAAAGTAGAAGTACTCAGATCTTGTACTTGAGTAAAAGTAGAAGTACTCAGATCTTGTACTTGAGTAAAAGTAGAAGTACTCAGATCTTGTACTTGAGTAAAAGTACTCAGATCTTGTACTTGAGTAAAAGTACTCAGATATTGTACTTGAGTACAATTAGAAGTACTCAGATCTTGTACTTGAGTAAAAGTAGAAGTACTCAGGTCTTGTACTTGAGTAAAAGTAGAAGTACTCAGGTCTTGTACTTGAGTGAAAGTAGAAGTACTCAGGTCTTGTACTTGAGTAAAAGTAGAAGTACTCAGGTCTTGTACTTGAGTGAAAGTAGAAGTACTCAGATCTTATTCTTGAGTAAAAGTAGAAGTACTCAGGTCTTGTACTTGAGTAAAAGTAGAAGTACTCAGGTCTTGTACTTGAGTGAAAGTAGAAGTACTCAGATCTTGTACTTGAGTAAAAGTAGAAGTACTCAGGTCTTGTACTTGAGTAAAAGTAGAAGTACTCAGATCTTGTACTTGAGTAAAAGTAGAAGTACCAGAGTGTAGGAATACTCTGTCACAGTAAAAGTATTCAAAATGTTCCTCAAGTGAAAGTAGAAAGTATTCTCATCTAAATATAGTAAAGACAGTGAAAGTAGTCGTTGTGCAGATTGGTCCATTTCAGAATAATATATATGATATGTTTTATAATGATTGATCATGAAAGTGTTCTCAGAGCTGGTGGAGGTGCAGCTAGTCTGAAGTACTTTGTAGACTGCAGGGTAGCTGGTGAAGGAGCAGCTAGTCTGAAGTACTTTGTAGACTGCAGGGTAGCTGGTGGAGGAGCAGCTAGTCTGAAGTACTTTGTAGACTGCAGGGTAGCTGGTGGAGGAGCAGCTAGTCTGAAGTACTTTGTAGACTGCAGGGTAGCTGGTGGAGGTGCAGCTAGTCTGAAGTACTTTGTAGACTGCAGGGTAGCTGGTGGAGGAGCAGCTAGTCTGAAGTACTTTGTAGACTGCAGGGTAGCTGGTGGAGGTGCAGCTAGTCTGAAGTACTTTGTAGACTGCAGGGTAGCTGGTGGAGGTGCAGCTAGTCTGAAGTACTTTGCAGACTGCAGGGTAGCTGGTGGAGGAGCAGCTAGTCTGAAGTACTTTGTAGACTGCAGGGTAGCTGGTGGAGGTGCAGCTAGTCTGAAGTACTTTGTAGACTGCAGGGTAGCTGGTGAAGGTGCAGCTAGTCTGAAGTACTTTGTAGACTGCAGGGTAGCTGGTGGAGGTGCAGCTAGTCTGAAGTACTTTGTAGACTGCAGGGTAGCTGGTGAAGGAGCAGCTAGTCTGAAGTACTTTGTAGACTGCAGGGTAGCTGGTGGAGGAGCAGCTAGTCTGAAGTACTTTGTAGACTGCAGGGTAGCTGGTGGAGGAGCAGCTAGTCTGAAGTACTTTGTAGACTGCAGGGTAGCTGGTGGAGGTGCAGCTAGTCTGAAGTACTTTGTAGACTGCAGGGTAGCTGGTGAAGGTGCAGCTAGTCTGAAGTACTTTGTAGACTGCAGGGTAGCTGGTGGAGGTGCAGCTAGTCTGAAGTACTTTGTAGACTGCAGGGTAGCTGGTGGAGGTGCAGCTAGTCTGAAGTACTTTGTAGACTGCAGGGTAGCTGGTGGAGGTGCAGCTAGTCTGAAGCACTTTGTAGACTGCAGGGTAGCTGGTGGAGGTGCAGCTAGTCTGAAGTACTTTGTAGACTGCAGGGTAGCTGGTGAGGTGCAGCTAGTCTGAAGTACTTTGTAGACTGCAGGGTAGCTGGTGGAGGTGCAGCTAGTCTGAAGTACTTTGTAGACTGCAGGGTAGCTGGTGGAGGAGCAGCTAGTCTGAAGTACTTTGTAGACTGCAGGGTAGCTGGTGGAGGAGCAGCTAGTCTGAAGTACTTTGTAGACTGCAGGGTAGCTGGTGGAGGTGCAGCTAGTCTGAAGTACTTTGTAGACTGCAGGGTAGCTGGTGGAGGTGCAGCTAGTCTGAAGTACTTTGTAGACTGCAGGGTAGCTGGTGAGGTGCAGCTAGTCTGAAGTACTTTGTAGACTGCAGGGTAGCTGGTGGAGGTGCAGCTAGTCTGAAGTACTTTGTAGACTGCAGGGTAGCTGGTGGAGGTGCAGCTAGTCTGAAGTACTTTGTAGACTGCAGGGTAGCTGGTGAAGGTGCAGCTAGTCTGAAGTACTTTGTAGACTGCAGGGTAGCTGGTGGAGGTGCAGCTAGTCTGAAGTACTTTGTAGACTGCAGGGTAGCTGGTGGAGGAGCAGCTAGTCTGAAGTACTTTGTAGACTGCAGGGTAGCTGGTGGAGGTGCAGCTAGTCTGAAGTACTTTGTAGACTGCAGGGTAGCTGGTGGAGGAGCAGCTAGTCTGAAGTACTTTGTAGACTGCAGGGTAGCTGGTGGAGGTGCAGCTAGTCTGAAGTACTTTGTAGACTGCAGGGTAGCTGGTGAAGGAGCAGCTAGTCTGAAGTACTTTGTAGACTGCAGGGTAGCTGGTGGAGGTGCAGCTAGTCTGAAGTACTTTGTAGACTGCAGGGTAGCTGGTGGAGGAGCAGCTAGTCTGAAGTACTTTGTAGACTGCAGGGTAGCTGGTGGAGGTGCAGCTAGTCTGAAGTACTTTGTAGACTGCAGGGTAGCTGGTGGAGGTGCAGCTAGTCTGAAGTACTTTGTAGACTGCAGGGTAGCTGGTGGAGGTGCAGCTAGTCTGAAGTACTTTGTAGACTGCAGGGTAGCTGGTGGAGGAGCAGCTAGTCTGAAGTACTTTGTAGACTGCAGGGTAGCTGGTGGATTCACTCCAGGTGGAACTAAAGTCTGATTCAACACTTGGTTAGATTTCACATCCTTCATCCAGATCTGAGAAGTAACTAGAGGGATTAAATACATGCAGTGAGTAGAAGTACACCATGTACCTCTGAACTGTAGTGTGGTAGAAGTACACAGTAGCATAACATGGAAATACTCAAGTTACTTTCCCCCTCTGGAAATCACATTTAAATATGATTGAACCTTTGCAGAGTTCAAAGACTTATTGAACTCGGCATAGTTTGAGATGTTAAATAAAATAATGTCCATTTCTCTTCCTGCACAAAAATAAATAAAACCAAGCAAATTCAACGACCCTGGAGTATTTCGTATCCACAACGGTTTCTCCTTAAAACGTTTTTTTCGCGCTGCATCGACTAACAGGGCTCCAACACCTTCTCAGACGGCATTTTAAATTTTAATAATAAGAGTTGTGTAGCAGAGTTTCCGTTAGCAGGTACTCACCGGACTATGAGCAGATATGCTGATGTTTAAAACTCAGTTCACGTCTCGCTCTCTCTCTCGCGCTCGCTCTCTCGCGCTCGCTCTCTCGCTCTCTCGCGCTCGCTCTCTCGCGCTCGCTCTCTCGCTCTCTCGCTCTCTCGCGCTCGCTCTCGCTCTCTCGCTCGCTCTCTCTCGCTCGCTCTCGCTCTCGCTCTCTCGCTCGCTCTCGCGCTCGCTCTCTCGCTCTCTCGCTCTCTCGCGCTCGCTCTCGCTCTCTCGCGCTCGCTCTCTCGCTCTCTCGCTCTCTCGCTCGCTCGCTCTCTCGCTCGCTCTCGCGCTCGCTCTCTCGCGCTCGCTCTCGCGCTCGCTCTCGCGCTCGCTCTCTCGCGCTCGCTCTCTCGCTCGCTCTCTCGCTCGCTCTCTCGCGCGCTCTCTCGCTCGCTCTCTCGCTCGCTCTCTCGCGCGCTCTCTCGCGCTCGCTCTCTCGCTCGCTCTCTCGCTCTCTCGCGCTCGCGCTCGCTCTCGCGCTCGCTCTCTCGCTCGCTCTCTCGCGCTCGCTCTCGCGCTCGCTCTCTCGCGCTCGCTCTCTCTCGCTCGCTCTCTCGCTCGCTCTCTCGCTCGCTCTCTCGCGCTCGCTCTCTCGCTCGCTCTCTCGCTCGCTCTCTCGCGCTCGCTCTCTCGCTCGCTCTCTCGCTCGCTCTCTCGCGCTCGCTCTCTCGCTCGCTCTCTCGCTCGCTCTCTCGCGCTCTCTCTCGCGCTCGCTCTCTCGCTCGCTCTCTCGCTCGCTCTCTCGCGCTCTCTCTCGCGCTCGCTCTCTCGCTCGCTCTCTCGCTCTCTCGCGCTCGCTCTCGCGCTCGCGCTCTCGCTCGCGCTCGCGCTCGCTCTCGCGCGCTCGCGCTCGCTCTCTCGCTCGCTCTCTCGCTCTCTCGCGCTCTCGCTCGCGCTCTCGCTCGCTCGCTCGCTCTCTCGCTCTCGCTCTCTCGCTCGCTCTCTCGCTCTCTCGCGCTCGCTCTCTCGCGCTCGCTCTCGCGCTCGCTCTCTCGCTCGCTCTCGCTCTCTCTCTCGCGCTCGCTCTCGCTCGCTCTCGCTCTCTCTCTCGCGCTCGCTCTCGCTCGCTCTCTCGCTCGCTCGCGCTCGCTCTCTCGCGCTCGCTCTCTCTCTCGCGCTCGCTCTCTCGCTCGCTCTCGCTCTCTCTCTCGCGCTCGCTCTCGCTCGCTCTCTCGCTCGCTCGCGCTCGCTCTCTCGCGCTCGCTCTCTCGCGCTCGCGCTCGCTCTCTCGCTCGCTCGCTCTCTCGCGCTCGCTCTCTCGCGCTCGCTCTCTCGCTCGCGCTCGCTCTCTCGCGCTCTCTCGCGCTCGCTCTCTCGCTCGCGCTCGCTCTCTCGCGCTCGCTCTCTCTCTCGCGCTCGCTCTCTCGCGCTCGCTCTCTCGCTCGCGCTCGCTCTCTCGCTCGCGCTCGCTCTCTCGCTCGCTCGCTCGCTCTCTCGCGCTCGCGCTCTCGCTCTCTCGCTCGCTCGCTCGCTCTCTCTCGCTCGCGCTCGCTCTCTCGCTCGCTCGCTCGCTCTCCTCGCGCTCGCGCTCTCGCTCTCTCGCTCTCTCGCGCTCGCGCTCTCTCGCGCTCGCGCTCGCTCGCTCTCTCGCGCTCGCGCTCTCGCTCTCTCGCTCGCTCTCTCGCTCTCTCGCGCTCGCGCTCGCTCTCTCGCGCTCGCTCTCTCGCGCTCGCTCTCGCGCTCGCTCTCTCGCTCGCTCTCGCTCTCTCTCTCGCGCTCGCTCTCGCTCGCTCTCGCTCTCTCTCTCGCGCTCGCTCTCGCTCGCTCTCTCGCTCGCGCTCGCTCTCTCGCGCTCGCGCTCGCTCTCTCGCTCGCTCGCTCTCTCGCGCTCGCTCTCTCGCGCTCGCTCTCTCGCGCTCGCTCTCTCGCGCTCGCTCTCTCGCGCTCGCTCTCTCGCGCTCGCTCTCTCGCGCTCGCTCTCTCGCGCTCGCTCTCTCGCTCGCGCTCGCTCTCTCGCGCTCGCTCTCTCGCTCGCTCTCTCGCTCGCGCTCGCTCTCGCGCTCGCTCGCTCGCTCTCTCGCGCTCGCTCTCTCGCTCGCGCTCGCTCGCTCGCTCTCTCGCGCTCGCTCTCTCGCTCGCGCTCTCTCGCTCGCGCTCGCTCGCTCGCGCTCGCTCTCTCGCTCGCTCTCTCGCGCTCGCTCTCTCGCTCGCTCTCTCGCGCTCGCTCTCTCGCTCGCGCTCGCTCTCTCGCTCGCGCTCGCTCTCTCGCGCTCGCTCGCTCTCGCGCTCGCGCTCGCTCTCTCGCGCTCGCTCTCTCGCGCTCGCTCTCTCGCTCGCTCTCTCGCGCTCGCTCTCTCGCTCGCTCTCTCGCTCGCGCTCGCTCTCTCGCTCGCTCTCTCGCTCGCTCTCGCTCGCGCTCGCTCTCTCGCTCGCGCTCGCTCTCTCGCGCTCGCTCTCTCGCGCTCGCTCTCTCGCGCTCGCTCTCTCGCTCGCGCTCGCTCGCCTCGCTCTCTCTCGCGCTCGCTCGCTCGCTCGCGCTCGCTCGCTCGCTCTCTCGCGCTCGCTCGCTCGCTCGCGCTCGCTCTCTCGCGCTCGCTCTCTCGCTCGCTCTCTCGCGCTCGCTCTCTCGCTCGCTCTCTCGCTCGCTCTCTCGCGCTCGCTCTCTCGCGCTCGCTCTCTCGCGCTCGCTCTCTCGCGCTCGCTCTCTCGCGCTCGCTCTCTCGCGCTCGCTCTCTCGCGCTCGCTCTCTCGCTCGCTCTCTCGCGCTCGCTCTCTCGCGCTCGCTCTCTCGCGCTCGCTCTCTCGCTCGCTCTCTCTCGCGCTCGCTCTCTCGCGCTCGCTCTCGCTCTCTCGCGCTCGCTCTCTCGCTCGCTCTCTCGCTCTCTCGCGCTCGCTCTCGCAGTATTATGAATACACAGTAAACGCAGTATTATGAATACACAGTAAAACGCAGTATTATGAATACACAGTAAACGCAGTATTATGAATACACAGTAAACGCAGTATTATGAATACACAGTAAACGCAGTATTATGAATACACAGTAAACGCAGTATTATGAATACACAGTAAACGCAGTATTATGAATACACAGTAAAACACAGTATTATGAATACACAGTAAACGCAGTATTATGAATACACAGTAAACGCAGTATTATGAATACACAGTAAACGCAGTATTATGAATACACAGTAAACACAGTATTATGAATACACAGTAAACACAGTATTATGAATACACAGTAAACGCAGTATTATGAATACACAGTAAACGCAGTATTATGAATACACAGTAAACACAGTATTATGAATACACAGTAAACGCAGTATTATGAATACACAGTAAACGCAGTATGGAGGCAACACTCACCGAACAGGTAGATCATGCCCACGGCTCCTCCGACCCCCATTAAAGCCGCCAGTCTAAGAACTATCTTCTTAGCGTAGGCCGTGTTGTCATTCTGCTTCTTCTCCTGCTTCTGTTCTCCCTCCTTCTCCCCCTCACCAGGCTGGCCCTAAACAACAACAACAACAACAACAACAACAACAAGATATTAAAATATATTAATATTGTGTTTAGGGGATGTAGCCTGAATGAGTGGTGATGAATACTACCCGATTACATCCTAACACTTAAAGGTGGGGTAGGTACTCCAGAAACACGTTGTTATATCTCCATTCTTACCCACCTTTGAGTCAAACACAGATCACTTTATATATATCATTGTTTTGATTTAAATGGTGTGCAGGAGGACGCTGGCCCTGGACAATAACAACAATTTAAAACAGTGTACGCTACTAGCGCTACCTCACAGGATGTATTTTACTTTTCATTTCAAGCTACTGCGCCAATTTTTTGTAAGGTTTATACTACACTATGATTACATGTTTAGTAGATTGGTATATTAGAGAGTATTATCGTCTTTGCTGGATATTTCATAGTGTGTGTGTGTGTGTGTGTGTGTGTGTGTGTGCGTGTGTCTCATGTATAAATCTGGGGATTTAGCCTGAAAGTTGTGTTAAATACGACCCGATTACATCCTAATTCCTAAATCAAACACAGTTCAAGTCAAGACCAGATGTATGTTGAATATATTGAATTTTACAAATTAAATGCCGTTTCAAATGTATGTTTACTTGCTGCCTTTGTTTATGTAACACGGAGCTGCGGTGATGCAAGAAGAATATTACTTTTGGTCCGATGATATCAAGCATCACCTCATCATTGATAGTAGGGTTTTTTTTAATAAGAATTGGTTTCCTTAAATAGTAATCTCTTGGTTATTTTGGGATTAACCAATTAACCTTTTGGTCTATAAATAGGTAAATACGAAAGATCCAATCAAAGTGTCCCCAAGAATAGAGCGATGTCTTGAAAAAGGGCTCAAGTAGATGAAATATCACAATATGTTTGACCACAACACTGTCGGGTTGACTATTGAAGCTTTCAAAAAAAAGGTAATCATCAAGATAATCATCATTAATGCATATCATCTGATTAATTGGGTAAACAATTAAGACTGTCAACTGTTATGCAACAGTGTGGGGACATACAAGGGGTTCACTCGTCTTATTTTGGGGTCATATATTAAACATACATCATTACATATCTTAATTACACAGTTTCTTATGTTAAAATAGACATTACTGAAGGGAAGAAGAAGAAGGTATCAGCTGATGACAAACTTCTGAACTGTGGTGCAAGTCATTGTTTTTGTCATTTATTTGACATGTTACCCAAATAATCTGTCTTTCAGTCACATGTGGTCAGTGTGCTGCAGATCTTTGGGTTTCCGGGTGGGTCTCATAAGAAGTAAAGGCGGAGAGGACAGGGGAGAAAAGGGGGTGGGGGTCTGTTATGACCTTCAAACCAAACAAACATTGGCTGTCATCACAGTTTATCTAGCAGCTGCTGATTTACAGATAACATGGAGCTCTATGAAGGACAGATAGTTTAATATGAGTGTCTTTGAGGAGCTAAAACTAGCCCTAATGATGTCAGTGAGCTATAGAGATAAGGCTAACATGATGCTAACTCTTACAGCTAACCAGTGTAAGACAGCTTTATTTTAACTCATTATTCTGTTGGTAAATGTAACACACAGTCACAAGTAAAACCTGTTAAACTAACGTGTCTCTAACATGTGTAGAGATACACCTGTAAAAACGCATGCTATTAAGATGCTAACCTGTTAGCAACCCTAATCTCAGGTTCATTCATTCAGAAAACACGCAAAATGCAGTCGAATTATTACATTAATAGAGTTGGCATTTAATTGTGACAAATAACACAGAGTATTAAACCATTAAAGTTGGTCATGTGTTGAATATAAGCTACATATTAAGATGTAAACTAGCTTTTAAGCCTAACCTACAAGCTAGAAATGTCAGAGAAGTGGCTTCGATTTTATTTACACGGGCATCTCGTGTGGGCGGGGTTGCATTCGATGTGATGTTAACGCTATCCCCGCCCGCCACGCCGGTAATTACATCGAGCTAAAATAAGTAGGTTATCTGTCCCCACCTGACTCTGCTGCTGGAGCTTCGTCTGTAAAATAGCCTGAGCCAATCCGCCCGTAGCACTGCTATTCCCGACTGGAGGCTTGTCCGTTGAGAGGGTCCGGACCAGGTCCAGCACAGCCGGGGAAGAGGCACCTTCTGCCCGGTTCCTGAGCCTCAGGAGGCCCCTGGTCGTCCGCAAACACATGGGGAACACAGTCGACATGTTGGAGGTTTCAGCTTCAGCACGGTGCCCGGCGGAATGTAATGTGAAAAGGACAAAGGCTCCTGATTGGCTGCAGGAAGTAGGAGTGACAGGCAAGAGGAGGGTTCAGAGCAGCGATAGGCCACATAGGAGCAAGGGGAGGGCGGGCGCTATGGTGTCTTGACCAATCAGAAGCAAGTGTGAGTGTGACCTTCGATTGCAACATAAGACTGCCATGTTTGTTTGGGGCAAAATTACCCAAAGTCTGCTCAGTTATGTCACCTGTATAATAATTTGATTTTTTAAAGTTAAAGCACTCTCCAACAAGACAACTTTAAATGTCATGGATCATATATATATATATATATATATATTATATCTATTATAATAACTATACTTTTACAATATATTGTATTATACTACTGTAGCCTATGTTATACCCGAATGTAGTTTAAATATTTAAATTATACTCTATTGTGTTATATTGCTGTACATTATGCCACCTTATATCATACTAATGTCATAATTCATCACCTGTATCTCCAAAACGTGTTCAAAACCCTTAGATATCGTGTTATCTATAATTACTCCAAGCAATTCAGCAATTTTATATTATTTTAATTAACTTTATCCAGACGAGACCTCTATAACACACATTTACAAAATGCAATCCAATAAAAAGGAACACATTTTTAAGAAGAAATCTTTTTTTAAAGTGCTTTTTGGTAATGTTTTTCTTGTCATTCTCACCTCCAGCGAATTGAGTGGACACTAAATATAACCCACCTTGTATGAAGACATTTCAATGACTGTCTTTTGAATCATAATATGTATCTCCTGTTTGTTTATTAGGGGTTTAGCAGAATGCCATTACTGTGTGTGCTCTGCCCTCAAGTGACCAAAGGCAACAACTGCATCCATTTCAGAAAACAAATATATCATTACAACTATATTTTATTTTGATATAACAACAACTACAAGTGAATCTTAACAGCCGAAGAAAATAGCAAACGATACCAAACATGAGTATGACTAAAGAAGCCACATACAAGTGAGCGAGTAATATTATTGATTATTCATAGGATAAGATATAACGTATTAAACCCCAAAATAAATGATTCCTTCAGAGATTGCTCGAAAATCACCACAACATCAGAAAGGAAAACAATAGTGTTGAAGTGTACAATCATCAATCAATCAATCAATCAATCAATCAATCAATCGATCAATCAATCAATCAATCAATCGATCAATCAATCAATCGATCAATGTTTATCTATAGCCCAATATCACAAATGTTACATTTCGTCTCAGTGGACTTCACAGTGTGTACAGAATATCAGTATGACTATACGACACCCTCTGTCCTCAGACCCTCTGTCCTCAGACCCTCTGTCCTCAGACCCTCTGTCCTTAGACCCTCTGTCCTCAGACCCTCTGTCCTCAGACCCTCTGTCCTCAGACCCTCTGACCTTAGACCCTCACATCGTACAAGGAAACACTTCCAGAGTAACCCACAGTTTAAGGGAACATGGAGAAACCTCAGGGAGAGCAGCAGAGGAGGGATCCTCTCCAGGACGGACAGACGTGCAATAGATGCCGTGTGTGACATTGAAAAGATAATACATTTGCAACATAGGTAGTCCAGATGTTTGGAAATGCATGTGTGTATAATAGGAAGATGAGTCCACGAGGATATCCATCCAGGACCGATGTTCCAGGACCACAGCCACGACTCAAGATCCAGGACACAGGACCGCAGGATCATCCATGACTCCGGATCCCGGCGTATATAGACACCAAGAAGAAAGACATGTGGGGAAGCTGGGTTAATGGGAACATGAGAGGACACAGGGACAGACAGAGAGAAGGAAGAAGGAAGAAGTCCCCCGACAAACTAAGCCTATATCAGCAAAACTAGGGGCTGAATCTAATCAGCCCTAACTATAAGCTTTATCAAAAAGGAAGGTCTTCAGCGCACTCTTAGAAAACGGATAGGGTGTCTGCCGCCCGAACACAAACTGTACAATGAGTTATATACTGTGCACATGAGCAGCAGTGTGTTTAGGCATTACACATTGCATAAAGTACAGTCTTAATAAAATCCCACTACAGTATTTTACGGCCAGTTATTTTGTGAGGGGGCCCAATAAATACAGGACGAAAAAGACAAAGACAGCATGAAGTAATTGTGCATAAGAAAACAATGCAATACAGTTATTGGTATTTGTTTCATTACACATATTTATTTCAGATACTTATAGGTACAGTGTGTACGCTCTAATGCAGGGGTCTCCAACCCTTTTTAGGATGAGAGCTACTTTCAAAATATAAAACAAGTCGTGAGCTATTACATATCTTAATTACACAGTTTCTTATGTTAAAATAGACATTACTGAAGGGAAGAAGAAGGTATCAGCCTCACCTCACATCCTCTAGGGGGGTCCTCACATCCTCTAGGGTGTACCTCACATTCTCTAGGGGGGTCCTCACATCCTCTAAGGCGGGTCCTCACATCCTCTAGGGTGTACCTCACATTCTCTAGGGGGGTCCTCACATTCTCTAGGGGGGTCCTCACATCCTCTAGGGTGTACCTCACATTCTCTAGGGGGGACCTCACATCCTCTAGGGGGGTCCTCACATCCTCTAGGGGGGTCCTCACATTCTCTAGGGGGGTCCTCACATCCTCTAAGGCGGGTCCTCACATCCTCTAGGGTGTACCTCACATTCTCTAGGGGGGTCCTCACATCCTCTAGGGGGGTCCTCACATCCTCTAGGGGGGACCTCACATCCTCTAGGGGGGTCCTCACATCCTCTAGGGGGGACCTCACATCCTCTAGGGGGATCCTCACATCCTCTAGGGGGGACCTCACATCCTCTAGGGGCGACCTCACATCCTCTAGGGGGGACCTCACATCCTCTAGGGGCGACCTCACATCCTCTAGGGGGGTCCTCACATCCTCTAGGGGGGTCCGGGGGCATGCTCCCCAGCGAAGATAAATGTTGAGGTGAAATGCATCCACACTTCTATACATTTTTGACGAGGAGTAAATTATATGAAATCAAATGTTGGCAGTGCTAAACATTGCCAGACCAAAACAAATGTTCTTTACAATCTCCAGAAGATGTTGGTCGGGAGGGATGATGGTCTGTTTCTAAAACGCTTTCTAGCACGTGAAGACCAAGCTGCCCATCACACTCAAGCTTTGTAAACATTTCATTGAGACACCACATGACCACAAATAATTCCCAGCTTGTGAACATTAGGCAAAACAGAGCAAAAGCTCGTGTGGATATATCGTATCAAACATCATGTATTCATTTCAGCAGCAGGGAGACTTGTTGCTTTGGGTCTCGTGTTTCTTTTCATTCTCAACTCATCGTTGCTCTGACTTGCTCCTCTGCCGCCCTCCAGTGGCCACAAGGCACAACAGGTACTTAGACATTACAGCACGTAGCTCCAAAGCACACTGTGTTTCCTTCTGAACACGCACTTGCACTACTAAAGCTCTAAACATGGCACAGGAACACAACTATAAACTATGTACAATACAATAGGGAAGATGGTACAATACGAATGCTCTGCTGACAGTGAGCAGAGATGTGTTTCGATGTGTGGGCATAACGTACAGGGGAATAGTCAAACGACCGCCACAAGGCCTTTCTATGGCCCTGCATAGGAACAGACCACAGCTCTGATCTAGGAGATCTTGCTGAGCAACAATTGCTGAATAGGTTTAACAGAAAGCATCTTTCAAATGAGACTTTCAGAATAAAGAGAAATGATGCCTCTTGTTCAAACATTCTGCCCTCCAGACTGACTCTTTTGACTTTCTTAATGTCGCTCCAGCAAAGCCTTGCACCCTGATGCTAAATGACTACTTCTTCCACCAGCTCAACAGACAGAGAGTCCCTCATCATCCCCTTGAGATGACGTTGTCTTTAAAGTGTGCTATATAAATCAAATGTATTATTATTATTATTATTATTATTATTATTATTATCATGAACGCAGGAGGCTGGCTGTATATCTGAACTCGCGCCCTCATCATCCTCTTCATCATCTTGCACTTGTGCTCAGCTGCTGCTGATAGTGCTTGTAGCAGCGCTGCTGCCAAAAGATCTCTCAATTTGCGACATTTCTATGCTTCACCTGCGAGTGACTTCACCTTTTCCTTTTCCTTTTCTTTGATTTGTATCCATGTTTTTTCATTCTCCCTGTCTGCCGCGGCGTCTACCCTGCTGAAAAACCAGCTTAGACCAACTGAGCTGGCCAGGCTGGTCAACCAGGCCGACCAGCTGGCCAGGATGGCTGGTTTGGCTGGTTTGGCTGGTGCTCCAGCCAAACCAGCCAAACCAGCCATCCTGGCCGGCTACAAAAATGCTGGTCACCAGCATCCATCTATCACCAGTTTATGTTTAATAATATTATTACATATACCATGCTGGGAGCTTACCAGGATTCCAGGTGACCAGCATACATTAAATACTGGTATGATTATTTAAACCAGAGAACATACATATATTACGAAGATTCATTGTGTCATGTATTCTGGTATCTACCAAAATAAAGACATTGTATCGTGTTCATAACAGCATTTAAATTGAATAAATAGCTAGTTAATATAATAAAATACACAGTAACAATACAAATAACAACCAACCTGCAAATCAACCTACACATCAACATAAATATATGATCTAAAACAGGTGCATTTGATTTAAAATAAAAGTGATAAATAGAATTCAATATTGAAATGGTAACAAAAACAGTAACACTATGCATGATAAGGAAAAGGCAACAAAGAAAGTGTTTTTGTTTTTCCTTGTTCACGTCCATAATGTTTCCCGTTGTGTAGCTTCCAGCCTTTCCCAATCTGGCCTGCACTTCTGTCTGTTGAAGCCACTTCTTGAAGCAAACTGAAAAGAAATGTACAGATATAAGTACTCTGTAAAAAGAAAACTTGACATGTACGTTAACAGTTGGGCTGCTGTGGTTGCCAGAACCGTTAAAGTATGGTCAAAAACATTACAAATTACAGTCGGTAGACGTTACAGTCAACAATTGCTTATGGTGAATTACAATGGCAAACACAATAGAGCTAGTGTACACGGTGCGGCTGTATTATCTGGGAAATAGAAGAATCGGATCAGGATTCGGTATTGGCAGACAATCAATATCAAATGAATCGGATCATTATTAGCATCTGATCACCTTTGTCGACTTGCAGCCTAAATACAAAGATAACTCCACTCCTCTCCTACCACTCTTACCGCTAATGAGCATTGGTAGAACTAGTGTCCGAGTCATAGGGTCCAGAACTGACTGAAGACATGTGGAACAGAGTCATAGGGTCCAGAACTGACTGAAGACATATGGAACAGAGTCTTAGGGTCCAGAACTGACTGAAGACAGGTGGAACAGTCATAGGGTCCAGAACTGACTGAAGACATGTGGAACAGAGTCATAGGTCCAGAACTGACTGAAGACATGTGGAACAGAGTCATGGGGATCCAGAACTGACTGAAGACATGTGGAACAGAGTCATAGGGTCCAGAGCTGACTGAAGACATGTGGAACAGAGTCATGGGGTCCAGAACTGACTGAAGACATGTGGAACAAAGTCATGGGGTCCATAACTGACTGAATACATGTGGCACAGACTCATAGGGTCCAGAACTGACTGAAGACATGTGGAACAGAGTCATGGGGTCCATAACTGACTGAAGACACGTGGCACAGACTCATAGGGTCCAGAACTGACTGAAGACATGTGGAACAGAGTCATGGGGTCCAGAACTGACTGAAGACATGTGGAACAGAGTCATAGGGTCCAGAACTGACTGAAGACATGTGGAACAAAGTCATGGGGTCCAGAACTGACTGAAGACATGTGGAACAGAGTCATGGGGTCCAGAACTGACTGAATACACGTGGAACAGACTTATAGGGTCCAGAACTGACTAAAGACATGTGGAACAGAGCCATAGGGTCCAGAACTGATTGAAGACATGTGGAACAGAGTCATGGGGTCCAGAACTGACTGAAGACATGTGGATCTGATTCATGGGGTCCAGAACTGACTGAAGACAGGTGGAACAGTCATAGGGTCCAGAACTGACTGAAGACATGTGGAACAGAGTCATAAGGTCCAGAACTGACTGAAGACATGTGGAACAGAGTCATATAATCCAGAACTGACTGAAGACATGTGGAACAGAGTCATATAATCCAGAACGGACTGAAGACATGTGGAACAGAGTCATGGGGTCCAGAACTGACTGAAGACATGTGGAACAAAGTCATGGGGTCCATAACTGACTGAATACACGTGGCACAGACTCATAGGGTCCAGAACTGACTGAAGACATGTGGAACAGAGTCATGGGGTCCATAACTGACTGAAGACATGTGGCACAGACTCATAGGGTCCAGAACTGACTGAAGACATGTGGAACAGAGTCATGGGGTCCAGAACTGACTGAAGACATGTGGAACAGAGTCATAGGGTCCAGAACTGACTGAAGACATGTGGAACAGAGTCATGGGGTCCAGAACTGACTGAAGACAGGTGGAACAGAGTCACGGGGTCCAGAACTGACTGAAGACATGTGGAACAGAGTCATGGGGTCCAGAACTGACTGAAGACATGTGGAACAGAGTCTTAGGGTCCAGAACTGACTGAAGACATGTGAACAGAGTCATAGGGTCCAGAACTGACTGAAGACATGTGGAACAGAGTCATAGGGTCCAGAACTGACTGAAGACATTTGGAACAGAGTCATAGGGTCCAGAACTGACTGAAGACATGTGGAACAGAGTCATAGATCCAGAACTGACTGAAGACATGTGGAACAGAGTCATAGGGTCCAGAACTGACTGAAGACATGTGGAACAGAGTCATGGGGTCCAGAACTGACTGAAGACATGTGGAACAAAGTCATGGGGTCCAGAACTGACTGAAGACATGTGGAACAGAGTCACGGGGTCCAGAACTGACTGAAGACATGTGGAACAGAGTCATAGGGTCCAGAACTGACTAAAGACATGTGGAACAGAGCCATGGGGTCCAGAACTGACTGAAGACATGTGGAACAGAGTCATGGGGTCCAGAACTGACTGAAGACATGTGGATAAAGTCATGGGGTCCAGAACTGACTGAAGACAGGTGGAACAAAGTCATGGGGTCCAGAACTGACTGAAGACATGTGGAACAGAGCCATAGGGTCCAGAACTGATTGAAGACATGTGGAACAGAGTCATGGGGTCCAGAACTGACTGAAGACATGTGGATCTGATTCATGGGGTCCAGAACTGACTGAAGACAGGTGGAACAGTCATAGGGTCCAGAACTGACTGAAGACATGTGGAACAGAGTCATAAGGTCCAGAACTGACTGAAGACATGTGGAACAGAGTCATATAATCCAGAACTGACTGAAGACATGTGGAACAGAGTCATGGGGTCCAGAACTGACTGAAGACATGTGGAACAAAGTCATGGGGTCCATAACTGACTGAATACACGTGGCACAGACTCATAGGGTCCAGAACTGACTGAAGACATGTGGAACAGAGTCATGGGGTCCATAACTGACTGAAGACACGTGGCACCGACTCATAGGGTCCAGAACTGACTGAAGACATGTAGAACAGAGTCATGGGGTCCAGAACTGACTGAAGACATGTGGAACAGAGTCATAGGGTCCAGAACTGACTGAAGACATGTGGAACAGAGTCATATAATCCAGAACTGACTGAAGACAGGTGGAACAGAGTCACGGGGTCCAGAACTGACTGAAGACATGTGGAACAGAGTCATGGGGTCCAGAACTGACTGAAGACATGTGGAACAGAGTCTAAGGGTCCAGAACTGACTGAAGACATGTGTAACAGAGTCATAGGGTCCAGAACTGACTGAAGACATGTGGAACAGAGTCATAGGGTCCAGAACTGATTGAAGACATGTGGAACAGAGTCATGGGGTCCAGAACTGACTGAAGACATGTGGATCTGATTCATGGGGTCCAGAACTGACTGAAGACAGGTGGAACAGTCATAGGGTCCAGAACTGACTGAAGACATGTGGAACAGAGCCATAGGGTCCAGAACTGATTGAAGACATGTGGAACAGAGTCATGGGGTCCAGAACTGACTGAAGACATGTGGATCTGATTCATGGGGTCCAGAACTGACTGAAGACAGGTGGAACAGTCATAGGGTCCAGAACTGACTGAAGACATGTGGAACAGAGTCATAAGGGTCCAGAACTGACTGAAGACATGTGGAACAGAGTCATATATCCAGAACTGACTGAAGACATGTGGAACAGAGTCATATAATCCAGAACTGATTGAAGACATGTGGAACAGAGTCATGGGGTCCAGAACTGACTGAAGACATGTGGAACAAAGTCATGGGGTCCATAACTGACTGAAGACACGTGGCACAGACTCATAGGGTCCAGAACTGACTGAAGACATGTGGAACAGAGTCATGGGGTCCAGAACTGACTGAAGACATGTGGAACAGAGTCATAGGGTCCAGAACTGACTGAAGACATGTGGAACAGAGTCATGGGGTCCAGAACTGACTGAAGACATGTGGAACAGAGTCATAGATCCAGAACTGACTGAAGACATGTGGAACAGAGCCATAGGGTCCAGAACTGACTGAATACATGTGGAACAGAGTCATGGGGTCCAGAACTGACTGAAGACATGTGGAACAAAGTCATGGGGTCCAGAACTGACTGAAGACATGTGGAACAGAGTCATGGGGTCCAGAACTGACTGAAGACAGGTGGAACAAAGTCATGGGGTCCAGAACTGACTGAAGACATGTGGAACAGAGTCATGGGGTCCAGAACTGACTGAAGACACATGGAACAGACTCATAGGGTCCAGAACTGACTGAAGACAGGTGGAACAAAGTCATGGGGTCCAGAACTGACTGAATACACGTGGAACAGACTTATAGGGTCCAGAACTGACTGAAGACATGTGGAACAAAGTCATGGGGTCCAGAACTGACTGAAGACATGTGGAACAGAGTCATGGGGTCCAGAACTGACTGAAGACATGTGGAAAAAAGTCATGGGGTCCAGAACTGACTGAAGACAGGTGGAACAAAGTCATGGGGTCCAGAACTGACTGAAGACATGTGGAACAGAGTCATGGGGTCCAGAACTGACTGAAGACACATGGAACAGACTCATAGGGTCCAGAACTGACTGAAGACAGGTGGAACAAAGTCATGGGGTCCAGAACTGACTGAAGACATGTGGAACAGAGTCATAGGGGTCCAGAACTGACTGAAGACATGTGGAACAGAGTCATGGGGTCCAGAACTGACTGAAGACACATGGAACAGAGTCATGGGGTCCAGAACTGTCAGTCTCTGTGGATGAAATCTGTGCAGTAACGTGTATCTCAGACCATTTACCGGTTCTGTTTACAACTTCGATCTCTTCCGCAGGAGTCGAATCACGTGCCCCTGCGCATCGTCTGCGTTCAATTAACCCCTTGACTGCCTCACAGTTCTCTGATGTTTTTAATGATTCCCTGATCTGTAAATTAGAGGTGAACTGTGCTTTTAATGCTGATGAGCTTATCTCCATGTTTGACTCGACATGTACACTAATACTGGATTCTGTTGCTCCTTTTACGCTTAGACGCAGCAAAGTTCTCTCAGAGCCGTGGCTCAATGACTGCATTCGTGCTCTCAGACGCACCTGCAGGCGTGCAGAGAGAAAATGGAAAAAGGATAAACTCCATATCTCCCTAGAAATCCTTCGTGCTTGCCTTTCCGACTACCAGACGGCAGTCAAAGCAGCCAAGACAGAGCACATTTCTCTGTTCATCTCCAAAAACAGCCATAAACCTCAGGATCTTTTTAATGTCCTCAACTCGATCATTAATCCCTGTGATGTTTCTTCTATTGTGCCATCGACTACTCTCTGTGATAGGTATCTGCTCTTAGGCTAGCCCACACTAGTGCTACCCCAGATCCTGCTCCTGTGCGCTGCTGTCCTCGAGCACTTTGAGCCTGTATCCCTCTCTTCTCTCTCGGATGTAGTCAAGCACCTGCGGCCGACAAACTGCCCCTCAGACAGGATTCCCTCTCGCTTCCTTAGAGATGTTTTTGAATCAGTTGGAGCAAGTGTTGTATTGCTTGTAAACACCTCTCTTAGCTCAGGATGTGTCCCAGCTGCCTTCAAACATGCCGTGGTGCAGCCACAACTTAAAAGGAAAAATCTCGACCCCTCCATTCTCGCACATTTTAGGCCCATCTCACAGCTACCTTTTTTATCTAAAGCCCTGGAGCGAGTAGTCTACGTCCAGCTGCAGTCGTTCTTAACCACGCATGGCATCCATGAACAGTTTCAGTCTGGCTTCAAACCCATGCACAGCACTGAAACAGCCCTTTGAAGAGTTTGTAATGATCTGCTCCTAGCAGTGGCGGTTCTAGATCACTTTGAGTGGGGGGCCAGGCTGGGGCCAGTTATTTTGTGAGGGGGGCCCAATAAATACAGGACGAAAAAGACAAAGACAGCATGAAGTAATTGAGCATAAGAAAACAATGCAATACAGTTATTGGTATTTGTTTCATTACACATATTTATTTCAGATACTTATAGGTACAGTGTGTACGCTCTAATGCAGGGGTCTCCAACCTTTTTAGGATGAGAGCTACTTTCAAAATATAAAACAAGTCGTGAGCTACTTTTACTCCTCTTTTGTTGTTTTTTGCAGTGTACATATTTAGCACTTTTTAATATTATTATATGCTACCTTTACCCTTTGTGTGCCGTTTGGGTCTGTGGGACCCGTTTTCAGTGTTTACTAAAAGAACGTGTATGCAATTTAATTATTTTAACCTGCTTTATTTAGGGGTGGACCTCACATCCTCTAGGGGGGTCCTCACATTCTCTAGGGGGGACCTCACATCCTCTAGGGGGGACCTCACATCCTCTAGGGGGGACCTCACATCCTCTAGGGGGGACCTCACATCCTCTAGGGGGGACCTCACATCCTCCAGGGGGGTCCGGGGGCATGCCCCCGGGAAGATGTTTTTTTAAATATTGAAGTGAAATGCATCAATCTGGTGCACTTTGAGCACCAAATGAATTCATGGATACAGCTCTCAACACGCGATGAAAGAGAGCTGTATACTTTTCAATCATCCAAACATCTTTGGAATGTGATTACAACCAATAACAAATCATTTAAACTTGTTTATTCTTATCTTATGTTACCTAGTTAGGATTCTTTCTTTTTATTTATGCGTATTTTACGAATCATTCCCCTTTTAAACTGTTTTTAATTTTTGTTACTGTCTTATAGTACACATTGGAATGATTTCTTACTTTATTTTTTAGGTGTGCTCTCTCTAATGGGTCCGACTAGAATTACAAATATCGTTAGTCCCACCTATTCCGTCAGCCAAGAAATCGTTTAATCATAATCATCATTTTCCCCCCTAATTCACCTCTCGTATTGTGTTGCCACACGGACCCTTTAGTGGGAACACCTGTAGCGTTAGCTCCCATTCCTGCTATCTCTTCAAGCAGAGCAGTTGATGTGTTAACCTCTCTGTGATTAATGGATAATAAAGATTGGAACTCTGTTCTTAATACACCGCCTCCGACTTCCTTTTCCTGGCACTACACTGGTGACCCCGACGTTTCCGAGAAAGTTTCCGGGAAATTAACGAGCATGGCTGAACGCGATGTGTTCGTAAAGCTGCCGGAATTCTGGGAGCACACCGCGGAGGCATGGTTCGCACATGTGGAGGCGCACTTCGCCTGCCGACAGGTCCATGACGGGGACCTGAAATACTACCATGTGGTAGCAGCGCTGGGCAGCTCTACGTCGTCCAGGTTGGTGGGATTCATCGCAGCCCCCCCACATCATGGCAAATATGAGGCGATTAAGGCCCTTCTCCTTAAGACATTTAGCTTATCTGCTAAGGAGAGGGCCCGCCAGTTACTTGACATTCAAGGCCTAGGAGACAGCAAGCCATCACAGCTAATGGAGAAAATGCTAAATCTGCTCGGGGGGGGAAGATCCCCGGATTTTATTCACGGAGATTTTCCTGCGTCACTTGCCTCCCCGGGTACAGACGGCGCTGGCCAACACGCCTGTCACGGAGCCCCGTGCTTTGGCTGAGGAAGCAGATTTTTTCCTGGCTACACAACAGCCCGGTGCAGAGACGTTAGCCGCGACGCTCAGCGGCCCACCTGCAGTCAAGAAAGTGTGGCGGAGGCCGGACACGGCTGTGGCGAGCCGGCGCGGAGACGCCGGAGAGTGCGTTTCCCACGCACGTTTCGGGACAAGGGCGAAGAGATGCATCGCTCCGTGCAGCTACAAACCCCCGGGAAACGGAGGGACCGGAGCTCAGTCGTGGCTCTGAGCGTCGGCGGCACGTGCAGGCTCCTCTTCGTCAGCGACAGCGTTTCGGGGAGCCTGTTTCTGTGTGACACGGGCGCTCAACGGAGCGTAGTTCCAGCGTCGAGTGAAGACGTCGCCCAGGGAGGGCACGGACCGCGATTGACGACGGCTAACGGCGGTCCCATTCGCACGTACGCCGTGAGGCCTATGTGTTTGTGCATCGGAGGACAGCGTTTCAGCTGGGATTTTGTGACAGCGGACATTTCTTTTCCCCTCCTCGGAGCGGATTTTTTGTGTGCTCATGGACGTTAAGAATAGGCGTTTGATTGATGCCTTAACGTTTTCTTCCCTCGTGTGCACACTTGGCAGCGCAGCGTACGACGGGCTCGCAGGCTCGCTGTCAGGGGCAGACATGTTTCTCAGACTGTTGGCCGAGTTTCCAGACCTGTCGCTACCCACCTTCTCTGCGCTTACCACTAAGCATGGCGTGGAACACCACGTCACTACCGGGGGGCCTCCTGTCTAGGCCAGGGCCCGGCGGTTGAACCCTTCTAAGCTGGCTGTAGCGAGGGCGGAGTTCGCAACCATGGAGCGCCTGGGCATTGTCCGCCGCTCCGACAGTCCTTGGGCTTCCCACGTCGTTCCCAAACCGAACGGCGGGTTCCGGCCGTGCGGGGATTACCGCCGACTCAACGACGCCACTACGCCTGACCGCTATCAGGTGCCGCACATTCAGGACATTTTCGGCTCATCTGGCCGGGACGGGGGTGTTTTCCAAGGTGGACCTGGTGCGTGGATACCACCAGGTGCCCATGCACCCCCTGGACATTCCCAAGACATCACGCGGCCGCTGTATGAAGCGTTGAAAGGCAAGACCCCCGTCCAGGAGATCGACTGGACAGCAGAGGTGGACGGCGCTTTTGCTGAGGTCAAGACCGCGTTGGCTCAGGCGGCTTTGCTGGCACACCCATCATCTACGGCTCCCATCTCCATCACCACGGACGCATCGGACTAGGCGGTCGGTGCAGTGCACGAGCAGTGGGTGGAGGGCGCTTGGCAGCCACTCGCCTTTTTCAGCCGCCAGCTGACGCCTAGACAACGCAAATACAGAGCCTTTGACCGGGAGCTCCTCGGACTTTATTTGGCCGTGCGGCACTTCCGTTTCATGCTGGAAGGCCGTGAGTTTACGGCGTTTGTCGACCACAAGCCGCTCACCTTCGCCATGTCAAAAGTGGCGGAGCCTTGGTCGGCCCGTCAGCAGCGGCAGCTGTCCTACATATCAGAGTTCACTACGGACATTAAGCACGTGGCTGGCAAGTCGAACCTGGTTGCTGATTGCCTCTCCAGGGTCGTCATCGGTGCCGTCCAGTTGGGCCTGGACTATACTCGCATGGCGGCGGACCAGGTCACAGATCCCGGCGTCCAGGCTCTGAAGGTGGAGAGCCCGGCTGCTTGGAGGACGTGGTGTTTGGCGACGCGGGCATTACTCTCCTGTGTGACGTCTCTACGGGCCTGTCGTCCCTGCCAGCTGGAGGCGTCCTTCGTTCGAGGCTGTGCACGGCCTATCACACCCCGGCGTTAAACCTTCGGTACGTTTGGTAGCGGCGAAGTTCGTTTGGCAAGGACTGAAAAGGGACGTGAGGACTTGGGCCAGGGAGTGCGTGGCTTGTCAACGCGCTAAGGTGCACCGCCGCACAAAGGCCCCGTTGGAGCGTTTCCTGGTGCCTGAGAGGAGGTTTGATCACGTCGACATTGACCTGGTTGGTCCGTTACCTTCCTCTCAGGGGTTTTCCTACCTCCTCACCATGGTGGACAGAACGACCGGTCGTTCCGCTCCGCTCGTTTCGACATCAGCCGCAGACGTTGCCCGGGCCTTCATTGCAACGTGGGTGTGTCGTTTTGGCACCCCGTCAGACATTTCCTCAGACAGGGGCTCTCAGTTCACGTCCGAGCTCTGAACCGCTGTGGCAGGCAGTTTGGGGGTTAAGCTGCACAGGACTACCGCTTACCACCCTCAGGCTAACGGCCTCTGCGAGCGCTTTCATCGCTCCATGACGGCGGCCCTCAAGGCGCCCCTCAAGGCCGGCCTTACGGACGGTAACTGGGTCGACAAGCTGCCCTGGGTGATGCTGGGCCTGAGGACCGCACCTAAGGAAGATCTGCAGTGTTCTACAGCGGAGATGGTCTACGGTCAGCCGCTGAGAGTTCCGGGGGATTTCCTCCCAAATGCATCAGCGAGTTTTTCTGCGTGACGCGGCGGAGGCTTTCGCTCCAGTCCCGACTACTCAGCACGGTGCGCCAGGGTCTCAAGTTCCCGCGGAGCTACGCTCGGCTGGGCACGTCTTCATCCGTCACGACGCACACAGAGGCCCCCTGCAGCCCCCTTACGATGGACCTTTCCGGGTTTTGGAACACGGTGAAAAACACCTGGTGGTCGACATGGGCGGTAAGGCTGAGCACGTCTCGGTTGACCGGGTGAAGGCTGCTCACTTGGACGTGGACCGGCCGGTGGTACCCCCGGCTTTGATTCCTGTCAGGGATTGTGAACCTGTTGTTCCGGTCCCTCCTCTGTCAGGGGCCGCACGGGCGGAGGTCGCTGTACCGACTCCGGTGCGCAGGTCTCGTGGGGGCAGGCGGATTGTTCCTCCCCGGATTTTGTTTACACGTGAATTCTGGGGGGGCTTGTGTGGTGACACGTTATTGGACATAATTCACCTCTCGTACTGTGTTGCCACACGGACCCTTTAGTGGGAACACCTGTCGCGTTAGCTCCCATTCCTGCTAGCTCGTCAAGCAGAGCAGTTGATGTGTTAACCTCTCTGTGATTAATGGATAATAAAGATTGGAACTCTGTTCTGAATACACCGCCTCCGACTCCCTTTTCCTGGCACTCCACTATCATGTTTAATCGTGTTTTATGCCGTTTGATAATAAGACTTGATAATAAGACTTGATAAGTCGCTCGTAAAACACAGGAGGTGTGGAAGCTAAGAACACCATATGTGGTAAATTGTACAGCGAATATAACACAACACATTAGTTGTATTTCCGCTAACTGGTGGATATAGATTTGCTGCGGGGGGGGGTTTGAGACGCACAGGCTGCAGTGGAGACGCTGCGCACAGCTGATCGACAGCTGGGACACAAACCACCAAATACAAAAACATAATTCAGAGCCAGTCGTCATGACTCCACTCCGGAGGGATTCTCCGATCATTTCTTACAGTTTCTCATCAAGGGGGGGGGGTCTCCTGTCCCCGGGACAAACACACTGCCTGAGGAAGGCTATGTGTATTGTTTTTGTCATTAACCTTTTTCGGACCACTTATTTATTTATTTTGGTGACGATCCGACCTCCATGCTGCTACTCTGGTTCAAACGGCATCCACCAAACAATATGATTTATCTCCACCTCCCCAAAATAACCAAAATCTGACACGGTGTGAGATGTCTTTTAGCTGTTCTGTCGTCATTTCCTGCTCTTCTTCATAAAGTCAGTCAGAATGAATGAATGGACGGCCGTTTCTTTGAATATTTATAGGCAAATCTGGGCGTTACGTGAAGCCGCAAAAAGCTGCACCGCATATCGAGTCGGTTGTGATTTATAAAGGGAAACCGGCGTAGGAAGTGCCGTACGCACTTTCCTCGCCGGTACGCAATGTTTGTTGAATCGGAAAATGTCGGAATATTTCTGTACCTATTCTTTGGATTCCTACTACGTAAGCAACCTTCCCACGGGAATCCTACGCACGGCGTTATAAATGAGGCCCCAGGACAGCAGAAAGCATACACATCTTCCGGCGCAGACTGAACACTCATCTCTTTCGACTCCACTTCGAGCAATATAACTGCTAACAGAGTACTTATATACTAATAAAGGGCTGGCTCCTCTAAAGCCAGCTGAGTAGCACTTGAAATGTTTAGCTCTATGAAACCTGATGTACTTTATGATTCTGTTTTCTTAAGTTTGTAAGTATTGTAAGTCCCTTTGGATAAAAGCGTCAGCTAAATGCAATGTAATGTAATGTAATGCCTGTAATTCTACCTTAACGAGGACCAACTTCATCTTCTAATCTATTTGGGGAAACATGGAAAGGTTGGACCATTCAAGATGTTGATTTTTTTTCAATTGTTTTTTAATATAATTTATCTTAACAAAATACAATATTGAAACATTTAAAATTGAATTACGTAATTATTAAATGTTATTTATTATTAATAAATGCAACTATTAAATAATATTTTAGAATGTTATTAAATTAAATACGGTCGTAACTTTTTGTTTTACATTCACGACATTACATTTCGAATTTTTATTTAATTTGTTGATTTTTTATTATTTAAATGCATGACAATATAAAAAAATATATATGCAATTTTCTAATTTAAAGAAAAAGCATTTTTTTTTACATTTTCAAGCCAATTTCATTTTTTACATTAAAAAAAATGGAAATGTTTGGGTAATGTGAGAACAATATGTAGCCTATCATTACTTACTTTTATACACCTTTTAATTTGTATTTTTGTAAAGTGCTATATTCTTATTTATGAATCACTGTATGTTAATAGCTTTGTGACGTCAGCAGAGGGTCAGTGACACAAACTGAATTAAATTAGGAAGAGAGAGAGAGAGGCTCACACACAACATTACCACATTTTTTTGTGGTAATGTTGTGTTTTTCTTGTGGACACTAAATATAACCCAACTTGTATGAAGACATTAAAATTACTGTCTTTTGAATAATAATATGTATCTCCTGTTTTGTGCACAGTAACTTGTGTATTTGTTTATTATTAGGAGTTTAGCAGAATACCATTACTGTGTGTGCACTGCCCTCAAGTGACCAAAGACAAAAACTGCATCCATTTCAAAAAACAAATATATCATTACAACTATATTTTATTTTGATATAACAACAACTAAAAGTGAATCTTAACAGCCGAAGAAAATGGCAAACGATACCAAAACATGAATATGACTAAAGAAGCCAAATAAAATGTAGCTGAGGAACATTATTGATTATTCATAGGATAAGATATAACTTAATAAACCCCAAAATAAATGATACCTTCAGAGATTTCTCAAAAATCACCAACACAGCATCAGAAAGGAAAACAATAGATCAAAAGTGTACAATGAGTTATATACTGTGTTACATGAGCAACAGTGTGTTTAGGCATTACACATTGAATAAAGTACAGTCTCAATAAAATCCCAAAATAAACAGCACATTTTAAAATATAAATATTTCAATAGAGTCACAATAAAGGTGCGCAAAATGTCGTAAAAATAAGAAACTATAGAAATTACAAATGATCACAATATTTAAGGTAGTATTAGCACATACACGTAATTATGCTGTTTTGCCATACAGATGTAGCACCTAATTTCAGACTCCAGTTTACAGCTTCCTGCCTACGACCTGCCTAAGACCAGTATCGAGGAATGTTAAGCCCTCCCACTATTTTTCAAGAGGGCGTTGCCAGATTTTCAATTTCACGTTTTAACCAGGAGATGGCGCTTCATTCATTCATTCATTCCAAATACAGAAAGACAAGTTTCATGGACTTTCAGTTGTGTTTTAGGCGCGTTAATAACGTTTTAATGAAGTTGAATACAGTATATTCATATTTGTCAGTGATTTCATGTCAATTGTGTGTGTGTGTGTGTGTGTGTGTGTGTGTGTGTGTGGGTGTGTGTCTAGAGGTGTGTGTGGTTAAAACACTTTCATGAAGTGAAGGAGGTTTTCCTTCTATAAAACAGCTGTGGGCAGTAGTGAGTGTCACGGACATGAATTCATAGATCAAGGCAGACTGGTGCACACACTCTCCAGGACAGTAGGCGACACGCCCGTTCTAAGCCGTGTCCCTCCCTCCTCACATCCCAAGCTGCATCCCCAAAAAGTGTATTATGTTGTTACATCGTTTCAGATGTTATGTTTCAGTTGTGCTCTGTCTATGTTAAAAAGCCTCGGTCACCTTAATTCATGTAATAAAAACATCTCAGGTCAGTAACACTCAAAGCTAAATGTGCAATACCATGTTTAGCTATGTTACTATTTATAATGTTATTGTTTTTACATCAGAAGATGTACATATTGGAATGATTTCTTAACTTACAGTAGGCTATTTTTTACAATGTGTGTTGGAAGGATTTATTAAATTACTATGAATATTTTTATTGTTGAAGGCTTTTAGAGAAGGGTGAATTATAAGCCTGAATTATATTACATTTTATACCTAAAAACATAAGAGCCACAATAAATAAATCACAATTATTCTAGTTCTTTTTACTTCCTGTATTGCATTCAACCATAGAGGCTTTCAACCCACCAGCTTTTATGGTGTTGTTATGTCACTAACTGTAAGCTTGTCACTCAGAGTAACCTACAGTTAATTAGCTGCTGGAGAAGAAAGATCAGAGAGAGAGCTGTGGTTGATGGGCCATGAGTTGTGTAAATACACAGAGCTGCCGTTTCATTCAGACTGTTTAAAAAACGGTAACAACGGACTATTTTTCTGAGCGGATGCATGTAAATTTAAATCAATACATACAACTATTTTTTAAATCAATAAAAACATTTTCTAAATCCATAAAAGCATTTCAATTAATATCGGGAGTCATGTCGTGACTTTGTTGAGAATGTGGCCGTGTAATAAGTGGGATAATTTGCAGCGACTTGTTCCTTATGGGGAAAATAACACCCTTAAAATATAAATATGTGTAGTGAATTACTGAGTTTAGGCACGTTAATAACGTTTTAATGAAGTTGAATACAGTATATTCATATGTGTCAGTGATTTCATGTCAATTCGGCAAACATAAACATAAATGATCGTGGCGAGATGAAGATTAAATTAGGATTAAAAATCGAGAGCCGGGCTGCATTTCCTCCCGTTCGTTTTTTTTCGACTAAGCAACATTATTCTGTTAAATAACAACATGGTGATGTTTTGTAAATGATTACATGTCTCTTATTTAGCAGAGAGTATGATATCCGTGACATATGGATCTTAACAAAGTTCCGCTGTACATCCAGCGTACTGTATCTGACTTTATTTCACATGAGCTCCAGTGTGGAACCCCACTGCACCCCCTGGTGGATCAATGATCCATTGCAGCTGGCTTCATTATAATTACATTTATTTATCACGGGGGAGGTCTCAAGTCAAGCTGGAGGTTTTCCCTTGAGCGAGGGCAGATCACGTAGCAATCAACGCTCTCGCGTTTCAAACTGTCTGAAATGAAGCGCTACATCTGTATGTGCATTTTTTCCTTAACATAAAGTTGTTGTTTTTTCTGTTTTTGTTTTAACCTGGAAAAGAATAAGTTTAGAAATACAAAAATATCCATTCAGTACTTTATTCTACTTTACATTTGCTGCAACGTCCAAATATCAAAGAAAAAGGTTAATCTCATTTTAAGATCCTCCGCCATCATAACAAACCCCAGGATCTTGTCCGAGTAGGATGCTCTACTTTCTTTTTGTGTATCTGACATTAATGATCCGTAAAGGAGCCCTCCTCCTCCCTTCCTCAGCGCTGGGTCGGAACAACGGGTAGATCCTGGTCCTCTCCCCAAACACTAGTATTTTATTCAGAAATGATGCACCTCCAAAGACGCACCCTGTAAACGAGTAGATCTGAGCCCTCGTGTCCACGTTGTAGAAAGAGACAAACCTTTCTTCCAAATCCACAAACACCCCGACCTTCTGGAGCTTTTTAATCGAAGGCAAGTGGACCGGAGGATTGGAGTTAGCCTGGCATCGTCCCCAATACAACCCCAACGTCCAGCATCCGTTTTCTGGAGTAAGCGACGAGTTGACACCTTTCCTGTTGATGGACTCTCTCACCACTCCCACTTCCCATCCAGTCAGTCCTTCAAGGGATACTTCGTAGTAGATTTTCCCGGAGGAAAACCCCTCATTCCCAAGGACGAAATGGAGCGAGTCGAACCTTTTAGGGTTGTCGCTGATGTTCCTCTTGAAGACTCCATCCCAAACTTGTGTCGCGTCCTCAGAGACGATAAGGGACGGGTGAGCTGTGTTGGGATCCAAAGTCACTTTTACTGCATGTTGCTCCTGGATCTTACCAAGTTCATCGTCAAACAGGGTTTGCTGTTCTTCGAAGACCTCCTCTTCCGTATCCCTCTGAAGGACCTCTCTAATAATCTTGTCCATGTGTTCGTTGAGCGTCTCCTCGATTTTAACCACCGCTCTCAAGACTTCCTCTACTTGCAGGAGACTTTGGCATTCTGTATAGCGATGCCTTGTGTGTGTTGCAGAGGGGATGGATGGTAGGTTCTTCAGGAGTCGAAATTCGTCCTCTGTCTTTAAAACCTCTTCCATCTTCAGACTCGTCATACGGAGTTCTGCGATCTCCAGCCTTAGCTGTCTCTGTAGTGCTTTATCCCGTTGCTCTGCAGCTCCCTGCTTCTCCTCCAAAACCTTCGTCAGCTTAGCTCTTTTTCTGAGAATCGCGGCAACCAAACCATCGAAGGCCTGGTTCGCTTTCACCTTAGTTTCCTCCACCTTCTGCCTACTTTCCATCATCAAGTTTTCTACCGTTACAACCGTGTTGCATTTATCGTTCATAGCGTTGGCCATAGATGTGTTTGCACCCTGCAACATAGTTTTCCTCGCCTTAAACTCTTCCTCCAAAGAGACAACGTCATGCCCCACATGGTCTTCCTTCAGGCACACGGAACAAACGCAGCACTGGTCTATCTTGCAGAAAGACTCCATCACTTTGTTGTGCTTCCTGCAGACCCTTTCCTCGAGGGAATCCACGGGGTTGATCAGCTGGTGCCACTTTAACTTCTGCACGGTGCGATGGGGCTTCAGGTGAGCGTCGCAGTAGGAGGCCGAACAACCCAGGCAGGATTTCACAGCCTTACGCCTCCTTTTCCCCTCGCAGAGGTCACAGGGCACGTCTCCAGGCCCGGCCGGGGATCCTCCATCCTCACCTGCTTTGGAAAATTAAAAATTATTTTTTCCATAAAGATTTAAACATTTTTATAAGGTTTCCTTTTTTATATTAAAGCTCACCTATTATGATATATTTGAACAATATAGTATAGGGCCATATCTATGCAAAACATGTCTCTGAAGTGTTTTGCTCAAAATACCAAACAGATCACCCATCGCCTCTTCTCCCTCTGTTCAAGCCCTGTTACTAACGTGCTGATTCTGGGTCTGGCTCTTCAATTGTAACCCGAGCTGCCGTGGCCACGTCCCCTTTGGAGCGTGCATGCAGCAGAGCTGCAGAGACGAGCAGAAACTCAGCGAAATGCTGCCGTGATTAAACGCTATATTATGGTCCAAACCACATCAAGGATTACTTCTGAAACAGTGTGGAGCTCGAAGGCTTTCTCTCTCTCAGGTTTACCACCAGGTGAGGTCCTTTTGATTTCCTGCTTCTTGAGACATACTCCCTCGAGTACAGGTTAGCTCTGAGTGTTAGCGATGCTTGCTGGCGCTTTTGAGTCAGACTGAGCTATGCTGTACCTATTTGTATGCTTTATTGTCTGTCCATAGCCTTTATGTGTGCCTTGTATGTATTCCAACAAGTCCTCCAACTCATACGACCATATAGGCCGATTGTTCATGCCCTTATTACGACCCAGAGTCACGTTTGAAAGTGGTGCACTAGAGGTGCTCTAGTGGTCGTGTAAGAAACAACATGCTCCCGGCCCGTTCATTCACAAATAACCCTCTCTGTAAAATCCTAAATTGTAGGATAGCTTGGCCATTAAAACGCTTTATGATTAGATTTCTAGCGAGAAGTGTATATTGTCCTTTTAGAATCCACGTCCAGTCGATATGTAGGATCTATAGTGTGATAGATATTACGAAGATGATTTGAGGTTTCGTCAGGAGAACGTGTATATGCGGCAAGCTTCCATGTAAAGTTACGGGTTGAAAACAGTATTTCCGGTCTCGACGTTTTCATAATAAAACCAATGATCAAATGATTACACAGTGATATCTGCACTACTCATCCACTAACAAACATCAGTTTATCCTAGTTAATTATACGACATTAATTGGTTATTGGTTTTGATTGCACTGCAATGCACGTCGGGATTTGGTGTTTATGTGATATGAAATCGGAAAAACATTTTTTAAAAATAAAATAATACTTTATTCCAAGTGTTCTTGCTTTTCTCTTTGGAAGTCATCACATAACGGCATTGCAATACACGGTTCGGCTGCATTACATATTACATATCTGCCCTAGATATTTATGTATAGAGCCCTGATCAGAAGACCTTTTGACAAACTGTAAGAAATGCAACCAAAACTGAATACGTAACGTGGATCATAAATATATCAGCCATTAAACAACATCTTCCATTTCTTTTCACACAATACGTCTCCTTGCAGTATCAACACTAATTCGGCTGACTTTTATATTTGATCCAATTAGTAGATAGGCTGTGTTTACACCATAACGGTGCACAGCTGATAGAAAGAGACTTTTTTGTAGTTTTTAAAGATATTATTTACTGAACTACCTTTCCAACTCCTCATGCAGTTGACTGTTACAGGTCTATACAGGTTCATGGCAAGGCAAGGCAAGGCAAGGCAAGGCAAGGCAAGGCAAGGCAAGGCAAGGCAAGGCAAGGCAAGGCAAGGCAAGGCAAGGCAAGGCAAGGCAAGGCAAGGCAAGGCAAGGCAAGGCAAGGCAAGGCAAGGCAAGGCAAGGCAAGGCAATTTATTTGTATAGCACAATTCATACATTAATGCAATTCAAAGTGCTTTACAGGATCAAACAGAGAAAACACAATACATTGAGAAGGAATACAAAACACACAAAATAATTAATTAAAAAAGAGAAAACCATGTTTAACAGTTCGAAAATTTGAAAATTTAAATTTGAAAAGCCATATTAAAAAGAAATGTTTTTAGACCTGATTTAAATGTTTCTAAAGTGCTTGCCATTCTCAGATGTTCTGGGAGTTTATTCCATGCATCAGGAGCATAGATGCAGAAGGCTGCTTTCCCACGCTTTGCTCTCACAAATGGAACAGTGAGCTGGCCTGTGCCTGAAGACCTAAGGGGTCTGCTGGGTTCGTACCACTGAAGGAGGTCCTTGATATATTTGGGTCCTAGCCCGTTTAGTGCTTTATATGTGCATTAAAATCTTAAAGTCAATTCTCTCACTAACTGGAAGCCAATGCAGTGATCTCAGCACTGGAGTGATGTGATCTGTTCTCTTTGTCTGGGTTAAGATTCTGGCAGCAGCATTTTGAATTAGTTGGAGTTTACGGAGTGATTTTTTTGTGGGGCCTGTGAAGATGCTGTTGCAGTAGTCAAGCTTGCTAAAAACAAATGCATGGACAAGTTTTTCAAGGTCTTGCTTCGACATAAGGTCTTTAATACGTGAGATATTTTTGAGATGGTAGTAGGCTGATCTGTTGATTGCCCTGATGTGGCTGTTAAAGTTAAGTTAAGTTTCTTGCTTGACTTTTCGGTTCGAGTGATAATGATTCCAGGTGTGCAGAGACTTTAATTCTTTCTTCTTTGGTTCCAAAAACAATTACTTCGGTTATTTTTGTGTTGAGCTGTAAGAAATTACGGCACATCCAGTCATGTATTTGTTTTAGACATGTGATCAATAGTAGGACCGTATTCATCTATGGAAAGTGATATGTAGATTTGGGTGTCATCAGCGTAATTATGATAGGAAATGTTGTTATTTCTAATTATTTGAGCAAGTGGCAGCATGTACAAATTGAATAGAAGGGGCCCGAGGATCGACCCCTGGGGAACTCCACATGTCATTTTGGTTCTGTCCGATGTACAGCTACCAATTGAAACAAAATACTCTCGGTTTTCAACATAGGATGTAAACCATTTTAGGACAGTGCCAGACAGACCCACCCATTTCTCTAGTCTTTCTATTAAAATGTTGTGATTTACGGTGTCAAACGCCGCACTGAGGTCCAATAGAACTAAAACTGTCGATTTCCCACAGTCGGTATTACAAATAATGTCATTTAAAATCTTTAATAAAATCGTCTCTGTGCTATGACGAGACCTAAAACCAGATTGGAAAGTGTCTAAAATGTTATTGGAGGTCAAAAAACTGTTAAGTTGAAGGGTAGACAACCTTTTCAATTATTTTGCTTAAAAATGGTAAATTTTAAATTGGCCTGTAATTACTGATTGTCAGTGTATCGAGGGTGTTCTTTTTTAACAGCGGCTTAATAACTGCAGTTTTCAAGCCCTTAGGGAAGTCACCAGAATGGAGCGACATGTTCACAATCTGCAGTACATCTGAGGCAATATAGCAATAGACATTTTTAAAGAAGTTTGTCGGAAGACTATCAAGACTACATGTAGTTGTTTTTAGATGGAATATAATGTCTTCAAGTGTTTTATGGCTGACTGGAACAAATTCTGACATGTTTGCTTCATTAATTATTTGTCCTTGCAATGGGAACGGGTCAAGACTCGGAATTGAGGAATTTATATCTTGCCTGATCTTTAAGATCTTTTCTGTGAAGAATAAAGCAAACTCATTACATTTCTGAGTGGAGATTAGTTCAGGGGCTATTTCCATTCTGGGGTTAGTTAACCTATCAATAGTGGAACATAATAAACGAGAGTTATTAATATTTTTGTTGATAAGATCAGAGAAAAATGATTGTCTAGCTTTCTTCAGTTCAAGACCATAGGTGAATAGTTCTTCTTTGTAAATATCATGATGTATCTTGAGTTTTGTTTTCCGCCACCTGCGTTCAGCTTTCCGGCATTCTGTTTTTTGAAGTTTCACTGATGGTGAATTTCTCCATGGTGCTTTCTCTTTTCCAATGGTACAATGCATAAGCTTCACATCGAGAGACTGAAACTGTATTTTCCTTTAATTTCACAATAAAGTTAATATATATTATCATATTATGTTTGATATTATTATGTTTTATTAACTACACCACTGGTTTTTTAACCCGCACCGCCTAGTGGTAAAAGCACGTTATTGAATGTTGTTGTTGAATACGTTTTATTTGATGAAAACATTTAAATATTAAGAGTAGCCTACATACAAATTAGGGGTCAATGATAGAAATATAGAATAGAAAATATCAAGAAAATACTGTAGTGATCTCTACAATAAAAGAGTTTAGTGCAGGACGTCCAAAGATATTAACAGGATGTGCAAAACAGACCAACTGATAAGGCTTTTGTGACGGAGCGGATCACAGGGTGACTGACTCTGCCACTGACAGCCGACACACACACCAAAAACATGTCCTGCTCTCTTCCGTTTGTCGTGCGGCCGCCGTCTCCCCAGCAAAGGCAATGTGGAAAAGACAGAGGCGCATCACTTCTTTGATTTAAATAGGATGTCATGAACCATGCAATCTATTATTTATTTTGCGTTTGTTAATTATGGGGAATGATTGTGTTAAGAGGTAGTTAACCTGTTTATGTTTGGCCTAGGGGGAGGGGCTATGGGTTCAAAAGGGACAGTGTTGGCCCTGGAAGTGCTCACTCGGGAGATTGTTGCAGTGAAGGCAACAGCTGGGACATGTTTACTCTCCATGAGTGATGGACGGCCTGGTTTGGTGACTTTTATTTTGTTTATTTAAGTTATACTGTTCCCTTTTTGTCAAACAATATTTATTTTTTTGTGGCTGTTAAAAATAAAAATGTTGGAGCTTAATTCAACCGACTAAGTTGTGTTAATTTCGTTAGCTATTTCTTTATTTAGTTTTAGTCGTAGTCCTGTATTACATTTCCTTTTTAGTTTTAGTCATATTTAGTCATCTTCATCCTGTTTTTATTTAGTCAAGTTTTAGTCGACTAAAAGTCTGAGCGTTTTAGTCTTATTTTAGTCGACTAAAACGGTAAACATTTTAGTCATTAGATTATATAGAACATATCAGTCAAACTAGTCTAGCCAAAACCAATAATTTGTCATTTTAGTATATAAATAAATAAGATTATCTTGTCCTTATTTGATGAAGAGCAGGTTGAATGATTACGAGAGTATCTGGTCTGGTGTGTGGTGTTTGTACCAGCTGTGTTTTGGCCACATCGCTTCCCTTCTGATAAAACAACACATTCGCTTTTTTTCTCCGCATCATTGTAGCGAAAATGGGCTCAAATATCACATCGTTTCTTTCTCCCAAGCAGTGGTAGCTTTAGACTTTTTCGTTGCCAGTCATTTTGACGGACAGGATCGTAACATTTCCGTCATAATCCATTATTACCCGTCGAGTGCACAATGTATCACTCACTCGCGCTGACGGGGGGGATTCGGTTAACGCGACCACTGCTCCTAAACCCTGTTGGTGCCATTTTATTTTCTGTTAAATAAGGTTAGTTAGACCACGAGTCAGACCCAGTCAGACCACGAGTTAGACCGCGAGTCAGACCGCGAGTCAGACCACGAGTCAGACCACGAGTCAGACCACGAGTTAGACCCGAGTCTTCCTGACAGTTCACAGTGTGCCGCTGCCCGGTGTAATTCAAATGTACCGCTACGCGCACCGCAGACACACAGCTGCTGCCCAGCCGCAGCACCGGAAATGCAACTGCTGGGAGAAAAACTGACTATCAGAGATGTAACGTAATCTTTGATAATTTTTCGTCAACGAAAGTAAAGAGAGATTTTGTCATAGTTTTTATTTAGTAAACTACATTTTCGTCTCGTCACTTTTCGTCAACGATATTGCACGATGATTTCGTTACAGTTATTGTTTACTGCAGTCGGTGCCGTCTCGTCATCGTCTCGTTTTCGTCATGGAAAAAAAGGTCGTTGACGAACATATTTCGTCATAGTTTTAGTCAACGAAATTAACACTACGACTAAGCCTATGTTTTCAAACGGACAAATAGAACCCTGTCACAGCTTTATTTAAACATAAAAGAATACTTGAAGTTAAGGTCTTCTTTTGAATAAGAATTTTTTTTTGGGGTTATCCTGAAGTCTGACAAAGTACTTAACGTCCAATATATTGGATAGTTTATGTTGGCACTTGACAATCACCTTCCCTGAATTTGTCTCAGGTGTAACTAAAGTCTGATTTAATAAGGGTTGGTTATATTTCACATCATTAATCAGAATCTGCAAAGTAACTCAAATACATGTAGTAGAGTAAAAATACCAGGTTGACCTCTGACTTGTAGTGGAGTAGAACAAAGTAGTATGCTGCTGTAACAAAAACATTTCCCACCTTGGGATCAATAAAGTATATCTTATATTATCTTATCTTATGATGATCCATGGCTACTGCCATATTTGCAAAATGTGCCTCTGAACCTTGACAAGTGCATGTTTCAGGCTTATCAATGAACAACATGAGGGGTCACAGACATAAGACCAGCTGTTAAATAAAGCTCTTTGTCAGGGTTTGAGTTGTGTGTGTCTAGTTGTGGGGTTATTTTGCTGTTCTGTTCTCCCTGTCATGTTTTCCTCCTTGTTTCTTGTCTGGTCCTTCTCCCTGTGTTTTCCTCCCTGTCGTTAGTTTCCCTGGTTTGTCTGATTGTGTTCACCTGTTGCCCTCGTGTTTCTCCTCCCCTGCCCGGCTGTTTCTCGTCTCGTGATTACCCCTCCCTGTATTTAGTCTTGTCTCTCCCTGTGTTCGGTGTATTGTCTGTTTTCCCTTTCTCCCTTCATGTTGATCACGATCGTTTTTTGGGTACGTTATCTTCCTCGTGTGACCTATGGATTATCCTTGCCATGTTTTTTGTTGATCGGCTTCTTTAAGAATAAAGCTGGCTTTTGTTTATAGATCTCTATATTTTTGTAGTCTGCATTTTGGGTCCTACCTCTTTCCGCGATCAAAACAGTGACCGTAACACTCTTCTGACCTTAGCTGTCATGTGGGTATTAATTCACCCATTTATTAATTATATGTTTTAAATGTGATAACACCACTGGGTTTCGTATCCCCTAAACCTCCAGGGTGTACACAGTTTAATACTGGCAACTTCTAATTGTGGGACGGGACGGGGGGGGACGGGGGCTGGGCTGGACCCGTCCAATTCCAGTTTTGGAAAGTCTGCCGTGGTTCCATTCCATTTCATAGAGCTGTTTGACAGCGTAACCTTGTCGCACTGCCACTCCAACATCCAATCACAGAGCTTGATGACTAATCACGGGGTTTGTAAAGCAAGGCGGATGTTGTAGTCTCAAACGATAGCTGGGGATTCTGGGTAGTGTTGTGCCTTCGGAAACTGTAGTGTCTAAAACTATTTGTTTCTCTGAATCGAGGTTAAAAACACAAAAGCATTGTACACAATTTAAACCAATCAATATTGTGTAATTAACAAGGATAAACTGACGTTTTAGTGGATGAGTAATGCAGATGTGTAATCATTTGACAGTGTGTGGAATATATCCGGTTTTATTATGAAAACTTCGAGACCGGAAAATACTGTTTTCACCCACGCTAACTTTACATGGAAGCTGCCCCATATACACGTTCTCCTGGCGAGACCTCAAATCATCTTCGTAATATCTATCACACTATAGATCCTACACATCGACTGGACGTGGATTCTAAAAGTACAATATTCACTTCTCGCCAGAAATCGAATCAAAAAGTCGTGTAAGAAACAACATACACTTTAAACGTGTCTCTGGGTCGTAATAAGGGCTTGAACAATCGGGCCTATATGGTCGTTTTTTGTAGGAGGACAGGCTGATGTATTCTTGTTGTTGTTGATTTTGTTATAATGTTATGTTCATTGTGAAGCACTTTGGCAAACCCATGTTTTTAAAATGTGCTCTGGAAATAAAGTAGATTGGATTGCTAATGTAAACAAAGACCATATTACTTCCAGAACACGTCTCATTGTTTCTGACAGCAACGTTTCTGATAGGGCCGTGATATTACATCATATCAGCAAATCTGGATCAGCTCCGTTGTTCCCCCGTTTTTAGAGATGTGGGTACGGAGGAAAAGAGAGAGGGTTTTATTTTCAGACACTTTGTGAGTCTCCTGATCAGAGGTCGGGTTAACCGAATATATTCCGTCTATGTCGGAATTCTTTTGACAATGACGGAAAAACCTGAAAGCAGTCCGTCATTTTGACGGATTAGAAGAAACTCAGACCAGCGCCACAGTGTCCCCGCAGCGGGCTCCGGTGTTACGCCCTGATGTCGTCTCCACCTAACTACGCCGTACAAATCATTGACATGTCTGGGAGTTTCTGCTTTACGCTGTGGCGCGCTCCCGCGAGGTGCAGTGGGCATGCACAACACGGCATAACACCGGCGCTAATCCCCCCCCCCGTTGACAGTTCACGAGCGTGCTCATCCGCCCCCCTCCCCTCCCCCGTCAGTTGTGTACAGACCGACGGGTAATAATGGAAATGTTACGATCCTGTCTGTCAAAATGACGGGCAGCGAAAAAGTCTAGCGCAACCTCTGCTCCTGACACACCGGGGACACATATTTATGTTTAAATACATCAAAAAGTGCCTTTGGAATAATAGGTGACTTTTAAGGATTTGAGGACATTTTTGGAAATCCTGACTGTTTAAAGACGTTGTATTTTTGTCGATACAACAAGAATCCAGGAGTTATGTTCTTATTTAAGATTGAGGACATTTTGGAATTTGGGAAGCTTTTTTTTTAAACTGGGGTCCTTTAAACACAATGAGTAAAGTAAAATATCAAAATGTATATATCAATAAATGGAATTTATTTTTATTAAAATATATATATACACATTATTGTTTTAAAAATATTTATATGCAATTAAAAAATGGTATTACATTACCAAAACACTTGTATTCAAAAGTATAATTATTTAAATCAAAGGTAATAAATTCAACATTTTAATTCTAGACAAAACAAATGTTTTCCAAAAATCAGAAAAAACGTTCTTTGAAAAAATACCTTTTACAAATTCAGAACATTTTAGGAATTTGAGTCACCTGCTTGTTTGGTCCTCTTGGAAATCTCCAACATGTCTCTGAACTCGGCGTTGACTCTCAGTTTGGGGGCTGTCCGGAAGGTTTCTTTGCACAGCGGACACTGGATGATGTCCCCGGAGCTCCAGTAGCGGCTGATGCAGGCCCGGCAGTAGTTGTGTCCACAGGGAGTGGAAACAGGCTCCGTGAAAACATCCAAACAGATGGAGCACAGAAACCCCTCTGAAATGTTTGCAGAGGCCATTTCTGAACGGAGGAGACAGAGGAGAGGGTTTCTGGTTAGGTGCTTCCAAACGTTCCAATTACTGCACTGCAACGTCGTTTGACAGTTTTTACTTAAAGGTCCTCCCCTATCATGCAAAATGCACTTTTTGATATCTTGTATACATAAATCTGTGTCCCCGGTGTGTCAGGAGAGACTCACAACGTGTCAGAAATAAAACCCTCTCTTTTTTCCTCCGTACCCACATCTCTAAAAACGGGGGAACAACGGAGCGGATCCAGATCTGGGCTGGCTTTACACCCACGGCCCTATCAGAAACTTTGCTATCAGAAACAATGCCTGACTGTTTTGGACGTAATATGGTCTTTGTTTACATTAGCAAGCATCGCTAACACCCAGAGCTAACCTGTACTGGAGTATGTGCAAAGAAGCAGGATTAGGTAATAGCTGAGCTTTAAGTGAAAGCAGCAATTCTGACTTGAAAGTCCGAATTCTGTGAAAAAGTCAGAACTCACTTTTCTTTTAGAACAAAAAAACCTTTTTGTTGCCCTAAACCTCTTCCGTAAGTCTTGCAACATAACCATTTTTTATTGTTTTTGTATGTCTTATATATATTTATGTTGCATTGTTGGAGAAGCTGGACCTAAGTTTTGTATTGAAATATCGGTACCACTTTAAAATAAGACCAAAGGAAAGGGTTAATAATTAGGTTATGAATTAGGTTGTAAACACTCTATTAATCATTAAGAACCATTTATAAACCAGTTCTAACATAGTTTTCATACATCAACACAGGCTCACTATTTGGCAAGAGGACTAAGCCTTATATTGGCTACTGAGCGAGAATCAACTCAGTCAGCAACAGATACCAAGGATGCTGGCTGATGAAGAACACAAAGTAAGCGAGGTAGCCAATATAAGGCCTGATACATGTGGGCTCACTATTTGGCAAGCAACCGGTCACAGTTGCCCTGTTTATCTCATGTCTTATAAACGCTTATTAATGATTTATAAAGTGTTCACGACCTAATTAATAAATGAATTACAAACTATTTGTTATACCCTTTATAAGGGTAGTCTTATTGTAAAGTGGTACCGACATATCTACACTGCTGTGCATAAAGCCTTTGAACCTCTGCTGCAGCTTAATAGTTCAAATCCAATACAAGTTACATAAAGCGTGAGAAGACGTAATACAGTCAAAGCTTACTTGTTTATTAGTAACTGTTGTTGTTTTGTCTCGGTGGAAAATCACCTTCACATGAGAGCTACCCTCCGTATCGTCGCTGAAAATGAAAATGAAAATGAAAGTCAAAGTATCATTATTTGCATAGACGGCGCGTGTCAACTTGTTTTTCCTGACGCTGCAAGAGAGGCGAAGTCCCTCCCTTTCCGGGGAGCTCCATGGAACCTTATTTCGGAAAAAGTATGTATTGAAGTCAATGGAGAGAGAAAGATTATCTTTCGATTCCGTTTTAATTGTGCCACGAATTACACATATGATGTTTGACAATTTAAAAGATAATTTTGCAAGTCGTAAAACTGTGAAGTAACACTTTTTTGTGTGAACCCGCTCAATGAACTACATCTCCCATCATGCACCACACACCCAGACGGCCGTCACGTTGAAACATTTCACTTCTTTCTTTCAGAATGAGGCGGACATAATTAAACAAGGTGAAAATCACTACAAGTCTGGGCATGTTGAGAGCTGTCCACACACACAAGGGGAGTTAGTCGGCAGGGCCGTCCCTGGCCAACTTGGGGCCCCAAGCGACATTGTGAGATGAGCCCCCCCAATGACGGGAGTGAAATTAGTTTTTTGGAAACAAAGTACTTTATATACAAATATAATTCCTGTTTATTATTATTATTATCAACACAGCGTTCTTGTGCCATTGACGACCGGAGGTACCTCTTCATAAGCTTCGGTTTGGAAAAGCTTCTCTCAGCAGACGCAACTGTAACAGGAAGAGTTACTGCAATGCCGAGGGCAATCCAGAGATTTGGGGACAGTTCCTGAAACTCACTTTTGTGGAGAAATAACAACATCTCCAGAGCAGTTTTTTGTAGTGTCATCTTTGGGAGGTTGAAGATCTCTTGGACCAATGCAGACACAAAACCCATCATTCAAGCAGATGTAAGATATGTTTCCATCTTAAAGGAATGGTATGCTCATGACACTCATTTTTAAATAATTATCATCCGATAAACCAGACCAGTCTCTGCCAGTCTAATCCGACGACATTATCAGTGATTTTAAACTGATTATATACCGAAATAACATCAACACTGTGGGCGCCGCCATTTTCTGGACGTGACGTCATCCATGCGTTTGGTTTTCGAAGACACGTTGATCTCCATGTTATTTACTGTAGTTTCTCTCTTCAGATACGCCTCACTGTATCGCGAGATATCGCCACAATTCTGATAGGAACAATCCACAGAATGCTCGGTTCCATCTGTTGCCAAAAGGTAAGCGTAAGAAGTACATTCGGAGGCAGTGGCTAGCGAAATGTGGCCGGCCCGAACCGAGAGATTCACAGGCTCATGTATGCAGCGAACATTTCAAATTTCCGGACGACTACTCTGAGAGTATGATGAAACATAACATGGGATTTATGGAACAACCATTACTTAATGGAGATGCAGTACCATCGGTCTTTCTGGTGTCATCACCGACCAGGACACCAGTTCGGCCCGTTGAGAAATCGCCCTCTGCAAGTGTGAAGCGCCGGAGGAGCAGAAGTAGTGCTCGGAGTAAGAATAAGGTATGTTATAGCGCATTTCCATTGCAGCGGCTAGCCCCGTTGTAACGTCCTTTAGCGTCCAGGCCAGGACAGTTTTTGGTGGCCTTTCCATATAGCGTAGTACCGGCTAGTGTGTATTTCCCCCCAGTTTTTTCCGGCCCCATAAAATCGTGATTCTATGACCAGGGACAACGAAGCTGAGTATGCTAAACTAGAGAGGGAATCGCTAGCAAGGGTGGTACTACATGCATACATATAGTATCTTATATCATCTTCCTATTACACACACATGCATTTCCAAACATTTGGACTACCTATGTTGCAAATGTATTATCTTTTCAATTCACACACGGCATCTATTGCACGTCTGTCCGTCCTGGGAGAGGGATCCCTCCTCTGTTGCTCTCCCTGAGGTTTCTCCCATGTTCCCTTTAAACTGTGGGTTTTCTTTGGAAGTGTTTCCTTGTACGATGTGAGGGTCTAAGGACAGAGGGTCTAAGGACAGAGGGTCTGAGGACAGAGGGTCTAAGGACAGAGGGTCTGAGGACAGAGGGTCTGAGGACAGAGGGTCAGAGGACAGAGGGTCTGAGGACAGAGGGTCTAAGGACAGAGGGTCTAAGGACAGAGGGTCTGAGGACAGAGGGTCTAAGGACAGAGGGTCTGAGGACAGAGTGTCTGAGGACAGAGGGTCAGAGGACAGAGGGTCTGAGGACAGAGGGTCTGAGGACAGAGGGTCAGAGGACAGAGGGTCTGAGGACAGAGGGTCTAAGGACAGAGGGTCTGAGGACAGAGGGTGTGAGGACAGAGGGTCTAAGGACAGAGGGTCTGAGGACAGAGGGTCTAAGGACAGAGGGTCTGAGGACAGAGTGTCTGAGGACAGAGGGTCTGAGGACAGAGGGTCTGAGGACAGAGGGTCAGAGGACAGAGGGTCTGAGGACAGAGGGTCTAAGGACAGAGGGTCTGAGGACAGAGGGTGTGAGGACAGAGGGTCTAAGGACAGAGGGTCTAAGGACAGAGGGTCAGAGGACAGAGGGTCTGAGGACAGAGGGTCTAAGGACAGAGGGTCTAGGACAGAGGGTCTAAGGACAGAGGGTGTCGTATTGTCATACTGATATGTATGGCTGAATTCCCCCATCCAATCTCTTCACATTGGTCAAAACTTCTTCCTCTGCTGACCAGTCCGAACTCAAATACTCCGCCATGTTTCCGTGTGTTGACAAAGTGAACGCATGGATGACGTCACGACCATCACGTGACGACTGAAAATGGCAACAATGGCGGCGGCCAGGCGGAATATACAGGTGTTGATAAAACAGAGCTATAAAATCATTATTTACCGAGGAATATCGCAGGTTTCTTCAGGGTACGGTTTAAACATAATGTTTCACTAAATACTGAAGTTTTGAATAATTATCTAATGAGTGGACCATTCCTTTAATAGTGCACTACAGAATGAATATAGCGACAATACTAGTCTCAAAAAGATTAAAATATAATGAATGCAAATAAACTACTTCTACTAATAATAATAATAATAATAATCACCCTGATTATGTTTTATTATGATTATTGGGGGGGTCCGAAAACCAGTCAGTATCTGGTGTGAGGGGTAGGGGTAGTGTTTTGCTCGAAATACCAAACAGATCACCCATCCTCGCCATGCCTCATACCCAGAGGTCGCGTTAACCGAATACTTTCCGTCTATGACAGATTTTTTTTAACAATGACAGGAAAATATGAAGGAAGTCCGTCATTTTGACAGATTAGAACAAACTCAGAACAGCGCCAACGTTTCCCCGCAGCGAGGCTCCGGTGTTATGCCGTGTTATGCATGCCCGCCAAAAAAGGAAATTATATAGTTTCCAAAGATCATTGAAATGTCTGGGAGTTTTTTATTTACACTGTGCACGCTCCCTGAGGTGCATGCATAACACGGCATAACACCGGCGCTAACAATTCTCAAGGTTGCTCTCTCCCCTCCCCCGTCCCCCCCGTCAGCGTGACACGTGAGTGACGAGTTGTGAACATTGGGAACCCCTGGTCTAAAGGACGGTTAGCGAAAAATTTCTAACGCCAACACTGCTCACACCCCTCTATTTCAGCCCTGTTACTAAAATGCTGATTCTGGGTCAGCTTCAAATTTAACCCGAGCTGCCGTGGCCACGCCCCCTTTGGAGTATGCATGCAGCAGAGACAAGCAGAAACTCAGATAAAGGCTGCCGTGATTACACGCTATATTATGGTCCAAACCACATCAAGGATTACTCCAAACTCTTTCTCTCTCTCAGGTTTACCACCAGGTGAGGTCCTTTTTATATTTCCTGCTTCTTTACACATACTCTCTCCAGCACATGTTAGCTCTGAGTGTTAGCGATGCTAAAGTAAACACAGACCATATTACTTCCAAAACACGGAAGTACACGGATTGGATGGCCTACCTGCCTGTCAGCCTTCCATCGGGGCACAAACTTATCTCGTGCCCTCCCGGTTATTTTACATGTTGCTACTTCCCTTTGTACAGGAGGGAACGTAACACCACATAACAGCTGCATCCTATCAGTTACAATCCAATACAAGTGACACACAGCGCTAGAAGAAGAAAATAAACCAAAGCTGACCTGTTTGTGTGTGCAGTGCGAGCAGGGGCGCCGTAAGGGGGTGAAAAGTTAGGATGATTCTAAGGGCCCGTGACTGACAGGGGCCCCAAAAAATGTAAGAACATTAAGAAAAAATGTTTAAGTAACCTTTCTTCAATCATCAATAATTAACATTAATATAACGTCATATTGATGATGTATTCACTAAACTTATGATTCATTTAACTTATTTTCTTCCAAAAGTTAATTATCCAAAGCATCGAACACCCCCCTCTATTTACATGTAATGGTTTGGTCCTGCCTCCAAACGGGTGTGGTTAGCATTGTGCTTGGTTGGCGTGGCCGGGGTCTGGTGGTGGGGCCCAATGTGATATCTTTTCATGGGGCCCAAAATCCCTGGCGGCGCCCCTGAGTGCGAGCCAGAAACACAACTGAACTATCTGAGCGCAATGCAGGACACACCTCTTCTCCCTGTGTGTGTCTATTCCTGTATTCCCCCTTTGTGGGGACCAACGGTCTTTTTAGGAGACTTTCAATACAAAACATGTCATTACATTTAAATTCATTTTAAATATATTTTGAAATGAAAATGCCCTAAATACAAACAAATACAATTACTTATATTCAAGACAATACATTAAAAAAGTTATAATAACACTTAAAACAAATATTTTGGAAACTCATTTCACATTTTTTAGGAATGTATTTAATTTATTTTTTAAATATGAAAATGTTTTGGGTAATGTAAGAACAATATGTAGCCTATCATTACGTACTGTTTTACATCCTTTAATTTGTATGTTTGTAAAGTGCTGGATTCCCATTTATGAATCACTGTATGCTAATAGCTCCGTGACGTCAGCCCAGCGTCAGTGACACGAGCTGAATTAAACTCGAGAGGGAGGGAGGGAGGGAGGGAGAAAGGGGAGAGAGAGCATCAGTGTTATTCTGCATCACACAGAGAGAGAGGGGCTCATCACACACCACAACCAGCGGCTTGTTTTCAGGTAAGAGCGCCTTCAGCTGCGGGATTTAACACACATGTAATCTTTATCATCCTTAGAAGTGTGTGTTCTTGACATGTGTGTGTGTGTGTGTGTGTGTGTGTGTGTGTGTGTGTGTGTTGATTCGTGTTAAAGATGGAGATGCTGAGAGGGGGGGCGCTGTTCAAAACAACAGCTGCTTTGCATCCATTACAAGCTGCATTTATGACATTTATACAAACCATTTTGAAACGTGTATTATGTGTTTTAAACGCGTGACCGTAACGTGTGTTTTGGTGCGTGTGCGCGTGTTTTCATCGCGCGTCCGCGGGGCGTTTTTTTCCTCCCATCCTGCCCTTCACTACGCACATTGGCACAAACCACGAACACGGTTTCTAAACATCGATATTTATTCCATGTATTCGCTTCTTAATCATTGCGTGTGTGTGTGTGTGTGTGTGTGTGTGTGTGCAGCTGTGTGTGCGCGCGGAATAAGGTGTGTGTGATTGGTCGTGTTTTTTGCATGTTCAGTGTTTGTGGTGGTGTTTTAAAATGGAGGCTGATGGAGGAGGAGGAGGAGGGAGGAGGAGGAGGAGGAGAGGAGGAGGAGGAGGAGGAGGAGGAGGAGAGGAGGAGGAGGAGGAGGAGGAGGAGGAGATCCTCGGTTATCACGGTCGTGCTCATGCCCAGTATTCCCACTGGCACTCCATGTGAGAGATGCTGCTTTAGAAAATCCCCGTAATGGGTGAAATGGAAAGGTATTTTAAGTACTAATACTGCAATTGAAACACATACATGCATCATAAATTGTACTTATAAGTCTTATAATAGTAGAATTGATGCTTAATGTTAAATGTATAATTCCCATGCAGCCAAATGTTTTTTATGCTGTTATATTATAATATATTAGATGAGGCTGCACAATGCATGTACATTTGATTTAAAGCCCAACATGGTGTAGTGCAACATTCAAATAGCAAGAAGCACAATATTCTTTTAAGGCTTAATAATGTGTTAACATGCTATATTGTGATATGAAGATATTCTGTTCTATAAATACATGTTGAAAGACTTAATGAAACATATTTGTTTGGTGCAGATCATTTTACAAGATCGCACCTCGATCATTACAAAACATTTTAGTCATTTTATCAGATTTGAAAGTAATGCTGTCAGAGTCGGACTTTACTCTTAATGTCTCCACGTTTATTTATAGTAATTACGTGTGTGTGTGTGTGTGTGTGTGTGTGTGTCAGACGCTGGTTTCTGTCCAGGCAGCGACTACATTTCATAAATCCCATCACAGATAAAGAACTATTTTAAATTAAAACATCTCTGCAGACGTTTCAGAGCGTCTGGATTCTCCCTGAGAAAATCACGAGTTGTTTTCAGGCAACTTTATCTCACAATCACACGACATGTGTTGTTGTGATCTCACAATCACACGACATGTGTTGTTGTGATCTCACAATCACACGACATGTGTTGTTGTGATCTCACAATCACACGACATGTGTTGTTGTGATCTCACAATCACACGACATGTGTTGTTGTGATCAGAAAGTACCTTCTCTGAGGTGAGGAGAAACACATTCACGAAACCAAATATGTTCATATCATAACCCATCGACAAAAAGGTACATTTAAGGTCAAACAAAGTGTCTTCCCAAAACGCGAGGACACACAACGCAACAGAGACACGTTACACATGACATTTAAATACAACTTAAAACAGTCGTTAAAAAGCAGAGACATAGGAAGTCAAATATAATCTTTCCTTCAGGCCAGATGTGGGGACGTCTGATAGCAACGGTTAGCTTAGCATTCAGATTACTTATGCTCCAAGACATTTACATACACACTGCACATGTGTGCACATCGTACAGTTTGTACACAATACTCAAAACTGATTTCATCCTAAAGTCATTCATGTTTGTTAATCTGTAAGAGCCCATATATATATATAAATATATATCAAAGTGTATATATATATATATATATATACACTTTGATTTGTATAAGAACAGGTGATGGTGTGTGTGTTTGTGAGCGTGCGTGCGTGTGTATGTGTGCGCGTGTGTGTGTGTGAGAGTGTGTGTGTGCATGTGTGTGTACGTGTGTGTGCGTGCACGTGTGTGTGTGCATGAGTGAGTGAGTGTGTGTGTGCGTGCGTACGTGTGTGTGTGAGAGAGTGAGTGAGTGTGTGCGTGTGTGTGTGTGAGAGAGTGAGTGTGTGTGTATGTGTGCGTGCGTGCGTGTGTGTCTGTGTGCGTGTGTGTGTGTGATGGCGTGTGTGTGTGTGTGGACATGTGTCTGCGTTGCTAAGAGCTACTTTAGATTGGAGTATAATGTCCAAGCGACCCTTACGGATGAACATTTGTATTGAAACTATTATCACATAAATAAAAACGCTTGCCTCTGGTTTGCAAGTGGAGGGACTGCAACATATTCGGTATTCGGCACGTTGACTTATAAAGCACGTGTTCACAGAGCAAGTCAACGTGCTTTACGTCGACACTCGAGACCAGAGAAAGGAACGCAACGTGATGGAATAAAAGATACAGAGTAGTTTAAAAACTACGTTGTAAATACAGTAGGTGCTAAACAAGTGAATGTGGTGAGAGCGCAGTCAGTGACGAGGTCTTCTGGAAGTGCGTTCCATTTGTAGGGAGCATACGAACCAAGTGAAGCGATGGAGTAACTCTCGTCCGTAAGTATCCTCCTATCCGTTTGTGAGTCTGTCGAGAGCAGCTCGCTGACAGGCTGCCGCCGTGTGGCTGACGGCCCGGACACACCGAGCAGTCACCAGAGGACCAGCCGACGCTGAAGTCGGCTGTTGCCTGGCCGTGTTCTCCTGCGTGTTGGCCATGTGTCGCACGGGAACACACCGCACCGACTTCAGTGCGTGAGCGGCAATAACTCTCCTTACCAGCAGGCGGCGGTAGTGTGTATTCGTCATTCAAAAGAGCCAACAACCGGAAGAGAGAGAAGAAGAAGAGTATCTGTTTCTCCGTAATATCACACAGAGCTGGCCTCTCCTGGATCAAGGTGATGAGCAGGTCCTCGTTTGCGTCGTTCCAGATCGCCATGATGAGATGGAAATGAATAGCAGTCTGTGTGTGCCTTCTTAAATCGTTTGTTTACGTCCCTCACTTCCGCTTCGCTTCTCATGCACTGATTCGCTAGCTGAACAGCCAATCAGAGTGATTGCTTGGTCCAACTGCCAGACCCGATGCATGGCCGATTCAACGTGTTGAGTCGACCATGCATCGGGTCTGGCAGTCCAAATAAGGCGTGTCACGGTCGACGGTGCGGGACACACCAACCTGACTACGCGCTGCGAATGCCCGACGGCCTCTGACTCCCAAAATCGGGTTGGTGTGTCCGGGCCTTAGCGCTTGATTAAAGGCTTCAGGAGAGCCACACTTTCTTTACGGGCCAGGCGCTTCTCGTGAGTCTCGGTGCTTCAAAACGTGTTCACCTCCATGTGACAACATATTCTGGCAGATCGCCGTCCTCCGCCTCCGCCCACAAGTACACTGCTGGTTGATTGACATCTGACGCAGCTGTGGTGATAGCTTGTTTTTCACCGTTTCTTTCAGTTGCTAACAATAACATGGCCGTATCCATCACTTCCTGGTCTTCTCTAAAGAAGAGGGACCAATGGAAAGCGTTGTCATGTTGCTGTTGGTCACCATGGAAACATTCATTAGCTAACAATGACATTATTGTTCTATTGATATAAAGGGAGGTCAGGTACTCTTTAAAGCAGCTGCTAGCTATGGGTACTTTTTACTGAAGTACACTTCAAAGCCTCTTTACTTTGACTTGAGTAAAGAATTTTAATCAGTACTTCTACTTTCATCAGAGTATCTTTAAACACGAGTATCTGTACTTCTACTCGAGTTAAGGATGTGTGTACTTCTACTTGAGTAAAGGATGTGTGTACTTCTACTTGAGAAAAGGATGTGTGTACTTCTACTCGAGTACAGGATGTGTGTACTTCTACTCGAGTAAAGGATGTGTGTACTTCTACTCGAGTACAGGATGTGTGTACTTCTACTCGATTAAAGGATGTGTGTACTTCTACTCGAGTAAAGGATGTGTGTACTTCTACTCGAGTAAAGGATGTGTGTACTTCTACTTGAGTAAAGGATGTGTGTGCTTCTACTTGAGTAAAGGATGTGTGTACTTCTACTTGAGTAAAGGATGTGTGTACTTCTACTCGAGTACAGGATGTGTGTACTTCTACTTGAGTAAAGGATGTGTGTACTTCTACTCAAGTAAAGGATGTGTGTACTTCTACTCGAGTAAAGGATGTGTGTACTTCTACTTGAGTAAAGGATGTGTGTACTTCTACTTGAGTAAAGGATGTCTGTACTTCTACTTTTACCAGAGTATTTTTAAACACGAGTATTTATACTTCTACTCGAGTAAAGGATGTGTGTACTTCTACTTGAGTAAAGGATGTGTGTACTTCTACTTGAGTAAAGGATGTGTGTACTTCTACTTGAGTAAAGGATGTCTGTACTTCTACTTTTACCAGAGTATTTTTAAACACGAGTATCTGTACTTCTACTTGAGTAAAGGATGTGTGTACTTCTACTTGAGTAAAGGATGTGTGTACTTCTACTTGAGTAAAGGATGTCTGTACTTCTACTTTTACCAGAGTATTTTTAAACACGAGTATTTATACTTCTACTCGAGTAAAGGATGTGTGTACTTCTACTTGAGTAAAGGATGTCTGTACTTCTACTTTTACCAGAGTATTTTTAAACACGAGTATTTGTACTTCTACTCGAGTAAAGGATGTGTGTACTTCTACTTGAGTAAAGGATGTGTGTACTTCTACTCCAGTAAAGGATGTGTGTACTTCTACTTGAGTAAAGGATGTGTGTACTTCTACTCGAGTAAAGGATGTGTGTACTTCTACTCGAGTAAAGGATGTCTGTACTTCTACTTTTACCTGAGTATTTTTAAACACGAGTATCTGTACTTCCACTTGAGTAAAGGATGTGTGTACTTCTACTTGAGTAAAGGATGTGTGTACTTCTACTTTTACCAGAGTATTTTTAAACACGAGTATCTGTACTTCTACTCGAGTAAAGGAAGTGTGTACTTTTGCCCTCTCTGGATAGTTCTGCTTGTGTGTTTCCTTGTCTAAAACCCGGCTTAAATGAGAGCGTTGAAGACGGGAGTCAAATGAAGGATGCCGTCTCTCTGTGAAAGAAACATGTCCTAAAAATCCCCTGCGTCCGTTGGTCATGTTGTTTTACTGAGAGGTTATTAAACGTGTAAACTCTCCGTTCTGTAAAGCACAGACCTGGTGTCAAAGCTGCTTAGTCTCCAGAGTAAGTCGACATGCTGCCTTGCTCTCTTGGAGACGGAATCAACATTGTCTCTTATTCCCCAGACGTCTGAAGGGCCCTGCTGCACGCGCTGCCCCTCGTCGTTCCTGCACGGACACAGCGTGCAGATAGACCGTAGCTTCAGACACACACCAGAGCTGCTGTTAGGGTGGCTTAGCAGAACAGCTCAGACTGTACGACCTACTGATCTGTGTGTGTGTGTGTGTGTGTGTGTGTGTGTGTGTGTGTGTCACTGGGTTCTTCTACGAGCTTAATGCTGCCGTTCTCTCGGATAATATCAGTTCAAACAAAGATTTTCCATTTCACAAATGCGTGATTTCCTCCTTTCTTTGTGCACTGGAAATAATATCCAATGCTGATGGTCAGTGTGAATGCAAGGAAGGACTGAACCTGGTGTTCAGCACACACTCTGGTTCAATTAGATATTTCCAGAGGTGGGAAGTAGTGGAGAACAAATACTTTGTTACTGTACTTAAGTACATCTTTCTGGTATCAGTACTTTACTCCACTACTTATTTTTCTGACAACTTTTTACTTTCTACTTCTTACATGTTGAACACAAATACCTGTACTTCAACATGTACGAAGTAGAAAGTACAGGTATTTGAGTTCAACATGTAAGAAGTAGAAAGTACAGGTATTTGAGTTCAACATCTCAGAAGTAGAAAGTACAGGTATTTGAGTTCAACATGTGAGAAGTAGAAAGTACAGGTATTTGTGTTCAACATGTAAGAAGTAGAAAGTACAGGTATTTGTGTTCAACATGTAAGAAGTAGAAAGTACAGGTATTTGTGTTCAACATGTAAGAAGTAGAAAGTACAGGTATTTGGGTTCAACATGTGAGAAGTAGAAAGTACAGGTATTTGAGTTCAACATGTAAGAAATAGAAAGTACAGGTATCTGAGTTCAACATGTAAGAAGTATAAAGTACAGGTATTTGAGTTCAACATGTAAGAAGTAGAAAGTACAGGTATTTGGGTTCAACATGTAAGAAGTAGAAAGTACAGGTATTTGAGTTCAACATGTAAGAAGTAGAAAGTACAGGTATTTGAGTTCAACATGAGAGAAGTAGAACGTACAGGTATTTGAGTTCAACATGTAGAAAGTACAGGTATTTGGGTTCAACATGTAAGAAGTAGAAAGTACAGGTATTTGAGTTCAACATGTAAGAAGTAGAAAGTACAGGTATTTGAGTTCAACATGTAAGAAGTAGAAAGTACAGGTATTTGAGTTCAACATGTAAGAAGTAGAAAGTACAGGTATTTGAGTTCAACATGTAGAAAGTACAGGTATTTGGGTTCAACATGTAAGAAGTAGAAAGTACAGGTATTTGAGTTCAACATGTAAGAAGTAGAAAGTACAGGTATTTGAGTTCAACATGTAAGAAGTAGAAAGTACAGGTATTTGAGTTCAACATGTGAGAAGTAGAAAGTACAGGTATTTGTGTTCAACATGTAAGAAGTAGAAAGTACAGGTATTTGTGTTCAACATGTAAGAAGTAGAAAGTACAGGTATTTGTGTTCAACATGTGAGAAGTAGAAAGTACAGGTATTTGGGTTCAACATGTAAGAAGTAGAAAGTACAGGTATTTGAGTTCAACATGTAAGAAGTAGAAAGTACAGGTATTTGTGTTCAACATGTACTGTAAGAAGTAGAAAGTACAGGTATTTGTGTTTAACATGTAAGAAGTAGAAAGTACAGGTATTTGAGTTCAACATGTGAGAAATAGAAAGTACAGGTATTTGTGTTCAACATGTAAGAAGTAGAAAGTACAGGTATTTGGGTTCAACATGTGAGAAGTAGAAAGTACAGGTATTTGTGTTCAACATGTAGGAAGTAGAAAGTACAGGTATTTGTGTTCAACATGTAAGAAGTAGAAAGTATAGATATTTGAGTTCAACATGTAAGAAGTAGAAAGTACAGGTATTTGAGTTCAACATGTAAGAAGTAGAAAGTACAGGTATTTGTGTTTTAACATGTAAGAAGTAGAAAGTACAGGTATTTGAGTTCAACATGTAAGAAGTAGAAAGTACAGGTATTTGAGTTCAACATGAGAGAAGTAGAAAGTACAGGTATTTGAGTTCAACATGTAAGAAGTAGAAAGTACAGGTATTTGAGTTCAACATGTAAGAAGTAGAAAGTACAGGTAGTAGTGGAGTAAAGTACTGATACCAAAAACATATACTTAAGTTCAGTAACAAAGTATTTGTACTCCAATACTCCTCACCTCTGATTAAAGTGTCCTTGTTCTTCTTCTCTCTCTTCAGGCCATCATGACTAAAGAGGAGAATCTGGAGGTGCAGGAAAAGGAGAGGCACGACCGCGAAGAGCAGGAGGAAGGAAAGGTCAACAAAGAGGAAGAGGAAGCACTGACCGAGGAGGAGGAAGAGGAGGAAGAGGAGTATGAGCTAGGAGAGCAGAGGGAGCTGGAGGAGAGGGCTGGGGTGGATGAAGAGGAGGAGGAAGAGCCAGAGGAGAGAGAGGAGGAGAGAGAGGAGGAGAGAGAGGAGGAGGTTCCAGCTGGTGATGAAGAGCGTGAAGTGGAGCCCGAGCCTCTGTCCGTGTCTCAGTTTCAGAGTCCGGTTCACGAGCCCCGCAGAAGACCCATAGTGCATCACTCCGCCCAGGCCCCGCTGCCCAAAGACTACAGTACGTCATACCGCCTTAAATACACACTGTCATACCACCTTAAATCAAGACCATCTTAAATACACATCATCTTAAATACATACTGTCTTACCACCTTAAATTAAGAACAGCTTGAATATATACTGTCATACCACCTTAAATACACATCATCTTGAATACCGTCATACCACCTTAAATACACATCATCTTGAATACCGTCATACCACCTTAAATACACATCATCTTGAATACCATCATACCACCTTAAATATACATCATATAAGATACTGTCATACCACCTTAAATATACATCATCTTAGATACTGTCATACCACCTTAAATATACATCATCTTAGATACATACTCTCCAGGTATCCTTTACCTGAGGACTAAATACACACATTCATACCACCTAAAATAAATGCTGTCATACCACCTTAAGATTATACTATCATACCACATTTAATACAAACTTTAATAGCACCTTAAAGATCAAATATGTAACATTTCCATGCATTTAAAAACTATTCAACCCTGGCTAAATCATCAGTAATTCACTTCAGTTATATATTGTAGACTATGGCTTTGGTCAGTTCAGAGCTCGGCCTTTAATTAGCATAACACAGCTTCAAAACCCTTAAAACACACACACACACACACACACACACACACACACACACACACACACACACACACACACACCATGTATACATCACTTCAGGGGACATTACATTGACTTACATGCACTTCCTGGAGACTTATCCTAACCTTAACCATAACCAACACATGCCTACCCCTAACCCTAACCCTAATGCAGCACAAAATGCGTTGAAGCTTGCCGGTGGGCGTGTCTGAAACTCAACCAACAACCAATCACATGAATCTCCCGCCCCGGACACACAAGCAGCGGTGTGATTGGCTAGAGCTTGGACTGGCATATGATTTGATTGGCCAACGCTTCCGCCAACGCTTCAAAAGTTGAACATTGCTCAACTTTTGAAGCGAGCAAAGCGAACCGACGGAACCACAATGCAGTTGGGCAAAGCGTGACGTCTCCCCATTCAAAGTGAACGGGCAGAAGCGTTGAAGCTTCAGCGCACGGCGCCATGCGGGCCGTAACCAAGTCTTCACCCTACAATTAATGATTCCCATGATGTCCCCATAAGGGAGGCAAGTCTCCACACGTGACTGTGCAAACAGATTTAGGTCCCCACAAGGATAGTAATGCTAGGACACACACACACACACACACACACACACACAGAAGCATAACACGATAATGAAACTGAGTCACAGTCTGTATTCGAGACAGCGTTGATTGATCAGAAGCTTTTAAAGATCTGTGGATTGACTTCTGTTTGGAGGACAGGCCTCACACACTCAGCTCCAGTGTCCCGCAGACACACACTCTCCCGTCTGCATGTTTAACTGGGAGTTCTTACACAAACTCACTTAGTAATATTATAAAGTGAAGATATCTGACGCCAACTGCATCTTCCTAAAACCTGTTTCATAGTGATGTCACTGTGTTCTGGAAGTAAACAAAAACCTACAGCAACATTACATGAATGCACACACAGAACATAATATCTGTTTTGTGTTAATACTGCACATATTGTATTCCATTGTATTTCTATGTAAATACTGCTATAGTTATTTCCTGTTTGTAAGAAGGGGCCGTTCAAGTGAGATGTTCTTCTCCCTGCGCCTTTCCACCATGCGCTATAAACAAACAAATAAAATCAACCAGTATAAGTGGACATGTTTTGTTTTAGAATAACTGCCATGTGT
>CM070493.1:3594473-3650622 GCA_036324585.1 Champsocephalus esox
CTGAGGAACAGCAGAGTGCGGGAGGGAGGGGGGCGGCGCTGAGGAACAGCAGAGATCAGGAGGGAGGGGGAGCGGCGCTGAAGAACAGCAGAGAGCGGGAGGGAGGGGAGGGGGAGCGGCGCTGAGGAACAGCAGAGAGCGGGAGGGAGGGGGAGCGGCGCTGAGGAACAGCAGAGAGCGGGAGGGAGGGGGAGCGGCACTGAGGAACAGCAGAGAGCGGGAGTGGCGCTGAGGAACAGCAGAGTGCGGGAGGGAGGGGGAGCGGCGCTGAGGAACAGCAGAGAGCGGGAGGGAGGGGGAGCGGCGCTGAGGAACAGCAGAGATCGGGAGGGAGGGGGAGCGGCGCTGAAGAACAGCAGAGAGCGGGAGGGAGGGGGAGCGGCGCTGAGGAACAGCAGAGAGCGGGAGGGAGGGGGAGCGGCTGAGGAACAGCAGAGAGCGGGAGGGAGGGGGAGCAGCACTGAGGAACAGCAGAGTGGGAGGGAGGGGGAGCGGCTGAGGAACAGCAGAGTGCGGGAGGGAGGGGGAGCGGCTGAGGAACAGCAGAGAGCGGGAGGGAGGGGGAGCAGCACTGAGGAACAGCAGAGAGTGGGAGGGAGGGGGAGCGGCGCTGAGGAACAGCAGAGAGCGGGAGGGAGGGGGAGCGGCGCTGAGGAACAGCAGAGAGCTGACAGCTGTCTGTGTGGACACTCCCCTTGTTGTGCTCAGCAGAGGCTTCAAGCGTCTTAGGTTCAAGTGAGACAACTAATGTCTGGGGTTAGTGTTCATGACTTCATGCTTGTGTCATCTTAACGGTTCATCTCAATGCACACACACTTTCCGTGCTTTCCAAAAGTTTAAATGGTTTTATTCCACTGTTAAATAACCTGTTCAACACAAACATGCCACTTGCTAACATTTCTGTGAACTGATATTTGCTTTGTGAGCTTATTAGAGGATGCTCCCTGAGAGAATGTGACATGTCAATGAAGATGTCAGACTTAGTATATGTGTTAATAATTACATACAATACATGCAATGTGTGTGTGGTGTGGTGTGTTTCCAAGTGCATCTGCAGCCAGAACATACATTATGTGGCCCCCCTGCTCTAAATCAACCTCATTAAGGAAAGATTGTCAGGTTAGGTGGAGGTCAGAGGTCACTGAGGAACACAGGATATGAGGTCTGTGCTCAACATGGATTTTATTGAGAGGAGAGACGAAAGGGAAGCTGGTATTTTAAAGTAAAAATAGGAAGAGACAACCAGTTCCCGAAGATATACAAATCAAAACGATTAAAACCATGAGTATAACAAAGTAATCTAAAAGTCACTCTAAAGCAAACATTTCCCAAATAGGGATCAATAAAGTACTTCTTATCTTATCTTATCTTAAATCAACCTCATTAAGATATGTATCCAGTGGAATAACGAATGGTTTAAACAGATAAAGGAAATAATGTGTCCCTGGTATTTTAAGAAAAACAAGAAGGAAACAACCAGTTCCCAATGACATGAAACTGAAACGTTGACTTTAAATAAATGTATTATGTCGAAAAATGTCACATAACTGTTCTAGGTTTTAACGAACAATCAAGTTGAACCGAAAATATATTCATACTTTTTATTTAACCTTCCTATTGTTGCTTTCAGCTGAGCCATAGTCGCCCGCCGTGATTTAAAAAAACGTGGCATTAGCTTGAAATCGTTCAATGTGTAAGTTCACAGTTTGAATGTCCGTCACTTAATCGGGTTAAATACCCTGAAGCAAAAAGATCCACGAGTCGTGGGGATACAGATAAAAAAAAACACTTATGCGAACAAAACATATACTCCGAATACTTTTTGACTTGTTTGCGCTATTGTAACTCTGCTACGTTGCTGTTAATCGGGAGCAACATTCTCTCTTCACAGGTCCGAATCGCACCACGTGGGTCACCAGAAATACACCCAGAGCGCGTGAACAGCCCTCCAGATCGCACGTGTTTTCATAATGTTTTCAGAACACGTTTCACAAATGATCCACATGCAAAGTGGGGTTCCCAGTGTTAATGACGCCAATAGAGCGGAGCAGGGATGACGTGTTTTTGTAGGCCGACCAGGAAGGAAGCTGCCGGTTCGCTCGACACAAAGCAACGGGATTTCTCCACAGGGTTTTGGAAAATAGCTGGAAGTAATGTCTGTGGAAACGAACCTGTTTGATGAACGCACGTTTCGTTCAGCCGGATCATCTCCACACGTCTGCTTTCATAATGTTCTAATCGTAAATCTAATATCCAGAAGCTAAATGCTAACGTGATGCTACAAAGGAGCGACAGCAGCACGACTTCAACGTCACGCCGACTTCAGATCCAGATTCAAACACACAGATTCTAGATGGAACGAGTTGAAGCGTTTCTCTGAACACTCTGCAGGAGGCAGGGACTGGCTCTCAAGCAGAACAGAAACTAACTTAGAGGAGTGTTCACGTGTTCGGCGTAATAACGTACGACGGCCTCCACGACTTCTGTAGTCCTGTTCAGCCGCTTGGTAACAACCATCGATCACTGCTGATGGTTTATTGCCGTAGAACAAAACGTGATCCGTCTCTTCGATGCGTCTCAACCTCAGACCTTAGTTCAGCTACTTTCCTAAACCCTATGGAGAGATCCCATTGGCTCAGAGACCAGGGAACAGGAAGTGGCGAAATGCTGACTCACCTCCTGGTGTTAGGACGCACTGCACCGCTCTACGGTTGCTGGTGTTCCCTTCCTGCAGGAGAGAGCAACGTGGAGGTTGTTTAGTGTGATGGCTGTTTGTCCTCCGCCCCCTGTCTGAGCTCTTTATGTCCTCACTGTGTAGCTCCAGAGAGACCTTAGCAGAGACGACAGCCCGGCGAAGAACCTCCGACAGGTCGGTCAAACCGGGGCGGAAGCAAAGTCTAACTCACTGACTGACTCATCTTAAGGGCTCCTATCATGCAAAATGCACTTTGTGATGTCTTTTATACTTGAATTTGACTCTCAAAGTGATCAAACCCTCTCTCTTTCCCTTCGTACCCAAATCTCTAAAAACGGGGAACAACGGAGCTGATCCAGATCTGCGTCCGATATGACGTAACATCTGAAATGTGGGCGGGCTTTACACCCACGGCCCAATCAGAAGGGATGCTATCAGAAACAATTTTGGACGTAATATGGTCTTTGTTTACATTAGCATCGCTAACACTCAGAGCTAACCTGTAACTTTGTTAAGCCACGGACCCAGAATCAGCACTTTAGTAACATGGCAGAGGGACGTGAGGCTGGAATGGGTCAGTTTTGTATTTTGAGCAAAAGAACATGATAGGAGACCTTTAAAGAGTCCCCTATTTTTACGGAAGAGACATGAAGAAGAGGGGACACATGTTGATGTAGAAGAGACATGAAGAAGAGGGGACACATGTTGATGTAGAAGAGACATGAAGAAGAGGGGACACATGTTGATGTAGAAGAGACATGGAGAAGAGGGGACACATGTTGATGTAGAAGAGACATGAAGAAGAGGGGACACATGTTGATGTAGAAGAGACATGAAGAAGAGGGGACACATGTTGATGTAGAAGAGACATGAAGAAGAGGGGACACATGTTGATGTAGAAGAGGCATGGAGAAGAGGGGACACATGTTGATGTAGAAGAGACATTGAAAAGAGGGGACACATGTTGATGTAGAAGAGACATTGAAAAGAGGGGACACATGTTGATGTAGAAGAGACATGAAGAAGAGGGGACACATGTTGATGTAGAAGAGACATGAAGAAGAGGGGACACATGTTGATGTAGAAGAGACATGAAGAAGAGGGGACACATGTTGATGTAGAAGAGACATGAAGAAGAGGGGACACATGTTGATGTAGAAGAGACATGAAGAAGAGGGGACACATGTTGATGTAGAAGAGACATGAAGAAGAGGGGACACATGTTGATGTAGAGGAGACATGGAGAAGAGGGGACACATGTTGATGTAGAAGAGACATGAAGAAGAGGGGACACATGTTGATGTAGAAGAGACATGAAGAAGAGGGGACACATGTTGATGTAGAAGAGACATGAAGAAGAGGGGACACATGTTGATGTAGAAGAGACATGAAGAAGAGGGGACACATGTTGATGTAGAAGAGGCATGAAGAAGAGGGGACACATGTTGATGTAGAAGAGACATGAAGAAGAGGGGACACATGTTGATGTAGAAGAGACATGAAGAAGAGGGGACACATGTTGATGTAGAAGAGACATGAAGAAGAGGGGACACATGTTGATGTAGAGGAGACATGGAGAAGAGGGGACACATGTTGATGTAGAAGAGACATGAGGAAGTGGATTTAGCAGAATAGGTGCCCTTTAAACAGCAGGTACGGTGTTCCTCTGGTTTCCATCCTAACTCCGGTGTTTGTGTCTCTCAGGCCGGCACTCTGAGGTTCTGCGGCACCACAGAGTTCGCTAGCGGTCAGTGGGTCGGCGTGGAGTTGGACGAGCCGGAGGGGAAGAACGACGGCAGCGTGGGGGGCGTCAGATACTTCGTCTGCCCTCCAAAACTAGGTACCACTGCGTATTCATACAGGATGATAGGATCAACAAAGATATTAACAATGCTCTATAATAACCACAGGAGGGAAGTCGTGGAGTACAAATACTTTGTTACTGTACTTAAGTACATTTTCTAGTATCAGTACTTTACTCCACCACTTCTTTTTCTGACCAATTTTAACTTTCTACTTCTCACATGTTGAACCCAAATACCTGTACTTTCTACTTCTTACATGTTGAACTCAAATACCTGTACTTTCTACTCCTCACATGTTGAACCCAAATACCTGTACTTTCTACTTCTCACATGTTGAACCGAAATACCTGTACTTTCTACTCCTCACATGTTGAACCCAAATACCTGTACTTTCTACTTCTCACATGTTGAACTGAAATACCACTAATTTCTACTTCTCACATGTTGAACCCAAATACCTGTACTTTCTACTTCTCACATGTTGAACCCAAATACCTGTACTTTCTACTTCTTACATGTTGAACTCAAATACCTGTACTTTCTACTTCTCTCATGTTGAACTCAAATACCTGTACTTTCTACTTCTTACATGTTGAACTCAAATACCTGTACTTTCTACTTCTTACATGTTGAACCCAAATACCTGTACTTTCTACTTCTTACATGTTGAACTCAAATACCTGTACTTTCTACTTCTTACATGTTGAACCCAAATACCTGTACTTTCTACTTCTTACATGTTGAACTCAAATACCTGTACTTTCTACTTCTTACATGTTGAACCCAAATACCTGTACTTTCTACTTCTTACATGTTGAACTCAAATACCTGTACTTTCTACTTCTTACATGTTGAACCCAAATACCTGTACTTTCTACTTCTCACATGTTGAACCCAAATACCTGTACTTTCTACTTCTCACATGTTGAACTCAAATACCTGTACTTTCTACTTCTTACAAGTTGAACACAAATACCTGTACTTTCTACTTCTCACATGTTGAACCCAAATACCTGTACTTTCTACTTCTCACATGTTGAACTGAAATACCAGTACTTTCTACTTCTCACATGTTGAACCCAAATACCTGTACTTTCTACTTCTTACACCTTGAACTCAAATACCTGTACTTTCTACTTCTTACATGTTGAACCCAAATACCTGTACTTTCTACTTCTCACATGTTGAACCCAAATACCTGTACTTTCTACTTCTTACATGTTGAACTCAAATACCTGTACTTTCTACTCCTCACATGTTGAACCCAAATACCTGTACTTTCTACTTCTCACATGTTGAACCGAAATACCTGTACTTTCTACTCCTCACATGTTGAACCCAAATACCTGTACTTTCTACTTCTCACATGTTGAACTGAAATACCACTAATTTCTACTTCTCACATGTTGAACCCAAATACCTGTACTTTCTACTTCTCACATGTTGAACCCAAATACCTGTACTTTCTACTTCTTACATGTTGAACTCAAATACCTGTACTTTCTACTTCTCTCATGTTGAACTCAAATACCTGTACTTTCTACTTCTTACATGTTGAACTCAAATACCTGTACTTTCTACTTCTTACATGTTGAACCCAAATACCTGTACTTTCTACTTCTTACATGTTGAACTCAAATACCTGTACTTTCTACTTCTTACATGTTGAACCCAAATACCTGTACTTTCTACTTCTTACATGTTGAACTCAAATACCTGTACTTTCTACTTCTTACATGTTGAACCCAAATACCTGTACTTTCTACTTCTTACATGTTGAACTCAAATACCTGTACTTTCTACTTCTTACATGTTGAACCCAAATACCTGTACTTTCTACTTCTCACATGTTGAACCCAAATACCTGTACTTTCTACTTCTCACATGTTGAACTCAAATACCTGTACTTTCTACTTCTTACAAGTTGAACACAAATACCTGTACTTTCTACTTCTCACATGTTGAACCCAAATACCTGTACTTTCTACTTCTCACATGTTGAACTGAAATACCAGTACTTTCTACTTCTCACATGTTGAACCCAAATACCTGTACTTTCTACTTCTTACACCTTGAACTCAAATACCTGTACTTTCTACTTCTTACATGTTGAACCCAAATACCTGTACTTTCTACTTCTCACATGTTGAACCCAAATACCTGTACTTTCTACTTCTTACATGTTGAACTCAAATACCTGTACTTTCTACTCCTCACATGTTGAACCCAAATACCTGTACTTTCTACTTCTCACATGTTGAACCCAAATACCTGTACTTTCTACTCCTCACATGTTGAACCCAAATACCTGTACTTTCTACTTCTCACATGTTGAACTGAAATACCACTAATTTCTACTTCTCACATGTTGAACCCAAATACCTGTACTTTCTACTTCTCACATGTTGAACCCAAATACCTGTACTTTCTACTTCTTACATGTTGAACTCAAATACCTGTACTTTCTACTTCTCTCATGTTGAACTCAAATACCTGTACTTTCTACTTCTTACATGTTGAACTCAAATACCTGTACTTTCTACTTCTTACATGTTGAACCCAAATACCTGTACTTTCTACTTCTTACATGTTGAACTCAAATACCTGTACTTTCTACTTCTTACATGTTGAACCCAAATACCTGTACTTTCTACTTCTTACATGTTGAACTCAAATACCTGTACTTTCTACTTCTTACATGTTGAACCCAAATACCTGTACTTTCTACTTCTTACATGTTGAACTCAAATACCTGTACTTTCTACTTCTTACATGTTGAACCCAAATACCTGTACTTTCTACTTCTCACATGTTGAACCCAAATACCTGTACTTTCTACTTCTCACATGTTGAACTCAAATACCTGTACTTTCTACTTCTTACAAGTTGAACACAAATACCTGTACTTTCTACTTCTCACATGTTGAACCCAAATACCTGTACTTTCTACTTCTCACATGTTGAACTGAAATACCAGTACTTTCTACTTCTCACATGTTGAACCCAAATACCTGTACTTTCTACTTCTTACACCTTGAACTCAAATACCTGTACTTTCTACTTCTTACATGTTGAACCCAAATACCTGTACTTTCTACTTCTCACATGTTGAACCCAAATACCTGTACTTTCTACTTCTTACATGTTGAACTCAAATACCTGTACTTTCTACTTCTTACAAGTTGAACACAAATACCTGTACTTTCTACTTCTCACATGTTGAACCCAAATACCTGTACTTTCTACTTCTCACATGTTGAACTGAAATACCAGTAATTTCTACTTCTCACATGTTGAACCCAAATACCTGTACTTTCTACTTCTCACATGTTGAACTCAAATACCTGTACTTTCTACTTCTCACATGTTGAACCCAAATACCTGTACTTTCTACTTCTCACATGTTGAACCCAAATACCTGTACTTTCTACTTCTCACATGTTGAACTCAAATACCTGTACTTTCTACTTCTCACATGTTGAACTGAAATACCTGTACTTTCTGCTTCTTACATGTTGAACACAAATACCTGTACTTTGTACTTCTTACATGTTGAACCCAAATACCTGTACTTTCTACTTCTTACATGTTGAACTCAAATACCTGTACTTTCTACTTCTTACATGTTGAACCCAAATACCTGTACTTTCTACTTCTTACATGTTGAACCCAAATACCTGTACTTTCTACTTCTTACATGTTGAACTCAAATACCTGTACTTTCTACTTCTTACAAGTTGAACACAAATACCTGTACTTTCTACTTCTCACATGTTGAACCCAAATACCTGTACTTTCTACTTCTCACATGTTGAACTGAAATACCAGTACTTTCTACTTCTCACATGTTGAACCCAAATACCTGTACTTTCTACTTCTTACACGTTGAACTCAAATACCTGTACTTTCTACTTCTTAAATGTTGAACCCAAATACCTGTACTTTCTACTTCTCACATGTTGAACCCAAATACCTGTACTTTCTACTTCTTACATGTTGAACTCAAATACCTGTACTTTCTACTTCTTACAAGTTGAACACAATTACCTGTACTTTCTACTTCTCACATGTTGAACCCAAATACCTGTACTTTCTACTTCTCACATGTTGAACTGAAATACCAGTAATTTCTACTTCTCACATGTTGAACCCAAATACCTGTACTTTCTACTTCTCACATGTTGAACTCAAATACCTGTACTTTCTACTTCTCACATGTTGAACCCAAATACCTGTACTTTCTACTTCTCACATGTTGAACCCAAATACCTGTACTTTCTACTTCTCACATGTTGAACTGAAATACCTGTACTTTCTGCTTCTTACATGTTGAACACAAATACCTGTACTTTGTACTTCTTACATGTTGAACCCAAATACCTGTACTTTCTACTTCTTACATGTTGAACCCAAATACCTGTACTTTCTACTTCTTACATGTTGAACTCAAATACCTGTACTTTCTACTTCTCACATGTTGAACACAAATACCTGTACTTTCTACTTCTCTCATGTTGAACTCAAATACCTGTACTTTCTACTTCTTACATGTTGAACACAAATACCTGTACTTTCTACTTCTTACATGTTGAACCCAAATACCTGTACTTTCTACTTCTTACATGTTGAACCCAAATACCTGTACTTTCTACTTCTTACATGTTGAACCCACATACCTGTACTTTCTACTTCTTACATGTTGAACCCAAATACCTGTACTTTCTACTTCTTACATGTTGAACTCAAATACCTGTACTTTCTACTTCTTACATGTTGAACCCAAATACCTGTACTTTCTACTTCTTACATGTTGAACTCAAATACCTGTACTTTCTACTTCTTACATGTTGAACCCAAATACCTGTACGTTTCTACTTCTTACATGTTGAACCCAAATACCTGTACTTTCTACTTCTTACATGTTGAACTCAAATACCTGTACTTTCTACTTCTTAGATCTTCCAAACAGCTGGTTCCTTTAGTTTGGTGGCGTGATTATTATTATTTAGAGTCATTGCGTGTGTCGTTACAGAATATGAATACGACCGTCTGTCCTTGGACCCTCACATCAGAGGGGGTCGTATTCATAACATTTGTGATATTGGGCTATATAAATAAACATTGATTGATTGATTGATTGATTTTTGATTGATTGATTGATGATAGGATTAACATGAATGCTGCTGCAAGACCAGGTCAAGCAGGATGACACACATTACACCAATTTTAAAATCCTTCCATTGGCTCCCCACCCGTTTTAGAATGGACTTTAAGGTTCTGGTTATTACAGAGCCCTGCGTGGAAATGCACCGGAGTATATATGTGACCTTCTCCATCCTTACATCGCCAGTAGGTCCCTTAGGTCTTCAGACCAGGAACTACTGGCTGTCCCACGGTCTCGTCTACAAACTAAAGGTGGCCGTGCCTTTCAGCTGGAGCTCCAGCACTGTGGAGATTCTCCCTCCAGTCAGTCTCTGTAGAAGCTTTTAAAAACTACTGAAGACCCATCTTTTTACATTGGCTTGTGTTCCTACTTGAGATGTGTGAGATGTGTTCTGTTCTTATGTTTGTTCCTTTCGGGACTCTGTGTTTTGTTTTTATGTGAACCTTAAATGTCTGCCTCGCGTTATGATTGTATTCATGTTTCTGTGGTCTTCATTTGCACTTTGTGAATCATTTTTTTTTCTAATCTTTTCCGCTTGCAGGGATTTTTGCCCCGGTGTCGAAGATTTCCAAAGCCGTGGATCCGGCCCCTCCCTCGGTCACCTCGACGCCCCGGGCCCCCCGCATGGACCTGACCTCCCGTCTGACCGGGAAGATCAAGAAGGAGAAAGGAAAGAAGGACAAAGAGAGGCAGAAAGGTATTTAAGTTAGCTAAATGTGGCAGTTTGCAGAGGTGGGAAGCAGTAGAGTACAAATACTTCGTTACTGTACTTAAGTACATGTTTCTGGTATCAGTACTTTAACAACTTTTAACTTTGACTTCTCACATGTTGAACCCAAATACCTGTACTTTCTACTTCTCACATGTTGAACACAAATACCTGTACTTTCTACTTCTCACATGTTGAACACAAATACCTGTACTTTCTACTTCTTACATGTTGAACACAAATACCTGTACTTTCTACTTCTTACATGTTGAACTCAAATACCTGTACTTTCTACTTCTCACATGTTGAACACAAATACCTTTACTTTCTACTTTTTACATGTTGAACTCAAATACCTGTACTTTCTACTTCTTACATGTTGAACTCAAATACATGTACTTTCTACTTCTCACATGTTGAACTCAAATACCTGTACTTTCTACTTCTTACATGTTGAACTCAAATACCTGTAATTTCTACTTCTTACATGTTGAACTCAAATACCTGTACTTTCTACTTCTCACATGTTGAACTCAAATACATGTACTTTCTACTTCTCACATGTTGAACTCAAATACATGTACTTTATACATACTGTATAAAGTACTGTATATATATATATATATATATACATTTGAATATAGGTTGAATTACAAATTGACAGCAACAAAATATAAAGCAGGATATTTTATATACATGAGTAAAAGTATGTGAGGAATGGCATATTAAATATTAGATTTAATTTGGTTGCCGGTAGAGAAGAAAATGGGCAACCAATTACCAACGAGGAAATACACAAATGGCGCATTTCCACTGCAGCGCGTAGCACGGTTTAAGCGTGCCGTGCCAAACCCGGCACGTTTTTGGTTGCGTTTCCACTCGGGGTAGTTCCGGCTAACGGGTACTTTTCCACAGTTTTTCTGTCCCTCCAAAATCGTGGTTATTCCCGGGCCAACAACCGGGCTGAGCATGCTAAACTAGAGAGACTCGCTGGCTCGGGGGCTACAACTACAACAAGATGAACATATTTGACCGTGATTTAATTGTAATACACGTTTCTAAATGATGCCGAAGTAACAACACACTGATACCGGTTAGTAAGAACCATGAATTAATGCTTTGACAAGTCTGCAGACAGACGGCAGGCGAACACCCCTTTAAAATGCGTGTTGTCTGAATGTAGCTTGGCTAAGCTAACGTTGTATAGCTCCGACCGTCAACACTCACAGCAACGGCCTACAGACATAAATAAAGCAGCGACTGTATTCTCCATGACACAGGCAGTCTGTGGTTTGGACTTGTTTAACTTCCGTCTAGTTTCTGAACAGATATGAGGAGCTGTGAGCTCTGAGGGCTAACAGCTAACGGCTGTGTCGTTTTTGTGGTTCTCATTGAAGATGACGTCACGGCTCCGCCTACACTGCGTTACTATAGTTACTGCCCCAGCTACTACACTGTAATGGAAACGCTGCATAAAGTGAGCCTGGCCTACCAAAGCGCCAAAAGTTGCCTCTTCTTCTTCTTCTTCTTCTTCTTCTTCTTCTTCTTCTTCTTCTTCTTCTTCTTCTTCTTCTTCTTCTTCTTTCTTCTTCTTCTTCTTCTTCTTCTTCTTCTTCTTTCTTCTTCTTCTTCTTCTTCTTCTTCTTCTTCTTCTTCTTCTTCTTCTTCTTCTTCTTCTTCTTCTTCTTCTTCTTCTTCTTCTTCTTCTTCTTCTTCTTCTTCTTCTACTAATCCCCTGATTTCTGCCGTGTTTTCCAGCCCAGAAGAAGAAGGCGTCGCTGGCCAGTCTGGACCCGGACGCTCTGAACGTGGAGGTGGGGGATCAGGTTCTTGTTGCCGGGCAGAAACACGGCATCGTTCGTTACTACGGGAAAACAGACTTCGCCCCAGGTCTGAATCTGATGTTTTTGCATGTATATTAAAATAGTGAGTTTAAAATCCTCAACAATTGGACAAAAACAGGCTATTGTCAGAATAAAATGCGACTATGCTATGTTAAAATGCATTTTATAAGTTACTGCATGAATACAAATAATCTAATATTATATAAAACCAACATCAGTGGAAACGCAGGACTTTTACTTGAAGGCTTTTCCTCCCTCAGAGCAGATCTCAGTTTCTCTCCGTCTCGCTGCAGGTTATTGGTTCGGTGTCGAGCTGGATCAGGCGACAGGAAAACACGACGGCTCGGTTTTTGGAGTCCGTTACTTCAGCTGCCTGCCGAAATACGGAGTGTTTGCTCCACCGTCCCGCGTCCAGAGGTGAGACGCCACGACATCAGCAGGAGAGGACTCTTTAAAGTAGAGACACCACATACTGATATACACCTGATCATCAGCAGGAGAGGACTCTTTAAAGTAGAGTCACTACATACTGATATACACCTGAACATCAGCAGGAGAGGACTCTTTAAAGTAGAGACACTACATACTGATATACACCTGAACATCAGCAGGAGAGGACTCTTTAAAGTAGAGACACTACATACTGATATACACCTGAACATCAGCAGGAGAGGACTCTTTAAAGTAGAGACACTTCATACTGATATACACCTGAACATCAGCAGGAGAGGACTCTTTAAAGTAGAGACACTACATACTGATATACACCTGAACATCAGCAGGAGAGGACTCTTTAAAGTAGAGACACTACATACTGATATACACCTGCACATCAGCAGGAGAGGACTCTTTAAAGTAGAGACACTACATACTGATATACACCTGAACATCAGCAGGAGAGGACTCTTTAAAGTAGAGACACTACATACTGATATACACCTGAACATCAGCAGGAGAGGACTCTTTAAAGTAGAGACACTACACACTGATATACACCTGAACATCAGCAGGAGAGGACTCTTTAAAGTAGAGACACTACATACTGATATACACCTGAACATCAGCAGGAGAGGACTCTTTAAAGTAGAGACACTACATACTGATATACACCTGAACATCAGCAGGAGAGCACTCTTTAAAGTAGAGACACTACATGCTGATATACACCTGAACATCAGCAGGAGAGGACTCTTTAAAGTAGAGACACTACATACTGATATACACCTGAACATCAGCAGGAGAGGACTCTTTAAAGTAGAGACACTACATACTGATATACACCTGAACATCAGCAGGAGAGGACTCTTTAAAGTAGAGACACTACATACTGATATACACCTGAACATCAGCAGGAGAGGACTCTTTAAAGTAGAGACACTACATACTGATATACACCTGAACATCAGCAGGAGGGGACTCTTTAAAGTAGACACTACACACTGAACATGATCCAAATTCTTTAGTCAGTGGATTGTTTCTTGTGTTGCTCTTTCAGAATCGGAGGTCCCAAAGAAGGCTCACAGAAAGAAAAGTCCGCGGTGAAGAAAGTCCACCAAGTCACCAGTAAGTGCTTTTTCATTTTCTTAAAGTTCAGTCACCTACAGCTACTTTTCTGACGACATTAATACGAGTTTAACATTTCCTCCATCAGTTATAATAACATTTAGCTGATGTTGTTTTTAAAGTGTGCAATATAGATGAAATGGAATATTATTATTATTATTCATTCGTTTGTTTGTTTGTTTGTTTCCTGCAGTGTCGCAGCCGAAGCGTAACTTCAACACGATGCGAAATCCTAAAGATCTGACCTCCGAGAACTCAATATCCAGGTATCAATACTCTTCTTCCACATCAACGTGTGTCCCCTCTTCTCCATTCTCTCATCAACATGTGTCCCCTCTTCTCCATGTCTCTTCCACATCAACGTGTGTCCCCTCTTCTCCATGTCTCTTCTACATCAACGTGTGTCCCCTCTTCTCCATGTCTCTTCTACATCAACGTGTGTCCCCTCTTCTCCATGTCTCTTCTACATCAACGTGTGTCCCCTCTTCTCCATGTCTCTTCTACATCAACATGTGTCCCCTCTTCTCCATGTCTCTTCTACATCAACGTGTGTCCCCTCTTCTCCATGTCTCTTCTACATCAACGTGTGTCCCCTCTTCTCCATGTCTCTTCTACATCAACGTGTGTCCCCTCTTCTCCATGTCTCTTCTACATCAACGTGTGTCCCCTCTTCTCCATGTCTCTTCCACATCAACGTGTGTCCCCTCTTCTTCATGTCTCTTCTACATCAACATGTGTCCCCTCTTCTCCATGTCTCTTCTACATCAACATGTGTCCCCTCTTCTTCATGTCTCTTCTACATCAACATGTGTCCCCTCTTCTCCATGTCTCTTCTACATCAACATGTGTCCCCTCTTCTCCATGTCTCTTCTACATCAACATGTGTCCCTCTTCTTTATGTCTCTTCTACATCAACATGTGTCCCCTCTTCTCCATGTCTCTTCTACATCAACATGTGTCCCCTCTTCTCCATGTCTCTTCTACATCAACATGTGTCCCCTCTTCTTCATGTCTCTTCTACATCAACATGTGTCCCCTCTTCTCATGTCTCTTCTACATCAACATGTGTCCCCTCTTCTCCATGTCTCTTCTACATCAACATGTGTCCCCTCTTCTCCATGTCTCTTCTACATCAACATGTGTCCCCTCTTCTTCATGTCTCTTCACATCAACATGTGTCCCCTCTGTGGAAAGAGACTCTGAAAGTTTCAGGAACAAAGATTTTCTCTCTTTTTGATCCATTTCTATAAAAGCCTGTCTGAAAATGAGCTGATCAGATTTTGGCCACTTTATGATGTCATAACGATGTTGTGTCTTTTTAACCATCAGCCAATCAGCAATGTCTCTCAGAGGAGCGTGGGGGGAGGGGCTCCTTATTTTCATCTAAAGTAACAGACAGAGAATCAGCACTTTGGAAACAGGGCTGAAACAGAGGGGATTATGGGTAATGCTGCAATGATCTGTTTGGTGTTTCAGCCAATCAGAGACAGGCTCTGGATATATCTGAGAGCTGGGATATACTGATGAGAAACAGGATAATAGGGGACTTTAAATGCGGTATATAAATAAATAAAGATTTGTTTTCTTCTTCTTCCTCTCGTTCTCTCCCTCCTCTTCCTCCTCTTCCTCCTCTTCCTCTTCTTCCTCTCCCTCCTCTTCCTCCTCTTCCTCCTCTTCCTCTCCCTCCTCTCCCTCCTCTTCCTCCTCTTCCTCCTCTTCCTCTTCCTCCTCAGGTTGCTGTTCTGCTGTTGGTTTCCGTGGATGCTTCGCACTGAGATGCAGTCCTAACAACTTCCTGGACCGATCTCTCTCCATGTTCGTGTTGCCCTCTCACCGTCAGTCCTCGTAGCGACCCTCTCTTCTCTCAGCCCTCTCATCTAGCCGTTCTATAGCAGATCTATAGTGCCTTGTATCTGATCAACATGTCCTTCGTTCCCCTCGGAGAAACTGAGCTCTTCTCTTCACACACCTTCACCCGGCCTCACGTCATCGTCGTGTCTCTGTTTAGACATCAGTGTGTGCTGCTGCTCCATTTGGGTCTCGCGTAACATTAGAAACCAATGCAGATGAGTAACGTCTCAGTTTACAAATATATGCATTAACGGTGGGGTCGGAGTTCACTTCAGAAACTCCTGTTGTTATATTCCATGGAATGCTCTTCACATCCCGATAGCAATCGCGGTGGTGGCGAAGTCGATAGGGCCTTGGCAACTGGAAGGTCACCGGTTCAAGTCCCGGCATGACCAAGTGCTACCGAGGTGTCCCTGAGCAAGGCACCGTTCCCCACACTGCTCCCCGGGCGCCGTTCAAAATGGCAGCCCACTGCTCCTGACACAAGGATGGGTCAAATGCAGAGAAACAATTTCCCCACGAGGATTAATAAGAGTCCATCTTATCTTATCTTAATATCTGAAGTGATTTGACCAAAAAAAATCCAAAAATATCATCAGTGGAAGCCGTGGCGCGGTAAAAAGCTCGACCAATCATCTGAGCCGGCTCAAGTAACTGGATGGCCTACCTGCCTGTCAGTCTTCCATCAGGGGCACAGCTTACCTCGTGCCCTCATTGGTCATGTGCGCGTCCGTGTGTTGGGGGAGGGGCTCTGGGAGGAAGTCTGAAGGAAGGGGCAGATTTCTTCCGGCTGCGTGCTTTCAGATTCTCGCGCTGGTTTCCCCGTTCTTACCCCCCCCCACCTTTAATGTTATATTTGCCAAACCAAAAGCTCACTAGACACACGTTCAATTCGCCAATTAAATGGCTGTTTTCGGTGGTTATCTTTAAGACAATCTCCACACAGTTTGAAATGATTTCTGCCTTCGCTGCTGCTTCCTCGTCTGAGACTTAAGGCTGCGGCCACACGAGGACGAAAACGGCTAAACGCATAGGATTAACTCAAACGCAATCGCAAACAAGCTTCCGTCCACACGCAATAGTCACCGGATAGTGTCTGCCCACACGAGACCGCTCCGTTTAGCTCCAGCCGCTGGAGAAGCTGCAGTACATATGCCGAGCCTGTACGTGGCGCTGTAACTCCCTCCACAAAAGCAGCGGAGCCGTTTGACCCCCCAGAGCGTTGCGTATGCCGTTCTATCCACCTTGGGACCCGTTATCGTTTCCTCAGTCGTTTAGTGCCGTATTCGGTCGTCCTCGTGTGGCCGAACGGTCTATATGACACTAAACAGTAACGCAAACGACCAAATTCGTCCTCGTGTGGCCGCAGCCTGAGATCTCAATCCTAAACACGTAACAAGTGTGTGTGAAGTGACTCTCCTCACCTGCATGCTTTCATCTCAGATGTCAAACTGAAAACAGGGTTAATCAATTGCTGAATGTATCGTAGTGTCAGTTAATCTTGGTTTGTATATCCTTTTGTCTTCATTAGTTGTTCTATAAACACGCTGCTCTGTAATTATCGTGGATGCAGACATGTTGTTCTCAGCAGGTCACGTTTGATGTATCGTTCACGACAGATTGGAAGACATCGTGCTGAAAGCATTTAGCTAATTCAGTTCTGTACCGGTGGCCTGTAATTATATATCAGTGTATTGTGCAATAGAAATTAGTCAATAGTTAGCGTTGAAATCTTAAGACGAGCTGCAATCATATTTTGTCGTTAACCAAAAGCTCAAACCCAAACTTTCTTTGATGCAAATGTAAAATCAAGTGTTTTTCGCCCGCTGCTTGCGATATTTATGTTTCTGTGCCATCACTCTCGCGTGTACTAAATAAGCTTCTTTAAAAACACCTGAATGAAGTTAAGTATTGTTTAGTGTCCTTTCATCTCACCCATGTCGGGGTTTCATTTCTATAATCTGAACCCTCGTTAAATTCTCTTCACGACATTTTAAAAAGTTTCCTCTCTGCTTCTATCCCTCCTTCCTCCTCCCTCTATCCTCATTTATAAAAAAAGACTTTGCTTCCTTTTGTGAACGTGAGCATCTGTGCAGAAAGTTAATCTCAGTGTGTTTGCTTCGTGTTCAAATCTCTCTCGAAGTATAACTGAAAACAGCAATATGTAAACAGTGTCTGTGGAAATGTGTTGATGTTCATCTCTACACTCTGTACGCACACGAAGATAATCAATAAAAACTCGCTCACGTGCTCTGATTGCCAGGACTGCAAATAACACATGTTTTCACGCTGTTAAAAAATAACCAAACGATTGTTTTTCTGCACATTCAGACTTTTCAGTTGGTATTTTTCACTGTTTCTTGTAATAAAATACACTTTAACACAAAACGAATAAAACTAAAAGTGGACATCCAAAGCGAAATCTAAACCTACATGAAGAACATCAAACAGGCAATATCATGCGTTCACATTCTTCAAGATATTTCTGCATTCTTCTTAAGTTTTTTGGGGAAACTAAATTGAATGATAACCAAAAATATCAATATGTTCGACATTTGAAGTCAGATTTATTCTCCACTGTTTTCCATTTCCCTGAAACCGTCATTAAAGTGTTTGAAAGATCGTTAAAGTCACTCCGCAGACGACTCAACGCTTTACCGTCTCCTTTCCCCAATCCGAACCTGAACAAAAGAGCCTGAGGAACGGAATAATAATAATAACGACACCACGTTTTAGCGTTTTTATAACCTCACGGTAAGGGAGGTGTTTTGCTGAAGCGGCAGGTGGTCATTAGAGACGTCAGTGGACACCGTGATGGTCTTTGTGCAGTAAACGTACCGTAAAGTCAATTTGTCTCTCCGTGCAGAACGTAGTGTTCTTGCTGCTGTGTAAACGGCCACTAAGTGTCACTATCAAGACACACAACATGTCACACACCTTTCCTCATTATAACATAAAGGGATGTCACACAAATCAATACTTAGTGGATGCAAAGAGGCCTATTATGGCGGCGTTAAACGTGCTGGTTATTCGTCATTATTACAGACAAGGTTGAGAATTGGCCTGGCTCTTGATTTTAGGATAAGGCATATCCAATTGCATTTCATACTGAATACAACTAGCTTTCTGGCTTTCATTTCATCGAAAGTCTGCTGGTTAACATTAGCTGTTAGCTGCTAAATGTTTTAGCTGTTAGTTGTTCACAGTAAGCTGTAAGGAGTTAGCTGTTGGCTGTTAGTTGTTAGCTGTTAACAGTAAGCTGTAAGGAGTTAGCTGTTGGCTATTAGCTGTAAACTGTTAGCTCTTAGATGTTAGCTGTAAGGAGTTAGCTGTTAGTTGTTAGCTGTAAGCTGTTAACAGTAAGCTGTAAGGAGTTAGCTGTTGGCTGTTAGCTGTTAGCTGTTCACAGTAAGCTGTAAGGAGTTAGCTGTTGGCTGTTAGCTGTTAGCTGTAAACTGTTAGCTGTTAGTTGTTAGCTGTAAGGAGTTAGCTGTTAGCTGTTAGTTGTTAGCTGTAAGCTGTTAACAGTAAGCTGTAAGGAGTTAGCTGTTGGCTGTTAGCTGTAAACTGTTAGCTGTTAGTTGTTAGCTGTAAGGAGTTAGCTGTTAGCTGTTAGCTGTAAGCTGTTAACAGTAAGCTGTAAGGAGTTAGTTGTTAGCTGTAAGCTGTAAGGAGTGAGCTGTTAGCTTTAAACTGTTAACAGTACAACACAGTCTCACGGCATTTCGTGTTATCGTCACGAAATTAATCTATTGATTCGTGTTCACCAACAAAATTTCGTCATGTTTTTCGTGTCACACAGAACGATTTTTAAAGCAATGTAAATAATTAGAAGGAAAAACAGATACAAAAAATACAGATCTCAGTATTCTGAGGCTCTGAGACATTTATTTTCCTCGCGGACGGCAAAGATACTCCGACATTATACTATTTAAAATAAAAGGGATAGGGTTAGGCTTAGGGTAAGATATTGAGTAAGAAAATGTTTTTAGGAACCACACAGCTTAAAGACCCGACCGGAAAAAAAGACGTGGTGCAGGCACGAAACATACTACCAATAGAAATACATTGCTTTTAATCTTGTTGGTGAACACGAATCAATAGATTACATTTATTTCGTGACTATAACACAAAATGCCGTGAGACTGGGTTGAACAGTAAGCCGTAATCAGTTAGCTTTTAGCTGTTATCAGTAAGCTTTAAGCAGTTAGCTTTTAGCTGTTAGCCGTAATCAGTTAGCTTTTAGCTTTAAGCAGTTAGCTGTTAGCCGTAATCAGTTAGCTTTTAGCAGTTAGCTTTTAGCTGTAAGCAGTTAGCTGTAAGCAGTTAGCTTTTAGCTGTAAGCAGTTAGCTTTTAGCAGTTAGCTTTTAGCTGTAAGCAGTTAGCTTTTAGCTGTAAGCAGTTAGCTGTAAGCAGTTAGCTTTTAGCTGTTAGCTGTTAGCAGTTAGCTTTTAGCTGTAAGCAGTTAGCTGTAAGCAGTTAGCTTTTAGCTGTAAGCAGTTAGCTGTAAGCAGTTAGCTTTTAGCAGTTAGCTTTTAGCTGTAAGCAGTTAGCTTTTAGCTGTAAGCAGTTAGCTTTTAGCTGTAAGCAGTTAGCTTTTAGCAGTTAGCTTTTAGCTGTAAGCAGTTAGCTTTTAGCTGTAAGCAGTTAGCTGTAAGCAGTTAGCTTTTAGCTGTTAGCAGTTAGCTTTTAGCTGTAAGCAGTTAGCTGTTAGCTGTTAGCATCTGGTGAACAGAGGTCCCATAGCGTTAGTTTTATGATGAGTTCTTGAATATTGGGTGAATATAAATCATAACCTTATTATGATATGTTGCAATGTCAACTTACGTTACATTTGAACGGTTTTTCCCGGTTTTCTCAGCAATTTACAAAGATTTAAAGGAAATTATGATTTTCTAAACCAAATAAACATCTTCAAATTGTTGTTGTTCTTACCGTGGTATCGAGGATCGTGAAATCTGCTGGTATTGGTGTCGACTGCTAAATTGATGGTATTGTGACATCCCTTATTACATATTGTCTTTTTCATTTTCTACATTTAATGGACTTAGCCGGTTCCACTGAGCTCTTTAACTTCAAATACAGTACCTATAAATCTTGCTTCTATCAAAATAAAGTCACGTTTATATTTGTCTCACCTCCATCTGGTGGCGTACACGTGAAACAAGGTATTTGTAATTTTAGTTAACATCCAGAAATGCCGGTTTTGTCCTCTTAATTCCTCTATAATCGATCGGCGTATGTGTCTGAGAATACAACGTTACAGTCTCATAGAAACTAACTCAGCCCGGGTTCTTTTAACATCAATAAGAGTATATCGCATATATTTTGATAACTTCCCCAAGTGTACTTTTTGGTTCTCTGGTTTTGTAGTGTGTGTGTTTTACTTTGTGCTCAGTCCATGTGTGTGAATAACTCCTGTTTTAAAAGTGTGTGAGGAGGATGACGGACGTTAGGGCGAAACAGGAGAGAAGGAGCATCGGACAGAATCCTAATCTAACAGAAACTCACTGCATGAAACTCTCTCTCAGTATTCTCTCTTTTGGGTTTTTCAATATGTGTATGCTTGATAACAATGACAACTATGAATATAATAAAGCATTTGGTGTTGTTTTTCTACCCTTCGTGTCCTTTGCTTTTACTCACAGAACACTCGTTTATTTTGATCAGATTTTTTATTATCAAATCATATTTAAATGTGATTTCCAGAGAGGGAAAGTAACTAAGTACATTTACTAAAGTACTGTTCTTAATTACAATTTTGAGGTACTTTAGTTGAGTATGTTCATGTTGTGCTACTGTGTACTTCTACTCCACTACAGTTCAGAGGTACATGGTGTACTTTTCCTCCACTACATGTATTTAATCCCTTTAGTTACTTCACAGATCTGGATGAATGATGTGAAATATAACCAAGTGTTGAATCAGACTTTAGTTCCACCTGGAGTGAATCCACCAGCTACCCTGCAGTCTACAAAGTACTTCAGACTAGCTGCTCCTTCACCTGCTACCCTGCAGTCTACAAAGTACTTCAGACTAGCTGCACCTTCACCAGCTACCCTGCAGTCTACAAAGTACTTCAGACTAGCTGCTCCTCCACCAGCTACCCTGCAGTCTACAAAGTACTTCAGACTAGCTGCTCCTCCACCAGCTACCCTGCCGTCTACAAAGTACTTCAGACTAGCTGCACCTTCACCTGCTACCCTGCAGTCTACAAAGTACTTCAGACTAGCTGCACCTTCACCAGCTACCCTGCAGTCTACAAAGTACTTCAGACTAGCTGCTCCTCCACCAGCTACCCTGCAGTCTACAAAGTACTTCAGACTAGCTGCACCTCCACCAGCTACCCTGCAGTCTACAAAGTACTTCAGACTAGCTGCACCTCCACCAGCTACCCTGCAGTCTACAAAGTACTTCAGACTAGCTGCACCTCCACCAGCTACCCTGCAGTCTACAAAGTACTTCAGACTAGCTGCACCTCCACCAGCTACCCTGCAGTCTACAAAGTACTTCAGACTAGCTGCACCTCCACCAGCTACCCTGCAGTCTACAAAGTACTTCAGACTAGCTGCACCTCCACCAGCTACCCTGCAGTCTACAAAGTACTTCAGACTAGCTGCACCTCCACCAGCTACCCTGCAGTCTACAAAGTACTTCAGACTAGCTGCACCTCCACCAGCTACCCTGCAGTCTACAAAGTACTTCAGACTAGCTGCACCTCCACCAGCTACCCTGCAGTCTACAAAGTACTTCAGACTAGCTGCACCTCCACCAGCTACCCTGCAGTCTACAAAGTACTTCAGACTAGCTGCACCTCCACCAGCTACCCTGCAGTCTACAAAGTACTTCAGACTAGCTGCACCTCCACCAGCTACCCTGCAGTCTACAAAGTACTTCAGACTAGCTGCACCTCCACCAGCTACCCTGCAGTCTACAAAGTACTTCAGACTAGCTGCACCTCCACCAGCTACCCTGCAGTCTACAAAGTACTTCAGACTAGCTGCACCTCCACCAGCTACCCTGCAGTCTACAAAGTACTTCAGACTAGCTGCACCTTCACCAGCTACCCTGCAGTCTACAAAGTACTTCAGACTAGCTGCTCCTCCACCAGCTACCCTGCAGTCTACAAAGTACTTCAGACTAGCTGCACCTCCACCTGCTACCCTGCAGTCTACAAAGTACTTCAGACTAGCTGCACCTCCACCAGCTACCCTGCAGTCTACAAAGTACTTCAGACTAGCTGCACCTCCACCAGCTACCCTGCAGTCTACAAAGTACTTCAGACTAGCTGCACCTCCACCTGCTACCCTGCAGTCTACAAAGTACTTCAGACTAGCTGCACCTCCACCAGCTACCCTGCAGTCTACAAAGTACTTCAGACTAGCTGCACCTCCACCAGCTACCCTGCAGTCTACAAAGTACTTCAGACTAGCTGCACCTTCACCAGCTACCCTGCAGTCTACAAAGTACTTCAGACTAGCTGCACCTCCACCAGCTACCCTGCAGTCTACAAAGTACTTCAGACTAGCTGCACCTCCACCAGCTACCCTGCAGTCTACAAAGTACTTCAGACTAGCTGCACCTCCACCAGCTACCCTGCAGTCTACAAAGTACTTCAGATTAGCTGCACCTCCACCAGCTACCCTGCAGTCTACAAAGTACTTCAGACTAGCTGCACCTCCACCAGCTACCCTGCAGTCTACAAAGTACTTCAGACTAGCTGCACCTCCACCAGCTACCCTGCAGTCTACAAAGTACTTCAGACTAGCTGCACCTCCACAGCTACCCTGCAGTCTACAAAGTACTTCAGACTAGCTGCACCTCCACCAGCTACCCTGCAGTCTACAAAGTACTTCAGACTGCTGCACCTCCACCAGCTACCCTGCAGTCTACAAAGTACTTCAGACTAGCTGCACCTTCACCAGCTACCCTGCAGTCTACAAAGTACTTCAGACTAGCTGCTCCTCCACCAGCTACCCTGCGGTCTACAAAGTACTTCAGACTAGCTGCACCTTTACCAGCTACCCTGCAGTCTACAAAGTACAAGATCTGAGTACTTCTACTTTTACTCAAGAACAAGATCTGAGTACTTCTACTTTTACTCAAGTACAAGATCTGAGTACTTCTACTTTTACTCAAGTACAAGATCTGAGTACTTCTACTTTTACTCAAGTACAAGATCTGAGTACTTCTACTTTTACTCAAGTACAAGACCTGAGTACTTCTACTTTTACTCAAGTACAAGATCTGAGTACTTCTACTTTTACTCAAGTACAAGACCTGAGTACTTCTACTTTTACTCAAGAACAAGACCTGAGTACTTCTACTTTTACTCAAGTACAAGACCTGAGTACTTCTACTTTTACTCAAGTACAAGATCTGAGTACTTCTACTTTTACTCAAGATCTGAGTACTTCTACTTTTACTCAAGTACAAGACCTGAGTACTTCTACTTTTACTCAAGTACAAGATCTGAGTATTTCTACTTTTACTCAAGTACAAGACCTGAGTACTTCTACTTTTACTCAAGTACAAGATCTGAGTATTTCTACTTTTACTCAAGTACAAGACCTGAGTACTTCTACTTTTACTCAAGTACAAGATCTGAGTACTTCTACTTTTACTCAAGTACAAGACCTGAGTACTTCTACTTTTACTCAAGTACAAGATCTGAGTATTTCTACTTTTACTCAAGTACAAGATCTGAGTACTTCTACTTTTACTCAAGTACAAGATCTGAGTACTTCTACTTTTACTCAAGTACAAGACCTGAGTACTTCTACTTTTACTCAAGTACAAGATCTGAGTATTTCTACTTTTACTCAAGTACAAGATCTGAGTACTTCTACTTTTACTCAAGTACAAGATCTGAGTACTTCTACTTTTACTCAAGTACAAGACCTGAGTACTTCTACTTTTACTCAAGTACAAGATCTGAGTATTTCTACTTTTACTCAAGTACAAGATCTGAGTACTTCTACTTTTACTCAAGTACAAGATCTGAGTACTTCTACTTTTACTCAAGTACAAGACCTGAGTACTTCTACTTTCACTAAAGTACAAGATCTGAGTATTTCTACTTTTACTCAAGTACAAGACCTGAGTACTTCTACTTTTACTCAAGACCTGAGTACTTCTACTTTTACTCAAGACCTGAGTACTTGCATGTTACTGTACTGGATATATTTTTACAGCTTTAACATTTCATTCTGCATTAGTACTTTCACTTTTGGTCATTTAAGTGTTTATACTTTTACTGAAGATATTACCATGTTAGTATAATTTAAACACAATGTTCTCAACCATCTATTTAGATATGGATGCAATCTATTTTAATCGTCTCTCGAATTCACAGCTGAACAATAAATATTTAATCACTATTTTGATAATCCGTTAAATGTTGATTTTTTGCAACGAAGTCAGAAATGACAGTTTTCAGCCTCAAAACGATGGATGACCTTGGAATTTGAGAAAGCCATTTCAAACACCACTCGGCTATTAATCTAGAAAATAATCAGCACATTAGTCGATAATAAAAATAGAGTTAGTTGCAGCCTTAATCACGGCTTCCATTGGGTAATGAACTGTTGCTTCAACATAATGTATACATATCAAATCAATTAAAAAAACAAACAAGACAAAATTCATTTCCACAGTTTATTAGTCAAGTAAAGCCTCACGTGCATACACAGGTTCCAATAAATTACATAATAAAAATACAAAATAATTTAAAAACGTCACTCCAAAGAGACTGAACTGCATCTTAACCCGCACGCCTCTTTAATCCACTCTCAGGCGTATCTGGTGATTTCCCCAGCTGCACCTGAATGCATCATCACAGTTCATAACCTCTGCAGTCAGATGACCTTTGACCTCAGGAGGAGTTTGATCTCTGACCTCAGGAGGAAGGTGTGTGACTACCCGATGTGCACTGCGGAAGCGCGAGTTGGTCCGCTATATTGAACAGCTAAGTACGGCAAGCCAAACAGGACATTTGACGTCCGTACTGACCTGATAGCAGAGTTTTGTTCTTGAATCAACTTTTTTTATGAAAAGTAATTTCCCTTTTCCAGAAATCTCAACAGAAGAAGTTACGCCAGACGAAACATTTAAATGAAAACAATTCACAGTTCAGTATTAGATATGAATTATGAATGCTATAAATGATTGCATACATTTAGAGTTTCTTATCTTTCCAGCGTGAAGGCTGTCAAACAAGTTAAATCCATTTCTCACTTATTCGACTTAAACCACTAAAATACCTTCTTCTCAAATAATCGGGAGATGACGTTGTTGCAACAATAACGCATCTCTCTCGTTCAGATCGTTGTAATGTATGTTTTGTGTGCGTGAGGACCCCAGGGAGAATAGCCAATGCTCGTGCTAGTGCTAATAAAGACAACGATTAATGTGGTTGTTTTTGTTAAATGTCCCACTTTGGTTGCTGTACGTAGCGGTCCAATATGGAGGAACAACTCGCGCTTGCGCAGTGAACATCGGGAAGTCACAAGGTGTACAGGGTTCAGAGGAAGGAGGTGAAGAACGCGTTCTCCTTCCCTAGAGACGCGGATTCGACCTTTGACCCGCCGCGCTGCCGCCTCCTCCTTCGAGCTCTGCGGTTCTTAAACCACACCTGAAAAACACAAGAGAGGAAGAATTCACTGCATGTTCACTTCACACCTTTCACAAATACTTGTCACACAATGTAAGGATTTAGTCGATTGAGTTTTATTCAAAAGCTAAGAATTAAGAACGTCAGATTGTCTAAGCAGGAAAGTTGTTAAATGTCTTTAAATGTTGTAAACTGGCTGTCAAAACAACTTTTATTTTTAAATTGGATGATCGATAGTCTGCTACAGACCGTGCGTACACATGCCCCATGGAGAGGTTTTACGCACATGGGTCGTATGTGTTAATCAGCATGTGTTATAGCAACGTTAAATATTAACTTCCAGATAAAAGGAAAAAACCTAATTGGTCAAATTAAAATAAAAACCTCTCGGTAATTCGGTTTTAATTCATTCTGTCTCTTCGTCTGAAATGACGACGATGATGTCACTCACCCTGACAGTCTCCTCGCTCAGCCCGGTCCTCCTCGCGACCTCAGCTCGCACGTCCACCGCCGGATAGTCGCTGTGCTCGTGCAGCGCCTCGAGCCTTTTGGTCTGACTGTTGGTGAACACCGTCCTCAACCGGGTCTTCTGACCCGACTGAGACTGCGCGGACACCCCATTCTGATGGTAACCATGGTATCCGTGGTAGCCTGGGAGGAACTGCTGAGCATCTGCTAAGAACAAAAATAGATCAAATGGTTAACACATGTTTGATTGAAGTGAAATGTTCACGTTTCATTTCAACTTCTCTCGCTTTATTTTAAGTTTCATCATTTCACGCCGAGTATTTTTTATTCAGATGTTCAGTACACAATATGTAATACAGATAACCCTTTAAATTACTCATAGTCAGACTATCAACTACATTTATTCAGAGGCAATTCTTTTGTAAAGAATCCATGAAACATATCGGGTTTTTGCCCCAGAGAAAACAAGTCGAAAGTAGGCATTTGCTAAAGCGCCTGAGATGTCAGTCCGTATGGAGACGAGCTGCTATGTCGTCGTGGCCTTAAGTTTAAAGCATTGTGGGTGGAATGGGTTTAAATGCGGACACTTCGGCGGCGAAACACTTTATTACAAACTTGTTTTAGGAGCTGTGGTTACAAAGAACTCACTCGCTTTCCGAAATGCATGCCGTTCGCATTTCAATGAAAACAACAGCGAGGGAGCACGGCTGCGTGACCACTTCGATATAAAGTGAAACACACGAGCAATCACTTTATCACTATCGGTCAGTTTGATCATTTCCCCGAGATAAAAGTATTCTGGATTCAAGTTCCTTTTCTTTTCCCTTCACTATATCTGTAAAGCGTATTTGAGCACCTGTAAAAGCGCTAACAAATTAAATCTATTATTATTATTATTATTATTATTATTATTATTATTATTATTATTATTATTATTATTATTATTATTATTATTATTATTATTATTATTATTATTATTATTATGTTATCATCACTAGCACATGTAATACATTTAACCCTTTAAATTCCCGATAAGTCGATGTTATGTTGTAAAGACAGTAGGCTACGCTTAAATACTTATGGATGTAATGTGTTTTAAATGCGGACATTTTGTATTATAAACACGTTATTATGAACTTGTTTTAGGAGCTGTGGTCGCGAGCGAGGATAACTGTTGCGCATGTGTCGTTATTTCACTTTGAGTTACCACGTATACAAGTCAAACACACGAACACCCATGTTAACAGTATCAGTGCAGCACGTGCTCTTACCCGCGGGGTCCTGGCTGCTGAAGTGGAGATGAACCGTGGCGTTTGGATAAAAGCTGCTGAAATGTGCGGGATGATCCGCGGCTCCGTGCGGGTACAACGCGTCTCCACAGTGGACTCCTCGGAACTGAATGCAGCCTGGAGCCGGGTGTTGGACCGGGATCGATGCCGGTGGTGATCTGAGATCCCCAGAGGATTCCTGCCCGGTCATCCACCGGAGGAATGGATCCGGGGAAAAGTCTCTCACTGTCGGCTTGAGTCCCAGCTGAGGGGAGAGGATGCGCTCGATGCTGAAATCGGACACTCTGTTTCCGGACATGGTTCACCTGGAAAAGCTGCAGCGATCTGAGCTCTGCGGAGATCCGGAGTCCATTTAAACAGAACCAGTGCCGGCACACACCTGAGAGATGCTAATGGCTGGAGGCAGTGTCTGAGGCGGGAGATCAGAGGAGATCTGAGCTTTGATTTGACCTCTGACTTCATATAACGATGGGCCATCAGTCTGTGTTCCCCTTAATGTGAGATGATGTGTTCACTTTAACATAACTTCCTTAAGTACCTTTGCCTGAAACCCATCTTTTACTTTTCTTTCTGATCAAACGACATTTCTTTTTGGGTTTATTCCTGACACACCGTATCCCTGAAGTCTCCATCGTTATGTTCTGTATCCGTTTGAAAGGCCTGAGATCTGCTGTCGTCAGGATGAGAGCCGTCAGTGTTCGGTGGAGGAGATCCGAGCTTTGATCTGACCGCTTTATCTAATGATGAGCCATCAGTCTGTGTTCACCCTTAATGTGTATGTGTTTAATTACATTTACCTTACTTAAGTAACTTTGCCTTAAGCCTTAGATTTCAGATCTACCAAGTCTATTTTTATATAATGACGAACCATGAGTCAGTCTTCACCCTTAGTGTGTACTTATTTTAAGATGATTCGTTCAATTACATTTACCTTACTTAAGTATATTTGCCATAAGCCCATCGTTTACTTTTATTTCTGATCTACGAACTATCAATCAACCAATGTTTATTTATAGCCCAATATCACACATGTTACATCTGTCTCAGTGGACTTCACAGTGTGTACAGAATATCAGTATGACAATACGACACCCTCTGTCCTTAGACCCTCTGTCCTCAGACCCTCTGTCCTTAGACCCTCTGTCCTTAGACCCTCTGTCCTCAGACCCTCTGTCCTCAGACCCTCTGTCCTTAGACCCTCTGTCCTCAGACCCTCTGTCCTTAGACCCTCTGTCCTTAGACCCTCTGTCCTCAGACCCTCTGTCCTCAGACCCTCTGTCCTTAGACCCTCTGTCCTAAGACCCTCTGTTAGACCCTCTGTCCTTAGACCCTCTGTCCTTTGACCCTCTGTCCTTAGACCCTCTGTCCTCAGACCCTCTGTCCTCAGACCCTCTGTCCTTAGACCCTCTGTCCTTAGACCCTCTGTCCTTAGACCCTCTGTCCTTAGACCCTCTGTCCTTTGACCCTCTGTCCTTAGACCCTCTGTCCTCAGACCCTCTGTCCTCAGACCCTCTGTTCTTAGACCCTCTGTCCTTAGACCCTCTGTCCTTAGACCCTCTGTCCTCAGACCCTCTGTACTCAGACCCTCTGTCCTCAGACCCTCTGTCCTTAGACCCTCTGTCCTTAGACCCTCTGTCCTCAGACCCTCTGTCCTCAGACCCTCTGTCCTTAGACCCTCTGTCCTTAGACCCTCTGTCCTCAGACCCTCTGTCCTTAGACCCTCTGTCCTCAGACCCTCTGTCCTTAGACCCTCTGTCCTTAGACCCTCTGTCCTCAGACCCTCTGTCCTCAGACCCTCTGTCCTTAGACCCTCTGTCCTAAGACCCTCTGTTAGACCCTCTGTCCTTAGACCCTCTGTCCTTTGACCCTCTGTCCTTAGACCCTCTGTCCTCAGACCCTCTGTCCTCAGACCCTCTGTCCTTAGACCCTCTGTCCTCAGACCCTCTGTCCTTAGACCCTCTGTCCTTAGACCCTCTGTCCTTAGACCCTCTGTCCTTTGACCCTCTGTCCTTAGACCCTCTGTCCTCAGACCCTCTGTCCTCAGACCCTCTGTTCTTAGACCCTCTGTCCTTAGACCCTCTGTCCTTGGACCCTCTGTCCTTAGACCCTCTGCCCTTTGACCCTCTGTCCTCGGACCCTCTGTCCTTGGACCCTCTGTCCTCAGACCCTCTGTCCTCAGACCCTCTGTCATCAGACCCTCTGTTAGACCCTCTGTCCTTAGACCCTCTGTCCTTTGACCCTCTGTCCTTAGACCCTCTGTCCTCAGACCCTCTGTCCTCAGACCCTCTGTCCTTAGACCCTCTGTCCTCAGACCCTCTGTCCTTAGACCCTCACATCGTACAAGGAAACACTTCCAGAGTAACCCACAGTTTAAGGGAACATGGAGAAACCTCAGGGAGAGCAGCAGAGGAGGATCCTCTCCAGGACGGACAGACGTGCAATAGATGCCGTGTGTGAATTGAAAAGATAATACATTTGCAACATAGGTAGTCCAGATGTTTGGAAATGCATGTGTGTGTAATAGGAAGATGAATCCAGGAGGATATCCATCAGGACCGATGATCCAGGACCACAGCCACGACTCAAGATCCAGGGCTCGCGATCCAGGACTCAGGACCGCAGGATCATCCATGACTCCGGATCCCGGCGTATATAGACACCAAAAAGAAAGAGATGTGGGGAAGCTGGGTTAATGGAACATGAGAGGACACAGGTACCAACACATCCTCACTCCCAGGTCGGCCTATGTTGACGTTATGTCAAGTCCCCTGCCGGCTTTTTCCAACGCAAGGGGGGGGGCCTTAGCGTCCATTTTCAACGCCAGGGGGGGGGCCTTAGCGTCCATTTTCAACGCCAGGGGGGGGGGCCTTAGCGTCCATTTTCAACGCAAGGGGGGGGGCCTTAGCGTCCATATTCAGCTTTCCGGGATGTCCATGTGCTTCTATGGACGCTCATGTAAGCACGGCATTCGTTTGTGTCAACTGCCCTTAAAGGCAATGAAGACACTACACTACCCAGAATCCCCAGCTATCGTTTGGACTACACCATGTGCTCTGTTTGGCAAACCCCGTGATCGTCCTCAAGCTCTGTGATTGGAGAGTGTGCTCCGAGGGTTACCGAGCCTCGAACAGCACTTGAAATGGGATGGAACCACGGCAGACTGTTCAAAACTGGATTTGAACGGGTCCACCGCGTTCCCCCCCCTCCCCCACCCTGTCCCCAGAACTACACATGCTGGCTATTCTGTTTCGCAACATGTTCTCTATGGCACGTCTCTACTGGGAGTTGTAGTTTTAAAAGACGTGTTCGTATTTCCCATAATAAGAAGTTGCCAGTATTAAACTGTGTACATCCCTGGAGGTTTAGGGGACAGGAAACACTCATATTTAAAACATATAATTAATAAATGGGTGTAAATTGCTTGTGCCCATAATGGGCAGCATTAATATATATACCCACACGCCAGCTAAGGTCAGAAGAGCTTTATTTAACAGCTGGACTTATGTTTGTGACCCCTCCTGTTGTTAATTGATAACATTACATTACATTACATTAATTGATAAGCCTGAAACATGCACTTGTCAAGGTTCAGAGGCACATTTTGCAAATATGGCAGTAGCCATCGATCAGCTTAAGATAAGATATACTTTATTGATCCCAAGTTGGAACATTTGCGTTACATCATAGTATACATACAACATAGTTAACATTGCTGGAGGTATGCACACATATTGATAGATGTCTTGTAATGCACTATTGAGGAACCTGCGACCCAAGTTTTTCATTCAGTGCAGAACTACACCACAGTTGTGTAGGCCTATATGATATGTCAATAAACCTTAGAACATCTTGAAATCTTGAACGGGATGTGCAAAATAGTCATTATATACAGTCTTTAATTAACTATTAGTAGAGAATAACGAGTAATGAATATACTTTATAGGGATTCTTTTAATATCTAATAATAAAAATAATGAAATTCAATAACGTGCTTTAACCACCAGGTGTCTCTTTATATCAGGTGTGCACCTTTATGGTGTAAATGCAGCCTATCTACCAATTGGATCAAATATAAAAGTGAGCCGAATTAGTGTTGATACTGCAAGGAGACGTAATGTGTGAAAAGAAATGTAAGATGTTGTTTAATGGCTGATATATTTATGATCCACGTCACGTTTTCAGTTCCTCATCTTTGTCTTCTCATCAGGGCTCTATAAATACAGAACTGCGGCAGATATGTAATATTTAATGCAGCCGAACCGTGTATTACAATGCCGTTATGTGATGACTTTCAAAGAGAAAAGCAAGAGCACTCGGAATAAGGTATTATTTTATTTTTTAAAAATATTTTCGGTCTGTTTCCGGTATTTGTTAATGACGATGTGCTGTGAGATGTGAGACTGGAATTGCACAGGGGAAAATAACGTATCTTTAGATGCGGATTTTGTTAAACTAATATGTTTAGGCTGTGGACCAACACTATACATTGACGGGGAAGGGGGTAGCAATAAAGATAACACCATTAAACAGTTACAGAACATAACAGAAATAATATCGATAGCAGCGTCCCTAGCAACCACCTTGGTAACAATGAAAACGTTGGACGCAATTTCCTGAAGTAATCTTCGTAATAACTAGCAAACTAAAGATCATGTACATCCACTGCACACATAATCTGAAATAACAACTCATATTTCTCGCATCAAATGACATCAAAACGCATTTTAATGGCCAAACTAACTTTAAAATAGGCATTTTACACCCAGAATAAAACGAAGTTCGGCCATGTTTTCTTTTTCTGCAGGGAGAAATCACGTGACGTCAAACAGAGCACATGGTGTAGGCCAAACGATAGCTGGGGATTCTGGGTAGTGTAGTGTCTTCATTGCCTTTAAGGGCAGTTGACACAAACGAATGCCGTGCTTACATGAGCGTCCATAGAAGCACATGGACATCCCGGAAAGCTGAACATGGACGCTAAGGGCCCCCCCCCTTGCGTTGAAAATGGACGCTAAGGCCCCCCCCCTTGCGTTGAAAATGGACGCTAAGGCCCCCCCCCCTTGCGTTGAAAATGGACGCTAAGGCCCCCCCCCTGGCGTTGAAAATGGACGCTAAGGCCCCCCCCCTTGCGTTGGAAAAAGCCGGCAGGGGACTTGACATAACGTCAACATAGGCCGACCTGGGAGTGAGGATGTGTTGCAGGTACAGACAGAGAGAAGGAAGAAGTGAGATGTCCCCCGACAGACTAAGCCTATCTCAGCAAAACTACATTTCTTTTGTACGTATTGTGTGTTTTGTTATCGTATTCCTGACCTCAACGTATCAGATATTCTTATCTCCATAGTCTAAAAGGTTGTATTTGGTGTTGGAGCATCATAGGATCTGGATTCCCTTCACATCATTTCTCTCAAACCTTAATGTCAGCGTATCTTAATTTATAGTCTTGTATGCATGTGCTCGTTACCCTCTTTTACTTGTCATTGTGTGTACTCTAATATGCGCTTGTGTTCTCTCCGTGTACTTGGAGGTAGGGAACTGGTTTGATGAAGAGACTCTGAATGCAGGGTTTGATGTCAGAGATCTGAGCTTCCTTTGACCTCTTGAACTCTGAAGTGTTTCACAGGAAGCACTCGACCTCATTTCATCTCTGGATCACCTGTTAGCACTCACCTGTCTTCAAAGGATGGATCCTGCAGGTATCAGGACGTCAATGTGGTGTGTATTCAAATACTAAGACATCTGTGTTCAATCGGTTTTGTAATTATCACCACAGAACACGTCTTTGTCAGTTGTGTCGTAAAATAACTGATGATAATATACCCTTTTTCTTTGATGCACTGAAACACAAACTTCATATGTTCCTCTCAACTGTCTCATTTGCGTTTCTCTCATGACCTCAGTGTGGTTTGAATGATTTGGGGGCGTGGCTTATGTCAGAAGTGCTCATTGGTTTAGGATTAAACCAGCAGTTCAATCGGGAGAGACTTCATTTTGTTTAAAGAACATTTATTGACACATGCCATCTGATGAATGTTAAGTCTTTGGCGATTAGGGGCGGATGGGGAGGAGGTGGATGAGGAGGAGGTGGATGGGGAGGAGGCGGATGAGGAGGAGGTGGATGAGGAGGAGGTGGATGGGGAGGAGGCGGATGAGGAGGAGGTGGATTGAGAGGAGGTGGATGGGGAGGAGGCGGATGGGGAGGAGGCGGATTGAGAGGAGGTGGATGGGGAGGAGGCGGATGGGGAGGGGGCGGATGGGGAGGGGGCGGATGGGGAGGGGGCGGATTGAGAGGAGGTGGATGGGGTCCATTGCGCCACAGAGCCACATTATTGGACACGAACGTGACTTTTTTGGTTGCAGATTCTCTAGAATTTGTTATATTCTTGTACGAAAAACTACTACATCAGTTTTGTGAACCTATATTTTTTTGGGGCAATGGACTTGAATGGAGGTTAAATTCCCAGCAGATTCCACCGTTGAATATTCAAATGTTTACCGACTACATAATCCATGGACATTTTGTTTGGTTCATGTATTTTGATTTTGAACACTTTTATAAACCTTTAAATGTCGACTCTGGTGGGACTCGAACCCACAGCCTTTGAATACCTTCTCCTGGTCATTTCTAGAAGTCCAATGCGCTGTCCATTGCGCCACAGAGCCACATTATTGGTCACAAATGTGACTTTTTTGGTTGCAGATTCTCTAGAATTTGTTATATTCTTGTACGAAAAACTACTACATCAGTTTTGTGAACCTATATTTTTTTGGGGCAATGGACTTGAATGGAGGTTAAATTCCCAGCAGATTCCACCGTTGAATATTCAAATGTTTACCGACTACATAATCCATGGACATTTTGTTTGGTTCATGTATTTTGATTTTGAACACTTTTATAAACCTTTAAATGTCGACTCTGGTGGGACTCGAACCCACAGCCTTTGAATACCTTCTCCTGGTCATTTCTAGAAGTCCAATGCGCTGTCCATTGCGCCACAGAGCCACATTATTGGTCACGAACGTGACTTTTTTGGTTGCAGATTCTCTAGAATTTGTTATATTCTTGTACGAAAAACTACTGCATCAGTTTTGTGAACCTATATTTTTGTGGGGCAATGGACTTGAATGGAGGTTAAATTCCCAGCAGATTCCAACTTTTGAATGTTCAAATGTTTACCGACTACATAATCACATAAACCATGGACATTTTGTTTGGTTCATGTATTTTGATTTTGAACACTTTTAGAAACCTTTAAATGTCGACTCTGGTGGGACTCGAACCCACAGCCTTTGAATACCTTCTCCTGGTCATTTCTAGAAGTCCAATGCGCTGTCCATTGCGCCACAGAGCCACATTATTTGTCACAAATGTGACTTTTTTGGTTGCAGATTCTCTAGAATTTGTTATATTCTTGTACGAAAAACTACTGCATCAGTTTTGTGAACCTATATTTTTTGGGGCAATGGACTTGAATGGAGGTTCAATTCCCAGCAGTCTACTTTTGAATGTTCAAATGTTTACCGACTACATAATCACATAAACCATGGACATTTTGTTTGGTTCATGTATTTTGATTTTGAACACTTTTATAAACCTTTAAATGTCGACTCTGGTGGGACTCGAACCCACAGCCTTTGAATACCTTCTCCTGGGCATATCTAGAAGTCCAATGCGCTGTCCATTGCACCACAGAGCCATATTATTGGTCACGGATGTGACTTTTTTGGTTGCAGATTCTCTAGAATTTGTTATATTCTTGTACGAAAAACTACTGCATCAGTTTTGTGAACCTATATTTTTGTGGGGCAATGGACTTGAATGGAGGTTCAATTCCCAGCAGATTCCACCTTTGAATGTTCAAATGTTTACCGACTACATAATCACATAAACCATGGACATTTTGTTTGGTTCATGTATTTTGATTTTGAACACTTTTATAAACCTTTAAATGTCGACTCTGGTGGGACTTGAACCCACAGCCTTTGAATACCTTCTCCTGGTCATTTCTAGAAGTCCAATGCGCTGTCCATTGCGCCACAGAGCCACGTTTATGGTCACGAACGTGACTTTTTTGGTTGCAGATCCTCTAGAATTTGTGTTATATTCTTGTAAGAAAAACTACTGCATCAGTTTTGTGAACCTATATTTTTTTGGGGCAATGGACTTGAATGGAGGTTAATTCCCAGCAGATTCCAACTTTTGAATGTTCAAATGTTTACCGACTACATAATCACATAAACCATGGACATTTTGTTTGGTTCATGTATTTTGATTTTGAACACTTTTAGAAACCTTTAAATGTCGACTCTGGTGGGACTCGAACCCACAGCCTTTGAATACCTTCTCCTGGTCATTTCTAGAAGTCCAATGCGCTGTCCATTGCGCCACAGAGCCACATTATTTGTCACAAATGTGACTTTTTTGGTTGCAGATTCTCTAGAATTTGTTATATTCTTGTACGAAAAACTACTGCATCAGTTTTGTGAACCTATATTTTTTGGGGCAATGGACTTGAATGGAGGTTCAATTCCCAGCAGTTCTACTTTTGAATGTTCAAATGTTTACCGACTACATAATCACATAAACCATGGACATTTTGTTTGGTTCATGTATTTTGATTTTCGAACACTTTTATAAACCTTTAAATGTCGACTCTGGTGGGACTCGAACCCACAGCCTTTGAATACCTTCTCCTGGGCATATCTAGAAGTCCAATGCGCTGTCCATTGCACCACAGAGCCATATTATTGGTCACGGATGTGACTTTTTTGGTTGCAGATTCTCTAGAATTTGTTATATTCTTGTACGAAAAACTACTGCATCAGTTTTGTGAACCTATATTTTGTGTGGGGCAATGGACTTGAATGGAGGTTCAATTCCCAGCAGATTCCACCTTTGAATGTTCAAATGTTTACCGACTACATAATCACATAAACCATGGACATTTTGTTTGGTTCATGTATTTTGATTTTGAACACTTTTATAAACCTTTAAATGTCGACTCTGGTGGGACTCGAACCCACAGCCTTTGAATACCTTCTCCTGGTCATTTCTAGAAGTCCAATGCGCTGTCCATTGCGCCACAGAGCCACATTATGGTCACGAACGTGACTTTTTTGCTTGCAGATCCTCTAGAATTTGTGTTATATTCTTGTAAGAAAAACTACTGCATCAGTTTTGTGAACCTATATTTTTGTGGGGCAATGGACTTGAATGGAGGTTAAATTCCCAGCAGATTCCAACTTTTGAATGTTCAAATGTTTACCGACTACATAATCACATAAACCATGGACATTTTGTTTGGTTCATGTATTTTGATTTTGAACACTTTTAGAAACCTTTAAATGTCGACTCTGGTGGGACTCGAACCCACAGCCTTTGAAAACCTTCTCCTGGGCATATCTAGAAGTCCAATGCGCTGTCCATTGCGCCACAGAGCCATATTATTGGTCACGAACGTGACTTTTTTGCTTGCGGATTCTCTAGAATTTGTTATATTCTTGTACGAAAAACTACTGCATCAGTTTTGTGAACCTATATTTTTGTGGGGCAATGGACTTGAATGGAGGTTCAATTCCCAGCAGATTCCACCGTTGAATATTCAAATGTTTACCGACTACATAATCACATAAACCATGGACATTTTGTTTGGTTCATGTATTTTGATTTCGAACACTTTTATAAACCTTTAAATGTCGACTCTGGTGGGACTCGAACCCACAGCCTTTGAATACCGCATCAGTTTTGTGAACCTATATTTTTTTGGGGCAATGGACTTGAATGGAGGTTAAATTCCCAGCAGATTCCACCTTTGAATGTTCAAATGTTTACCGACTACATAATCACATAAACCATGGACATTTTGTTTGGTTCATGAATTTTGATTTTGAACACTTTTATAAACCTTCAAATGTCGACTCTGGTGGGACTCGAACCCACAGCCTTTGAATACCTTCTCCTGGTCATTTCTAGAAGTCCAATGCGCTGTCCATTGCGCCACAGAGCCACATTATTGGTCACAAATGTGACTTTTTTGGTTGCAGATTCTCTAGAATTTGTTATATTCTTGTACGAAAAACTACTACATCAGTTTTGTGAACCTATATTTTTTTGGGGCAATGGACTTGAATGGAGGTTAAATTCCCAGCAGATTCCACCGTTGAATATTCAAATGTTTACCGACTACATAATCCATGGACATTTTGTTTGGTTCATGTATTTTGATTTTGAACACTTTTATAAACCTTTAAATGTCGACTCTGGTGGGACTCGAACCCACAGCCTTTGAATACCTTCTCCTGGTCATTTCTAGAAGTCCAATGCGCTGTCCATTGCGCCACAGAGCCACGTTATGGTCACGAACGTGACTTTTTTGGTTGCAGATCCTCTAGAATTTGTGTTATATTCTTGTAAGAAAAACTACTGCATCAGTTTTGTGAACCTATATTTTTTTGGGGCAATAGACTTGGATGGAGGTTAAATTCCCTGCAGATTCCACCGTTGAATATTCAAATGTTTACGGACTACATAATCACATAAACCATGGACATTTTGTTTGGTTCATGTATTTTGATTTTGAACACTTTTATAAACCTTTTAATGTCGACTCTGGTGGGACTCGAACCCACAGCCTTTGAATACCTTCTCCTGGTCATTTCTAGAAGTCCAATGCGCTGTCCATTGCGCCACAGAGCCACATTATGGTCACGAACGTGACTTTTTTGGTTGCAGATTCTCTAGAATTTGTGTTATATTCTTGTACGAAAAACTACTGCATCAGTTTTGTGAACCTATATTTTTGTGGGGCAATGGACTTGAATGGAGGTTAAATTCCCAGCAGATTCCAACTTTTGAATGTTCAAATGTTTACCGACTACATAATCCATGGACATTTTGTTTGGTTCATGTATTTTGATTTTGAACACTTTTATAAACCTTTAAATGTCGACTCTGGTGGGACTCGAACCCACAGCCTTTGAATACCTTCTCCTGGTCATTTCTAGAAGTCCAATGCGCTGTCCATTGCGCCACAGAGCCACGTTATGGTCACGAACGTGACTTTTTTGGTTGCAGATCCTCTAGAATTTGTGTTATATTCTTGTAAGAAAAACTACTGCATCAGTTTTGTGAACCTATATTTTTTTGGGGCAATGGACTTGGATGGAGGTTAAATTCCCAGCAGATTCCACCGTTGAATATTCAAATGTTTACGGACTACATAATCACATAAACCATGGACATTTTGTTTGGTTCATGTATTTTGATTTTGAACACTTTTATAAACCTTTTAATGTCGACTCTGGTGGGACTCGAACCCACAGCCTTTGAATACCTTCTCCTGGTCATTTCTAGAAGTCCAATGCGCTGTCCATTGCGCCACAGAGCCACATTATGGTCACGAACGTGACTTTTTTGGTTGCAGATTCTCTAGAATTTGTGTTATATTCTTGTACGAAAAACTACTGCATCAGTTTTGTGAACCTATATTTTTGTGGGGCAATGGACTTGAATGGAGGTTAAATTCCCAGCAGATTCCAACTTTTGAATGTTCAAATGTTTACCGACTACATAATCACATAAACCATGGACATTTTGTTTGGTTCATGTATTTTGATTTTGAACACTTTTAGAAACCTTTAAATGTCGACTCTGGTGGGACTCGAACCCACAGCCTTTGAATACCTTCTCCTGGGTCATTTCTAGAAGTCCAATGCGCTGTCCATTGCGCCACAGAGCCATATTATTGGTCACGAACGTGACTTTTTTGCTTGCGGATTCTCTAGAATTTGTTATATTCTTGTACGAAAAACTACTGCATCAGTTTTGTGAACCTATATTTTTGTGGGGCAATGGACTTGAATGGAGGTTCAATTCCCAGCAGATTCCACCGTTGAATATTCAAATGTTTACCGACTACATAATCACATAAACCATGGACATTTTGTTTGGTTCATGTATTTTGATTTTGAACACTTTTATAAACCTTTAAATGTCGACTCTGGTGGGACTCGAACCCACAGCCTTTGAATACCTTCTCCTGGGTCATTTCTAGAAGTCCAATGCGCTGTCCATTGCGCCACAGAGCCATATTATTGGTCACGAACGTGACTTTTTTGCTTGCAGATTCTCTAGAATTTGTTATATTCTTGTACGAAAAACTACTGCATCAGTTTTGTGAACCTATATTTTTGTGGGGCAATGGACTTGAATGGAGGTTCAATTCCCAGCAGATTCCACCTTTGAATGTTCAAATGTTTACTGACTACATAATCACATAAACCATGGACATTTTGTTTGGTTCATGTATTTTGATTTTGAACACTTTTATAAACCTTTAAATGTCGACTCTGGTGGGACTCGAACCCACAGCCTTTGAATACCTTCTCCTGGTCATTTCTAGAAGTCCAATGCGCTGTCCATTGCGCCACAGAGCCATATTATTCGACACGAACGTGACTTTTTTGCTTGCAGATTCTCTAGAATTTGTTATATTCTTGTAAGAAAAACTACTGCATCAGTTTTGTGAACCTATATTTTTGTGGGGCAATGGACTTGAATGGAGGTTCAATTCCCAGCAGATTCCACTTTTGAATGTTCAAATGTTTACCGACTACATAATCACATAAACCATGGACATTTTGTTTGGTTCATGTATTTTGATTTTGAACACTTTTATAAACCTTTAAATGTCGACTCTGGTGGGACTCGAACCCACAGCCTTTGAATACCTTCTCCTGGGTCATTTCTAGAAGTCCAATGCGCTGTCCATTGCGCCACAGAGCCATATTATTGGTCACGAACGTGACTTTTTTGGTTGCAGATTCTCTAGAATTTGTTATATTCTTGTACGAAAAACTACTGCATCAGTTTTGTGAACCTATATTTTTGTGGGGCAATGGACTTGAATGGAGGTTCAATTCCCAGCAGATTCCACCTTTGAATGTTCAAATGTTTACCGACTACATATTCACATAAACCATGGACATTTTGTTTGGTTCATGTATTTTGATTTTGAACACTTTTATAAACCTTTAAATGTCGACTCTGGTGGGACTCGAACCCACAGCCTTTGAATACCTTCTCCTGGTCATTTCTAGAAGTCCAATGCGCTGTCCATTGCGCCACAGAGCCACTTATGGTCACGAACGTGACTTTTTTGGTTGCAGATCCTCTAGAATTTGTGTTATATTCTTGTAAGAAAAACTACTGCATCAGTTTTGTGAACCTATATTTTTGTGGGGCAATGGACTTGAATGGAGGTTAAATTCCCAGCAGATTCCAACTTTTGAATGTTCAAATGTTTACCGACTACATAATCACATAAACCATGGACATTTTGTTTGGTTCATGTATTTTGATTTTGAACACTTTTATAAACCTTTAAATGTCGACTCTGGTGGGACTCGAACCCACAGCCTTTGAATACCTTCTCCTGGTCATTTCTAGAAGTCCAATGCGCTGTCCATTGCGCCACAGAGCCACATTATTTGGTCACGAACGTGACTTTTTTGGTTGCAGATTCTCTAGAATTTGTTATATTCTTGTACGAAAAACTACTGCATCAGTTTTGTGAACCTATATTTTTTTGGGGCAATGGACTTGAATGGAGGTTCAATTCCCAGCAGATTCCACCTTTGAATGTTCAAATGTTTACCGACTACATAATCCATGGACATTTTGTTTGGTTCATGTATTTTGATTTTGAACACTTTTATAAACCTTTAAATGTCGACTCTGGTGGGACTCGAACCCACAGCCTTTGAATACCTTCTCCTGGTCATTTCTAGAAGTCCAATGCGCTGTCCATTGCGCCACAGAGCCATATTATTCGACACGAACGTGACTTTTTTGCTTGCAGATTCTCTAGAATTTGTTATATTCTTGTACGAAAAACTACTGCATCAGTTTTGTGAACCTATATTTTTGTGGGGCAATGGACTTGAATGGAGGTTCAATTCCCAGCAGATTCCACTTTTGAATGTTCAAATGTTTACCGACTACATAATCACATAAACCATGGACATTTTGTTTGGTTCATGTATTTTGATTTTGAACACTTTTATAAACCTTTAAATGTCGACTCTGGTGGGACTCGAACCCACAGCCTTTGAATACCTTCTCCTGGTCATTTCTAGAAGTCCAATGCGCTGTCCATTGCGCCACAGAGCCACATTATGGTCACGAACGTGACTTTTTTGGTTGCAGATTCTCTAGAATTTGTGTTATATTCTTGTAAGAAAAACTACTGCATCAGTTTTGTGAACCTATATTTTTGTGGGGCAATGGACTTGAATGGAGGTTCAATTCCCAGCAGATTCCACCGTTGAATATTCAAATGTTTACCGACTACATAATCACATAAACCATGGACATTTTGTTTGGTTCATGTATTTTGATTTTGAACACTTTTATAAACCTTTAAATGTCGACTCTGGTGGGACTCGAACCCACAGCCTTTGAATACCTTCTCCTGGTCATTTCTAGAAGTCCAATGCGCTGTCCATTGCGCCACAGAGCCACATTATTGGTCACGAACGTGACTTTTTTGGTTGCAGATTCTCTAGAATTTGTGTTATATTCTTGTACGAAAAACTACTGCATCAGTTTTGTGAACCTATATTTTTTTGGGGCAATGGACTTGAATGGAGGTTAAATTCCCAGCAGATTCCACCGTTGAATATTCAAATGTTTACCGACTACATAATCACATAAACCATGGACATTTTGTTTGGTTCATGTATTTTGATTTTGAACACTTTTATAAACCTTTAAATGTCGACTCTGGTGGGACTCGAACCCACAGCCTTTGAATACCTTCTCCTGGTCATTTCTAGAAGTCCAATGCGCTGTCCATTGCGCCACAGAGCCACATTATTGGTCACGAACGTGACTTTTTTGGTTGCAGATTCTCTAGAATTTGTGTTATATTCTTGTACGAAAAACTACTGCATCAGTTTTGTGAACCTATATTTTTGTGGGGCAATGGACTTGAATGGAGGTTAAATTCCCAGCAGATTCCACTTTGAATATTCAAATGTTTACCGACTACATAATCACATAAACCATGGACATTTTGTTTGGTTCATGTATTTTGATTTTGAACACTTTTATAAACCTTTAAATGTCGACTCTGGTGGGACTCGAACCCACAGCCTTTGAATACCTTCTCCTGGTCATTTCTAGAAGTCCAATGCGCTGTCCATTGCGCCACAGAGCCATATTATTGGTCACGAACGTGACTTTTTTGCTTGCGGATTCTCTAGAATTTGTTATATTCTTGTACGAAAAACTACTGCATCAGTTTTGTGAACCTATATTTTTGTGGGGCAATGGACTTGAATGGAGGTTCAATTCCCAGCAGATTCCACTTTTGAATGTTCAAATGTTTACCGACTACATAATCACATAAACCATGGACATTTTGTTTGGTTCATGTATTTTGATTTTGAACACTTTTATAAACCTTTAAATGTCGACTCTGGTGGGACTCGAACCCACAGCCTTTGAATACCTTCTCCTGGTCATTTCTAGAAGTCCAATGCGCTGTCCATTGCGCCACAGAGCCATATTATTGGTCACGAACGTGACTTTTTTGGTTGCAGATTCTCTAGAATTTGTTATATTCTTGTACGAAAAACTACTGCATCAGTTTTGTGAACCTATATTTTTGTGGGGCAATGGACTTGAATGGAGGTTAAATTCCCAGCAGATTCCACTTTTGAATGTTCAAATGTTTACCGACTACATAATCACATAAACCATGGACATTTTGTTTGGTTCATGTATTTTGATTTTGAACACTTTTATAAACCTTTAAATGTCGACTCTGGTGGGACTCGAACCCACAGCCTTTGAATACCTTCTCCTGGGTCATTTCTAGAAGTCCAATGCGCTGTCCATTGCGCCACAGAGCCATATTATTGGTCACGAACGTGACTTTTTTGCTTGCGGATTCTCTAGAATTTGTTATATTCTTGTACGAAAAACTACTGCATCAGTTTTGTGAACCTATATTTTTGTGGGGCAATGGACTTGAATGGAGGTTCAATTCCCAGCAGATTCCACCGTTGAATATTCAAATGTTTACCGACTACATAATCACATAAACCATGGACATTTTGTTTGGTTCATGTATTTTGATTTTGAACACTTTTATAAACCTTTAAATGTCGACTCTGGTGGGACTCGAACCCACAGCCTTTGAATACCTTCTCCTGGTCATTTCTAGAAGTCCAATGCGCTGTCCATTGCGCCACAGAGCCATATTATTGGTCACGAACGTGACTTTTTTGCTTGCAGATTCTCTAGAATTTGTTATATTCTTGTACGAAAAACTACTGCATCAGTTTTGTGAACCTATATTTTTTGGGGCAATGGACTTGAATGGAGGTTCAATTCCCAGCAGATTCCACCTTTGAATGTTCAAATGTTTACCGACTACATAATCACATAAACCATGGACATTTTGTTTGGTTCATGTATTTTGATTTTGAACACTTTTATAAACCTTTAAATGTCGACTCTGGTGGGACTCGAACCCACAGCCTTTGAATACCTTCTCCTGGTCATTTCTAGAAGTCCAATGCGCTGTCCATTGCGCCACAGAGCCATATTATTGGTCACGAACGTGACTTTTTTGCTTGCAGATTCTCTAGAATTTGTTATATTCTTGTACGAAAAACTACTGCATCAGTTTTGTGAACCTATATTTTTGTGGGGCAATGGACTTGAATGGAGGTTCAATTCCCAGCAGATTCCACTTTTGAATGTTCAAATGTTTACCGACTACATAATCACATAAACCATGGACATTTTGTTTGGTTCATGTATTTTGATTTTGAACACTTTTATAAACCTTTAAATGTCGACTCTGGTGGGACTCGAACCCACAGCCTTTGAATACCTTCTCCTGGTCATTTCTAGAAGTCCAATGCGCTGTCCATTGCGCCACAGAGCCATATTATTGGTCACGAACGTGACTTTTTTGGTTGCAGATTCTCTAGAATTTGTTATATTCTTGTACGAAAAACTACTGCATCAGTTTTGTGAACCTATATTTTTGTGGGGCAATGGACTTGAATGGAGGTTCAATTCCCAGCAGATTCCACCTTTGAATGTTCAAATGTTTACCGACTACATAATCACATAAACCATGGACATTTTGTTTGGTTCATGTATTTTGATTTTGAACACTTTTATAAACCTTTAAATGTCGACTCTGGTGGGACTCGAACCCACAGCCTTTGAATACCTTCTCCTGGTCATTTCTAGAAGTCCAATGCGCTGTCCATTGCGCCACAGAGCCACTTATGGTCACGAACGTGACTTTTTTGGTTGCAGATCCTCTAGAATTTGTGTTATATTCTTGTAAGAAAAACTACTGCATCAGTTTTGTGAACCTATATTTTTGTGGGGCAATGGACTTGAATGGAGGTTAAATTCCCAGCAGATTCCAACTTTTGAATGTTCAAATGTTTACCGACTACATAATCACATAAACCATGGACATTTTGTTTGGTTCATGTATTTTGATTTTGAACACTTTTATAAACCTTTAAATGTCGACTCTGGTGGGACTCGAACCCACAGCCTTTGAATACCTTCTCCTGGTCATTTCTAGAAGTCCAATGCGCTGTCCATTGCGCCACAGAGCCATATTATTGGTCACGAACGTGACTTTTTTGGTTGCAGATTCTCTAGAATTTGTTATATTCTTGTACGAAAAACTACTGCATCAGTTTTGTGAACCTATATTTTTGTGGGGCAATGGACTTGAATGGAGGTTCAATTCCCAGCAGATTCCACCTTTGAATGTTCAAATGTTTACCGACTACATAATCCATCGGACATTTTGTTTGGTTCATGTATTTTGATTTTGAACACTTTTATAAACCTTTAAATGTCGACTCTGGTGGGACTCGAACCCACAGCCTTTGAATACCTTCTCCTGGTCATTTCTAGAAGTCCAATGCGCTGTCCATTGCGCCACAGAGCCATATTATTCGACACGAACGTGACTTTTTTGCTTGCAGATTCTCTAGAATTTGTTATATTCTTGTAAGAAAAACTACTGCATCAGTTTTGTGAACCTATATTTTTGTGGGGCAATGGACTTGAATGGAGGTTCAATTCCCAGCAGATTCCACTTTTGAATGTTCAAATGTTTACCGACTACATAATCACATAAACCATGGACATTTTGTTTGGTTCATGTATTTTGATTTTGAACACTTTTATAAACCTTTAAATGTCGACTCTGGTGGGACTCGAACCCACAGCCTTTGAATACCTTCTCCTGGTCATTTCTAGAAGTCCAATGCGCTGTCCATTGCGCCACAGAGCCACATTATGGTCACGAACGTGACTTTTTTGGTTGCAGATTCTCTAGAATTTGTGTTATATTCTTGTAAGAAAAACTACTGCATCAGTTTTGTGAACCTATATTTTTGTGGGGCAATGGACTTGAATGGAGGTTAAATTCCCAGCAGATTCCACTTTTGAATGTTCAAATGTTTACCGACTACATAATCACATAAACCATGGACATTTTGTTTGGTTCATGTATTTTGATTTTGAACACTTTTATAAACCTTTAAATGTCGACTCTGGTGGGACTCGAACCCACAGCCTTTGAATACCTTCTCCTGGTCATTTCTAGAAGTCCAATGCGCTGTCCATTGCGCCACAGAGCCACATTATTGGTCACGAACGTGACTTTTTTGGTTGCAGATTCTCTAGAATTTGTGTTATATTCTTGTAGAAAAACTACTGCATCAGTTTTGTGAACCTATATTTTTGTGGGGCAATGGACTTGAATGGAGGTTCAATTCCCAGCAGATTCCACCGTTGAATATTCAAATGTTTACCGACTACATAATCACATAAACCATGGACATTTTGTTTGGTTCATGTATTTTGATTTTGAACACTTTTATAAACCTTTAAATGTCGACTCTGGTGGGACTCGAACCCACAGCCTTTGAATACCTTCTCCTGGTCATTTCTAGAAGTCCAATGCGCTGTCCATTGCGCCACAGAGCCACATTATTGGTCACGAAATGTGACTTTTTTGGTTGCAGATTCTCTAGAATTTGTGTTATATTCTTGTACGAAAAACTACTGCATCAGTTTTGTGAACCTATATTTTTTGTGGGGCAATGGACTTGAATGGAGGTTAAATTCCCAGCAGATTCCACCGTTGAATATTCAAATGTTTACCGACTACATAATCACATAAACCATGGACATTTTGTTTGGTTCATGTATTTTGATTTTGAACACTTTTATAAACCTTTAAATGTCGACTCTGGTGGGACTCGAACCCACAGCCTTTGAATACCTTCTCCTGGTCATTTCTAGAAGTCCAATGCGCTGTCCATTGCGCCACAGAGCCACATTATGGTCACGAACGTGACTTTTTTGGTTGCAGATCCTCTAGAATTTGTGTTATATTCTTGTACGAAAAACTACTGCATCAGTTTTGTGAACCTATATTTTTGTGGGGCAATGGACTTGAATGGAGGTTAAATTCCCAGCAGATTCCAACTTTTGAATGTTCAAATGTTTACCGACTACATAATCACATAAACCATGGACATTTTGTTTGGTTCATGTATTTTGATTTTGAACACTTTTATAAACCTTTAAATGTCGACTCTGGTGGGACTCGAACCCACAGCCTTTGAATACCTTCTCCTGGGCATATCTAGAAGTCCAATGCGCTGTCCATTGCGCCACAGAGCCATATTATTGGTCACGAACGTGACTTTTTTGCTTGCGGATTCTCTAGAATTTGTTATATTCTTGTACGAAAAACTACTGCATCAGTTTTGTGAACCTATATTTTTGTGGGGCAATGGACTTGAATGGAGGTTCAATTCCCAGCAGTTCCACTTTTGAATGTTCAAATGTTTACCGACTACATAATCACATAAACCATGGACATTTTGTTTGGTTCATGTATTTTGATTTTGAACACTTTTATAAACCTTTAAATGTCGACTCTGGTGGGACTCGAACCCACAGCCTTTGAATACCTTCTCCTGGTCATTTCTAGAAGTCCAATGCGCTGTCCATTGCGCCACAGAGCCATATTATTGGTCACGAACGTGACTTTTTTGGTTGCAGATTCTCTAGAATTTGTTATATTCTTGTACGAAAAACTACTGCATCAGTTTTGTGAACCTATATTTTTGTGGGGCAATGGACTTGAATGGAGGTTCAATTCCCAGCAGATTCCACTTTTGAATGTTCAAATGTTTACCGACTACATAATCACATAAACCATGGACATTTTGTTTGGTTCATGTATTTTGATTTTGAACACTTTTATAAACCTTTAAATGTCAACTCTGGTGGGACTCGAACCCACAGCCTTTGAATACCTTCTCCTGGTCATTTCTAGAAGTCCAATGCGCTGTCCATTGCGCCACAGAGCCATATTGTTGGTCACGAACGTGGACTTTTTTGGTTGCAGATTCTCTAGAATTTGTGTTATATTCTTGTAAGAAAAACTACTGCTTCAGTTTTGTGAAACTATATTTTTTTGGGGCAATGGACTTGAATGGAGGTTAAATTCCCAGCAGATTCCACCTTTGAATGTTCAAATGTTTACCGACTACATAATCACATAAACCATGGACATTTTGTTTGGTTCATGTATTTTGATTTTGAACACTTTTATAAACCTTTAAATGTCGACTCTGGTGGGACTCGAACCCACAGCCTTTGAATACCTTCTCCTGGGCATATCTAGAAGTCCAATGCGCTGTCCATTGCGCCACAGAGCCATATTATTGGTCACGAACGTGACTTTTTTGCTTGCGGATTCTCTAGAATTTGTTATATTCTTGTACGAAAAACTACTACATCAGTTTTGTGAACCTATATTTTTGTGGGGCAATGGACTTGAATGGAGGTTCAATTCCCAGCAGTCTACTTTTGAATGTTCAAATGTTTACCGACTACATAATCACATAAACCATGGACATTTTGTTTGGTTCATGTATTTTGATTTCGAACACTTTTATAAACCTTTAAATGTCGACTCTGGTGGGACTCGAACCCACAGCCTTTGAATACCGCATCAGTTTTGTGAACCTATATTTTTGTGGGGCAATGGACTTGAATGGAGGTTCAATTCCCAGCAGATTCCACCGTTTGAATATTCAAATGTTTACCGACTACATAATCACATAAACCATGGACATTTTGTTTGGTTCATGTATTTTGATTTTGAACACTTTTATAAACCTTTAAATGTCGACTCTGGTGGGACTCGAACCCACAGCCTTTGAATACCTTCTCCTGGGCATATCTAGAAGTCCAATGCGCTGTCCATTGCGCCACAGAGCCACATTATTGGTCACGAACGTGACTTTTTTGGTTGCAGATCCTCTAGAATTTGTTATATTCTTGTACGAAAAACTACTGCATCAGTTTTGTGAACCTATATTTTTGTGGGGCAATGGACTTGAATGGAGGTTAAATTCCGAGCAGATTCCAACTTTTGAATGTTCAAATGTTTACCGACTACATAATCACATAAACCATGGACATTTTGTTTGGTTCATGTATTTTGATTTTGAACACTTTTATAAACCTTTAAATGTCGACTCTGGTGGGACTCGAACCCACAGCCTTTGAATACCTTCTCCTGGTCATTTCTAGAAGTCCAATGCGCTGTCCATTGCGCCACAGAGCCATTTTTTTGGACACGAACGTGACTTTTTTGGTTGCAGATTTTCTAGAATTTGTTATATTCTTGCACGAAAAACTACTGCATCAGTTTTGTGAACCTATATTTTTGTGGGGCAATGGACTTGAATGGAGGTTGAATTCCCAGCAGATTCCACCGTTGAATATTCAAATGTTTACCGACTACATAATCACATAAACCATGGACATTTTGGTTGGTTCATGGATTTTGATTTTGAACACTTTTATAATCCTTTAAATGTAGACTCTGGTGGGACTCGAACCCACAGCCTTTGAATACCGCATCAGTTTTGTGAACCTATATTTTTGTGGGGCAATGGACTTGAATGGAGGTTCAATTCCCAGCAGATTCCACCGTTGAATATTCAAATGTTTACCGACTACATAATCACATAAACCATGGACATTTTGTTTGGTTCATGTATTTTGATTTTGAAGACTTTTATAAACCTTTAAATGTCGACTCTGGTGGGACTCGAACCCACAGCCTTTGAATACCTTCTCCTGGGCATTTCTAGAAGTCCAATGCGCTGTCCATTGCGCCACAGAGCCACATTATTGGTCACGAACGTGACTTTTTTGCTTGCAGATTCTCTAGAATTTGTGTTATATTCTTGTAAGAAAAACTACTGCATCAGTTTTGTGAACCTATATTTTTGTGGGGCAATGGACTTGAATGGAGGTTAAATTCCCAGCAGATTCCAACTTTGAATGTTCAAATGTTTACCGACTACATAATCACATAAACCATGGACATTTTGTTTGGTTCATGTATTTTGATTTTGAACACTTTTATAAACCTTTAAATGTCGACTCTGGTGGGACTCGAACCCACAGCCTTTGAATACCTTCTCCTGGTCATTTCTAGAAGTCCAATGCGCTGTCCATTGCGCCACAGAGCCACATTATTGGTCACGAACGTGACTTTTTTGGTTGCAGATCCTCTAGAATTTGTTATATTCTTGTACGAAAAACTACTGCATCAGTTTTGTGAACCTATATTTTTGTGGGGCAATGGACTTGAATGGAGGTTCAATTCGCAGCAGATTCTACTTTTGAATATTCAAATGTTTACCGACTACATAATCACATAAACCATGGACATTTTGTTTGGTTCATGTATTTTGATTTTGAACACTTTTATAAACCTTTAAATGTCGACTCTGGTGGGACTCGAACCCACAGCCTTTGAATACCTTCTCCTGGTCATTTCTAGAAGTCCAATGCGCTGTCCATTGCGCCACAGAGCCATATTTTTGGACACGAACGTGACTTTTTTGGTTGCAGATTCTCTAGAATTTGTTATATTCTTGTACGAAAAACTACTGCATCAGTTTTGTGAACCTATATTTTTGTGGGGCAATGGACTTGAATGGAGGTTCAATTCCCAGCAGATTCTACTTTTGAATGTTCAAATGTTTACCGACTACATAATCACATAAACCATGGACATTTTGTTTGGTTCATGTATTTTGATTTTGAACACTTTTATAAACCTTTAAATGTCGACTCTGGTGGGACTCGAACCCACAGCCTTTGAATACCTTCTCCTGGGTCATATCTAGAAGTCCAATGCGCTGTCCATTGCGCCACAGAGCCACATTATTGGTCACGAACGTGACTTTTTTGGTTGCAGATTCTCTAGAATTTGTTATATTCTTGTACGAAAAACTACTGCATCAGTTTTGTGAACCTATATTTTTGTGGGGCAATGGACTTGAATGGAGGTTCAATTCCCAGCAGATTCCACTTTGAATATTCAAATGTTTACCGACTACATAATCACATAAACCATGGACATTTTGTTTGGTTCATGTATTTTGATTTTGAACACTTTTATAAACCTTTAAATGTCGACTCTGGTGGGACTCGAACCCACAGCCTTTGAATACCTTCTCCTGGTCATTTCTAGAAGTCCAATGCGCTGTCCATTGCGCCACAGAGCCATATTATTGGTCACGAACGTGACTTTTTTGGTTGCAGATTCTCTAGAATTTGTTATATTCTTGTACGAAAAACTACTGCATCAGTTTTGTGAACCTATATTTTTGTGGGGCAATGGACTTGAATGGAGGTTCAATTCCCAGCAGATTCCACTTTGAATATTCAAATGTTTACCGACTACATAATCACATAAACCATGGACATTTTGTTTGGTTCATGTATTTTGATTTTGAACACTTTTATAAACCTTTAAATGTCGACTCTGGTGGGACTCGAACCCACAGCCTTTGAATACCTTCTCCTGGTCATTTCTAGAAGTCCAATGCGCTGTCCATTGCGCCACAGAGCCATATTATTGGTCACGAACGTGACTTTTTTGGTTGCAGATTCTCTAGAATTTGTGTTATATTCTTGTAAGAAAAACTACTGCATCAGTTTTGTGAACCTATATTTTTTTGGGGCAATGGACTTGAATGGAGGTTAAATTCCCAGCAGATTCCACCTTTGAATATTCAAATGTTTACCGACTACATAATCACATAAACCATGGACATTTTGTTTGGTTCATGTATTTTGATTTTGAACACTTTTATAAACCTTTAAATGTCGACTCTGGTGGGACTCGAACCCACAGCCTTTGAATACCTTCTCCTGGTCATTTCTAGAAGTCCAATGCGCTGTCCATTGCGCCACAGAGCCATATTATTGGACACGAACGTGACTTTTTTGCTTGCGGATTCTCTAGAATTTGTTATATTCTTGTACGAAAAACTACTGCATCAGTTTTGTGAACCTATATTTTTGTGGGGCAATGGACTTGAATGGAGGTTCAATTCCCAGCAGATTCCACTTTTGAATATTCAAATGTTTACCGACTACATAATCACATAAACCATGGACATTTTGTTTGGTTCATGTATTTTGATTTTGAACACTTTTATAAACCTTTAAATGTCGACTCTGGTGGGACTCGAACCCACAGCCTTTGAATACCTTCTCCTGGTCATTTCTAGAAGTCCAATGCGCTGTCCATTGCGCCACAGAGCCATATTATTGGTACACGAACGTGACTTTTTTGGTTGCAGATTCTCTAGAATTTGTTATATTCTTGTACGAAAAACTACTGCATCAGTTTTGTGAACCTATATTTTTGTGGGGCAATGGACTTGAATGGAGGTTCAATTCCCAGCAGATTCCACTGTTGAATATTCAAATGTTTACCGACTACATAATCACATAAACCATGGACATTTTGTTTGGTTCATGTATTTTGATTTTGAACACTTTTATAAACCTTTAAATGTCGACTCTGGTGGGACTCGAACCCACAGCCTTTGAATACCTTCTCCTGGTCATTTCTAGAAGTCCAATGCGCTGTCCATTGCGCCACAGAGCCACATTATTGGTCACGAACGTGACTTTTTTGGTTGCAGATTCTCTAGAATTTGTTATATTCTTGTACGAAAAACTACTGCATCAGTTTTGTGAACCTATATTTTTGTGGGGCAATGGACTTGAATGGAGGTTCAATTCCCAGCAGATTCCACTTTTGAATATTCAAATGTTTACCGACTACATAATACATAAACCATGGACATTTTGTTTGGTTCATGTATTTTGATTTTGAACACTTTTATAAACCTTTAAATGTCGACTCTGGTGGGACTCGAACCCACAGCCTTTGAATACCTTCTCCTGGTCATTTCTAGAAGTCCAATGCGCTGTCCATTGCGCCACAGAGCCATATTATTGGTCACGAACGTGACTTTTTTGGTTGCAGATTCTCTAGAATTTGTTATATTCTTGTAAGAAAAACTACTGCATCAGTTTTGTGAACCTATATTTTTGTGGGGCAATGGACTTGAATGGAGGTTCAATTCCCAGCAGATTCCACTTTTGAATATTCAAATGTTTACCGACTACATAATCACATAAACCATGGACATTTTGTTTGGTTCATGTATTTTGATTTTGAACACTTTTATAAACCTTTAAATGTCGACTCTGGTGGGACTCGAACCCACAGCCTTTGAATACCTTCTCCTGGTCATTTCTAGAAGTCCAATGCGCTGTCCATTGCGCCACAGAGCCATATTATTGGTACACGAACGTGACTTTTTTGCTTGCAGATTCTCTAGAATTTGTTATATTCTTGTACGAAAAACTACTGCATCAGTTTTGTGAACCTATATTTTTGTGGGGCAATGGACTTGAATGGAGGTTCAATTCGCAGCAGATTCCACTTTGAATATTCAAATGTTTACCGACTACATAATCACATAAACCATGGACATTTTGTTTGGTTCATGTATTTTGATTTTGAACACTTTTATAAACCTTTAAATGTCGACTCTGGTGGGACTCGAACCCACAGCCTTTGAATACCTTCTCCTGGTCATTTCTAGAAGTCCAATGCGCTGTCCATTGCGCCACAGAGCCATATTATTGGACACGAACGTGACTTTTTTGGTTGCAGATTCTCTAGAATTTGTTATATTCTTGTACGAAAAACTACTGCATCAGTTTTGTGAACCTATATTTTTGTGGGGCAATGGACTTGAATGGAGGTTCAATTCCCAGCAGATTCCACTTTTGAATGTTCAAATGTTTACCGACTACATAATCACATAAACCATGGACATTTTGTTTGGTTCATGTATTTTGATTTTGAACACTTTTATAAACCTTTAAATGTCGACTCTGGTGGGACTCGAACCCACAGCCTTTGAATACCTTCTCCTGGTCATTTCTAGAAGTCCAATGCGCTGTCCATTGCGCCACAGAGCCACATTATTGGTCACGAACGTGACTTTTTTGCTTGCAGATTCTCTAGAATTTGTTATATTCTTGTAAGAAAAACTACTGCATCAGTTTTGTGAACCTATATTTTTGTGGGGCAATGGACTTGAATGGAGGTTCAATTCCCAGCAGATTCCACTTTTGAATATTCAAATGTTTACCGACTACATAATCATAAACCATGGACATTTTGTTTGGTTCATGTATTTTGATTTTGAACACTTTTATAAACCTTTAAATGTCGACTCTGGTGGGACTCGAACCCACAGCCTTTGAATACCTTCTCCTGGTCATTTCTAGAAGTCCAATGCGCTGTCCATTGCGCCACAGAGCCACATTATGGTCACGAACGTGACTTTTTTGCTTGCAGATCCTCTAGAATTTGTGTTATATTCTTGTGAGAAAAACTACTGCATCAGTTTTGTGAACCTATATTTTTGTTGGGCAATGGACTTGAATGGAGGTTGAATTCCCAGCAGATTCCACCGTTGAATATTCAAATGTTTACCGACTACATAATCACATAAACCATGGACATTTTGTTTGGTTCATGGATTTTGATTTTGAACACTTTTATAATCCTTAATGTAGACTCTGGTGGGACTCGAACCCACAGCCTTTGAATACCGCATCAGTTTTGTGAACCTATATTTTTGTGGGGCAATGGGACTTGAATGGAGGTTAAATTCCGAGCAGATTCCAACTTTTGAATGTTCAAATGTTTACCGACTACATAATCACATAAACCATGGACATTTTGTTTGGTTCATGTATTTTGATTTTGAACACTTTTATAAACCTTTAAATGTCGACTCTGGTGGGACTCTAACCCACAGCCTTTGAATACCTTCTCCTAGTCATTTCTAGAAGTCCAATGCGCTGTCCATTGCGCCACAGAGGCACAGTATTGGTCACGAACGTGACTTTTTTGGTTGCAGATCCTCTAGAATTTGTTATATTCTTGTACGAAAAAACTACTGCATCAGTTTTGTGAACCTATATTTTTGTGGGGCAATGGACTTGAATGGAGGTTCAATTCGAAGCAGATTCTACTTTTGAATATTCAAATGTTTACCGACTACATAATCACATAAACCATGGACATTTTGTTTGGTTCATGTATTTGTATTTTGAACACTTTTATAAACCTTTAAATGTCGACTCTGGTGGGACTCGAACCCACAGCCTTTGAATACCTTCTCCTGGTCATTTCTAGAAGTCCAATGCGCTGTCCATTGCGCCACAGAGCCATTTTTTGGACACGAACGTGACTTTTTTGGTTGCAGATTTTCTAGAATTTGTTATATTCTTGTACGAAAAACTACTGCATCAGTTTTGTGAACCTATATTTTTGTGGGGCAATGGACTTGAATGGAGGTTGAATTCCCAGCAGATTCCACCGTTGAATATTCAAATGTTTACCGACTACATAATCACATAAACCATGGACATTTTGGTTGGTTCATGGATTTTGATTTTGAACACTTTTATAATCCTTTAAATGTAGACTCTGGTGGGACTCGAACCCACAGCCTTTGAATACCGCATCAGTTTTGTGAACCTATATTTTGTGGGGCAATGGACTTGAATGGAGGTTCAATTCCCAGCAGATTCCACCGTTGAATATTCAAATGTTTACCGACTACATAATCACATAAACCATGGACATTTTGTTTGGTTATGTATT
>CM070493.1:3655722-3688222 GCA_036324585.1 Champsocephalus esox
GTGAAGGCATAGCAGGGGAATATATCTCCTCATGCATGTTTTCATTACAAATACACAGACCTTTTTATTTGAAGGAAAGAAATTCAAAATAAGGAAACCTTTCTGGTCATCCTGGAAAGCACCTTCCTCCCGAGGTCACGCGAATACACTTCAGATGTTCCAGGTTTAAGAGCAGGTTTATAGAGCCTAACATCTTATATCACAATTCAGTATATCAGTCGGTGTTTCCGCCAGACCAGGGCTGAGAGGGCGTCCACCCCGAGAGCGTGGGGGGGGGGCGGCGCGCTTCAATTTTGACTTGAGCCGTCCCTTATATGCCGCGTTCACACTGCGGTACTTTTCCCACGAAGGTTCATGAGAACTTAGTTCATGAGAACTCTGTAGTTCTCATGAACTAAGCACAGATCGCGTTCACACCGGAATGAGTTCCCTGAGGGAGGATGAGGCAAATGAAGCCGCTGACGTCACTTCTTCTTCTTCTGCTTTGGGTTTACTGGCAGGCTGCAACCCACTTCACGGCGTATACTGCCGCCCGGAGTCCCCGGCCGGAAGTCCCCGGAGTTGGGGAAGGCTTCAGTAGCAGCTGCTGGGAGTCCCAGCAGCTGCTACTGAAGCCTTCCGAGTAAATCGCCAGAACGCCGACACCTCCTCATCTCCACCGCTCCCATGCTTTATTTTGTGTTGCCATAAGTTAGTCTCTCTGCGTGTCTGCGCTGGGCTAATGCTAATGCTAAAAATCCTGCGGTGTGGGTGGATTGGGATGAGGGGCGCTTGTTTTTCACACGGCTCCTCCCGTTTTGCCAGTACTGTGGTGTTAGTGGTTTAGGAAGAGGGGAGTTCTTCACAAATCCAGCGCTCCCTAATACTTCGAACCTGATCAGTCACCTGAAACATCGCCATCTCTACGATGGTGTGTTAAAAGCGTACGAAGACAATAATACAATACAGTGTGTGTGTGTGTGTGTGCTTCTGCGCGTGTGTCTGCGCGCGCGCGTTGGAGCTATGTGCAACTCAAGGCATATGCTCGAACCGGAGCTGCCTGGACGCTGCAATCATGTTGCTGAGTGTGCTGACTTCTCCTACAATGTCCCGCTGTCTGCTTCCTGCATCAAGTCAAGTGCTCGGCGCAGTTGTGTGGATAGAGCGCTCCTCTGTTTTCATTTAAACAGCTCCTTATATCCGTTAGCGCAGCTAGCTAGCACCAGATGCTAACAACAACAATGCACGTAAGGTCTCTCTCTCGCTCGCTCGGACCACACGCACACACACCCTCCCGGTCCTCCAGATGGCCAGTCGGTGCCTGCCGGTGAGCGTGGAAGTCTGCCACAAGCGGGCGGCAGGAGCGGGGCTGTCAGCATCAGCTTGTAGATGGTATTTTAAACTCGATGCGCTCTGAAGCTACGGGGCGGCCGAGGAAAAAAAATACACATGCGTTAATCGCATTAAAATAATTAGTGGCGTAATTTTTTTATTTTTATTATCGGTCTTGAGAAGCAGGAAGTTATCGGTATCGGTTTCAAAAAACCAATATCGTGCATCCCTACTACTTTTAGTCCCGGCTCTTTTTGGTGTGAACGCGATCATGAACTAAGTTCGCATGAACCTTTGTGGGAAAAGTACCGCAGTGTGAACGCGGCTATAGATACTGTCTTGTTACGTTAGCGAGCCGGATCTTTTGGCTCGGCTCTCTTAAAGCGCCGGCTGTTTCGGCTCCCAAGCGGCTCTTCGTGTTACCACAGTTCACCACGGAGCCTCGGTTTCGCCGCTGCGAGGCTCTGGTGCTCGCAGCTCACGCGCGTGCTCCACTAGCACCGCTCATCGCTTCCAAATCGCGCAGGTTCCGTGTTGTCCCGCAGCAGGCACCTTCGATGTCGGGGAAACGATCTTCAATACTCCGAATATAATCCCACCAGACTCCTTTGCCCCTCCAACAGCGGGATGTCCTTTTCGTTATTCCAAGCGATAAAAACTCTCGATCTTCTCTCGAGTTATTAATATTTTTGGACGCAAGACGGCCCCCTGGCGGAAACGCTGATGCCAATTAAAAACTATGATATAAGCACATGGTAAAGCATATGTTTTTCCTAATTTCATTGAGAACTTAAGGCGAGACACGGCAGGCAAAAACATCGTTTTTCAAGTACTGGTCAATTTTGAGATTTTGTGCTATTTTGATTCCATAACATGTTTTCTTTCAGGCTTTTGGAAGGAAACGTACAAAATACACATTTAAGTGTTTATTTTACTATAGTTTGTCTATTTGTAGATTTCTCCCAAATTAACCAAAAGTTAGCATTCTAACGTAACATAAAGTACCGCGACCGCTGTGTGCACCATGTCATCAGAGATATCGTTGGAAAGCTGTGTCTCTCCTGCACAAGAGCCGCGTTCACACTGCGGTACTTTCCCCACAAAGGTTCATGCGAACTTAGTTCATGATCGCGTTCACACCAAAAAGAGCCGGTACTAAAAGTAGTTCATGCGAACCTTTTGACCCGCTCCAAAGTCCCTGCTAGAGAGCAGGGACTTTGGAGCGGCTCTCTAGTGAGAAGAGAGCTATATGTCCTGATTGGCTGGCGGATTGCAAACCACGCCCCGTAACACTCCCAAAGAGTTTTGTGAAGCCGCCATTTTATTATCCTCGCATTAGCATTATTAGCATTAGCATTACCCAGCGCAGAAACGCAGAGAGAATAACTCATGGCAACACAAAATAAAACGTGGGAGCGGTGGAGATGAGGAGGTGTCGGCGTTCTGGCGATTTACTCTGAAGGCTTCAGTAGCAGCTGCTGGGACTCCCAGCAGCTGCTACTGAAGCCTTCCCCAACTCCGGGGACTTCCGGCCGGGGGCTTCGGGCGGCAGTATACGCCGTGAAGTGGGTTGCAGCCTGCCAGTAAACCAAAAGAAGAAGAAGAAGTGACGTCAGCGGCTTCATTTGCCTAATCCTCCCCTCAGGGACTCATTTCCGGTGTGAACGCGATCTGTGCTTAGTTCATGAGAACCAAAGAGTTCCATGAACTAAGTTCTCATGAACCTTTGTGGGGAAAGTACCGCAGTGTGAACGCGGCATATCTCATCGGATCCAAATATGGTCATTTCCTTTGTATCAGCAACCAATCGTGAAAGCACACAGGGGTCTTAAACCAAGAAACGAAATCTCATTGGCTGGTGTCAATTTCTGACAACGTGATTCGTTCAGATGCGTCACGTGGTGTGCTAAAACACTTCCTGGTTAGCTTTCCGCTGGAAATTGAAATCTCAAAATGCGAAAAAAACGTACACAGAGAAGACGACAACAATTGTCACTTGTCTCCTACTCTGAGTTCGAAATGTCAACTCCAGTAGCACGTAGAGACACCAAACCTTCCAGTTATATTCCTATCAATATCATGAAGGCTTTTACAGAAGGGTTTGTTCATATATAATTCATAGCCTGAATTATACAACATTGTACACCTAAAAACATGGCGAAAATGGATATGTTTAGGGCTGTTGACAGTATGTTCTGATTTATGGAGTGATACAAAGAGATATCCGAAATCCCTATGTAAAATCCTTAGATGCTAATATCACTACAAAATGAAACAAGAATTTTGAACCTGGCTTTATCCAAAGTTCAGATTTCGATTCCTGAAATGTGTTAAAATATGCGCATATTTAATGAGATAATGGCTAATTTGCATATTTAAACAAGCCGTTTCAGAAAACTTGTAATACAAAAGACGATTGCCTTATTGTAAGTAATTAACTGGAGACATTTCTAGCTGATGCCTTTAAGTTACAAAAAAAAATACCCTATTCACCTGGGGTGTCTCGTGAAATTGTGAATAACAAATAAATATTTCCAGCTGTATTATGTTGACATATGAATGTAAACTAACTTATTTTGATGTGAAATGGCATAAAACAACAACAAATAGACTAAATAGAGACGCATCAAGGGTTGATTTTTACTAATAATACGTTTTCCTTGCATGCAAAACAACAATCATATACAGCATTTTATACCACAACAACCTGTAAGGTGCTTTGCTTACGAGTATTTTGCACGTTAAAAAGCCATTTTTCTACAATGGCTTATTCTTAATCCAAGTGAAATGGCATGAAACAACTAGAAAGAAGATGAATAAAAAGAGACGCATTGATTTGACTAGTAATACGTTTTCTTTGCATGCAAAACAACAGTCACCATTTATATACAGCGCTATGTTCACTCAAAACGTGTACAATGCCTTCCACAAGCCATTTCTGCCACGATGTATTGCTGTAGTGAAAATCACACAAAACGACTACGGTGAGTTATTTTTTAAAGTTTCCGAAGCCTCAAACTCACCAACTAGTTGAGCCGGTTACATTTCAATCGCTTTCTGAATGAATCAAACCAACGCTCTTTATTCTGCAGGAAACCCCAAAGTAGCGTTGAATAGTAGGGCTGTAACGGTTCACAGAAGTCACGGTTCATGATCAGGGGTTCTTACGCTCATTAAAAACCTGGAACAGTCATGGAAATTCAAAATGCTAATTCCGGGCCCTGGAAAAGTCATGGAAAACAATATTGTTCCCAAAGTCATGGAAATGTAACTAAAGTTGCTTCAAATATAATTTATATTTTATCTAATCGCCAAAAAAGTAACTCTATAATGATAATAAATACTGTATCGTAATAATGAAACGTAAAATGGCATTTAACTGACGAGGTGTTTTGCCGGTGAGAGATTAGAGTTGCTTTAGCGTGTAGAAGCTAGTATTAGGGATGCCAGCGATTATTCGAATATTCGCTATGGATTAGTTTCAACCAAAATATATATAAATATATATATGTGCTAATAATAGTATTAATAATTGTAAATGGACATTGGTCACACCACCAGTTTGTTTTACTGTAAACTTGGAGGAAGCCTGCGTGCAGAGCAGACTGCTGCTGCAGCTGCTACACACCGACCCCGCCCCCTCTCCCCCCCCACCCCCCCTCTCCCTCACACCGCCCCCCCTCCCTCTCCCTCACACCGACCCCCTCTCCCTCACACCGACCCCGCTCCCTCACACCGACCCCCACCCCCCCTCTCCCTCTCACCGACCCCCCCTCCCTCTCCCTCTCACCGACCCCCCCTCCCTCTCCCTCACACCGCCCCGCCTCCCTCTCCCTCACACCAACCCCGCCCCCCCCCCTCTCCCTCACACCGACCCCGCCCCCCCCCCTCTCCCTCACACCGACTCTCCCTCTCCCTCACACGTGCGACTAAAGATGAACAAAGCGGCAGGTAAAGAGAGTTCCTCCTCGTGGAACTACTTCGAACTTACAAGTCCAAAGGAAGTTAAATGCAAGCTCTGCGGAAAGACGTTGGTCTATCACTCAGCTCAACCTCGCATTGAAGAAAGACGCAGCACAGCCGGCCATACCAACTTCACTTCAAGGCCACGTCGTTGTGATGACATGCTTGTTTGTTGTTTGTACTGTTGAACATGTTCCAGTAAAGAAAGCAACGGAATTCCTTTACGGAGTTTTTTTTCCGATTATTATTCGCCAGGGCTGCCGAATAATCGGTTTTGATCATGGTCAGTTTCTGGCAACCCTAGCTAGTATGCCTACTATATGATTTGTTGGATAGGCACAATATGTTTCAGACCTTAGTTTCCTGTTCCATGTTCAAATAAACCATTTTCAGTGGTACCGCTGAGAAAGAGTAATTATTTTGGTCATGGTGAAATTCGGTAAAGGTCAAAGGTCATGGAAAACCATTGGTGGAAAAGTGTCTGAACCCTGAACGATGTATTGCTGTATCCAAGTGAAATCACACAAAACGACTACGGCGAGTTCATTTTTTAAAGTTTCCGCAGCCTCAAACTCACCAACTAGTTGTGCCGGTTACATTTCAATCGCTTTCTGAATGAATCAAACCAGCTGCTTGTTGTTCCGCAGACAAACCCAAAGTAGCGTTGAATAGTCTTTTATGTGCTCGTTATTATAATTTAAGGCAACGTTATTGTGTCGAGTTTTATAACTTTCTTTCCCAACACTATTCCATTGAAAGACGATAATTGGAGAACTCACGGACTTATAACTTATAAATGGACTTTCTTCACACTGTACATTGTATATCAAATGTATTATACCATTCCTTGCTCTCTTAATGTAAATAACATCGTACTTTTAAAGAGTGTTAGCTGTAATTTTGCCGTTCATAGTTTTCGTTCGTCAGCTAGTCTTCAGAGTTTTATCTTTCACAGTCAACTTTTTTAGTTCCGTTTTATTTTCTATTTCGAGATGCTTATACTTTAGATTTGTTTATTTTCAATTTTTTTCATATTTCAAATCATGTGCAATGCCTTGTTTTAACATGCTGCTGTAACGACATTTTCAATTCTTTATTTAGAAGACAGTTGAGAACATTTCACCAGTTACAATGAAATGGAGTCGCAGTTACAGGGAGTAGTAAAACATTTGCAATAAGGGAACAGTATACATTTAAACCCTCCCAACAAAGTAGGGCTGTAATATTCCTTCGTTGGGGTCCATTCGGGTTTCAATTTCGTTATTCGTTTTCTTTATTTATTGAATTTATTGAAATCTCCAATATCAACGTAAGAGCTTGTGCCTCTTCGGGGGGCGCTAACACTTAACCATAAACGTTATCGTTTACTTTCTCCGTCTTTATATGTAGATATTACTTTTCTCCGTTAAGCTCCGTCACGTTGTTTCCATAGCAACAACAACTTCCTGTCAACAGCGCTAACTCTCCTTCAAAATGAAAGCATGTCCATACAAAATAGGAAGCCAAGACAAATTACACTTAAGACATATACAACTGCAACGAAAGTAACAAACACGATGCGATATCCCTTTCAATGTCAAAGAACACAAATTGGGTTACATTAACAAATAACTATAAAACAACAATACTGCAGAATAACAAAATTAATGCCGTGAATAAACCGAAATACACGTGATGAAGCGGTTCACTGCCGATTACTACGCACCCCCCCCTACCGAATATTCGCTGCTGATTACTACCGAATATCCGGAGCCCGAATAAAGGTATTCGGGACAGCCCGAATACCTTTCGATTATCACTGCTCGATTGTGGCAAAAATCATAATCTCGATTATTCTGGTCAATAATTGATATCACGATTGTTAAAAACGACTATCCATTTACCGTACTTTTCGGACTATAAGCCGAGACTTTTTCCCCCATTTTTTGTGTGCAGCTAACGGCCACTAGGGGACCTCCTAAATCTATGGATTTTACAGGTAAAATTAACCACCTTTAACGCTACGGGCTCTAGGACCGGTCCGCGCCCGCCACCTTTAAGGGGCGGGGCTCCAGCAGGAAAAGCTGGAGGCCGGAAAAGAGCGAGACAGGTAGCACGCCAAAGTGAAAGTGGAACCGAGAGACGGAACGAGAGCGAGACAGACGGACAGTTTAGCTGCTGCGGCTCATATGCCGGTGCGCTTTATAGTCCGAAAAGTACGGTACTTTGAAAACATGAATTTATTGGAGAATCTTTTTTCAACAGTTTATTACCCTGAACTTGAAGTATAATTCAACTGAAAAACCAATTATTACCAAGTAATAATAAAAAAATAATCGTTTTATTTCGATTATGTTTTCGTAATCGTTGCAAGCCATATTCGTAATTGCGATTTAAAATATGATTAATTGAGCAGCCCTACAACAAAGTATATCTTATCCAGGGTTCGACATTATAAATGGCCCGGAAGCACTATTTAGACACCCCGGGCCAGCATAACGTACTTTCCACTTGCCCGCACGGGCCACTAAACATATTGTTTGAAAAAAAAATGTTTCCTGTGGTGTTGGTATTTTGACTAGCAATGTAGTTTATTAACGCAACAACAGAGTGTTTCGTGAGTCGCTTGTCATTGTTGGGTGAAAAGCCAACAGCTGTCCCGCTCACTGCACCTCTCAATATGATGCCAGTATAAACAAGGTCTTCTGTCGGCTCTGTGCATCAATGCCGACCTCAACAAGCAAGTGAAGAGTAGAAAATATAAAGGTATTGGCGAAACGTCCCAGCAGTTTAGGATCATGAAGGTTCTAATCTAATCTATAGCCGTTACATGTCTAACTCCTAATGACAGGAAGGCAGAAAGCGCAAATAATAATACTCATAATAATAGCAGAGATTTTTTAACAATGACCACAATATCATTATTTTAATAAACCAAAGATGAACAATTGAGGAAGAACTGAGGATTCAAATGTTGTAGTACAGTAGTTGGTGCATAAATTACTATGGCAACAAATGTGTTAATTTTCTTCATTATGTGTCGATTTTTTTTTGGGCGAATGCTCCGGGGGTACCCTTAATGTCTACCCCTGTTATCTAAACTTATATTGAACTATCACCCAACATTTATATACCAAATCTTTCTAATCCCTCTTCCATCCCGCCCCGATTCCTCCAGGTTTGGGATAAATAAAGTAAATCTTATCTTAAATTATATTGAACTATCACCTGACCCTTTATATATGAAATCTAATTTTGATTTGACAGTCTCGAGAGTTTTATCTTTCCCCGTCAACCTTTTTAGTTCGGTTTTATTTTCTATTTTGATATGTTTATATTTACGACACATTTCCAAATTTAGGATCAACAAAGAATCTTAAATTATATGGAATTATCACCCAACATTTATATACAAAATCGTTCTTATCCCTCTTCCCATCTCGCCCGTTTCCTCCAGGTTTGGCCCAACCGAGGTTCCGTATCGGCGACCAGGAGTTTGAAGCCCTTGCTGCTCTGCTAGAGTTCTACAAGATCCACTATCTGGACACGACCACTTTAATCGAGCCCATAAACAAGTCCAAACACACGTCGTTCATCAGCGTCGGAGGTGGCGTTCCCCCTCAGCGCCTCGAAGACGAATTCGTCCGAGCGCTCTTCGATTTTCCAGGAAACGACGACGAGGATCTGCCGTTTCGAAAGGGAGACATTCTTCGAGTTCTGGAAAAGCCCGAGGAGCAATGGTGGAACGCCCAGAACTCTGAGGGTCGAGCGGGGATGATCCCGGTTCCTTACGTAGAGAAATATCGCCCCGCGTCGCCTAATTCGGTGGCGGTTCCTCCAGGAATGTTGGGGAACTCTGACGCTCCTCCCCCTCCTCTGTTGGGAGACCCCAGTCAGTACGCTCAGCCCACCCCACTCCCTAACCTGCAGAACGGACCCGTGTTCGCCCGGGCGATCCAGAAGAGGGTCCCCAACGCGTACGATAAGACGGCCCTGGCGTTAGAGGTAAATACGAAAGTGTGTGTGTGTGTGTGTGTGTGTGTGTGTGTGTGTGTGTGTGTGTGTGTGTGTGTGTGTGTGTGTGTGTGTGTGTGTGTGTGTGTGTGTGTGTGTGTGTGTGTGTGTGTGTGTGTGGTGTGTGTGTGTGTGTGTGTGTGTGTGTGTGTGGTGTGTGTGTGTGTGTGTGTGTGTGTGTGTGTGTGTGTGTGTGTGTGTGTGTGTGTGTGTGTGTGTGTGTGTGTGTGTGTGTGTGTGTGTGTGTGTGTGGTTAGTTTTGATGTCTAAATTCAGTGCATTACCAGGATAGGACGGCTACATTTCAATTATAACAATAATAGCGATCCAGAAGAGGGTCCCCAACGCATACGATAAAGCGGCCCTGGCCTTAGAGGTAAATATGAAAGTGTGTGTGAGGTGGTTTCTCTGCTAGTTTGGATGATTTTAAACTGTGTTAGTTTTAGGGATGGGAAATTTAAAAGCAAATTTATATTCGAATTCTCGACCCACAAAAAAACGGTTAACCAAATTTACATATCCTATAATTATTTATATATTTTTTATAAATACACGTATGTTTGATGTGACTCCGTTGGAGTGCATACATTTGGCAAGGTTTAGGAAACGGGCTCCATCCGGTCACAGAGATCTGCTAAGTAAAGTCAACACATCGACCTTAAATATAGTCTATATTAAGAACGGGAAAAGTTTTAACAGATATATAGTTTTTTGTAAACATACGACAAATGTGCGGCCCGTCCACACTACAGCGTCGAAAGCTCCAATCTGCCCATTCACTTTGAACGGGGTGACGTCACGTAGCCGCGCTTTTTCGCCGAACTGAATTGTGGGTAGCAGAGCGGTCCGTCTCCGGCGACAGAGGTTGAACAATGTTCAACTTCTGACGCCGGCGTAGCCAGCGCCAGCCAATCAAATCCCGTTTCTGAAAATCTGACAGCTCAAGCCGTAGCCAATCAAACCGCGTCTAAGCTGGGAGAGATATCCCGCCGTTCATTTCTATATTTCAAAAAAAGTCGGAGGAGAAATTAACTATCGCCGTAGCGATCACCCGGTTTTGTATGACCAGACCCTCTTCACCTCCCGGGACACAAACCGGAGGAACCAGCATGGAGGGAGGTGGCAGAGACAGTTTGGGGAGTTTATATATATATATATATATATATATATATATATTGCTCCCATAAAATCCCCGGGGTTTTTTGCTTTGTATGTCGGGGGCGGGACATTCATGTGATTGGTTGTTGGTCGCGTTGCTTGAATAAAATCCCCAAGCTCCAGACACGCCCAGCTCCAAGCTCTCTTTGACGCTGTAGTGTGGACGCTCCGTTACTGCTCTACCACTGCCTCGATTGGTTAGTTTTGTTGTCTTATTTTGTGACAATAGTGGATCAAAACGTACCGTTAACTATGACAACACAAACTTTCTAACCGCACGAGGAAGCGGTTCAACAGCAAATCAAGTGTTCTGCAAAGGTAACATTATGTGAATGTAGTCCGTTTGCTTTAAATGGAGCAAAGACAACAGCTTCAGTTCTCACAGAAAAGATTCTAATGATAAAGATATTCTAAATATAGCGTTTACTTGAACTGATAGTGATGTTTTTATGCGTCTAAAATACATCCACAGCAGTTCATTGCTTAGCTTGCTGCAGAACCACATCTCAAAACTAACTATCTCCTGAAAATAGGACGTTTCGTTGAATCTCATCAAGACGTGGCTCTCAGGCTCTACTTTCCTTTTGTACTAAAGTGAAGAGGGGCCAAGGTCAGAGAGTGGATCCCTCCTTTATTTGAGAAATAATGGCTAATCATGATTTCAAGGTAGAAAAATGGAAAGTAGACGAGTTCCCTTGGCGCAAAGCATCATGGGAAAAGTGTCGGAAATTGTATTTTTCCTCACAAGGCAATTCAAATTTCTATCGACCACTTACAATGTTTTGTCACTTGGTTGTACTTTACGGTAGAAATATGCAATATACATAAATAATCCTGGTTATTTTTTGTGTAGAAATTGCTTTTCAGGGTTACCTATAAGATAGAACTGTATTGATCCCAATTGAATTTAAAAAGACAAGAAAGTAGAAAATATACATGTTGAATTTACAATTGAACAATAACAATATTGCGGTATTGCAGTCGCTTTACCGCACCGTTGTGACGAAAAGGGAGCTGAGCCAGAAGGCAAAGCTCTCTGTCTACCGGGCCATGTTCGTTCCTACCCTCACCTACGCTCATGAAGGATGGGTCATGACCGAAAGAACGAGATCGCGGATACAAGCGGCTGAGATGGGTTTCCTCCGCCGGGTGGCTGGCGTCTCCCTTAGGGATAAGGTGAGAAGTTCGGTCATCAGGGAGGGACTCGGAGTTGAGCCGCTCCTCCTTCGCGTCGAAAGGAGCCAGTTGAGGTGGTTCGGGCACCTAGCCACCTGGGCGCCTCCCTAGGGAGGTGTTCCAGGCACGTCCAGCTGGGAGGAGACCGAGGGGTAGACCTAGGACCAGGTGGAGGGACTATATCTCTTCTGGCCTGGGAGCGCCTTGGGACCCCCCAGTCAGAGCTGGTTGATGAGGGGACAGGAAGGTTTGGGGCTCTCTGCTGGAACTGATACCCCCGAGACCCGACCACGGAGAAGCGGAGAAGATGGATGGAATAACAAGATGTAAAGCAAAGTATTATATATATACATAAGTATGTGAGGGATTGAATATTAAATATTAGACTGAATATAAAAATGTACAGTGAAGAGAGTAAAAATGTGTCATCATTCGACCTAAATATAAAGAAAACCTAAAGTATTTAGTCAGCCACCAATTGTGCAAGTTCTCCCACTTAAAAAGATGAGAGGCCTGTAATATTCATCCTAGGTACACTTCAACTACGAGAGACAGAGGGGGGGGGGAAGAATCCAGGAAATCACTTTGTAGGATTCTTAATGAATGAATTGGTAAAATTAGTATTTGTTCACCGACAAACAAACAAGATGTCTGGCTCTCACAGACCTGTACCTTCTCCTCTCAGAGCCTCCTCTGTCCTCCTCTCAGAGCCTCCTCTGTCCTCCTCTCAGAGCCTCCTCTGTCCTCCACTCAGAGCCTCCTCTGTCCTCCACTCGTTACCTGTACTAATGGCACCTGTTTGAACTCGTTATCAGTATAAAAGACACCTGTCCACAACCTCAAACAGTCACACTCCAAACTCCACTATGGCCAAGACCAGAGAGCTGTCAAAGGACACCAGAAACTACATGTAGACCTGCACCAGGCTGGGAAGACTGCATCTGCAACAGGTAAGCAGCTTGGTGTGAAGAAATCAACTGTGGGAGCAACTATTAGAAAATGGAAGACATACAAGACCACTGATAATCTCCCTCGATCTGGGGCTCCACGCAAGATCTCACCCTGTGGCGTCAAAGTGATCACAAGACCGGTGAGCAGAGATCCAGAACCACACGGGGGGACCTAGTCCATGACCTGCAGAGAGCTGGGACCAAGTAACAAAGGCTACCATCAGTAACACACTAACCCGCCAGGGACTCAAACCCTGCAGTGCCAGACGGGTCCCCCTGCTGAAGCCAGCACATGTCCAGGCCCGCCTGAAGTCTGCTAGAGAGCATTTAGAGGATCCAGAAGAGGATTGGGAGGATGTCATATGGTCAGATGAAACCAGAATAGAACTTTCGGTAAAAACTCAACTCGACGTGTTTGGAGGAGAAAGAATGCCGAGTTGCATCCAAAGAACACCTACTGTGAAACATGGGGCTGGGACCATGATGCTTTGGGGCTGGGACCATCATGCTTTGGGGCTTTCTGCAGAGGGACCAGGACGACTGATCCGTGGAGAGGAAAGAATGAATGTATCGTGAGATTTTCAGTGACAACCTCCTTCCATCAGCAAGGGCATTGTACATGAAACGTGGCTGGGTCTTTCAGCATGACAATGATCCCAAACACACCGCCCGGGCAACGAAGGAGTGGCTTCGTAAGAAGCATTTCGCCAGTCTCCAGATCTCAACCCCATAGGAAATCTTTGGAGGGAGTTGAAAGTCCGTGTTGCCTAGCGACAGCCCCAAAGCATCACTGCTCTAGAGGAGATCTGCATGGAGGAATGGGCCAACGCACCAGCAACAGTGAACACCTTGTGAAGACTACAGAACACGTTTGACCTCTGTCGTTGCCAACAAAGGGTATATAACAAAGTATTGAGATGAACTTTTGTTATTGACCAAATACTTATTTTCCACCATCATTTGCAAATAAATTCTTTGAAAATCAGACAATGTGATTTCCTGGATTCTTTCCCCCCCTCTGCCTCTCAGAGTTGAAGTGAACCCAGGATGAACATTACAGGCCTCTCATCTTTTTAAGTGGGAGAACTTGCACAATTGGTGGCTGACTAAATACTGTTTTGCCCCACTGTATATTTCCTGTATTCGCGTCGGGCTCCTGATCCGGTCGGGCTCCTCTTTTCCCCATAATGACCAAGTCGCTGCTGTTCGCCATTCTAGAACCCTGAGAGCCGGAGAGACTGAAAAGAGTCGAGGGAAGCTTATCAAAGTTAACAGTATTAAGTACACAAAAGATGCGGTGGTCTACAAATGAAATGTGCGAGTGGCGGCTCTCCCCCCATGCCTCCGGTCAGCCCAGGTAGAAGAGATCGATTATTGGCTTGCCCTTCCTATTGTCATCTGAGGTCTTCTCCTATTGGCCGGCGTCGTGGGGGGCGGGTCCAATGCAATTCCTGCCTTTTTCTGTTGCTAAATTACATCATTCTGGTGTCTGTGGTTATTTAAACATTCCCTAATAAACGTGATTTCAGCATCAATAAATGAGTGCTAATCCCCGTGTGTTTAGGGTACGACATCACGCCATTTCACCTTCGATTCACGGGTTTGAAAACGTAGCATTTCGCCACATGCTAATGCTAACCGGAAATGAAGAATTTTCAGAATAAAAGTGTGAACTTCCGGTTTTTTCAGAATAAAACTGATTTAAAATTAAATAGTGTATTTAATTCAAATTACGCCACATCAACATTGATTTTAATTTATAACACTGCACATCATCCCTCTTATTACACGGCCACAGTCTAAACAAAGTCACGATATGAGTCCCGGTGTACCGATACTTGAAAGGTACCGCGATACCCTGCAGTTAAAAACGTTACGATTCCTCCGTTTCATTACTTTAAGAACGACGGGGGAAAGTACTCCGGGGAGAAAGCGCCGTTTTAATCCGAGCCGTGTGTGCTCAGCGCTCTGCTTCCACGCCCTGCAGTCTCTAAAGGCTTGTTTTCTCCACCTTAGTGTGCTCACGCTGACTCAGCAGTTAATAATTAGCTCACATTTCCTCTTCTGTGTGTCTTCAGAAAACCCCTTGTCCAGTGGTGAGGAATCGCTCCGGATCTTCAGTTAACTTAACTTAAAGTCATGCGAAGAGCTGCAACCAAACGTCCACCTTTAGATTAGTCTAGAGGCAAAAACAACATTTGATCGTCTGGGAAGTCATTTTACGATGCGGAAAATACGGTTTTCAAATATGTAGATTTCCTTATGTTTACCTTAAATGACATGTTTTTAATGTTTATTGTTTAATCTACGTCTTATTTTCTGTACAAAAGTCTTTGGGTATAAAGTAGGGCTGCACGATTTGGGGAAATAATCTTATTGTGATTTTTCTGACAAATAATTGCGATTCGAATTGCGATATTTGTTTTTAAGCGACCCAACGGAAGTTTATTGTAAAATGCGGACATATCTCCGGCTAGGAAGGTCGCATCAACGTGCTCCCGTCTCCAGCACCCCGCAGCCCGAGCTACGAGTGAAAGAACTAAACTCACATGAAACTTCCGTTGGGTTGCTTTAAAGCCAAGCTTCAGCTTCAGATTCACCCTGTGATAGAAACACGTGATGGAGCGTTGCTAACCTGACTCAGAGGGTTCACCAAACCATCTGAAGCTCCATTGGAAGCCATTTGGAAAAGTATTTCAAAAGCACTTGGCAGGTGATTGGATCAATCTGTCTATCACCTGCTATCATGGGCCACTTCTGATTGGTTAACAATGGCTGGTACATGTGGAGCACAGCACTTCTGATTGGTGTGGACGACTGACACACGAGAAGAACAGAAGAAAATCGCAGGCTTTGCGATTTGATAATCGCATCATTTCAAATCACGATTTCGATTTAAAATCTATTAATCGTTCAGCCCTAGTATAAAATAGAAGAAAATAGTGCGTTTGTGGAAAACCAAAATATATTCACTTTAATATGATGTATATAAAAAAGAAAGCCTCGTTGCATTTTTGGACATTCCCTGCAATAATATTCATGCTTTTATCTGTTTTATATCACATTAAAGTGAATATCTTTGGGTTTTTACTGACAAGACAAGACATTTTGACTTTGAGAAACTGGGATGGATATTTCTTACTATTTTCTGTCAAACTAGAAGATAATCTGCAGATCAAATCTATCGTTATTTACACCTATGTTGTCGTCAATACGCCCTTTTCCGAGACCAAGAGCACGTTCTAATGTAGGACCATACCTAATGGTACAAATGAAGTCACACAAACCTACACGACTTCCCTAATTCAGTTTGAATTGTGCACTACTTGGGTAAATACAGTAAGGATTTCAGCGAGAGCGAGGGAGAGAGCGAGAGAGAGCGAGCGCGCGAGGAGAGAGCGCGCGCGAGAGAGAGAGAGAGAGCGAGCGCGCGCGAGAGAGAGCGCGCACGAGAGAGAGCGAGAGAGCGAGCGCGCGAGAGAGCGCGCGCGAGAGAGAGAGAGAGCGAGAGCGCGCGCGAGAGAGAGAGCGCGCACGAGAGAGAGAGAGAGCGAGAGCGCGCGCGAGAGAGCGCGCGAGGAGAGCGCGCGAGAGAGAGCGAGAGAGAGGAGCGAGAGAGAGAGCGCGAGAGAGCGAGCGCGAGAGAGAGAGAGAGAGAGACCTTCTACATTATCATTAGTTAAAATCATTCAAAGTGACCTTTAACATAAATACAACATCATACAAATCATTAGATGATAATTCATCAACTTTTTTCTTTTAGTAAATCTTTCAATCACAGAAACAAAGGCCAAATATATTTAAACAAACGAGAAAATTACTCTAATATTGAATCCAATCAAGTCCCATCCAATTATCAAAAACAATCCAGCACTGTGTCCTGAAGACAGAACCCAGAGTGACCGCTAACCAGGACGACAGCCTGTCAGTCAGGAGACCTTTACGAACGGCCCGCCCCCTCGCACCCAGACGGGAGAGAGAGATCTCGTCTGGATTGGAAAGCTCAAATACATCATAGACGCATGTTGTAGTCTTATTGTGAAACTAAAACTGCGATGTAATGTGTATGTAGCAATAATACATATGACATATATTTTTTTAAATGTCTCCAGTACCGATAAAAAGTCCGATAACGTCGGAGCTTAACGTTACCGCCGTCTATATTAATTCCGGCCCGGGGCCCGTTTAACACCGGGGCTCGGTCCCCATCCCTACGTGGGGAGAGGCAGCATATTGCTCAGGACTGAATACGATGGAGGGTTCTCATCTTAGTCTTCACAGGGGATGAAGAGGAGTAAGTCAATAAAGAGGCCGGCGCTCCAGGGTCTGGTTCTGCTGTGCGTTTTTGTGTAACGGTAAAACATTTCAGAATTCCTCCACGGGATGCCATTGTTCATCACTCAACCCGTGAAATACACACACTCAGTACATAGCTAGACCCGCGAATTTGCGGGCCAGGAATTCGAGGGCGCCAGCGGCACAGCTGTAGCTACGTACGGTGTGTGATGGTGTGTATTTCGCGGGTTGCTAAATGTTGTGTGTGTGTGTGTTCATGTTAACAAGGAGGGTTAATAACATGTTTGCTACACAACATGTGCAGTCGGTTTCATTTTCATTGCCGTTCGTAGTGGAGTTAGCAGGGTATTTTTATTTTAACTCGTCCCAAATTTGTCCTCCCCGACACTATTTTTTCGGCGACGGGACGTCCTTAAGCTCGAGCCCTGTCTCCATCCCATAATACACTTTCTCCCCCTTTCTTCCAACCAGCTAGTTGTATATCAGAACATATTTACAACAACATACAAGTCAAAATAAGACTTTCTTACGTTTGAAAATGTCACTAGAAAAACCTTAAATGTCCCCTTTCACGGCCCCTCCCTAATGCCCATCCCATAATAACTTGTCTTTCTCCCCCTCAGGTGGGCGACATGGTGAAAGTGACCAAAATCAACGTGAACGGCCAATGGGAGGGCGAGTGTAAAGGAAAACGAGGCCATTTTCCCTTCACACACGTCAAACTGCTGGATCAGCAAAATGCAGAGGAGGAACTGAGCTGAGAGCGAATCGGAACCCTGGACACTCGTGTTAGTCCCGCCCCCTTTTATCCCCAATAGAGTGGTGCAATGATGAGTCCTAAAGCCCGGAAGTAAGCATTTCACCACTTCCTGTTCCCTGGTCTCTGAGCCAATGGGATCTCTCCGTAGGGTTTTGGAAAGTAGCTGAACTAAGGTCTGAGGTTGAGACGCGTCGAAGACACGGATCACGTTTTGTTCTACGGCATTAAACCATCAGCAGTGATCGATGGTTGTTACCGAGCGGCTGAACAGGACTACAGAAGTCGTGGAGGCATTACGCCAAACACGTAAACACTCCGCTACGTGTTTCTGTTCAGCTTGAAAGCAAAACTCGTTCCATCTAGAGTCTGTGTGTTTGAACACGGATCTGAAGTCGGCGTGACGTTGAAGTCGTGCTGCTGTAGCTCCTTTATAGCATCACGTTAGCATTTAGCTTCTGGACGTTAGATTTATGATTAGAACATTATGAAAGCAGACACGTGGAGATGATCCGGCTGAACGAAACGCGCGTTCATCAAACAGGTTCGTTTCCACAGACATTACTTCCAGCTGTTTTCCAAAACCCTCTGGAGAAATCCCGTTGCTTTGTGTCGAGGGAACCGGCAGCTTCCTTCCTGGTACGTCATCCCCGCTCGCTCCGTTTCCTCCCCCTCCCTCTCCCTTTTCCTCACGTTTGGATCCAGCTTTGAACCGGCACCAAGTACAGAATCACTGAGAACAAAAACAGGCCTCGTTGGACCTTTGAAACTTTGAAACGCACCTGAAGAATAATCCTAATCTCCTCCATCTGCTCCCACTTCTCGTGGCCACCATGACGACCCCCCTCTGAGATAAAGAGTCAAGCCACTTCCTCTTCCTGTGTGGGAGACGCTGATAGCTGGTCGTAGTTCTGTAGAATCACTCGTGCTGCATTCATGTCAACAACAACAACAACACGGTTTTGAAATGTTTTTCTTGTTGTTTCTGCACCGTTTATTTTTGTACAAACGGTTTGAAGCAATAGTTTGACACTTTAAGAAATACGTTTTAGGGCTGCAACCCTCGTTGAGTGTATAAAACGTCGTTCTAGTATCTTAAAGGTGATGTCAAAGCCAAAAGATATTCGCTTTAATTTGATAAACAGAGAAAAGTAGTAAACCTCTGAAAACTAGGGCTGCTGAATTAATCGTGTTTTAATACTTTTTTTGGGGGGTTTTCTGTTGAAGTATAGAGTTCGGGGTAATCAACTGTTCAAAGAATACTGTTCAAAAAAACGAATAATCGCATTTAATAATCGCAATTATTGACCCAAGTAATCGAGATTATGATTTTTGCCATAATCGAGCAGCCCTCCTGAAAACGGACGTTTCTGCGTTACCGATAAACCTCAAATATGCAGTTTTCTTGCCAACAACAAGATCTACACCGCTCTGTGTGTATTGTAGATTAGCGTAGCTTAGCATAACGACTTGAAGCAGGGGGAAATGCTAGCCTAGCTCTCGGTGAATGTACACAATACACTAACTGTTTCCCCCAATGCTCCGGCTTTATGCTAAGCTAACCCTAGCCTGCTTTCATATCTACTATATACACGTGAATTGTATTGATCTTCGTGTCTTAACTCGGCAAAGAAAGTTCGAATTCCCAAATATTCTTCTCCAAATCTGGACTGAACCGTCCTTTGTTGAGGTTAAAGGTATTCTGTCTAGTTTTTAACAGTGTGCGTCTACCGTGTTGCGTATAGGACATGAATGCAGCATTATTTGATTACTGACGAGATCTAACACAGGAATATTGTCTGCCTAATGTTGTGTTCACACCAAAGCCAAAGCAACTTTCTCTCTAACAAACCAAGACGAGAATATCCGGCATCTTATCTGAGAGAATCTGTGTAAAAATGTTTGTCTTGTGGCCGATGACGGTATAGTGATACTTGAAGGAGAAGCTTAGCCCTGATCGCACCAAAGTGCATTCAGAAAACAAGCGATGTTAGTGTTTGTCGTCCTGCAAACGGATCGGACAAAGCATGATCCAGACTTTTTACAAATCAGCATCGCGATGTAGTTATTTCGGCAGCCTCTTAATGCATTTGTCTGCACTTAAATGAGAGTGAAATGTTTATTTTGTGTTCAGAAAAGCTGTCGTAAATCCGAGTAATTCGGCTGTGCCAAGAAATGTGAAGAAGCTAAAAATGCGCTGGGTCAAATAAGTCAAACATTTGAACACAGATTTGTTTTTAGATTCTTTGATTTGATCGCACAGCCTCAACAATCATGATTTCATTTATAATCGGTTCAGCCCTATATTAGTATATGTTGGGGGTTCATGCAGCTGTAGTAAACCTGACAACATTAGCGACATCAATAAACACAAACGCCTTAATATAAGATTGACTTTATTGATCTTAATTGGCGAAATATGGAAATAAGAAGGTAGAAAATACACAGAAGAGTAAAATACAAGTTAACAGGTATGGATATGACACTGGCTTTTGGTGTGAAGACAGCGATAAACAGGATCTGAAGCGTTTCCAGTCATGATTTGGACACTTCGCTCTCACAGCTACACCTCCATATGTTGCCGCTTGACTGAGCATGTCTGGTGTCTACAAGGAGGAACACGTTATTATTCCCGGCGCGACACACAGCGAGGGGAATATTCTGCTCTGGAAATGAACACTTTCCCTCCACGAAGCAGCAGATGGACCTAACAGGAGAAGGAACTGAGAGGAGACCAGCAGCTGGAAGTGGCTTCAGGAGATAAAACTAACACTACATTCAACGTCTCCACGAGTCACCGACAACCACCAAGTAGTCTTTTGTAAGAAAAAAAGGAACATAATGTTGTGAAACGATGTACTATGTGATTATCATTACATGCTAGAATATTGTTTTTCTTTTTGTTACGTTCGAATCCCGTCGAACGTGTCCCAAGAAATACGAAATTAATTATATTTGTTTTTGTTAATCTTCATTTCCTTTGTGCTTTTTCACTTATTTAAAGGCTTGTTCATTTGTGATAAGGGCTGCAACGAGGAACGTCATCATGAACCGGTCTGTACATTCAGAAAACTAGGAGGCAAATGTCCATCTCAGTGTTTCAGAAGTCTTCATGAGTGAGACAAAAACCCCAAATATATTCAGTTGATGGAACGAAACAGAAACACGGCAAACAGCTGCCTGTGAGAGGCATTTCAAATATACTTCATTCTGTCAATTCCCTTCTCTGTGCAGCCCTGTTTATGATGCACAAGCTGACCTTTCCTTTCAGCCGTGTCTTTATCGCTAATAACTCGGCCAACAGGTATACGTTGTTTCGTCCAGATTCCCCGTTTCTTTACATGTTAAGACGCTTTTATCCAAAGCCACTCACACACTCAAGTCTGTGGACAATCGCCTCAGGGACACAACCACATGCTGACTGCAGTGGGGTTTGAACCTGTGACCCCCTGGTCCCAACACCTACGCACAACCCACTGCACCACACGCCTCAACCGTTTGAAATCTATTTGTTGACGCCTGAGAATCCCCCCGTTGATCAGAATGCAGGGTGTTAGTCTTTATTTGAGCGTGTGCAGGTTACTTTAGGAGTGTACGATGTCGTGGTGTGACCTCTAGATGGCACCATAACAACATGTGCTGATCAGAGGGGGCGAAATGTGAATATTTGACCCTTCTTTGCATTATATCTTCTTCGACGGGTATCCTGTAACTCCCCCCACAATCCTCCAATACTTACTATTTAAAATATATTTGTGTTGGCTTCTTGGACAGATCTGGCTTTTGACACAGTCCATTTTAATCTGCATCTACGATCAGATCACGCTTCCGTACCCCTCTCTGCACGCAGCAGGTGCTCAGCTATAAATCACGATCCTATTAATTGCCAATAAGACCACCAAGAAGTATTTTATGATTTCTGTCGCCCTGCACGAAGTCGTTCATTTCCTTCAAAGGGAAGGATGGCCAAATGCCAGTGGAGATTGTGTTAATATCAAAATGTGCCATTTTATTATAACACTATATTCTTTCAAGACGACTGAAATGACCTTTTTATTTTCTGTAGCATGTAATGTGTTAATATACTAGTAAATAAAGTCACCCCCATGGCAACTGTGTAATGCTTTGATTCTGTTGGTGTGAAAAGAAAACGTGCTTTGGATCAGAGGGAGAAGTATTTAGAACATGTACTTCAGTAGAAGTACTCAGATGTTGTTCTTGAGTAAAAGTAGAAGTACTCAGGTCTTGACTTTAGTAAAGTAGAAGTACTCAGATCTTGTACTTGAGTAAAAGTAGAAGTACTCAGATATTGTACTTGAGTAAAGGTAGAAGTACTCAGATATTGTACTTGAGTAAAGGTAGAAGTACTCAGATCTTGTGCTTGAGTAAAAGTAGAAGTACTCAGATATTGTACTTGTGTAAAAGTAGAAGTACCAGAGGGTAGGAATACTCTGTTACAGTAAAAGTATTCAAAATGTTCCCTCAAGTGAAAGTAGAAAGTATTCTCATCTAAATATAGTGAAGACAGTGAAAGTAGTCGTTGTGCAGATTGGTCCATTTCAGAATAATATATATGATGTGTTTTATAATGATTGATCATGAAAGTGTTCTCAAAGCTGGTGGAGGTGCAGCTACTCTGAAGTACTTTGTAGACTGCAGGGTAGCTGGTGGAGGTGCAGCTAGTCTGAAGTACTTTGTAGACTGCAGGGTAGCTGGTGGAGGTGCAGCTAGTCTGAAGTACTTTGCAGACTGCAGGGTAGCTGGTGAAGGTGCAGCTAGTCTGAAGTACTTTGTAGACTGCAGGGTAGCTGGTGAAGGAGCAGCTAGTCTGAAGTACTTTGTAGACTGCAGGGTAGCTGGTGGAGGTGTAGCTAGTCTGAAGTACTTTGTAGACTGCAGGGTAGCTGGTGAAGGAGCAGCTAGTCTGAAGTACTTTGTAGACTGCAGGGTAGCTGGTGGATTCACTCCAGGTGGAACTAAAGTCTGATTCAACACTTGGTTATATTTCACATCATTCATCTGTGAAGTAACTAAAGGGATTAAATACATGTAGTGGAGGAGAAGTACACAGTAGCATAACATGGAAAAACTCAAGTAGAGTACAAGTACTTCCATATTGTACTTAAATACAGTACTTGGGTAAATGTACTTAGTTACTTCCCACCTCTGGTTTGGATGTTTTTAAAGTGGTCTTTGTTTAGGGTACTTCTCTATAGTCAGTGTATTGCCTTCAACAGGAAGCTAAAGAATGTACTGATGTTTTGTAGACGGCTATAAAATCAATATCAGTTTAAGTGTACGCTATATTTAGAATATCTCCCCTTACCTACAACAGTCTTTTAAGGTGGGGCATTATATCCTCTCTTTAACGCCATCAGACTCCATTGACAAAAAAAACGTAATTCAACCCTGAAAAGTGGCTTGTTTACAGCTGCCTTATCCTGTTAGAAACGTTGTGTTATTGTGTGTCTTTGGTGAATCCAAAACGTACCGTTTTAATCACTAAAGTCACAAAATAACACAACGTTGAGGCAGAGGAGAGACTCTCGTGTTCTGCAAATGTTAAATTACAGTTTTCCTCAATGGAGTCTGGAGGCTCTGAATATCTTTTTCATTCACGCTGCAGTATTTATTTCCATCCATGTGACCCTGGGTTATTAGAAGTTGGGTCGCGTCCATCTGCTGTAGGAATGTCCACAAACAAGTTCATCAGAATGTGCATCAGCGTACTAAATCTAATGAGAGTCTCTTACAAAAGCCACGTACTGTATCCTGCAGCCAGAAAGAAAACTGCAATTAAATACGGTCCGTTTCTATTTTCAGTGAAAACACATGCTCTGATATTTTTCTAAAAGCGTTGTTTGACATATCGATGATCAAAATAAATGAAAAATCATAAATATTTCCCTCTGTATTAAGGCATTCTCAGGTTATATACCGTGATAATTTGAAACATCCCATGATACCTTTGAACGTCTAAAACATTTTAAACGTATCTTATATCATTAAACATTTTCTAGAGGTGGGAAGTAACATATACGCAAGTACTGTACGTAAAGTACAATCTTGTCATCTTATCTTATTAAAACATGTTTAAGTGAAATCACGTCTTAATAATGTAATCATTTGTTGTTAGTACAAAAGATGAATTGTCATAACAATATATTAAAATGTATTACAGATCTTGTTCTTGAGTAAAAAGTAGAAGTACTCAGATCTTGTACTTGAGTAACAGTAGAAGTACTCAGATCTTGTACTTAGTAAAAGTAGAAGTACTCAGATCTTGTTCTTGAGTAAAAAGTAGAAGTACTCAGATCTTGTACTTGAGTAACAGTAGAAGTACTCAGATCTTGTACTTGAGTAACAGTAGAAGTACTCAGATCTTGTACTTAGTAAAAGTAGAAGTACTCAGATCTTGTTCTTGAGTAAAAGTAGAAGTACTCAGATCTTGTTCTTGAGTAGAAGTACTCAGATCTTGTACTTGAGTAAAAGTAGAAGTACTCAGATCTTGTACTTGAGTAAAAGTAGAAGTACTCAGATCTTGTACTTGAGTAAAAGTAGAAGTACTCAGATCTTGTACTTGAGTAACAGTAGAAGTACTCAGATCTTGTACTTAGTAAAAGTAGAAGTACTCAGATCTTGTTCTGAGTAAAAGTAGAAGTACTCAGATCTTGTTCTTGAGTAGAAGTACTCAGATCTTGTACTTGAGTAGAAGTAGAAGTACTCAGATCTTGTACTTGAGTAAAAGTAGAAGTACTCAGATCTTGTACTTGAGTAAAAGTAGAAGTACTCAGATCTTGTACTTGAGTAAAAGTAGAAGTACTCAGATCTTGTACTTGAGTAAAAGTAGAAGTACTCAGATCTTGTACTTGAGAAATCGCATGAAAATACACCACATTTACAAACTCAAAAGGTGTAATTAGTGTCTCTTCCTTTCAATGAGCTTGCTGAGATTGAGATAACTGTTTACACAAATGAAATGTATTACGTTATTACAACATAAACACTTATCATAGTTACTAATTCTCCTTGACCTCTCTGCAGCCTTTGACACCATCTCCCATAATATCCTCCTCACCGCCTGCCTGAACTCCTTGGCCTCACTGACTCCGCCCTCTCTTTCTTCCACTCATACCTCTCGGGCCGGACACAGTTCGTCACACACGCTGGCTGCAGCTCGCCCTGTGCTTCCGTCAATCATGGAGTCCCCCAAGGCTCGGTGCTCGGTCCCCTTCTATTCACAATATACATCCTTCCGATTGGTGATATCATCCGCAGCCACGGTCTCTGTTTCCACTCTTACGCCGACGACACCCAACTGTACATCATCACAAAACCCTCTGCCCATCTCCCCCTCAGTCACTAATCAACTGCCTCCATGAAATTAAAACCTGGATGACCACCAACCTACTCAAACTTAACAGTAATACAACTGAGCTCATGGCTGTGGCCCCCAAGGCACTGCTCGGGAAGGTTGGAGATCTGCTCCTCAACATCGATGGTTCCATCATCTCACCGTCAACCCTTTCATTTCAGAACCACATCAAGTCAGTGTCAAAATCAGCCTTCTTCCACCTCAGAAACATATCCAGACTCTGGCAATCACTCTCCGACTTTGTTGCAGAGAAGCTCATTCATTGTTTCATGACCTCCCGTCTGGACTACTGCAACGGACTCCTGTCCGGGGTTCCCAGCAAAACCCTGGACAGGCTCCAGTACATCCAGAACTCAGCTGCCAGGGTTCTCACACGCACCAAGCACTGGCAGCACATCACCCCCACTCTCTTCAACCTCCACTCAAGTCCTGCATCACCTACAAACTCCTCGTCACATACAAGTCCCTCCATGCCCTCTCCCCTCAGTCCCTCACAGATCTCCTCCACCCATATATCCCGTCCCGCACCATTCAATCCTCAGACTCCGGCCTGCTCTCCATTCCCATTCACGCCTCTGAACCTTCGGGGACTGTGCCTTCAGTGTTGCTGCCACCCACCCTCTGGAAATCCCTCCCTGCTGAAATCTGTAACGCCCCTTCTCTGAACATCTTCAAATCAACCCTGAAAACTCATCTGTTCAACAAAGCCTGCCAACAATAACTCACTCCCCCCCCCTGCAATGTAACACTTCCATGTCTGCCCCGTTTTATGTCTTAATGTTAGGTCCTTATGTTTCTTGTTAAGCAACCTTAGGTTAATGAATATATAAATTAAAGTTAATATTATTATTATTATTATTATTATTAGTGAACTCACATGAACGAAAATTAAACAATAATTAAAACACTACATCAGCAAACTCAAAAGGTGTATTTAGTGTCTGTTCCTCTTGATAAGCTTGCTGTGATTCTGATAACTGTATTAAAAAATAAACACACACTAAATACAGCTTTGAGTTTGTTAAAACAATATATTTTAAAGGATTTATAGAGAAATCACAGGAACAAAAATAATACAATACTAAAAAACTACACCAGCTAACTCAAAAGGTGTATTTAGTGTGTGTTCCTCTTGATAACCTTGCTGAGATTGTGATAACTGTATTAAAAAATAAAAAGTGCAGTGGGAGGTTTCTCAGTGGTTCATGTGCGTTTGGTTTAGTGCAGCTCGGATGAAACCTGGTCGCCATCTTTACTCTCCATCCCAGCACACATCGCTGCCGGTGGGGCGGAAACACCGACTCATCGACCCGGTTCATTTCTGAGGAAGTACCGATAGACCTGACACACACACACATACACACACATACATACATACACACACACCCTCCGAGATTTTTAACCACTGAATACTCGTCCCGTTGCCACTCAACACACACGATGGGAGAGCGAGAGGACATGGTTTACCAGGCGAAGCTTGCCGAGCAGGCGGAGCGATATGACGGTAAGAAGGTGTCTCATTCTCGGCTTGAAAACGGGACATGTTCACGGAGCTTAGTTAGCTTCTCGATTAGCTGCTAGGTGGCTAACGTAGCTAGGTGTACGAGTAACGAAGCTACTGTTACCTAGCAACGTGTTTTTTTTTCTTCCCCTCAACTGACAGCCGTTAAAACAAAAGAAAGGTATTGTAACGGTTGTGTTGTTGTTGTTGTTGTTGTTTTTATTGTAGAGGTACAAATAAACAAGCTATTGGACGGTGGTTAACGTTAGCGGAGGGGGCCACAACAAAATGGCGGAGTGAGCTGTCAGGAGTTCCTCCCTTTTTGCACCATTGAGCAGAATCACAATCAGAATAGCTCTAGATTGACATTGTTTATTCACAATATTACTCAAGAAGCATTACATACTAGAGGTTATAATATAAGGTGTTGTTCTTCTCAACCACAATACATGTATTCGTCCCAATTTACATGGTTACAGCAAAAGTAAAGAGCCAAATATAGCTTTATATTCACATTAATTAAGAAGCATGCATTAAATATTAAAGATAACTTTAGAAAATACACAATTTACAATAGAAATGTAAAAGATATATCCTCTTAACTCTCACATATTAGAAACTGAGAATAAGAATACAGAGGGGACATTTACATTTTATATTCATAGCATTAATTAGGAAGCATGCATAACATATTGAAGATAAAAATAGAAAATACTTAATTTACAATAGTAATGCAAAAGATATATCCTCTTAACTCTTAAATATTATAAACTGAGTATGTCAGAATGAGAATACATGTATTTGTCCCACAGGGGGGAAATGAACACCCTATTAATTAAGAAACATGCATACAATATTAAATAATAAGGTAATAAAGTAGATTTACAAAAATACACATCCAGTACCAGTTGTGAGAAAGCAGCCAGAATCAGAATTACAATACATAGATTCATAATATTAATTCATAAGCATGTATACAAATACTACAGATATAAATATAAATTGTTCTTCAGAATCAGAATCCCTTCATTCATCCCAATTGACATGGTAACCACAAAGATAAAGAGATTAATATTAATTAAGAACCATGCCTAAATGTATATTTAACCGTGCACACATCTGTATAAATGTACATTCTCCGGACCAGAATTGAACTCACTTTATTTCTATTTCTATTCATACTGTTAACACGTGTTTAATCTTATTATTTTTTAACTAACTAAAACTGATTCTGTGATGTTCAAGTAGTGTAAAAGATATATCATCTTAACTGTAAAGTATTATATATGTCAGAATCGTCCCACAGAGGGGACATTCACATTGTATATTCATAATATTAATTAAGATAAAAGTAGAAATCACACAATTTACAATTTTAATATGGTATTTATGTCACTTGGTTATTTTAAATTGCTGCTACTCGTTTTTTGTAGCCATGGTTGTGTACTTGTGTTTATTTGATTGTTTTGTATTCCTCCGTCCACATTTAACAACGATTTGTATTCAAATGTCACCAGGGACTATAGTGGAGCTGGGCATTAGGCGGGTTTATGCAATATTTCATCTGTTTTCAAATGTGGAGATGTCCTGCTTTTCTCTAATTGTATGAATCAAAGTGAATGTGTCTCGGTTATGGACTGTCAACAAAAAGACATTTAGAGATATCCAGTTGGACTTTGAGACACTGGCTTGGATATATTTTGATTACTACTGTCAGACCAAACCAATAATCTAGAAAATAATTAATCAATTATGAAAGAACTATTATAAATTGGAGCAATTAGATGTTTGTTTAGACATAATAAACACATATTTAGTTGTGTGTGTTTGCAATAATCTAGTCCAGATTTAAACGTTGAAGTGTTTTGGTTTTCGATATAGCCCTGGTACGATGTGGGAAACAAATCTGCATTAACATAATAACAGTAGGGATGCACGATATTGGTTTTTTGAAACCGATACCGATAACTTCCTGCTTCTCAAGACCGATACCGATAACCGATAATACAAATTAAAATACGCCACTAATTATTTTAACGCGATTAACGCATGTGTATTTTTTCCCTCGGCCGCCCCGTAGCTTCAGAGCGCATCGAGTTTAAAATACCGTCTACAAGCTGATGCTGACAGCCCCGCTCCTGCCGCCCGCTTGTGGCAGACCACACTTCCACGCTCACCGGCAGGCACCGACTGGCCATCGGGAGGACCGGGAGGGTGTGTGTACGTGTGGTCCGAGCGAGCAAGAGAGAGACCTTACGTGCATTGTTGTTGTTAGCATCTGGTGCTAGCTAGCTGCGCTAACGGATATAAGGAGCTGTTTAAATGAAAACAGAGGAGCGCTCTATCCACACAACTGCGCCGAGCACTTGACTTGATGCAGGAAGCAGACAGCGGGACGTTGTAGGAGAAGTCAGCACACTCAGCAACATGATTGCAGCGTCCAGGCAGCTCCGGTTCGAGCATATGCCTTGAGTTGCACATAGCTCCAACGCGCGCGCGCAGACACACACACACCACACACACACACACACACCACACACACACACACACACACACACACACTGTATTGTATTATTGTCTTCGTACGCTTTTAACACACCATCGTAGCGATGGCGATGTTTCAGGTGACTGATCAGGTTCGAAGTATTAGGGAGCGCTGGATTTGTGAAGAACTCCCCTCTTCCTAAACCACTAACACCACAGTACTGGCAAAACGGGAGGAGCCGAGTGAAAAACAAGCGCCCCTCATCCCAACCCACCCACACCGCAGCATCTCTTTCTCTTTTTACCCAAAAAATATATTGTATATTATCGGGGCTATTAATACTGTTATCGGTTTATCGGGATGACGTCATAATTCCTAATATCAGGCCGATAATTATCGTGCATCCCTAGATAACAGTGGCACACGATTTAAAACCGTGCATTAAGGACTAACCCAAAATATATTTAATAAAGATAAAAGTAGAAAAACACAATTTACAATTTGAATGAGGTATTTATATCACTTTTAAACTGCGGCCATGGTTGTGTACTTACGTGTCTTCATTTTATATTTTTATTACTAACGTGTGCTGGAAGTCTGATTTACAAAAATACAACTCCAGTAGCTGATGTGAGACAGCAGCCAGGTGATAGAGTTACAAGTGGAAGTATATATTACACATTATTTACAGACTGTCTAAGAGACAACAGCCAGCAGTAATTATTATAAAGCTTTACTTGAGTGGAAGTAGAAGTACTCAGATTGCGTAGTTGAGTAAAAGTAGAAGTACTCAGATCTTGTGCTTGAGTAAAAGTAGAAGTACTCAGATCTTGTGCTTGAGTAAAAGTAGAAGTACCAGAGGGAATACTCTGTCACAGTAAAAGTCCTGCATTCAAAATGTTCCTCAAGTGAAAGTAGAAAGTATTCTCATCTAAATATAGTAAAGACAGTGAAAGTAGTCGTTGTGCAGATTGGTCCATTTCAGAATAATATATATGATATGTTTTATAATGATTGATCATGAAAGTGTTCTCAAAGATGGTGAAGGAGCAGCTAGTCTGAAGTACTTTGTAGACTGCAGGGTAGCTGGTGGAGGTGCAGCTAGTCTGAAGTACTTTGTAGACTGCAGGGTAGCTGGTGGAGGTGCAGCTAGTCTGAAGTACTTTGTAGACTGCAGGGTAGCTGGTGGAGGAGCAGCTAGTCTGAAGTACTTTGTAGACTGCAGGGTAGCTGGTGGAGGTGCAGCTAGTCTGAAGTACTTTGTAGACTGCAGGGTAGCTGGTGGAGGTGCAGCTAGTCTGAAGTACTTTGTAGACTGCAGGGTAGCTGGTGGAGGAGCAGCTAGTCTGAAGTACTTTGTAGACTGCAGGGTAGCTGGTGGAGGAGCAGCTAGTCTGAAGTACTTTGTAGACTGCAGGGTAGCTGGTGGAGGAGCAGCTAGTCTGAAGTACTTTGTAGACTGCAGGGTAGCTGGTGGATTCACTCCAGGTGGAACTAAAGTCTGATTCAACACTTGATTATATTTCACATCATTCATCCAGATCTGTGAAGTAACTAGAGGTATTAATACATGTAGTGGAGGAAAAGTACACATTGGCAAAACATTGAAGTACTCAAATAAAGTACACATACCTCTAATGTGTACTTAAGAACATTACTGTAATAAATCTACTTAGTTACTTTACAGCACATTCCTGGTGTGTGTAAAGCTACTTGGTATTAAAGCAGATCTGATCTTGTTCTGTTCGGTGCTCTCTATCGATGTAACGCTGATTCTAAAACATGATTTTAATAGTTTTTCTCATGTGTTTTCTGAGCAGAGATGGTGGTGTCGATGAAGAACGTGGCGGGGATGAACGTGGAGCTCACAGTCGAGGAGAGGAACTTATTATCGGTCGCCTACAAGAACGTGATCGGGGCCCGAAGAGCCTCCTGGAGGATAATCAGCAGCATCGAGCAGCGGGAGGAGAACAAGGGCGGGGAGGAGAAGCTCAAGATGATCCAGGACTACAGGCAAACGGTAAGACAGCACAACCAGGCAGCGCGGCACTTCCTGCTGAGCAGCGGTCACCAACCTGTTTAAGCCCAAGATCTCCGACGAAAAGACGGTTCCAGTACTTCCCATTTGAGGCCTTTTATGTCGGCTTCTGAATTACATCGAACATTTGGTGCAACTTCCCATTTGATCAAACCGAGAACACAACATAACTGACATGTCAACAAGGATACATATCAAGGTTCCTACGGTCATTGAAAACCTGGGAATTCAAAATGAGAATCCCAGGCCCTGGAAAACAATATTTTCCCCAAAGTTTTGGAAAAGTCATGGAAATGTAACTAAAGTTGCATCAAATATAATTCATATTTTATCGAATTGCCGAAATAGCAAGACTATAACGATAATAAATACTGTATAGTAACTAGGGATGCACGATATTGGTTTTTTGAAACCGATACCGATACCGATAACTTCCTGCTTCTCAAGACCGATAACCGATAATAAAAATAAAAATTACGCCACTAATTATTTTAACGCGATTAACGCATGTGTATTTTTTTCCTCGGCCGCCCCGTAGCTTCAGAGCGCATCGAGTTTAAAATACCATCTACAAGCTGATGCTGACAGCCCCGCTCCTGCCGCCCGCTTGTGGCAGACCACACTTCCACGCTCACCGGCAGGCACCGACTGGCCATCGGGAGGACCGGGAGGGTGTGTGTGTGTGGTCCGAGCGAGCAAGAGAGAGAGACCTTACGTGCATTGTTGTTGTTAGCATCTGGTGCTAGCTAGCTGCGCTAACGGATATAAGGAGCTGTTTCAAATGAAAACAGAGGAGCGCTCTATCCACACAACTGCGCCGAGCACTTGACTTGATGCAGGAAGCAGACAGCGGGACATTGGAGGAGAAGTCAGCACACTCAGCAACATGATTGCAGCGTCCAGGCAGCTCCGGTTCGAGCATATGCCTTGAGTTGCACATAGCTCCAACGCGCGCGCGCAGACACACACACACACACACACACACACACACACACACACTGTATTGTATTATTGTCTTCGTACGCTTTTAACACACCATCGTAGCGATGGCGATGTTTCAGGTGACTGATCAGGTTCGAAGTATTAGGGAGCGCTGGATTTGTGAAGAACTCCCCTCTTCCTAAACCACTAACACCACAGTACTGGCCAAAACGGGAGGAGCCGAGTGAAAAACAAGCGCCCCTCATCCCAACCCACCCACACCGCAGGATTTTTATTTTTTTTTACCCAAAAAATATATTGTATATTATCGGGGCTATTAATACTGTTATCGGTTTATCGGGATGACGTCATAATTCCTAATATCGGGCCGATAATTATCGTGCATCCCTCGTAGTAATGAAACGTAAAATGGCATTTAACTGTCGAGGTATTTTGCTGGTGAAAGACTTTTTACAATCACGCCCTCTAGCCTCCAGTGCTTTCGTCTGTCGGAGCTAGCAAGCCTACTATTTGACATGTTTCATATGCAGACCTTATTTTCCAGCTTACCATGTT
>CM070493.1:3693222-3711333 GCA_036324585.1 Champsocephalus esox
AGTCTGAAGTACTTTGTAGACTGCAGGGTAGCTGGTGGAGGAGCAGCTAGTCTGAAGTACTTTGTAGACTGCAGGGTAGCTGGTGGAGGTGCAGCTAGTCTGAAGTACTTTGTAGACTGCAGGGTAGCTGGTGGAGGTGCAGCTAGTCTGAAGTACTTTGTAGACTGCAGGGTAGCTGGTGGAGGTGCAGCTAGTCTGAAGTACTTTGTAGACTGCAGGGTAGCTGGTGGAGGTGCAGCTAGTCTGAAGTACTTTGTAGACTGCAGGGTAGCTGGTGGAGGTGCAGCTAGTCTGAAGTACTTTGTAGACTGCAGGGTAGCTGGTGGAGGTGCAGCTAGTCTGAAGTACTTTGTAGACTGCAGGGTAGCTGGTGGAGGTGCAGCTAGTCTGAAGTACTTTGTAGACTGCAGGGTAGCTGGTGGAGGAGCAGCTAGTCTGAAGTACTTTGTAGACTGCAGGGTAGCTGGTGAAGGTGCAGCTAGTCTGAAGTACTTTGTAGACTGCAGGGTAGCTGGTGGAGGAGCAGCTAGTCTGAAGTACTTTGTAGACTGCAGGGTAGCTGGTGGAGGAGCAGCTAGTCTGAAGTACTTTGTAGACTGCAGGGTAGCTGGTGGAGGTGCAGCTAGTCTGAAGTACTTTGTAGACTGCAGGGTAGCTGGTGGAGGTGCAGCTAGTCTGAAGTACTTTGTAGACTGCAGGGTAGCTGGTGGAGGTGCAGCTAGTCTGAAGTACTTTGTAGACTGCAGGGTAGCTGGTGGAGGTGCAGCTAGTCTGAAGTACTTTGTAGACTGCAGGGTAGCTGGTGGAGGTGCAGCTAGTCTGAAGTACTTTGTAGACTGCAGGGTAGCTGGTGGAGGTGCAGCTAGTCTGAAGTACTTTGTAGACTGCAGGGTAGCTGGTGGAGGTGCAGCTAGTCTGAAGTACTTTGTAGACTGCAGGGTAGCTGGTGGAGGTGCAGCTAGTCTGAAGTACTTTGTAGACTGCAGGGTAGCTGGTGGAGGTGCAGCTAGTCTGAAGTACTTTGTAGACTGCAGGGTAGCTGGTGGAGGTGCAGCTAGTCTGAAGTACTTTGTAGACTGCAGGGTAGCTGGTGGAGGTGCAGCTAGTCTGAAGTACTTTGTAGACTGCAGGGTAGCTGGTGAAGGAGCAGCTAGTCTGAAGTACTTTGTAGACTGCAGGGTAGCTGGTGGAGGTGCAGCTAGTCTGAAGTACTTTGTAGACTGCAGGGTAGCTGGTGGAGGTGCAGCTAGTCTGAAGTACTTTGTAGACTGCAGGGTAGCTGGTGGAGGTGCAGCTAGTCTGAAGTACTTTGTAGACTGCAGGGTAGCTGGTGAAGGTGCAGCTAGTCTGAAGTACTTTGTAGACTGCAGGGTAGCTGGTGGAGGTGCAGCTAGTCTGAAGTACTTTGTAGACTGCAGGGTAGCTGGTGGAGGAGCAGCTAGTCTGAAGTACTTTGTAGACTGCAGGGTAGCTGGTGGAGGTGCAGCTAGTCTGAAGTACTTTGTAGACTGCAGGGTAGCTGGTGAAGGAGCAGCTAGTCTGAAGTACTTTGTAGACTGCAGGGTAGCTGGTGGAGGTGCAGCTAGTCTGAAGTACTTTGTAGACTGCAGGGTAGCTGGTGGATTTACTCCAGGTGGAACTAAAGTCTGATTCAACACTTGATTATATTTCACATCATTCATCCAGATCTGTGAAGTAACTAAAGGGATTACATACATGTAATGAGTAGAAGTACACCATGTACCTCTGAACTGTAGTGAGTAGAAGTACACCATGTACCTCTGACTTATGTTTACTGCCAACCTAAAAGTACCTCAAAAATAGTAATCAATCATGTATTGAAAAGTGATCAGCCAGGTTACACGGAGAACCAGTCTGCGTACAGATCACTGATTTTGAAATATTAAACTTAGTTTTCTTTTCATCCTCGTGTAGAAGGCTATCACGAAACACACATCTGATTGTTTATAGCATAAAGAACATCTGATTTAACGTGAGGTAGGGAAATAATCATTTGAGTATAAGTATGTGTATATACATATGTCATTTACAACAGCTGTAAGGTGCTTGAAACGCTGGAAAATGCACCTTGAAAGTGCTTGACTTTGGAAAAGGTGTAGGAACCCTGGGAGAGGCTGTGTGCTCCTCCGTGGCGAAGACGGCTGGCGTTAAAAAACAAACATTAAATGACATGTTGCTTGTAAGTCACAAGCGGGATTTTAAAAAGTGTGGGGTACTGTCCCCAGTGGAAATTGCACTATTGCGTGTGTGTGTGCGTCAAGTGCAATAAATATATATGCAACACACACACAGTAGCACTCTGGCCCTCATGTGCTGCATAGGCTGCACGACTCGGCTGGTCAATGGGGCTGAGTCTGCCAGAAGGAAAGGTCAGACTCCTTACGAAGCGGGGAGCTCCACTTTGCTTTTCTTCCCGACTGCAACACTGGACCCGCAAACCAAGCAAGAACGTGATTGGTCGATATTCATTGTGGGGGGAGGGGTGCTGGATAGAGGTAGAGTTGTAGTAGGTAGATGGCGTTCGTTTATGCATTTGTGTGTATTTTTTTACATTTTGGATCTGCTTAGCGAGCTACGGGCCGACGTGCTGGAGACCCCTGCTCTATATAAATTAAATCTATGATTGTTTTTAAGGAGCCTGCGACTTAAGGAATACATAACTAGATGCTATTATTTTTTTATATTTATAATGAATGTTTTTTTGTTGGACAGAATTACCATTAAAAAAATGTGTGTGTGTGTGTGTGTGTGTGTGTGGTGTGTGAGAGCAGGTTGAAAAGGAGCTGAAGGATATCTGTGGAGACATCCTGGACGCTCTGGAGCGACACCTGCTCCCCTCGGCCGTCATGGGAGAGTCGAAGGTCTTCTACAACAAAATGTGAGTCGATGTGAAGCGGAGGAAGCAGGGAATATTCATTGTTACCTTAAAGACCGGAGATACAGGGTCCCAAACGTGAATAGGCGGAGACCAGGGGTGTCCCGGCTGCGGCCCATTTTGAATCGGCCCTCAGCCAATTAAAAAAGTATAATGTAATACGGCCCACAAATGAAACGTGTGCTCATCTTACAATGTGTTTCTTACATGGTAGTATTCACGTCAATTAAAGTTGGAAACATTTTCTAACATATATTTCCATAACAAGCTTGAAATACACTTTCATATTTCTCCTTGTTATAATCCCTCTGAGGGAAGAGCTGAACACTCGCAGCACCATGAACCCGATTGATTTGGCTAGCTTAGAACTGGACCCATGAGGCGATGTACCTCGAGTGAGCGGCCCAGCCCTTCCTTCATGTTTCCGTATGTGGCCCTCGCCTCTTTGCACCAGACGACAGTTTGTACATGGTTTCATTCTTCAGAAGGTTCGGTTTGCGTTCACACGGGCGAAACTCGAACGGACTATAAACTTTGAACACAAGTCATGTGCTCGGAAATGCTGTTCAACCATTGGTCAGACGTTCAGGGGGTACAAACGCAAACCCTGGCTATTTCTACCGTAGCTTTGGAGCATGTCAACAGAACCTAGGGGACGGCCCATATCATTATCAAGACATTATAACAATGAGAGACGTTCTGCAGTCAGGGCGAGGTTTCCCCGACGACAGGTGCTCTGACTTTCATGCAGCTGACGGAGCGGTTTTACTTTGCACGACACTGTTCAACTCTTCATCCTGCTTCACTCTTTAACCAAACAACCGCGGATGTCTTGAAAGACTCTTTCGTTAAAGATTTTGAAGACATCCGCGTTCCTGTGATGCGTAAATACCACGCTTCATGTTTTGGTGCGGACTGCGTGCACACCAGCGATGAACCGCTCCGAGACCACCTCTTTGAGCGGACCAGAGTCCGGTTGTTTAGTTCACTTCAGAGGTCTCGGACTGCGTTCACACCGACCCAAACGAACCGCACCAAGCGGCTAAACGCACCAGGGTTCAATTCAACCGGACTATACAAGGCAGGTGTGAACGCGCCCTTAGGTTGTTTAGAGGTCTGAGACCACCTCTTCCAGGTGGGTTAGTCCCCCTCAGAGGTCTGAGACCACCTCTTCCAGGTGGTTTAGTCCCTCAGAGGTCTGAGACCACCTCTTCCAGGTGGGTCAGTCCCCCTCAGAGGTCTGAGACCACCTCTTCCAGGTGGGTTTAGTCCCCTCAGAGGTCTGAGACCACCTCTTCCAGGTGGGTTAGTCCCTCAGAGGTCTGAGACCACCTCTTCCAGGTGGGTCAGTCCCCTCAGAGGTCTGAGACCACCTCTTCCAGGTGGTTCAGTCCCTCAGAGGTCTGAGACCACCTCTTCCAGGTGGGTCAGTCCCCTCAGAGGTCTGACCAAGGGGGTAAACGCACCAGGATTCGTTTCAACCAGACTAAACAGGCCGGTGTGAATGCGACCTAAGACTTCATCCAGTTAGTAATGTCTTGTTTGCCTCTAATCATACACTGAACTTCATCCAGTTAATGTCTTGATTTCTTCTCGCTCCCCGCAGGAAGGGAGATTACCACCGGTACCTGGCAGAGTTCGCCACGGGGAACAACAGGAAGGAGGCAGCGGAGAACAGTCTGGTTGCGTATAAAACTGCAACAGACCTCGCCATGCTGGAGCTTCCTCCAACGCACCCCATCCGCCTGGGACTCGCTCTCAACTTCTCCGTCTTCTACTACGAGATCCTCAACTCCCCCGACCGCGCCTGCAGGTCAAACACACACTCTCTCTTTTAGGGTCATTCACTAGAAGAATAAGCTGGGATTTACCGTCTAAAATTAGATCACAGAGTTATTCTGACGCTTTAAAGGAAGCCCGTCAGAGAGGCTTCCATCTTTTTGAGTTTAATCTTCCTTCTGACACGACCTCCTGACTAACTGTGTGTGTGTGGTGTGGTGTGTGTGTGTGTGTGTGGTGTGTGGTGTGTGTGGTGTGTGTGTGTGTGTGTGTGTGTGTGTGTGTGTGTGTGTCTCAGGTTGGCGAAGGCTGCGTTCGATGACGCCATCACAGAACTGGACACACTGAATGAAGACAGCTATAAGGACTCCACACTCATCATGCAGTTGTTACGTGATAACCTCACATTATGGACTTCAGATATGCAGGGAGAAGGTGAGATCTGTTGTATCAACGTGTCTCCATTCATAACTACTAATATGTCTCAGGGACACAACGACATGCTGACTGCAGTGGGACTCGAACTTGCTACCCCTGATTCGACGTTCAGCGCACTATCCACTGAGCCACAGCCTTCCACTTTATTACTTTATCTAAAATCTGGACTAGAAACACTCACGGATGAACTAACTCACTCATCTCTCGGTAACCTGCCGAAAACGCTTTTATACTTCATTTAAAACGTGCCTTAAAGGGGACCTATCGTGCAAAATGCACCTTTGTGATGTCTTCTCTCCATCACCATGTGTCCCCGGTGCGTCGGGGAACTCACGCAGCGTCAGGAAATAAAACCCTCTCTCTTTCCCTCCGCACCCAAATCTCTAAAAACGGGGAACAACGGAGCTGATCCAGATTTGCGTCCGATATGACGTAACATCTGAAATGTGGACCCACGGGCCAATCAGAAAGCTGCTATCAGAAACAATGCCCGACTGTTTGGACGTAATGTGGTCGGTGTTTACATTAGCATCGCTAACACTCAGAGCTAACCTGTGCTGGAGAGCATGTGTGTGAAGAAGCAGGAAGTAGAAAGGAACTCACCTTGTGGTGTAACCGGCTAGAGAGAAAGCCTTTGAGCTCCAGACTGTTTCAGAGCCTTGATGATCCATGATATGGCGTTTCATCACGGCAGCGTTTAGTTTAGACGGTAGCTGCCGGGTCCCCATGAGCTCAGACCCCTAACTTTTTATATATCCATTTTTTTAAATCTTTTATCAGCTACCTGTCTAATTAAATAATCTTACTTTTTGTAATACTTTTTATGTATTGGCTTATTTCATTGTCAGATGCACTTTGTTCAGAATATCATTTCATATTTTCTTCTTTCTAACACGGACAAGTCAAATCAAGCAATCTGATTGGTTCTTAGCCGTGATATAATGAGCGTATATCACGGGTAGAATTGTAGTTCAGTATCCCTCCGCGTCAGACGTAATGTAACCGTTGTAACGGTTTTGTAGCTTTTCTCAGTTACGAAACTAACGAACTAACTAAGCTTAAAGGGGACCTATCGTGCAAAATGCACTGTGTACTCTGTAACATGAACATGTGTCCCCGGAGTGTCCAGGGAACTCACCAAGTGTCAGAAAACACAACCCTCTCTCTTTTCCTCCATACCCAAATCTCTAAAAAACTGGGCTGCAACGGATCTGATGGACTGATACAGATTTGAAATTCCTCTGACGTCAGGAACGAGGAGCTCCGCCTATATGGCCAACTCTCCACCTATCAGGGGAATGTGGGGTTGGGCCACGGCCGGCCATTGCCGCTCGAAAGCGCTGGAGACGCTGTAGTACATATGCCAGGCCTGTCAGTGGCGCTGTAGTCTGCCACAAAAGCAGCGAAGAAGACTTCCCGCGCATGGTTGCCATGGTTGCCCTTCTGTTTATTCCCCGCTGTGGCTCTTTTCTCTCCCTCCCCGAGGCGAGCGGTTTGCTCCGGCTGTAAATCTCTCCGGTTAGTCCACCAGCAGATGACAAACACCCACCTCTCCGCCTCTTCCAAGGGACGAGGGGACCGTGCGGCAGAGTTTCAGTTCAAGATGTCCGTTAAAGTTTAAATCTTCCGGACAAAATGATAAAAGTGCCGGTCAGAGGTCTTCTTTGTTATTCATGGAGCTTTAAAACAGATGAATAACGACTCTATATAATAATATAGTAAAACACGGAGGACGGAGATCTCATTTTCTCCCCCTCCTCTCCCCGCTGCAGCCCAGCAGCTGATCTCAGAGCACGCTCCCCTCTCCTGCAGGGGGGCGTGGTCAGCTGCAGGGGGCGTGGTCAGCTGCAGGGGGCGTGGTCAGCTGCAGGGGGCGTGGTCAGCTGCAGCTCACAGAATCAGCCCCCTGCAAAAACAGGGCTGGAAAGAGCAAATAGAGCGAAATGAGGCATGGCTAAAATGCAGGATCTGTTTGGTATTTTGAAAATAAAACTATATGTATATACTTTATATAGGTATGGCCCTACAATATATTGTTAAAATATAGCATGATAGGTCCACTTTAAGATGGAAACATTTAAGGTGAACTTGGCCCTCCGGGGGGGGCCTTACTGAGGGTGGACTGAGCAGTGCCTATCTCCAGACAGCCCCTACACGACGACATGCAGAGCTGCGTGAAGAGCAGGTAGACCAGCTGGAGAAGTGCCACCATTCAAAAGCTTTCTGAGTCTTGAAACCAAAGCAGAGACATGATGAGCGTTAGTGGCCACAGGTGCGAAAGCTCTCTCCAGAGCTGCTGGAAGCCGAGTCTCAGGGGACCGGAGAAAGTGGAGCAATATTCTCGCCACGCCGAGCAACAGCCAGAACAACCTCAACCTATCAAGTAACCACGTAAGCCATGCTACTGGTGCTGCACAGGTTTTCAGAGGCTGCTCAACAAACAACAACAAACACATGAATGTAAATAAACAGCCAAATAATGGATCAACGCTCTCTGTCTAATATGTTCGCTAGCTGTTAGTGTTGTTGCCTAGCAACCACCTCGCACTATGTTTCGCGCAGAAGGCAACGGAGGGACTATTTAATTTTGAACAGCATTATTTACTTATAAAAACTATTTAAATTAGAGTGTGTATTTTTCTTTCATATTGCCACACCTGGTAACCGTTTAATAAAAGCAACAGCTCACTTCAGGCTCAGTATACCACGGCTAAGGGGGTTGAATCACGTTGTGAGAACCGCTCGGTGACAACCGCCGTCGGTGACAACCGCGCCGTGAGCTATTGCTTAAATATAGTTTAGGTAAACCTCAACAAGGTAAAACAAGAAATAATGAAAAATAAAAGTATTATTATCATTTAATTTAATAAAAAAGTAGAGTCCAGGTTGAACAATAAAATGTCCCCTTTTTAATAAACATAGATAAACAAAATCATTTAAATGTTGTTGTTTTTGTTGTGTTCCAGGTGAAGAACCGAACAAAGAGGCGCTGCAGGACGTTGAGGATGAAGCTCAGTGAGACGACCAACCGACAGCCAACAACTCAGACCCTCCCTCATCTTCCTCCAGACCCTCAATCCTCCTCCTCCTCACCTCCTCCAACAACTCAGACCCTCCCTCATCTTCCTCCAGACCCTCAATCCTCCTCCTCCTCACCTCCTCCAACAACTCAGACCCTCCCTCATCTTCCTCCAGACCCTCAATCCTCCTCCTCCTCACCTCCTCCAACAACTCAGACCCTCCCTCATCTTCCTCCAGACCCTCAATCCTCCTCCTCACCTCAGACCCTCCCTCATCTTCCTCCAGACCCTCAATCCTCCTCCTCACCTCCTCAGACCCTCCCTCATCTTCCTCCAGACCCTCAATCCTCCTCCTCACCTCAGACCCTCCCTCCTCCCCAAACCCTCCCTCCTCCTCACCCTCAAACCCTCCCTCATCTCTCTCCTCCAGACCCTCAATCCTCCTCCTCACCTCCCCCCTCCCCCACCCCCTCCTCCCTCCCCTCCCTCCCTCCTCTCCTCCCTCCTCCCCCCCCTCCCCCCCCCTCCCTCCTCCCTCCCCCCCCCCTCCCCTCCCCTCCCCTCTGCAGCTCCTCGACCCAGCAGGGCCACAGAGTTAACAACTTTATTTTTCTCTTTATTTTTTATTTTTATATTAGTCCTTACTTCATGAAACGAGTAAAATAGCACTTGAGACGGGAAGGTCGCCGTTAGAGAGGAGACTGAAGAGAGTCCCTGTTGTTGTTGTTGTTGTTGTTTTTCTGTCCTGGTACAAGCGGTTCTGAAATATCCATTATGGTATGTTGTTGTTTTGCTCTATCCTCAATATCTGGATCAGTCTGCTGGATGTTGGAGACTTATGTAATTACAGAAATTAACTTTTATGACTGATAATGTTGACTATTAGTTATGGGAGGTGTTTTATCTGTTTATAGTGTCATGCGAATCATTCGACGGGCGATTTGCTAACGTGCCCTTTTGTTTTGGGGTAGGGGGATTACCCACGTGGGGCAAAGGCGTGCAAACTTTTACACCATCGTGATTCTGTCGTCATGTTTTTGTCCTTGGACTGTACTTTTGTGCTGAAATACTGTAACTGGATCTCTGCAGCTAGCTGGTGGTTCTTAATTTAAAGGAGAAATGGGAGATTTCACACTCGATTCGTCCGTCGCTTCTCGAACCGAGGGCCTAGAATAACAAAAAGAAGATTGCATGAGTTAACACTTTCTGTTCTTCACTAAAAGCGCCTCTGGTTTCGGAGGTTTTTCTTTGTTTCCTTCTCGTTCTGCTTCATTGTGTGTAAACTCGGAGCTGATTTGTACTACTGGAGATCTGACTGGAGCCGCAGACAGGGAATCTGTACGTTCTGACTGAAACACAGCATGGAATTAACATTAAACGATCTAAATTAAACATTACTCACGACTCCTACTTCATTATTTAACGTTCACTCGGCTTTGAGGTGCTCTGGGGTTTTCCTTTCTTTCTACTTCTGCTGCTCGACGTCTCAGGAAGAAATGTTTCACTCAACTGGATGTCTATTATGTTCTGCTTGGGTCAATCAACAGAGTTCGGCTATTAGAGTAACTCTAAAGAGAGGCGAAGTCCCGCCCATCTACTTCCGACCCATGGGACCTTATTTCAGAAAAAGTATGTATTGAAGTCAATGGGGAGAGAGATTATGTTTCGATCCCGTTTGAGTTGTCCCACGAATTACACACATGATGTTTGTCAATCTTAACAAATAATTTCCATGTCAAAAAAAGTCAGTTTGTCGTAAAACTGTTGAAATATAAGACTATGAAAAATACGCAACTGGAAAGGCTACAAATCCCAGAGTCGCGTAAGTGATGTCATTAACGGTTACACATTACACTCGTGTTACTCACAGAAACCTCGTATAGCCGGTCCCGCATGCTGGCTCTCAGGAACCGACTCACTCCCCTTGTGTGTGTGTGTGTGTGTGTGTGTGTGTGTGTGTGTGTGTGTGTGTGTGTGTGTGTGTGTGTGTGTGTGTGTGTGTGTGTGTGTGTGTGTGTGTGTGTGTGTGTGTGTGTGTGTGTGTGTGTGTGTGTGTGTGTGTGTGTGCACAGCTCTCAACGCGCCCAGACTTGGAGTGATTTTCACCTCTTTTAATACTTTCCGCCTCATTCTGAGAGAAAGAAGTGAAATGTTCCAACGTGACGGCCGTCTGGGTGTGTGGTGCATGATGGGAGATGTAGTTCATTGAGCGGTTTCACACAAAACAAAGTGTTACTTCACAGTTTTACGACACGTTTTTATTTGTTTAACTTGCAAAATGATCTTTTAAATTGTCAAACATCATGTGTGTAATTCGTGGCACAATTAAAAACGGGATCGAAAGATAATCTTTCTCTCTCCATTGACTTCAATACATACTTTTTTCAGAAATAGGTTCCATGGAGCTCCACAGAAAGGGAGGGACTTCGCCTCTATAATTAAAAAGAAAGTGTATTTGTGGTTTAAAAATCTCAAATGTAAGGGTTTGGTGATATTGTAATAATTGTATAATTTATTTTTGTGACAGCACTCCTGATTTAGATGAATCCATTATTAAAAGCATCATTAACGGTACGTCCACACGGCAGCGTCGCGTAGAAGCTTCCCGGTGGGCGTGTCTGGCTCGCGACCAACAACCAATCACATGAATCTCCCGCCCGGGACACACAAGCACGCGGTTTGATTGGCTAGCGCTTGTACTGGCATAGGATTTGATTGGCTGGCGCTTGTACTGGCATAGGATTTGATTGGCTGGCGCTTGTACTGGCATAGGATTTGATTGGCTGACACTTCCGTCGACGCTTGAAAGGTTGAACTTTCGAAGCGAGCAACGGAGGCAAAGCGACGCGACCACAATGCAGTTCGGCAAAGCGTGACGTCACCCCGTTCAAAGTGAATGGGAAGCGTCTCCGTTGAAGCGCGCGACGCTGCCGTGTGGACGTACCGTAACTTATATTGTGAAATGATTTCAACTGTAATGCAAAGTTATTTATTATAGTTTTGTGATTATTAACTTTGAAAATGTGGTATTTGTCTTTTAAATTATTTCAAATGTATTTATTTTTAAAAGAATAATAATAGCAATAGATTTTACAAAGCAAAACAATTATCAATAAATGTCAAGAATGATCAGCAGAACAACCCGTACATTAATATGAATCCATGTGAAGTCTATTTATATGCACATTTAAAACGGCGCTGGAGTCAGACTGTGAGCTCATCATAAATTCATATCTTCTATTTATAGAGTTTTAGAGTTTTAACGCAATGTTAATGCTGAAGAGAGACAGCGGTCTTAGAGTCCTGAGTCATCACTTTAAATAACGTTACCTGTTGGTGCCATTTTATATTTTACTTTCACAGACATTCAAGAGAATCCAAAGCCTGTGGTGGATTTTAAATGTGTACTCCCACCCCAGCTTCCACCCCCAGCTTCTACCCCAGCTTCACCCCAGCTCCACCCCAGCTTCCACCCCCAGCTTCCACCCCCAGCTTCCACCCCCAGCTTCCACCCCCAGCTTCCACCCCAGCTTCCACCCCCAGCTTCCACCCCCGCTTCACCCCCAGCTTCACCCCAGCTTCCACCCCATCTCCACCCCAGCTTCACCCCAGCTCCACCCCAGCTTCCACCCCAGCTTCACCCCTGCTTTCACCCAGCTTCCACTTCAGCTTCCACCCCCAGCTTCACCCCAGCTTCCACCCCCAGCTTCCACCCCAGCTTCCACCCCAGCTTCACCCCAGCTTCCACCCCAGCTTCCACCCCAGCTTCCACCCCCAGCTTCACCCCAGCTTCCACCCCAGCTTCCACCCCAGCTTCCACCCCAGCTTCACCCCAGCTTCCACCCCAGCTTCACCCCCAGCTTCACCCCAGCTTCCACCCCCAGCTTCCACCCCAGCTTCACCCCAGCTTCCACCCCCAGCTTCACCCCAGCTTCCACCCCAGCTTCCACCCCAGCTTCCACACCCAGCTTCCACCCCAGCTTCCACCCCAGCTTCCACACCCAGCTTCCACCCCAGCTTCCACCCCAGCTTCCACCCCAGCTTCCACCCCCAGCTTCCACCCCAGCTTCACCCCCAGCTTCACCCCAGCTTCCACCCCCAGCTTCCACCCCAGCTTCACCCCCAGCGCCACCCCAGCTTCACCCCAGCTTCCACCCCAGCTCCACACCAGCTTCCACCCCAGCTTCCACACCAGCTTCCACACCAGCTTCCACCCCAGCTTCCACACCAGCTTCCACCCCCAGCTTCCACCCCAGCTTCCACCCCAGCTTCCACACCCCAGCTTCCACACCCAGCTTCCACACCCAGCTCCACCCCCAGCTTCACCCCAGCTCCACCCCAGCTTTCTAAATACTTCTCCATGAACCTGCCCTCTTGGTTTCAGCTGAGCAGATGCAACGTGTGCTGATCTTACATCAGCCTCACCCTGACAGACTAAACTTAGAAAGCTGAAACAGGATCCGGCTCGCAGAGAAGCCACTTCCTCTCTGCAGAGACGCTGACCTGATAAGAAGTACTTTATTGATCCCAATTTGGGAAATGTTTGGATTGCAGCAGCATAAAAAGACATGGCATTGTACAATAGAGAAATTAAGAGACTGTAAATAAACAATCCAAAATGTAAACGTCTCAAATAGAAATAAAATAGCATTAAAAAAGTAAAAAATATACATGTGGAAATACAAATGTACAGTAACAAAATATAAGCAGGATATTATATATTAATTGTGCAAGGAATGGATTATTAAATGTTAGATTGAATCTGGTGACACCTTCAGGTTAGACTTGAACGTTGCACGATGAGGAAAAACCGAAAAGGAACTTCACTCGCGAGAGTTTCACAAAGTAATGGATTGGATCGGATGTTATATTGAGAATATTTCTATTACTTTAACTTGCCGTCGGACAAACCAAAGCCACCAGACTGACTGAAAAAAACTGTACATTTGCACAGTACAGAGGTGGGAGAAGTACTCAGATCTTGTACTTAGTAAAAGTAGAAGTACTCAGGTATTGTACTTAGTAAAAGTAGAAGTACCAGAGTGTAGGAATACTCTGTCACAGTAAAAGTATTCAAAATGTTCCTCAAGTGAAAGTAGAAAGTATTCTCATCTAAATATAGTAAAGACAGTGAAAGTAGTCGTTGTGCAGGTTGGTCCATTTCAGAATAATATATATGATGTGTTTTAAAATGATTGATCATGAAAGTGTTCTCAAAAGAGAATTGTAGTGGAGTAGAGGTAAAGAGTAGCATAAAAAGTAAATACTCAAGTAAAGTACAAGTACCTCAAAATTGTACTTAAGTACAGAAGCCACTTGAATCTACTTAGCTACTTCCCACCTCTGATAATTAGACTTTTCATGCAAGGGATGCAGCTCAAGATGCTTTAATATAAAGGAAAATGCATCATATTTAAAAACAGACAATAAGAAGACACTAGCTGCTAAATGAAGATGTACACATTTCAAAAATATTAAAAACACTAATAATGGGACATAACATATTTGGAGTTTCCCTTTTGAAGTTATTTTTGTAGCAGTTCCTGTGGTGCCCTCTGCCGCTCACATCTGACAGACAGACACACACACACACACACACACACACACACACACACACACACACACACCTATGCAGCAGATGTAATATGAAACCTGAAGAGGGCAGCATTGGCAGATAATCTGAAATAATAAAGTGCATATTTCCACAGCAGAAGGTGTGGCGTCCTTTCCTTCCTGTGGAAACTAGAGACTGCCTCCGTGTTCTGCTGCTGGAAGAAACATCAGTGAAATATCATGAACTTCCTGCTCTCTGCAGAGACAGCAGTTATTAATAACCACAGTTATTTTCAGGCAGCACATGTGAGGTTTACTCCTCCTCATGTGGCATCTGGTTGCAGCGTCGATACAAACTGTACTTAAATAGAGTAGGACTAGGATGACGTCTAGTAATCAGACCCTGAAGGTAGCATACTTGGTTCCCTTCACAAAAAAACAATGGAATTTTGCATTGGATTTTGGATTAATGCAGAAAATAAACTCTCAAATAAACATTTATGATTCTTGTACAATTTGATCAGCAGTATAATCTCCACATATTAACACCTCTTTATGATTTTGGAAGAAAAAAGCTAATGTTGGGCTATAAAGGAACTACAGCACGGTCACATGACTTCACCACCGCTAAGCTAAAGGCGGCTAATGTTGGGCTATAAAGGAACTACAGCACGGTCACATGACTTCACGTCACCACCGCTAAGCTAAAGGCGGCTAATGTTGGGCTATAAAGGAACTACAGCACGGTCACATGACTTCACGTCACCACCGCTAAGCTAAAGGCGGCTAATGTTGGGCTATAAAGGAACTACAGCACGGTCACATGACTTCACGTCACCACCGCTATGCTAAAGGTGGCTAATGTTGGGCTATAAAGGAACTACAGCACGGTCACATGACTTCACGTCACCACCGCTAAGCTAAAGGTGGCTAATGTTGGGCTATAAAGGAACTACAGCACGGTCACATGACTTCACGTCACCACCGCTAAGCTAAAGGTGGCTAATGTTGGGCTATAAAGGAACTACAGCACGGTCACATGACTTCACGTCACCATCTCTAAGCTAAAGGAGGCTAATGTTGGGCTATAAAGAAACTACAGCACGGTCACATGACTTCACGTCACCACCGCTAAGCTAAAGGCGGCTAATGTTGGGCTATAAAGGAACTACAGCACGGTCACATGACTTCACGTCACCACCGCTAAGCTAAAGGTGGCTAATGTTGGGCTATAAAGGAACTACAGCACGGTCACATGACTTCACGTCACCACCGCTAAGCTAAAGGCGGCTAATGTTGGGCTATAAAGGAACTACAGCACGGTCACATGACTTCACGTCACCACCGCTAAGCTAAAGGCGGCTAATGTTGGGCTATAAAGGAACTACAGCACGGTCACATGACTTCACGTCTCCACCGCTAAGCTAAGGGTGGCTAATTTTGGCCGTGATGACGTTTAGTCGTCTCATTTAGACACTTGTTAGCAACCCCCGTTTTTAAATCCACCAGTGGGAAATGTACGGACACCACACCCTCTTCAGAAGACTACATTTACTGCTTTTAATTTTACACTTTTCAGATCTTAATGCAAACTAGAAAGTTCAATGATGTTGCACGATAATGTAGAAAATAAATAAGCAAGTACACAACATAAGTACAAACATAAAAGCAGGGAATATCACACATTTAAAGAACAAATAAAAACACATCACTAAAATTCAGATTATTATGGAATACAATGTTATTAGCTTCCTGCTGTGTGTGTGTGTTTGTTGAATTGAAGGAAACACACACAGTAAATAGAGCACAGTCAGCCCTCTGATATTCCTCACAGGAAAATGAAAGGAGAGGAAGTGTAATCTCCTCAGTCTGAGGATAATAACAGATGATCTGGGCAGGAAAAATAATAAACTATGATGTAGAAAGCTGAAGCGCATCATTCACACTGAGAATCACTAAAGTGGGAGACAGTTTGCAAATTCCTAGATGTTAGATATCGAACGAGATAGAAGGATTAGATACTTGTTTCAAATTTGTTTTCTTTACGCAGAAAAATATATCAGACACATATTATGTTAAGCTTGTACGTCTCAACAGAGGGCATCTTTAATAGGATTCAGAACATAGCTATGATTGAGGGATTGCCTCCATGCAGCTCTCATCAAAGCTGAGACTGAGGCTAGCAGCTAACAGTGCAACAGCTAATGTTTTTACAGCTAACAATGCTAATGTTCTAACGTTTATACAGTCTATGGTTCTAACAGCTAAAGGTGCTAATTGCTAAAGCTCTAAAAGCTAATAGTGCTAAAAGCAAACAGTTCTAACAGCTAACTGTGCTAACATTTATAACCATAGATTATATATATATAAACACTCGATGGCTCAAGGGGGATATATGGTTCTAACAGTTAACAGTGCTAATTGCTAACGCTCTATAAGCAGTTTTAATACACGTATTAGAACTGTTAGTTCTAATTAACCGTTATAATACCTAACAGTGCTAACAGCTTACAGTTCTAACAGCTAACAGTGCTAATTGCTAACGCTCTATAAGCAGTTGTAATACCCGTATTACAACTGTTTGTTCTAACTAACCGTTATAATACCTAACAGTGCTAACAGCTTACAGTTCTAACAGCTAACAGTGCTAATTGCTAATGCTCTATACGCAGTTTTAATACCCGTATTATAACTGTTTGTTCTAACTAACCGTTATAATACCTAACAGTGCTAACAGCTTACAGTTCTAACAGCTAACAGTGCTAATTGCTAACGCTCTATAAGCAGTTTTAATACCCGTATTATAACTGTTTGTTCTAACTAACCGTTATAATACCTAACAGTGCTAACAGCTGTAGTGGAAATATTTCATGTGCTACCTTATAATATCCTTCATATGCTTAAACCAAATCAATGTTATTTCCTCTTGTTGTGCTTTCACCATTATTGTTCCTCTTTAAGGAACAATTATTGTTTCTCTTCCTCCTCTCCTTCTCCTCCTCAGTCAAGGCCAGAACTGCTTTGACTGCTGGGATTCTCACACAGACACATCATACATCCCTGCTCCGAGAACTGTTCTGCTATCTCCTTCTGAAGGCCATAAGGCCAGATGGTGTCTCATAAACAGTTCTAACCGTGTGAATCCAGATTTATCATTTTCCCCTCTGTTCCCTATATAATCTCTGCTTTTGTTTTTGTTCTTCGCACTCTCTGGTAGACTTTTCAGACTCTGCCAGACCTGTGACATTTTTACCTTATTGTATTGTGTATTTGAAGCTTCAAATAAATAACCAAAAGACAGCTTTCTCGATTCACCATTTATTTGTTTTTACCCTGACTTGTACTCTTTAGCCGTGTTTTGGGTCCTGAGATTTCCATAACAGATGGCGTTGTCGGCAGGATCTCTGTAAGTTAGATTGTGAACCACTCCAGACGCTGGTGGCTGCGCTCCGGGATCTTTTGGATCCTCCTCTACCTCGACAGAAAACGTACGGGACGAGGGGACCAGCGCGAGGGGTGGAACCGATTGACTTCACGAGATCCAACGAACTCAAAGGGCTTTCAATACGGGTGAGATGTACACAGTCTAAATTGTTTAAAGTTAAACGTAAATTAAAGCTCCATGACATTTATGAGAGGGACTGCTCGAAAGTAGGATATTTGGGATATCCGTCGTGATTTGGGATTACGATCAGTTTTTGTGTGATTTGTACTGAGAAACAAATATCACATCATCGACGGATGAAAAATAGTGTTTTGGTAACACGGGTGTTTTGGTAACACTTAAGAAGACTTTGTTTTGGTAGCAAAGCGGGTGTTTTGGTAACACTTAAGAAGACTTTGTTTTGGTAGCAAAGCGGGTGTTTTGGTAACACTTAAGAAGACTTTGTTTTGGTAGCAAAGCGGGTGTTTTGGTAACACTTAAGAAGACTTTGTTTTGGTAGCAAAGCGGGTGTTTTGGTAACACTTAAGAAGACTTTGTTTTGGTAGCAAAGCGGGTGTTTTGGTAACACTTAAGAAGACTTTGTTTTGGTAGCAAAGCGGGTGTTTTGGTAACACTTAAGAAGACTTTGTTTTGGTAGCAAAGCGGGTGTTTTGGTAACACTTCAGGACTTTGCCATGGGGGCAAAGCAGGGTAGGGGGTGTGTACAGCCTCCTGAGGGTCCGATAGTAGATGTCATGCGAGCAAGATATGGTGAAGAAAGTCTGAGTAAATTAAATATATGGACGGAAATGTTCGGATTTCCTAAGGGAGGTTCTTTGAGTAAATTAAAAATCAGAAACCTGGGAGATAAATTACAAGAGTATGGAGATGGGATGAAAAAGAAGGGTACAAATAAATGAATAAAGTTAAAGTAAAAGACTGATAGAAAACTGGACACTCACAGAAAGTGTTTATAATACTGGGGAGTAAAACAAAGGCAG
>CM070493.1:3711833-3729702 GCA_036324585.1 Champsocephalus esox
AATCACTGCTAAGACAACGTGATCTCATCCCTTCGAAAAATTACATTTCACTCAACTTTTAGTCAAAATGTGTCTCTATACTCTCTGAACTCTCCGTCCCCGGCAGATCTCTGTGTCCGCTGCAACATGTCTGTTAGGCCCCGCCCCCCGCACACAGAGAGACACAGGGAGATTGCTCTTCTGGAGTGAAGAGAGCGGAAATAATTATATTGCAAGTTAGAAATGTAAGATGCATTTTGACAGACAAGATGGACACTTGGGGGAAAATATGCTGCATTTTGAAAGTCCGATAGTCCACCATTAACACCTGTTCGTCTCGTCAACGAAAACTAGATATACATTTCGTCATAGTTTTCGTTATCAATAATCTATTTTTAGCTCGTCATCGTCTCGTCTTAGTCATGTAAAAAAGGTCGTTGATGAACATTTTTCGTAATAGGTTTCCTTGACGAAATTAACACTGGCATATTTAAGCTGTCGCACTTTCTGTTGTTTCTATTGCGCATTGCTGGTATGAAAGGGTCTGTGCCGGAAATATCAAACATTTAATAAAAGTGAAAATCAATGAACAAGACTTTACGTATTAATAATAATTTATTATATTTATTCCGTTTGGATGTAGGATTTTTGACTTTGTTTAGAGCAGTGATCTTCTCTGCAGCAGAGAGCTAAGCGCTGTCAGACCGGACCTAACCCTGAAAAGTATTATCATCTGAAATTAATCATTATCTTATTAATATTAAATATATATAATATATATATTAAAGTATTTTTACAACTTGTATTTAGAAATACTCTGTTGTAATTATTGATGCGTACATGTGTTCATCCATTCAATGTGGCATCTGCTATAATGGGGTTAATGTATGATATTGCTTAATAATACAATACATTATAATATATGATATGATAATTACATTTTAGTTTTATTCATTTCTTATTTCATAGTTTCTCATTATTATTATTTTTATTTTTATCGCTCATCTTATTTTTGATTTTATTAATCTGTGTGAATCTGTGCTATCCTGTTTTTCACTCTTACCCTGTTGCTGTTTGAGCTACTGAATTTCCCCACAGGGATTAATAAAGGTCCATTTTATCTTATCTTATCTTAATGTATAAGTTGATTTACTTCAATCTAATGTACTGTGTAAAAACACCCCAACAATATTACAAAAGATATACTGCATAAAGCAAACTATATACTTTATTTGATCTAAAATATCGATGTGTTTTCATTATAGTAGCCTGTGAAAACCATAACAAATAAGTGATTAAATGCTACAGTATTCAACACAACTGCAGAGCTGCAAACAGACTAAGTTCTACAACACCCAGTTGTCTTGTGTATTTGACAATGAAGCGCCATCTCAAGGTTAAATCCTGTAATTGAACAAATGGAGAAATTTGGCAACCCCCTCTAGCAATTTGGCAACACCCCCAGCCACTGGGATCCGCTGGGTTTTTGGCTGGGACACACCCATTGGAGTCCTATCTGGAGTGCTACATCTGTAACTGACACAGAGGGTTTGTGTTTTGGTTAACATGGAATAGCTTCTTCAATAGCTTATCTCAAAGAATTACAATCATCTATTTTTAATATTCCTTTACAAAGGCAATATATACTTATAATTATGTTGTGATTGATTGTATATCTCATCACTTTGTGGAGTGGGTCCGTCAACGTTTGTTGTTGTTTAATGTGATCTTTAAATAAAGTTGCCTTGACTATCTGAGCATAACTAAAGTTACTCTGTTACTAAAGGTTGCTGATCAACACAGACCTGCTGTGAACATCACAATCTCCTCCGACTGTGAGCTGGAACTCTACAAAGGTTACAGTGTGCACTGTGAACCTGAGGGCTTCTTCATTCAGCCTGAGGTGAGCCACTGATACTCCTCTAAAGGAACACAATGATCATTAACACACATGTATCTGCATGTGGATCCACAATCAGGAAAGAAACAGATACACGTTTAACTTCTGCTTCTGGTTTTCAGAGTAAAACATTTGAATCAAGTTTTGGACCAGATTACGATCCGACATTTCAAGTTTCCCTGACGACGAGCACAGAGACAGTGGTTTTGAGGGTCAAGGACCAACATGGAAATAATGTCTGGTATTGTCGCCTGTCACTGGAAGGTAAAGACTCCACCTGAGCTCAGACCCAGTGATAGACTGATATCTCTAAAGCTCCATCTCATAGCCTTCTCTATTAAGGCTCCATGGCAGCGTATCATTACGACATTAAACACACAACCTGTAATGTTCTATAACTATAGTAATAACTAGTGTGGTGGTGAAACAGCGTGGCATCATGGGAGTTGTAGTCTTCAGCTATTCATGCTTAAGTGGATTACAGCATTACAGGAGACCGTGATGAAACGTACTGTTACCTTTAAAATTACACATCACTCCGAACCATTTGGGATAATCTATGTACACAACTCAACCAAGTATAAATAATACAGGTGTAGGAGTTTTTATCCATTTGAATGAGGAAATATTACATATTATAACTTTAAGTGAACAGAAATCCACCTCTGGGATTGTCGAGTTACTTTAATGTTTAAGATATCTGTTTAATGTGATTGTTGGTTAACAAAAGTATTTCCCCTGTTTATCTACCAGGTCCAAGACATGCATTGTCCCAGAGAAATGTCCCAGCAGAGAGCAGAATCTCAGCAGAGAGCAGAGTCTCAGTAGAGAGCAGAGTCCCAGCAGAGAGCAGAGTCTCAGCAGAGAGCAGAGTCCCAGCAGAGAGCAGAGTCCCAGCAGAGAGCAGAGTCCCAGCAGAGAGCAGAGTCCCAGCAGACCAGAGGCTGCTCTCAGTTCGGACAGAGTTCATTCAAAGAGTGACTCCAACTGTCCTGAACGTCCTTCTGGATAAACTCTTTGAGTCTGAAGTGATCAGTGAATCTGAAATGACGTCAGCCAGAATCAAACCCAAACATGACGGAGCACGAGAGGTGGTGGACGCGGTGCGAAATAAAGGAGCTGCAGCCAGCAGGGTTCTTATCAATGCTCTCCGAGAGCTGGACCCGTATCTTTACAGAGAGCTCAACTTGAGCTGAGGCTAAACCTCGTGGAGTGTGTGTGACAGTTGAACTCTAGTCCTCTGTTTTGTTACCTGTACATTTTTCCCCTTGTCCTTGAGGGTAACACAGATTCTGAGCGAAGGCCATTTTCCTTCTCTCTTTTCTCCTGGACTCCCTCCTGAGAGCAGCTACCCGTATTGGCCTTCCTTTGGTATATATATCTATATATATATATATAGATATATATGTATCTATATATATACATAGATATATATATATATATCTATATATATCCTGTCTCCCACCTCCTCCACAGTGTCCAGAGGACTCCCCAGGACAGAGCTTCCTTACCAGTCTGTTCAGTCTCTTCCTGTCAGCAGCCGAGATGCTGCTTCCCCAGCAGGCCACACCATAGAAAATGGCTGATGCCACAACAGAGTCATTAAATGTATGAAGGAGTGCCCGCTGCACCCCGAAAGACCTCAGTCTCCTCAGCCGAAAGAGTCTGCTCGGTCCCTTCTTGTACAGAGCAGCAGAATTATCAGTCCAGTCCAGTTTATTGTTCAGATGAACACCCAGGTATTTGTAAGATTTCACAATCTCAATGTCCGCTCTCTGGATGTTCACTGGTGTCGGGGGGGGAGTGTTGGCTCCGTCTGAAATCCACCACCAGCTCCTTGGTCTTCGTTGCATTGAGCTGGAGGTGGTTCCTCTGGCACCAGAGGGTGAAGTCCTGTGTCAGCTCCCTGTACTCCCTGACCTCCCTGTCGTCCTCGTTGGAGATGAGGCCAACGATGGCGGAGTAGTCAGAGAACTTCTGCAGGTGACAGGTTGCAGTGTTGTGGGTGAAGAGAAACGGTCCAGCACCGTCCCCTGGGGGGCCCCCGTACTGCTTACAATGAAAATTAAAAAAAGACAACTTGATAAATTATATATTTTTTTCACACATTATATTTCCATTCAAGATTTTAAGGTTTTATTGTCATTGTCATATTTTTGTGTCACGTTATTATTAAACTATGAACAGATTAGTAACAAACCACACAAAGATTGAAGTTAACGACTTATTTAATGTGCATTTGGAAAGCTTTGCTATTCTCTTACAGTACTTTACAATATTTAAAAAGGTCACGTTTTAACACAAAAACAATCATCTAAACAGGCTAATATTTCTGATTCCAGCTAATCAATAACAATTAGATTCAAGAGAGGATTTCTGTGTGAGGGTGACGGTTTAGAAACTTAGAATCTGATAATAGGAGGCGTTGTTCTGATAAATGACGTGAGGAATATTAACAATAAATACAGTTCGAGGCACTTGCTGAATCCATCATTTTCTGACACACATTTCTTCGTACACACTTATAATAACAAGCTATAAATAATCATAAACAAAGTGCAACAATTCTCTATGTGTTAAAAAAAGAATGGAAATATAGTATGAATACTGTGGCGCTGATCGTGTTTATAAAATATATGAATTCAAGACGCCCGTATACAAGATGGCGCTGTGACTTCCCGATATCCGCCATTTTGGAGAGCTATGTACGGCAACCCAAGTAGGACATTTGACACAGAAGCGTTTCACAAAGAAGAGAAAACAATTCAAAAATCCCGACAACCTAATTATTTTTATTGCGACGTAATTTCCTAATTATTTGAAAATAACTCCTTTTAGTGGTTTGAGTAAATTCAATAATTTATGGAATTAATAATTTAGATATAATTCTTAACTGTGAATGTCTTTCATTTGATGTAAAATCCGAAAGTTTTAGTCCGGCCAACACGTTCTCTGTAAAGGGAAACTACATAAAATATTTTCCATAAAAAAGTCGCTTCAAGACAAAAACTCTGTTATTAAATCTGTATTTTTCTTATATGACAATTATTGCTAAATCTGAAAAGTATTTCCCAGCTATGTAATTTCTCTTTTATCGTATTTCTTATTGTTTATAAGTTTATGGCAGACCAACACATTCTTGCACAGTGCAACTCAGGCAGCCGCCTGGACGTCAAATGTCCTATTTGGGTTGCTGTACGCAACTGTCCAATATGGGGGGTATGACTACACAATTTCACGAAAGGCAACCCAAATAGGACATCATAGAAATTACAAAGCTAGGGAAGCTCTTTCAGATTTAGCAATATTGTCCTATAATAAAAAAACACAGAGATTTGTTCTTGAATCAACTTTTTTTTAATTAAATGTTTTCCAGGAAGCTCAACAGAGAACGTTTTGGCCAGACTAATACATTTCAGATTTTAGATCAAATGAAAGACATTCACAGTTAAGAATGAGATATTAATTATTAATGATTGCCTACATTTACAGTTTCTTATTACTCCAGTTTGATAGTTAAGTTAAATCCATTCCTCACTTATTGTAAGAATGTAATTAACCCACTAAAAGGAATTATTCTCAAATAATCGGGAAATCACGTTTTGTAATAACAATAAATTTTAGTGGGTTGTCCGTAGGTGTTCGGATCAGGGGGTCACAGGTTCAAACCCCGCTGCAGTCAGCATGTCGTTGTGTCCCTGGGCAAGACACTTCACCCCAAATTGCTCCTGTGGGGATTGCCCACAGTATTGAGTATGTAAGTCGCAAGTGACATGTAATGTAATGTAAAGATATAACTCTTTCTGTTTGTTTGTTTATACCTTGTTTTTAATTATGTTCTTCATTTGTTTTTGTCATTGTCTGTCCTTTTCTGTAAAAGCACTTCAAGCATGAAAGGTGCTATATAAATAAAGTGTATTATTATTAATGTCGTCCGATTTTTTATTGTTTTTTCTCTTCTTTGTGAAACGCCGCAGTATGAAATGTCCTTCTTGGGTTGCCGTACATTGCTCACCAAAATGGCCGACCAACTCTTTTTGACTGGTCATATTTCTGGAGTAATTATACAGTTTTTGACGAACAGACATTTTGTTTTCTGGCATCACTTTTTAACAAGGTGCTGGTGGGTGAGAAAACTGGGAATAATAAGCTAAATATATATATATATATATATATATATATACGTCAATGTCCTCCAGGAACAACTGAAGTTTTATTAATAAATGTAACAATAAAATAAAAAACTGCAAAATATTTGTCTTATCTTCCTACAGCAGCGTATTACTGAAACACCTAGAATTGTGTACATTAAAAATAATAATGTAAAACATTTAAAATAACAACTTACAGAGTACAGATTAAAATCAGGCCTGTTTGAATAATCAGACTCACAGGCACATATGCAGAGATCCAGGGTGATGCACCTGGCTTTTCTACCCAGCAATAAGTCTTTGAAGGGCGGTAAAAAGTGGTGTGAATAGAGGGAGAGAGCACCCAGAGAGAAGCGGGGTGTGAGACTCACAGAGCGCACCCAGAGAGATCCTTGCAGCACATGGCTCTTGCACCCAGACTGCACCCAGAGAACAGGCTGCATCACCACATTTTACAAGCCAGGGAAGGTGCCTGAATCCTGGGTAAACCATATTGCTGTTATACATGGTATATGTATATGTCAGTACAATGTGCCAATTTTTTCAAACTTATTTTGATTGCATATATATTTCATTCTAATTTTCTCTTAAATAATTTTTTTAATTTTTTACAAATATATTTTTTACATATTAGTTTTATTTTACTTTTAGTTTTTTAGGTTTCTATAAATATGTTTTGTATTTTATTTTTAGCAAATATTGAATTTTTTACTAAAATATGAACATTTAAATGTCATTTTACTTCTAATTTACATTTTAATTGAACTTTTTTATGTTTGTATAAATATATTTTTTTAAGTTTTGTTTAATATTTTAATTTAGCATATTATTTTTGATGTTTTATCTAATATTTAACTTCAACTTTTTTATGTATACATACATATTTTTTATATTTGTTTGTCGTTGACTGTGAAGTCTGAGAGCGTGTAGCTCCCGTAGCAAACTTTTTGAGAAATCAGGTTATGATCAGATGAGCTAGTTGATCACTCAAAGTTTATAGCGAAATATGATGTGGGGAATGTAATGCCACCGAAGAAACCAAACAAAAAGGCTAAAGTGCCATTGAATGAGAGCAGCGGTCTTTCGGGAGTGAGTGACACACAAGCAGCAGAGGAGAACGCCATGGAGAACGGGGCATCGCAGGTGAACCACTCGGAGCTGTCGGTACTAATACGCTCCATAATAAGAGAGGAGATATGGGCTGCTTTTGAGAAATTCCAGCCGCAGCTTGATGCTTTAAAGGGAGAACTTGACTCATGTTGTCAGAAGCTCGGTGATATGGAGTAGGGGATAACCGACATGGATTGTAGGGTTGCTATACTCGAAACCGCAAATGGCAATCTCATGAATGAAAACAAAGAGTTCAAAGACAAAATAGAGAGGATGGAGATTCAAAGCAGAAAGTTTAATCTTCGTGTGATTGGATTGAAAACGGACATTGAGAAGAGCGATCCCATTGCCTTTGTGACAAACTTTTTAAAGCAGGTGTTCGGATGTGAGCTCTCATGTGAACCGGCAGTCGAGATTGCATACAGGATTGGGCAGGCGACTGATTTGAGACCCAGACCTATGATTGTCACTATGCAGAGATATCAAGCTAAGGAAGCTATCTTGAAGCTGGCAAGAAGCACGGGAGAGATTCTTTTCCGTGACATGCGAGTGAAGATATTTCCTGATATTACTCCGGATGTTGCCAGGAAGAGAGCCCTATTCAATGATGTCAGGATGAAGCTGCGCAAGGCTGAGGTGAGGCATGGACTATTGTTCCCCGCAACGCTCATCGTAACCTTCAATGGACAAACCAAACTTTATCGGGACTGTAGTGAAGCTGAGCATTTCTATAAAACAGTGATAAGCCCGGTTTCAGTTCACACTAGAAATGAAGGTGGGAAATGACTGATTGACATGACCTGATAGATGGTATGAGTATACATATAGGAGAAGAAATTAATTGTATTATGAAAATGGGAATTGTTGCAGTTTTGGTGATCTCCACAATTGTTTTATTTTCTTGTAGGCCAATATTCACTGGTCTATGAGTTATCTACTCATTTATTTGAAGTTATTTACTTCATCATCGAGTATGAATTTATGTTTATTAGATTTTGAATAGAGACACATTTCAACTTGTCTCTATTGTTGTTTATTCCTCCTAAAATATAATGTTGATGTATTGATTAGATCTAGTGTTGCGAGACATTACCATGAATCTATTTCCTACTATTATTTAAAAATGTTTGGGAGCTACCGGGAGGCTCGTCTAATCGAGCGAGTGAGTATGCACATTTATAGAAATCTATGTGCAGATAAATGTTGGGTTATGTATGTGATGGTGTGTGGGGTTGAAATTGTGTTACATGTATGTTTTAGTTCAGCTCTCATTTTGATAGGAAGTGAAAAAGAGATAACATTTAAATTACCATCTTAATGTTGAATAAGTTACCAAGTAAAGGGTTTAAATTGGCTCACATAAATATATGTAGTCTAAGAAATAAAGTGTCTGAGATAGAGGAAATATTATCATGTGGTATTCATTTGTTAGCAATATCTGAAACTCACTTAGATGACACATTTAATGACGCTGCTGTGGATATTGAGGGATATAGAATATTTAGAAAGGACAGGAATGCATATGGAGGTGGGGTGGCAGTATACATTCAAAAGCAAATACCAGCTAAAGTGAGATATGATTTGATGTCTGCTGATATTGAAGTTCTTTGGTTGCAAATTAATTTACCTCACTTGAAACCTTTATTGGTGGGATGTTGTTACAGACCTCCAAATGCAAACTTAATTTATTTAGACAAATTATGTGAAATGTTAAATAAAGTTTGTGATCTTGACAGAGAGATTTATTTTATCGGAGATTTAAATATTGACTGGAATGTGTTGCACTGTGCCCTTAAAAACAAGCTGCAGACAATAATTAATACATGTAACTTGATACAAATGGTGACTAAACCTACTAGGATATGCATAAAGAAAGATGGGTCAAAAAGTGCAACTTGTATTGATCATATATTTACTAATTTTAGCCATGTTTGTTGTCAGGCAATATCAATTCCAGTAGGGTGTTCTGATCATAATTTAATAATTACCGTGAGAAAGACAAAGGTGCCAAAAGCTGGACCAAAAGTAATTGTGAGGAGATCAATGAAATATTTTAGTGAAGAGTCATTTATCCAGGATGTTCAAATGATATGTTGGAAACATGTTTTTGAGAAAGTCGATCCAGATGATGCTCTTGATGTCTTTCATTTGTTATTCATGCAGATGATTGATAAACATGCTCCACTTAGAAAACAGACTGTAAGGAACTTTAGAGCACCCTGGTTAGATGAGGAATTAAGGGATCTAATGAAACAAAGAGATGATGCAAAAAATGTAGCTCTCTCATCAAGTTATGAGTCAGATGGGCAAATGTATTGAAGGTTAAGGAATTATGTTACAGCATTAAATAAAAATAAAAAACAGTTGTATTATGGAAATACAATTAAAGAGATAAAGGATGACAAGAAAAAAACTGTGGAGTTTAGTGAATGGCATGATGGGACATTTTTGACAAAACCTGTACAAATTTCTAATCATCTGAATGATTATTTTCTTGATAAAGTAAAACATTTGAGGAGAAATATGAATCAAACTATAAATAGTAACTCCACATTTCTAATAAAGGATTTAATTATGAAAAATAAGAAGTGTACATTTAAAATAGAAAAAGTGACAATTACAGATGTTGAATGTCTACTAGGTAAATGTAATGATAAACCATCAGGAGTGGATCATTTAGTTGGTATATGTCTTAGATATGTCGCTAATTTTGTTGCAGAGCCTATCTGTCATATTATAAATTTGAGTATTGATAAATGTATTTGCCCACAGGCATGGAAAATAGCAAAAATTATTCCAGCTGGACCATTTTCTGGTACAAATAGCCGTCCAATACGTTTATTACCAGCATTAGCAAAGATAATGGAGAGAATAATTTTCAATCAAATATAAAAATACTTTGAAGGTAACAAACTTAATACTGTGTATCAACATGCTTACAGACCTGGCCATTCCACATGCACCGCTTTAACACAAATGACAGATGACTGGAAGGGGCGAACTTGATAATAGGAAGTTAGTGGGTGCAGTACTTCTCGATTTTAGTTCTGCTTTTGATGTCATTGACCATTCTTCGTTGTTACACAAGCTGGAACAATATAGTTTTCATTTTGAAACGCTGAAGAGGTTAGAAAGTTACCTGACAAATCGAGGTCAAACTGTTTTTTTTAATGGAAGTCTCTCAAAGATGAAAACAGTCACTTGTGGAGTACCTCAGGGTAGTTGACCCCAGAAAGAATAGCCAATGCTCATGCTAGTGCTAATGGGGATCCTAATAAAGACAAATATTTATTTACATATATAATTTTTTATATAATAAAATAATAAAATATAAATGTCTTTTGTATTTCATTAAAAATATATTGAACGTTTTACCTCATTATTTTCTTTTAGAAAACACATGTACCTTTATATTCAATTTCATTTCAATTGTACTTGGACTTCTTATGTTGAAAAATATATGTTTGCTATATTTGAAGATAAACAGGGCCAGCACCGTCCCCTGGGGGCCCTGTACTTCTGATGATGGTGTCTGATTGACACTTCCGGGTCGTCACGTACTGTGGACGGTTGGTGAGGTAGTCTAGGTTCCAGGAGGTGAGGTGGTGATCCACCCCTGAGAGAAGCAGCTTGTCCCCCAGGAGTGGGAGCTGGATGGTGTTGAAGGCACTGGAGAAATCAAAGAACATGATCCTCACAGAGCCCCCAGCCTTCTCCAGGTGGGAGAGGGACCTCTGCAGCAGGTAGATGACGGCGTAATCCACCCCGATGGCAGGGGTATATTGCACAGCTAACACTAGAGTACCCAAAACAACCTCACAAGTAAGGTTTTGAATGCAGGATGTTTATTGATTTGTTTGCACTTTGTGGTATTATAATTTTGAGTTCCTTGTTTTTAGCTGCTTGTCTATTTTCTAACTTTTTTATACATGTTTTTGGAGCTGTTTTACTGTGAGAGCAATTTAAAATAATCCCTGTTGGTACCTGTCCACGTGATGAGGCTGGTTATGAAACAAAGGGAGGCGCTGCAGACAGGGGAGGATGTTGAAAGTTGAAGTATGAAGTCAGACTGCCAGACTCCATTTTACACTTCGACAGAGCAGGAGGAGAAAGACAGGGTGAGTGTGAACACCAGGATGTGCTTTTTAACACATTAATCATTTACTCTGTTATACAATATGTCAGAAAATAATCTGTACATCAAAATATATATATTTTCTGCAGTCGAATGTGACATCTTCAAATGTTGTGAACTTTTTTATCCATTTCCTGGTTTCTGATTCATCAGACTTACATGACACGTAACAGCCCAGCCATTGTTGTATTTGGATGTAATATATGTATAATGGAGAGCAGCCTGCCTGAAGTCTGACTGGTGTGTTGTATTGAAACCCAAGTTTGTCATTATGATGGTTTAGATTAACATACTATAAGTGTGTGTGTGTGTGTGTGTGTGTGTGTGTGTGTGTGTGTGTGTGTGTGTGTGTGTGTGTGTGTGTGTGTGTGTGTGTGTGTGTGTGTGGTGTGTGTGTGTGTGTGTGTGTGTGTGTGTGTGTGTGTGTGTGTGTGTGTGTGTGTGTGTGTGTGTGTGTGTGTGTGTGTGTGTGTGTGTGTGTGTGTGTGTGTGTGTGTGTGCAGGTTTTGTTATCCCCCACATTGTCCAACCCAAAACTGTCTTATGAACTTGTGACAGAACCGTGAAACAAAAACAAAATAAATGACAATGAATAAAGAAAACTCCATTATTAAATGAAATGTTCATAATATGTTAAAAGTTGTTCCATTTCAAATACAGTAAGTTCATTAAATGGTTCCTCTATTTTTATACTAACACAAGTTGTGATATATGTGTCGTTATAGACTTTCTGGCTGTGGACTCTCAGAGACTGAATGTGAAGTTGTGGCCTCAGCTCTGAAGTCTGACCCCTCCCACCTGAGAGATCTGGACCTGAGTCACAACAGAGAGATGAAGGATTCAGGAGTGGAGCTGCTGAGTTCTGGAGTAAAGAGTCCAAACTGCAGACTGGAGGCTCTCAGGTCAGTTCACGGACTGCAGTTCATACAGATCTGTTTGTGTTTATGATTTTCAGAATTTGCCTGAAGACTTTTTAATGCATTTATTTTTTTCTGTGTTTCCAAATGGAAATGGAATCCAAATTTTCAGAATAACAAAGATCAGAGAAGGTGAATGTGTGACGGAGAGTGTTTGAGCTTCCACAGACTCACTCTGTGCTCCATGAGTCAGTGGAGATACTGAAGAAAAGGGGTGGAATTGCTATTCTGTTCAATGATTCCATTCAATGCAGGAAGACATCTTATGGGAACTTTGATTATTTTGAATATGTGGCCCTTCAGCTGAAATGCTCCATCTTGCGCTTATAAATAAAATATATATTATATATATATATATATATATATATATAACATCTGATGAGAGAAAGTGCTGCAGAGAGTTCCAGATTATCAGGGATTTGTTTCTACATCATTGCTGATGTTAAAACATTGTTCAGCTCTGATCAGATTATTAAACATTGAGTTATTTCAAAGAGGAACATTGTTTTCTAAAGTTACATCATGTGTTCTTTATTTAGTCTGATAAACTGCAGGTTGTCAGAGATCAGCTGTTCTGCTCTGATCTCAGCTCTGAAGTCCAACCTCCATCTGAGAGTTCTGGACCTGAGTGTCAACGCTCTGCAAGATTCAGGAGTGGAGCTGCTGAGAGATCTCCTGGAGAGTCCAGACTGCAGACTGGAGACTCTCAGGTCAGTTCTCCATCTGTAACTTGTGTGCTGAGATGAAGATGTGAGAGTTGTGTTGACTCTGAGCTGCAGACATCAGGCTGATATCACTCTGATCCTCACTGAGCCTCTTAATGCTACAGTTGCATAATGCAATGTTGATCTTTACATTTAAATATAACAACAAAAACCTTCACTGCAGAATTCACTCTGAACCTTTAAACAGCTGACATTCATCTTGTGTTCTCCATCATGATTTTAACAAATGATATCAAATACATTAATTAAATAGTTATATTAAACGATCCAACAGTAACCAGTATGTTCAGTTGCTGCTGTTTCCAACATGTTCCTGGAGCTCCGTGATGCTGATGCTGGCTGAATAGCTCACTCTGAAGATGCTGTGATGTGATGACTCCACTGTTCCTAAAATACATATTCTGGAGGTTTCTCTTCACATTTAAAATTCATCCTGAGTTGTGATCTTTGTAAACGTTGTGATCTTGAGTGGAATCAGTTTCTGTGGTTTGTATTTGTCTGGCTGCACATCATGAGTTAGTGTCGATGGAGCAGAGTCTCAGATGTGAAGTCTCCTCGTTGTATTGAAGCAGAAGCACGTTGTCTTTAATATTAATGAGAGCTCTTTCCCTCTTTCTGTGTCTTACCGTTTTTAACCTGTTGGAGTTTTCACTTTCTGACCTTCTTCAGCTCTGAGCAGATTATTAAACCTGGACTTATTTCAAACAGGAACTTGTTTCCTAAAGTTACATCATGTGTTCTTTATTCAGACTGTGGAGCTGCAGCTTGTCAGAGATCAGCTGTTCTGCTCTGGCCTCAGCTCTGAAGTCCAACATCCATCTGAGAGATCTGGACCTGAGTGAGAACGCTCTGAAGGATTCAGGAGTGGAGCTGCTGAGAGATCTTCTGGAGAGTCCAGACTGCAGACTGGAGGCTCTCAGGTCAGTTCACTGACTCTCTGTTGCTGCTGGAGATCTCATGTGTTTCATTGACATTGAACCGAATGCTTGAACAACCAGACATTTGTATATGTCGTTGTGAGGGTGTTCCTGCTCACCCAGTTAAAAAGGACCGAAGGAGAGGAAGGCTTGCCTAACAGAAAGCTTTATTGACTGGCCACAGCTTGCAAACAATACATCAATACTTTAGGAAACAGACAGAACACTGCTGCCAGTGACAGGCTTTCTCGGGGCAAGTCGTTCTGCCCCAGGACCCAGACCAAGAGACAAGAACCAGGTTACTGCCATGCTTTACTGTTCACCTGGTTACCTGCTCCTCGTCCAGCTGTCTGGAGCCAGCCCCATGCCTCCAGCAGCCGGCGCTCTAACCACACCCCACTGCCACAGTCCTTTGTTCATATTCTTATTGTTCTTGTACTACATTTAGTCTGCAGTCATAAAAGTTGACTGTTTCTTCAAATCAATCAATCAATCAATCAATGTTTATTTATATAGCCCAATATCACAAATGTTACATTTGTCTCAGTGGTCTTCACAGTGTGTACAGAATATCAGTATGATATATATATATGTTAGTTGTTCAAGTAAATGTATGTTGTCTTTAGTAGATGGTCTCATCTGAATAAAGAAGTTCATCTGAACTGATATTAGTTTCACATTGATCTCTGAAGCATACATGTTTTTCTTGCTTCCCATTGATTTCAATGTTTTCACAGATAATAAACAGAAGGCTGATATTATGATGACCCACAATAACAGAAAGACAGTCGCTGTAATTCAGGGGAAAGCTCATTGATTAGGAGACAGGAATGTTGAGCTACACGTAATAAACCTGAACATCTGATTGGATTACAAACAGATGTTTATCCTCATCATGTTTTCTTTATTCAGACTGGAGAGCTGCAGCTTGTCAGAGATCAGCTGTTCTGCTCTGGCCTCAGCTCTGAAGTCCAACCTCCATCTGAGAGATCTGGACCTGAGTCACAACGCTCTGCAGGATTCAGGAGTGGAGCTGCTGAGAGATCTCCTGGAGAGTCCAGACTGCAGACTGGAGACTCTCAGGTCAGTACGGGGTCTCTGCTGGTTCAGCAGTATTGTATTAAACACAGGGAGCTGTTTCTCTCTCTGGGGAATCTCAACAGATCAGTGATGTTCCCACTGACTGCAGGCTCTTTCATTCTTCCATCAACTATATATTGTAAGCTGAAAATGAGCAGGTACTTCCTGTGATGCAGCTGAGAGCTATGGCAGTCAGTCATAGTGTTTGCAGAGAAGATATGATGGATGTAAAGCATGAGATCAGTCAGGACTCTGAAGCTGACTCAAAGAACAAACACTTATTTGAAATTCATCCCTGCAGGAGACATGGTGAAACGATTAGAGCCAAGATCCAGAAGACCTGTGAGTACTAAAACCATATCCTCCATTCATCAAACTATTGTACATTAAATCTGATTTTAAAATATATTTATAGTACAATAATTATTATTATTGCTTTTTAATTATTTTTCTCTGTCACCACCTCTCTCCATCAGGTGAATCCGATGTGGAACAGGTAGTGAAGACAGACAGAGAGGTGAGAGAGGAGCAGTTGTACAGAGTGAAGTATATTTATTTCATGTATTAAGGCTGTCAAGTTAAATGCTCGCAATTTATCTAAAAACCTAAACAATATCCCACCCCAATGGGCTGTTACTGTGATTGGCTGGTAATACTGTGCTATGATTGGCTGATACTACTGTGCTGTGATTGGCTGGTGATACTGTGCTGTGATTGGCTGGTAATACTGTGCTGCGATTGGCTGGTACTGCTGTGTCATGTTAACCCGTTAATAACTCGTTTGAAATTGACGATGAACTCAGATCATCCAGACTAATTTGCATTTTTCTAATTGGTCTGGATATGTTGTGGAATTGTGGTTTGGTTTCATGAAGCTAGGATTTAACTTGATTTCTATTAAAATAACTAACTTTGTTTGTTCCAGGCTCCTGAATCCTTCTCACCTGAACACACAACTGAGTCTTCATACAGGTAATGCTATAACAAGACCAAACATGATTTTAAACACATTAAACATATATATTCATTTAATTGTGTTTGATTTCATGTCTTTCACCTTGAGGTATTGCATCCAATCTCTTTCCAACAGACGTAAATAAAATATTGCCTCTTTGTGTAGGAAGGATTGTTTTCTTGTGCCAGTCTAGATCCTCACTGGACTAGACATTTTGTGAATTTAATGAAAATGTGTTTGCACACACATTCTGATGCATGTGGATACATCTTCAGTGATGTTCCTGTAATCATCAGGTGTTTCAGATCTTTCAACAAACCCTCCTCCAGGTCAGACTCCAGCTGGATGAACACCTGTCAGTCAGAACACAGGCCAGTGAAGGCTTGGTGTAGTAACTTGTCCCCTGTGTGTCTACAGGTTCAGGTGTCCTGGTCCAGGTGAGTTCCAGTGTGCTTCGACTGGCCTGGTGTTCGTCATGGCTCACGAGGCGGAGGTTCTGTACAGGACGGTCTCTTGGGAGGAGAGATCAATCAGCTGGCAAGCAGGCAGCAGGGCCGCTGTTCGAGGTGAAGAGTTCTGATGAAGCTGCCATCTGCCAGCTCCACCTGCCACACAGCGAGACAGAGGATGGTAAAGACATCTAGTGTTAACAAATACACTTATTCAATGATTAGCACTTTATACTATTCACTAGCGTTCAAGAGTTATAAAGCAGCTTTATTAAACTAGTTTAACAAATATAGCAACAATATAATTCAGGCACCACATCTGTTTCAAAAGAAGAAGAATGACATTATAAAACCTCCATTTAGTCGATGTGTTGCATGACATCATTATTGAAGCATACGATGCAATGCAGCTCTAAATACTGAGTTAGTTTTTCTATGGGCCCTCTGCAGTCTCCTCACTGTAATATTAAAAAGATTTAAACTGTGATTGGTCAGTCCACAGCATGCTCAGCTGCTAAGAGTGCTAACTCAACGCTAACTCTCTGTTACTGTTGTGATGCTAAGCAGTTTGATGAATTCTTACTTTGTTATTCATCTGTTGCTCTTTCTGCTCTTTACATTGTCAGTCTGGCTGAACCATGGACAAAACAAAACAACAGACAACAACATTTATAAGTTAGACTTCCTACGCCCTAAAAGCTTTAGAAAACTCTTCACACATCTAGAGAATCACTCAGACATGAGACCGTACACAGTCAAGCTGTTCTGGCAGCAGATTACAAACATTTCAGCAGTCTTGTGAATACAAAATAATGAATAAAGTGTATGCATAACAGCAAATGCTCACATCCAGAAAGATCACAGGGGGCGGAACAATAATGAAACATTAGAATAAAAGGTGGAGGATATAAACTGGTACATCCTAGTGAGGCTCCAAAGTGAATGACATTAGATGAACATTAGCTCTGAGCTAAAGTGGTGGGACATTGAATACGATGAAGCTGTTTCAGCAGCAATGCAACAGATGACCTGCTCTCTGCTCCACAGCGCTGCTCCTGGACGGCCTGCTGTCTGTCGTCCACATCACTGATGAAGGCCTGAGCATCTTGGAGCCGCTGGAGGTCACACGCACTCACGTGGTGGTGAAGGTGCCTCACCTCTCTCTCTTTGGCCTGGTCTGGGATGTCATTAAAAGGGTTCTGCTTCTGCGGATAAAGGGCAAGATTCTGGTGTTCCTACGACCCCCAGGCAGAGAGGAGCAAACACTGGATGTACATTTGCTGCAGAAAAACGTCCCTAAGAAGGAGGTAAGGCCATGTGCTCACCATCAGACTAAACACTGGTTTAAACCACGGCTGTTTCCTCACACACTGCTCTTCTTCTCAAACCTTCTCGTGCTGGGAGAAGAATAAGATCCATCTGAACTGTAAATCTTCAGATCGCTCTTTGTGGTTTTGTATGATTCTCTCTCTCAGCATGTCTTTCTGTCTGCGGAAACGGATGGCATAAATGTTAAACACATCACACAGAACTGAAAGACCTGCTGAGATG
>CM070493.1:3735202-3805202 GCA_036324585.1 Champsocephalus esox
AGAAGAGGGGACACATGTTGATGTAGAAGAGACATGGAGAAGAGGGGACCATGTTGATGTAGAAGAGACATGGAGAAGAGGGGACACGTGTTGATTAGAAGAGAAATGGAGAAGAGGGGACACATGTTGATGTGGAAGAGACATGGAGAAGAGGGGACACGTGTTGATTAGAAGAGACATGGAGAAGAGGGGACACATGTTGATGTGGAAGAGACATATGATCTCACTTCCTGTCCGGTTCACAGCTGCAGTTGATACCTGTGTTATCAAGCTGCTCTCACGCTGGAGGAGGACGCTCGGTGTCTTCCACCAGAAACACTTAAAGACGTGGGTTTTGTGTAAAAGGTAAAACGTTGAAATTGTCCTCTCTGTGTTTAGGAGCTTCTGAACATCATCGCCAGTGTGCTTCACCTCGGGAACATTCAGTACGGAGAGGCCGAGGAAGGGAACTCCTGCATCGCGTCTGACACTCAGATCAAGTACCTGGCCAGGGTGAGAACCACGTTCGGTCTCGCTGAGGGGACATGTCCCTTCCTCTGCACCTCGACCCCCTGACACCTAGTCCATTTAGCCAGTCAGTCCTCGCTGCTGAGGGGACATGTCCCTTCCTCCGCACCTCGACCCCCTGACACCTAGTCCATTTAGCCAGTCAGTCCTCGCTGCTGAGGGGACATGTCCCTTCCTCCGCACCTCGACCCCCTGACACCTAGTCCATTTAGCCAGTCAGTCCTCGCTGCTGAGGGGACATGTCCCTTCTTCGCACCTCGACCCCCTGACACATAGTCCATTTAGCCAGTCAGTCCTCGCTGCTGAGGGAGACATGTCCCTTTCTTCGCACCTCGACCCCCTGACACATAGTCCATTTAGCCAGTCAGTCCTCGCTGCTGAGGGGACATGTCCCTTCCTTCGCACCTCGACCCCCTGACACCTAGTCCATTTAGCCAGTCAGTCCTCGCTGCTGAGGGGACATGTCCCTTCCTTCGCACCTCGACCCCCTGACACCTAGTCCATTTAGCCAGTCAGTCCTCGCTGCTGAGGAGACATGTCCCTTCCTCCGCACCTCGACCCCCTGACACCTAGTCCATTTAGCCAGTCAGTCCTCGCTGCTGAGGGACGTGCGGCCGCTCGCATGAGGACAGCATCAGATCTGCATTCTTTAAGAGGCAGGAAGTGGACTTTGCAAACATATGGTCACTACTTCTAACACTGCCTTTACTTCAGATGTTACCCCAGTATTTTCTCTAAGATCTTCGATGTTTGAGTTTCCTCGGAAAAGGAACTACTTTCTTTGCACATCTGCTGTCTGGAAGTATCCAGGTTTCTTATATATACATTACGACTTTAATCCCACAGGACATCCAAGATTTTAATGTTTACTTCTTCCTCTGCAAATGTGTGGTTTTGTTTTAAATATGAACTCCTCCAATCCCAGAATGTAGCCTTGTTCTGTCGTGGATTGATGAATGTAGTTTTAAATATAATCCAAGTATTGTCTCTGGTATGTTAGATGTTCCTCCCCGTTAGTGCAACACCTGAATATCCATGTTTTCGTGCATATACATCAGTTGGTTTGTATATTTAATTACATTAATTATATCTCAGTGATTATCCACGTTTTTCTTATTCATTTGAACACTTGTTCCCTTAAATTCTCTAAGTCTCCTCTAAATATTACCCCATACTTCCCTTTTCCTTATTGTTCATTCTCTCTGCCCTGATCTGCCGTCAACACACACACAGGTACACACATGTACTCAAACGGTGCACGCTGCTTCAGAAATCCATTCAGCACTCAATCATCCACTCAGTCGGCACCTCCTGACACGCATCTAGTTTAACCACAGTGTCCCTACTGTGTGTGTGTGTGTGTGTGTGTGTGTGTGTGTGTGTGTGTGTGTGTGTGTGTGTGTGTGTGTGTGTGTGTGTGTGTGTGTGTGTGTGTGTGTGTGCGTGTATGTGTGTGTGTGTGTGCGTGTGTGCATGTGTGTGTGTGTGTGTGTGTGTGTGTGTGTGGAGATAACGTATCTGTCGTTGGTGTTTCAGCGTGTGTGTAATCACGTTGTTGCCTCTCCTGCAGTTGTTAGGAGTGAACGGGGCGGTGCTGACGGAGGCTTTAACACACAAGAAGATCATCGCTAAGGGAGAGGAGGTAGGATACACACTCTGACTGTGTGTGTGTGTGTGTGTGTGTGTGATGATATTACAGCAGCTGAACCCTGTGTGGTCGCGTTAAACAAAAGACGGAAAGTGGCCTCGATTTCAACATTTCATTTTAATATTTCACAGCAAGTCAAGTTTCTTAACGCAGCGGATTCCAACACAGAGCGTTTTAAAGTCCTTGAGAACAGAGGGAAACCATCACGAGACACAGTGAAGCAGGAACATGTCGCAAAATGACATTTAAGAACATCCAAGCAGTCATTAAAAAGCTAAGCGAACACAAACAGAAAGAATCATGAGACGGGTGTAACCCTGTAGGAGCTCGATGTAAATACATATATCAACTCTATGATATGCACCTATTGAGAGCCACATGTTTACCATACGCCTTTGACATCTGGGTGCTTTATATATATATGTCTTGTTCTTACGATTTAAATCCTATTCAATGTAAATCTTGCTATATTTTACTATATCTTTTTATGTATATTTTTATGTTATTATAGTTTTCTTCAAATAGTTTTCTATCTGTGTTTTTAATTTTAGTTTTTTTTTGGCACCAGAACACCGAGTCACTCTCCTCGTATGTGTTAACCTACCTGGTGATAACCCTGAGTTATCAGAAATACAAGCTTAGCATACGTTAGCCATAAGCTCTGAGCCCCTCTGAGACCTTCAGCTCGATTTAAAAAGTAACCCTAAACCAGAGAAGCTAAATATGATTCGAAATCTTCCCGAATCTGCTCGGAGACTTTCCAATTAAAGAGGAAATGTATTCATGGATAAAAGCATCAAGTAAAACACGCATTTTCTGTGTGTTTTGTCATCAGCTGATGAGCCCTCTGAACCTGGAGCAGGCGTCCTCGGCTCGCGATGCTTTGTCCAAGGCGGTGTACGGACGCACCTTCACCTGGCTGGTGAACAAGATCAACGCTTCACTGACATACACGGTACACACACATGCACACGCACACACACACGCACACACACACACACACACACACACACACACACACACACACACACACACACACACACTGAGATCTGAAGGAGAGTGCTGCTCCAGGTCCCAATGCTCTACTGCTGTCCATCAAACTGATGTTGATTGCGGTGTTAGTACACACACACACACACACACACACACACACACACACACACACACACACACACACACACACACACACACACACACACACACACACACACACACACACACAGTGCTTGACATTGTGAGGGATTACATGACCCATTCCACTTCCTGTTTCCATCGTTGCTGCTGCTGTACTAATTGCCTCCCTGGCGTTAATTCAGTTTTGATTGATTGACACTCAAACACTGTGGTTCATGTAGAGGTCTCCCCTTCAATGATTTACACCACAGCTCCACCTAGTGGACATTTATGGGTCTACAACTTGATGACTTACATCCACAGTATATTATTCTAGTTTAGGGCTTTTATTATTGTAAGTAATTCAGTATAGGGTTAGACCAACATACTGGCTATACACTAAGATGGTGGTTAATCTCGATTCATTGTAGAAGGCCTACTTTATTTTATATCAACTTATTATATCACCAAAGAAAGCTCCTTATTCTGATATGTACAGTTTATATTATTGAATGGAGCTCTTAAACAATATGTAATGGGTACATTCTGAAGGGAAATTGTATTTTTTAAAGCACATGTTATTCAATCTTGATAAAAAAAAGTAGCTTCTTTATTTTGAGGCTTTACTTTCAGTCGAGTTTTCTCTTTCAAATAAATATGAATATTCGTTCTACTTTTCAACAGGACGACTCCTCGAAGCATTACTCCGTCATCGGCCTCCTCGACATCTACGGCTTCGAGGTCTTCCAGCACAACAGGTACACTTTAAGGACGCTTTGTGATGTCACAATGTTTGTTTGGCTTGTGTCAGTCAAACCGAGCGTCAGACGGCAGAGACAGATTTGTTTTTAGGGAGCTCCGACGTCATGTTGTTGTTTAAACATATACATATCTTGTTTTTATTTCAATTCAAATATGATTTCCTTTGACTGTAGTTTAGAGGGTATGATTTAAATTGTATTTTCTTTTTTTTTGGGTTGTGCAACCATTAGCCAATCACCAACCAAGGTGTTTTTTAACATGCATGCTTTTGGGATTTGTTTTAATGAAAAGCAGAAATAAATAACTCCTTCTTCCCTTGCTGTTGTTTTTGTTGTTGTTTTGCAGCTTCGAGCAGTTCTGCATCAACTACTGCAATGAGAAGCTGCAGCAGCTCTTCATCGAACTCACCCTGAAGTCTGAGCAGGAGGAGTACGAGGCCGAGGGCATCACGGTCAGTCATTTCACATAAAAGACAAAAAAGTGCAACATAATCTTTCACATGGAATAAGAAAAAGATCTGCATGTGATTGTTTCTTTGGTGTTGTTCACAGTGAACGTTTTAAATGATGCCTCTTAAAGATATATCACATAATAGGCTCTTTCCCACTTTACAATGTACAAGAATATCTAAACCTATTGGCCTATTATACATGTATTTGAGCTGTGTAGGCTACTCACATTGTGCCAAGTGTTTCAGAGAAATGTGTAATTTGAATGAAGTAAAGGTGTGTTCCAGTCTTTTAAACAAATTCTGAAAAAAATGTGGATATTCTGAAAAAATCTGATTTATTTTTAGTTTGTCCTTAAATCTATCACTTTATGTTATAAGTAATTATTCATTTTACTCTTAAGTGCCGTTATATGACATCCTAGTGAAGGATTTGGGTCATGGGACGTCTGGATCTGAAGTCATCTCAGAAACTCGGTTAGCAAACGTTAGCGGTTAGCTTTTAGCCCTTTCGTCCAGACCCTGACAGAAAAAAGACAGATTTTTAACGTGGAACTGTTTTTATTCTGTGTTTTTAGAGGTTTTAATTGAGAAGATACGTTTGTTTTGGAGAAGATGAGACATTAGCAAATAATTTGGCTCATGGTAAAACCACTTTATTGTCTGTAGCTTCTTAAGTTATCAGAGAAGCAAGCTGAGCTAACGTTAGCGGTTAGCTTTGAACCCATTCGTCCAGTCACCACCTGAAAAACACAGATTTATAACCTGAACTGTTTTTATTCTGTGTTTTTAGAGGTTTTACTTGAGTATGTATGTTTTTTTTGGAGAAGATGATAACCCAGGGAATCATTTTGCTCCAGGTAAAACTACCTGAGTGTCTGAATCCTAAGTTATCTGAGAAACAAGCTGAGCTAACGTTAGCGGTTAGCTTTTAGCCACTTTGTCCCATCCCCACCAAAAACACACAGATGTACGTGAAACTGGTTTAGTAATTGTTTTAAGAGGTTATAATCAGAGGTTGAGTTTGTTTGTGAGAGGATAAGACCCCTGAGGATACTTTGTCCGATGTAAAAAACACCTTATTATCTGTATCTTAAGTTATCAGAGAAACAAGCTAAGCTAACGTTAGCGGTTAGCTTTTAACCCATTCGCCCAGTCCCCACCTGAAAAACACAGATTCTTTACGTGAAACTGGTTTATTAATTATTTGTAGAGGTTATAATCAGTGGTTGAGTTTGTTTGCGAGAGGATGAGACCTCTGAGGATAATTTGGGTCACAATAATAACTTCCTTAAAGATGAACACTGAGGGAATCCTAACTGGGAGAAGCTGACTACCATAATTAAAGCCCCCCAGTAGGCTATACGTTTTATGAAATGTATGCGCTACAGCTCCACTTTCTCCTTTCCCCCATTAGTTCATTGCTAATCACGGTTCTTACGCTCATTAAAAACCTGGACAAGTCATGGACATTCAAAATGCTAATTCCAGGCCCTGGAAAAGTTATGGAAAACAATATTTTTCCCAAAGTTTTGGAAAAGTCATGGAAATGTAACTAAAGTTGTATCAAATATAATTTATATTTTATCTAATCGCCAAAATAGTAATACTATAATGATAATAAATACTGTATCGTATAGTAATGAAACTGTCGAGGTATTTTGCTGGTGAGAGTTTTTAGTTGCTTTAGGGGCTGTGTCGGAGCTAGTAAGCCTAATATTTGATTTGTTGTAGATAGGCACAACATGTTTCATATGCAGACCTTATTTTCCTGTTCCATGTTAAAATAAACCATTTTCAGTGGTACGCTGAGAGAGTAATTTAATAATAATAATAATAATTCCTTACATTTATTATAGCGCTTTTTCAATGACTCAAAGCGCTTTACAAATACACACATACACATTACATTACACATATATCATATATGCAATGGTCAACCACAGTTGGTCATGGACAATTAGTTAAAGGTCATGGAGAAGTCATGGAGAAGTGTATGAACCCTGGCTAATATATTGTTTAGTTTTTTCATTGGAACAAGAGCTTCTTGTGTTCACTCTGATATAAATGTGGGAGAAACTCAAAGAGCCCATTATGATGTGGCTTCAGGGCCGTGGGCTGAAATAATGTTTTTAATGTGTATTTAGCATAAACTCAGTCTGCATGTGTATCTCTAAGTTCATGTGTGAGTGCGCATGTAAGTGGGCGAGGATCAGGATTCCTGGGATTCTGCACATCATGAACGTCTCGGTCATTAAATATCTTAAACAGTTGTAATTGTAGGAGGTTTGGACTGAGATTTATGTCCCAGATGTTGTTGTTGTTGTTGTTTAAATTGAACTATCGGTAACTGTTTGTGAATTATTTTGTAGGCTGGAAGGCAAGTTGCATAGTTCAACAGAAACACATTTTTAAATGACATTTAAATACATCAAGAATAGTCATTACAGCACAAATGTTATGTATACAAGACAGGAAGAAGTAGATTTTGAAGTGAATAGGTGACCTTATTGACAGCCTGTGGTACTGTTATTTTAACTTTCGTGTGTGTGTGTGTGTGTGTGTGTGTGTGTGTGTGTGTGTGTGTGTGTGTGTGTGTGTGTGCGTGTGCAGTGGGAGCCGGTGCAGTACTTCAACAACAAGATCATCTGTGACCTGGTGGAGGAGAAGTTCAAAGGCATCATCTCCATCCTGGTGAGGAGGATTTTCAAAATATCACTTCATCTCAAAGTCCAACTGGCGGAAACACGATGGTCCAAATGATTCACATAAACACAACAGAAGTTAAACATACATGATACGAGCACTAATACCTGGGAGTGTTTCTGGTTTGGTGGAACACTGACTGATTGTTTTTTATTTGTCTTCCCTCTCAGGATGAAGAGTGTCTGAGACCCGGAGACGCCAACGACCTCACCTTCCTGGAGAAGCTGGAGGACACCGTGGGAGGACACGCTCACTTTGTCACGTGAGCTTATTTCCTCAAATAAGAAGAGAAATATTGAATTATCGTCGTGTGTGTGTGTGTGTGTGTTACGGCCCGTCCACACTACAGCTTCGACAGCTTAAAAAACGGTTTCCAACGTGTCTGCCCATTCACTTTGTTGAATGGGGTGACGTCACTTTTCGCCGAACTGCATTGTGAGAAGCAGAGCGGAGCTTTCCTGGCGTGTCAGGCTGCAAAAGTTGAGCAACGTTCAACTTTTGAAGCTTCGGTGGAAGCGTCAGCCAATCAAATCATATGCCAGGACAAGCTCTAGCCAATCAAACCGCTGCTCGTGTGTCCGGGGCGGGAGATTCAGACACGCCCAGCTCCAAGCTTTTTTTGAAGCTGTAGTGTGGACGGGCCGTTACCCTGCTCGCAATACCAAGTCTGCATTGCTGCATTTACAGCATCATTGTCTAAAAAATTGATTCGTAAAATGTTATTAGCACAAGAAATAATAAGTGCATAACATGTATTTGTGTTGGAAATTCATTCATTTTATCTTTGGGTGGAAATGGGGGGGGGCAGATTTCGGGGCATCCTGAGATTTCCTTGGGTTCTTTTGCCCTCCCCCTTTGTTCCTGTAACTGTACATACTCACCTGCAGCCAATAGGAAAACAATTATATTACCTTATCTTGTTTTCTGCAGATTTACCCGTTTTAAAAAACCTCCATATATATATATATATATATATAAGCATTTTTAGCATATACTCATCTCAGTGTAAACATGATATGGTGTCCTAGTTTGATTCTAGCTGTTGCTGTTTTTAGCGACTGCAATGGCAGAAATAAACCCAGATAAGAGACGTATTGATTATTTTCTCCATTCACTAATATTATATTTTAACTGTACTATGCATAATGTTATCGACCTGTACTTAAATCATGTCTTATAAGTGTTTGTGTGATGGATGCCATGTTGTTAGTGTGTGTTGACTGTGATGTACCGACGTAAGGACCGCAGATGGAAATGAGCTATTAGCTGACATCTGGCATAGTTCATCTCTTCTCTATTCTGAGATGAATGTATTTGTATGCACGGTCCGAATAAATACATAATAATAATGTTTCCCTGCAGGCACAAGCTGGCGGATACAAAGACCCGGAAGGTGATGGCCCGAGACGAGTTCAGACTGCTGCATTACGCCGGAGAGGTCAACTACAACGTCAACGGTACGAATGTTTGCTGAAGACAACGTCGATATTTCAATTGTCTTTCTTCTTTTTGCAACTGCTGACAAAACTAAATCTCATGTGCGTCCGTTTGTTCTCTCACTCAGGATTTCTGGACAAGAACAACGACCTGCTCTTCAGGAACCTGAAAGAGGTGAGGACGCGTTAGAGCAGGGGGGTCAAACTCAATTTCATCTCGGGCCACATCAGCATTATGGCTGCACTCAAAGGGCCGGTTGTGACTTTAAGATTATATTAAAATACATATATAAATATTGAATATATATAAAATAATGTATTATATTACATTATTGCCTCTGCATTGGATTATTATCTGATAGGGTAATAATAACTTCGCCATGTAATCGTATAATAAACATATTATATTATTTCAGAGCTCTTGCAGGGCCACAGAAAATGAAGTCGCGGGCCGGATTTGGCCCCCGGGCCTTGAGTTTGACACCCCTGGGTTAGATGATCAGTTTTAAGCATTCAAAGACGAACCTGTGGTTGAAACGTGTCGCTGTTTGCAGGTGATGTGCATGTCGGAGAACAAGATCCTGACCAAGTGTTTCGACAGAGAGGAGCTGAGTGACAAGAAACGTCCGGAAACGGTGAGATAGTGTCGCATTGGAAGTGGAGATATAATGAATACAATCAACAGGGATGTGACTTCAGTGAAGCGCCGCCAGAGTCCATCACTGGTCATCGCCGGAAGGCAAACTTCATTCAAACCCGTCGTCCTGTTTAGTCTTTCCACCAATCAACAACTCTTAAAAAGAGAGTAAATAAGTGACTTGATGGGGGTTTGCTAACCCTTAGCAGGCTCAGTTTAAGATGTACAACATGCTAGAAGTAAGTGCCAGAGTAAATCAGTTCACATCAAATTAATTGATATAAATTAGGCTTGAATCTATGTTTTGTAATCTAATGCACAAGAATAGCTAGAATCTCGATCGGCATGAAGGTGTATACAGTTCAATCGACCGGACTTCTTTCTGAAGATGTGAGCGTCCTTAACAACGGTCAATAAGTCCTTGACAGCGGTCTGTCTGTTCGGTATTAACAACGTGTCACGTGTTCTGAATTGACCAATCAGAATCGAGTATTCAACTAAGCCATGTAATTATTTTTTTTTGCATGAATTGGCCTAAACAAGTAAATATAAAGTAGGGACGGGAATGTGAAAGCAATTGTATATATTCGAATATTCGACCCCCAAAAAAACGGTTAACCGATTAACCGAAATGTACATATCCTATCAAATAAATATGTTCAAATAAGTTTAGAAACCAAGTGGAATTGGTCAAATGTATTGAACTGGTGATCACAGTTTGAACCGTTGACAGCTATAGGCTCAGCTGTCATGCGTAAAACATCACTTTTAAATGAAAGAGGGATCAAACACGAACAAGGGTAACGTAACCCATGACAACAGAGATCAACAACCTGTATATGAGCATGTCTACTCAGGGGAGAGGCGGGTCACGATCAGCCAGCTGTAGAGGAGACCCTCTCCGCTGGGATTTGGGCATAAGTTAGGCTTGAATCTATGTTTTGTAATCGACCCGCAACTCTTAAATTATAGTTGTTTTTTTGCATGTATTGGCCTGAACATGTAAATATATACCCCAAATTAGAATCTATATTTTCGCATGCAGAGACTTTTAGATGAGAGTAAAGCTAACGTCACTTCTGGGTGAAATTATGGCTTCGTCCATTTCTGATACATACTCGTACTTGAAAATGGAAACATCGTCTATCTCCTCATTTCAATGGGTTTCCTGCTTTAACCCCTGACCTGCTGGGACACACTGCCCCACAGAACCATTGTTCTGTTGAACTGAACTGGTAAGAATGTCAAGCACGACTCAAACCCTGGGGTGTTGGTCCTCTCAAAGACAGCTCATGTCACCTTCCCGTCACTGCACATACTCATCTATCGACAATAGTCAAAGAAGCGTGTTTGAAAGCCAGCATATAGTCAATGGGGTTAAATAATAGTGTTTGTGTTCTGAGGTTTTCCACTTTCCTTATTACACATATTTTCCCACAGACAAACAAACAGCGTTGTGTTTCCCTCTCCGTGCTGAGAGGCGTCATGACAGGGATCCTCTGTCCCACAGCCCGAGGAATGCTCTGACACACACACCACACACACCACACACCACACACACACACACACACACACACACACACAGAGACAGTTTCCTCCGACATTACATCTCCTTCAAAAGCTCTTCTCCTCTCCGTATCTTCTTATCCTCGGTCACTAACCAGCATCCTTCTCTCTTCCTCACCTCCTCACCAACTTTCCTCACCTCTCCCCTCTCTTTCTCCTCTCTTCTGTCTGCCTCTCAGGCGGCCACTCAGTTCAAAGCAAGCCTGGCGAAGCTGATGGAGATCCTGATGTCGAAGGAGCCGTCGTACGTCCGCTGCATCAAGCCCAATGACTCCAAGCAGTCAGGTAGGAAGTCACGCCTTTCACACGTATGTTCGCTTTGCAAATCCTCAGCCAACACGCCAGGGTCTGATCAGTAGTCCAGCGTTGGTCATGTGTGATGTCTTGTTCTCTTGCGTTATCCCTTAAGGCCTTTATTACGTGTATCCGTGCCTGCAGATGAGGTGATTTTGCCCCAGCACAAATGTGTCGAAATGAAGCTAAAAAGTGAGGAGTTTGTCTTATGGTACTACATGTAGGTTTTGCACACGTTGCTGTATTGTTTAGATATAATATCTTTGGCTGGTTGTTGTTCTCCATTTTGTATGAACTCTTAACAAGTTGTAGATCAAAGACAGGCAGAGTGGCGCCTGGAGGATACTGATATTAAAAGGGCTGTGGACATCAAGTCGTCCATGTTCCTGTCATTATGTCATGGCAATAATATCAAGCCGTACACACGTATGTATAATATATACAAATGTCTGACATCCTTTAGTTAAGGCAAATAATTGGTTAAAAGAATAAATAATTATTTTTGAAATCATCCTTTAGAGGCCTAATGCCCTCAGCTTCTCCGATCCAATTTGACTTGACAAATCAGAGCGACTTAAATGTATTTTTATTGCATTATTTTGATCTAGATTTGTAAAAATAACCCTTAAAGTCGAGCTGTGTGTGTGTGTGTGTGTGTGTGTGTGTGTGTGTGTGTGTGTGTGTGTGGTGTGTGTGTTGTGTGTGTGTGTGTGTGTGTGTGTGTGTGTGGTGTGTGTGTGTGTGTGTGTGTGTGTGTGTGTGAGTGCGTGCGTGCGTGTGTGTGTGTGTGTGTGTGAAATGGCGTTTCCTCTGCGCTAACTTTGGCTTTTCAATACCGTGAATCCCCAGGAATGTGGGTGTACCTCAGGGTCCTGTGTTAGGAGATCTCACTTTAACATCGTTTTAAATACGACTGTAAACCAAGTTATTAATTACGTATCTTAACATTAGCGCTTGAATCGTTTAACCAACATGTTGCAGATTTGAATAAGATTTGCTTTTTTAAAGATATCGCAAAGTTACTCTTCGCTCATCAGTAGTGGGAAGTAACTATGTACATTTACTCAAGTACTGTACTGAAGTAAAATGTTGAGGTACTTGTACTTCACTTGTAAGTACAAGATCTGAGTACTTCTACTTTTACTCAAGTACAAGATCTGAGTACTTTACTTTTACTCAAGCACAACATCTGAGTACTTCTACTTTTACTCAAGTACAAGATGTGAGTACTTCTACTTTTACTCAAGTACAGGATCTGAGTACTTCTACTTTTACTCAAGCACAGGATCTGAGTACTTCTACTTTTACTCAAGCACAGGATCTGAGTACTTCTACTTTTACTCAAGTACAAGATCTGAGTACTTCTACTTTTACTCAAGTACAAGACCTGAGTACTTCTACTTTTACTCAAGTAGAACATCTGAGTACTTCTACTTTTACTCAAGTACACGATCTGAGTACTTTACTTTTACTCAAGCACAAGATCTGAGTACTTCTACTTTTACTCAAGTAGAACATCTGAGTACTTCTACTTTTACTAAAGTACACGATCTGAGTACTTTACTTTTACTAAAGTACAGGATCTGAGTACTTCTACTTTTACTCAAGTACACGATCTGAGTACTTTACTTTTACTAAAGTACAGGATCTGAGTACTTTTACTCAAGGACAATATCTGAGTACTTCTACTTTGTACTAAAGTACAGAATCTGAGTACTTCTACTTTTACTAAAGTACAAGATCTGAGTACTTCTACTTGTACTAAAGTACAGGATCTGAGTACTTCTACTTTTACTCAAGTACACGATCTGAGTACTTTACTTTTACTCAAGCACAAGATCTGAGTACTTCTACTTTGTACTCAAGTACAGGATCTGAGTACTTCTACTTTTACTCAAGTACAAGATCTGAGTACTTCTACTTGTACTAAAGTACAGGATCTGAGTACTTCTACTTTTACTCAAGTACAAGATCTGAGTACTTCTACTTGTACTAAAGTACAGATCTGAGTACTTCTACTTTTACTCAAGGACAAGATATGAGTACTTCTACTTTTACTAAAGTACAGAATCTGAGTACTTCTACTTTTACTAAAGTACAAGATCTGAGTACTTCTACTTGTACTAAAGTACAGGATCTGAGTACTTCTACTTTTACTCAAGTACAAGATCTGAGTACTTTACTTTTACTCAAGCACAGGATCTGAGTACTTCTACTTTTACTCAAGTACAAGATCTGAGTACTTCTACTTTTACTAAAGTACAGGATCTGAGTACTTCTACTTTTACTCAAGTACAAGATCTGAGTACTTTACTTTTACTCAAGCACAGGATCTGAGTACTTCTACTTTTACTCAAGTACAAGATCTGAGTACTTCTACTTTTACTAAAGTACAGGATCTGAGTACTTCTACTTTTACTCAAGTACAAGATCTGAGTACTTCTACTTTTCACTCAAGTATAAGATCTGAGTACTTTACTTTTACTAAAGTACAGGATCTGAGTACTTCTCCTTTTACTCAAGTACAAGATCTGAGTACTTCTACTTGTACTCAAGTACAGGATCTGAGTACTTCTACTTTTACTCAAGTACAAGATCTGAGTACTTCTACTTTGTACTCAAGTACAGGATCTGAGTACTTCTACTTTTACTCAAGTACAAGATCTGAGTACTTCTACTTGTACTAAAGTACAGGATCTGAGTACTTCTACTTTTACTCAAGGACAATATCTGAGTACTTCTACTTTTACTAAAGTACAGAATCTGAGTACTTCTACTTTTACTAAAGTACAAGATCTGAGTACTTCTACTTTTACTCAAGTACAGGATCTGAGTACTTCTACTTTTACTCAAGTACAAGATCTGAGTACTTTACTTTTACTCAAGCACAGATCTGAGTACTTCTACTTTTACTCAAGTACAAGATCTGAGTACTTCTACTTTTACTCAAGTACAGGATCTGAGTACTTCTACTTTTACTCAAGTATAAGATCTGAGTACTTTACTTTTACTCAAGTACAGGATCTGAGTACTTCTACTTTTACTCAAGTACAAGATCTGAGTACTTCTACTTTTCACTCAAGTATAAGATCTGAGTACTTCTGCTTTTACTCAACTACAAGATCTGAGTACTTCTACTTTTACTCAAGTACAAGATCTGAGTACTTGTACTTTTACTCAAGTACAAGATCTGAGTACTTCTGCTTTTACTCAACTACAAGATCTGAGTACTTCTACTTTTACTCAAGTACAAGACCTGAGTACTTCTACTTTTACTCAAGTACAAGATCTGAGTACTTCTACTTTTACTCAAGTACAAGACCTGAGTACTTCTACTTTCACTCAAGTACAAGATATGAGTACTTCTACTTTTACTCAGGCACAAGATCTGAGTACTTCTACTTTCACTCAAGTACAACATCTGAGTACTTCTACTTTTACTCAAGTACAAGATCTGAGTACTTCTGCTTTTACTCAAGTACAAGATCTGAGTACTTCTACTTTTACTCAAGTACAAGACCTGAGTACTTCTACTTTTACTCAAGTACAAGATCTGAGTACTTCTACTTTTACTCAAGTACAAGACCTGAGTACTTCTACTTTTACTCAAGTAGAACATCTGAGTACTTCTACTTTTACTCAAGTACACGATCTGAGTACTTTACTTTTACTCAAGCACAAGATCTGAGTACTTCTACTTTTACTCAAGTACACGATCTGAGTACTTCCACTTTTACTCAAGTACACGATCTGAGTACTTTACTTTTACTAAAGTACAAGATCTGAGTACTTCTACTTTTACTCAAGGACATTATCTGAGTACTTCTACTTTTACTAAAGTACAGGTTACATGATCTCACAGCCTGTGTCCCTCTGTGTTTGCTTCAGGGCGGTTTGACGAGGTTCTGATCCGGCACCAGGTGAAGTATCTGGGTCTGATGGAGAACCTGAGGGTGAGGAGAGCCGGCTTCGCCTACAGGCGGCGCTACGAGGTCTTCCTCCAGAGGTACATGTATTATTTTAACCACTTAAGGTCAGGACACCCCAATCACACATGAAACCCACTTCTGGTTCACATCTTGGAATCGCACATTACAAAGACTGCAGAAAACGTGGGAAGGAAATCAGAAACACTTAATATATATGAACAGATGTCCAAAGTACCTCTTTATACCAGCAGGGGGCGCCCTCATTTAGAAAGGGAAAGCAGAACAGGCATGTAGTATTACAATGGCTCCCCTTTCTTCACAAACATACGATTAACCAATCGTAAAACACCCATATGTAAGTGTCTCCTTCTAACGGCCTATCAAATCCCTCTCAGGCTAAACAAGCAGATTATAGTAGAATGAACCAATAAAGCCTTTGTTTGTAAATAGTCTTTATTGTGTGAATCTAAGGATATGTAGGTCCGAAGCTGAGAGGGAGGCTCTGTGTTGTAGTGACTTGTATAATGCTATTTATATATGTCTATTGACAGGACTTGTTTTATTGACTATTTATCCATTGAATACAATCTATATGCCTCAACGATGACATCATGTTTATGGTCTCCAAGTTTAATAAAACACAGATAATATTTGGCTAGAATTTCTACCATAAGTCTGGGGACGTTGAAATCTGCCCAGCCACTACTTTTTCTAACAGAAACTCTGGGTGTGTGTGTGTGTGCGTGTGCGTGTGTGTGGTGTGTGTGTGTGTGTGTGTGTGTGTGTGTGTGTGTGTGTGTGTGTGTGTGTGGGCTGCTGCGTGCGTGCGTGTGTGCGTGTGTGGGCGTGTGCGTGCGTGTGTGTGTGTGTGTGTGTGTGTGTGTGGGTGTGTGGCGTGTGTGTGTCGTGTGTGTGTGTGTGTGCGTGTGTGTGTGCGTGTGTGGTGTGTGGGTGTGTGGGCGTGTGTGTGTGTGTGTGTGTGTGTGTGTGTGTGTGTGTGTGTGTGTGCAGGTATAAGTCCCTGTGTCCGGACACATGGCCGAGCTGGCAGGGGAAGCTTCCTGAAGGCGTGGCGACGCTGGTGAAACATCTGGGTTACAAACCGGAGGAGTACAAAATGGGGAGGTAATACATTCAAGGGTTCAAGGGTTTTATCGTCATGTGTTCGGAGCGTATTAAAATCTGAGGCCACAGGCTCCTCCCACAGAGCGACGCAATAACACGGATAAATAGTGCAAGTAAATGAAATAGAATAGAATTAGTGCAAGACGAGTCTATATCCAAGTAATTGGGAGATGATGTATTAGATACATAATGTGTAAGCTGCAGCCAGGTGTAGAGCAGTCTGATGGCCTGAGGGACGAGACTGTCTTTGAGGCCTTTCATACCAGTCAAAAGCATCACGTAATGTTCAACCTTTTCCTTCTTCAACATGCGTTTTGTTTCACTGCATGCATCATTATCCCGGTGCTTCTTTTTGTCCCCGAGCTGCACTTTTAAAATGCTTTTAATTGTCGTTTTACTTTTAGATCCAAAATCTTCATCCGCTTCCCGAAGACGTTGTTTGCCACTGAAGACGCTCTGGAGACCAGGAAGCACGGTCTGGGTGAGAGACTCTAAACATGTGTTTCCTTTTCACTATCTCATCAACTCCTGCAGCGACGTGTAGAACTGGAGACATCCTGACGGCAACACAGCCAACAACACAAGCCATTGGTTTAACATTAAAAAAGGACACGGATAAGAAGCCAGGCACGTTTATGTGTTATTTTGATTTAACGATTTCAGCAGCAAGGCCATTTAAAAGTGCTTACACAACACTTTAATGTAATCACATTAAAAAGAGTAATTCAAATAAAACAAGTTAAAATGTTACAGTCTAACGCACATGTGTCAAACTCGAGGTCCGGGGGCCAAATTCGGCCCGTGGTGGATTTAATTTCGGCCCGCAGGATAATTTCTAATTCCTATTAGATCTGGCCCGCCGGTATATTGCACCTTCCCTCCATCCTGAGGGTCTCCTCCGCTCAGAGCCCAAACATTGATGACCTTGCTCTCGAGATGAGACGCCAAGTGTCTGAGCTAGCATCAGAGCAGCAACCTGAGTTCAAAGGATGCTTCCTTCTGCATTTTCTCTCAGGACATCAGGGCATGTTTGGTTTCTCTGTGAGGGGAATAGTTTGTTGAAGCTGTCGTTGGCCTGTGGAGAAATGTACTCATGAGAAGTGACTCTGAGAAGCTGCAGATAGAGCCGTGAGAAATGACTGCAGCTGATTATTTAATGTTGTTTTTATAGGCAGTAATTGAAGCTCTGTTAGTTCCAGGTTTAATATGTGCAATAAGTTCATTTCAATAAGATCTGCAGTAAGCATTGAACCAGTCCGGCCCTCCACTAGCACCCATTTTTTAATGATGGCCCACTGTGTGTTGAGTTGGACCCCCTGGTCTAACGGGACAGCATGTCATAAATAATAATCATAATAAGGTTATTACAAGTAGGGACAAAAAGAATCCAAATTAAAGAGAGGGTGTACGCTTTTCATTTTTTTATTTCTTATGATAAGCAGAACGTGGATCTGCTTGGGGTTGAATGCTTTGGCCACAGATTTAAACCGTGAGTCTCCTTGTCCCCTCAGCCACCAAGCTGCAGGCCGGATGGAGAGGATACAGCCAGAAGACCAAGTTCCAGAAGCTCAGGACCTCAGGTGAGGAGACTTCCCTCCTCCAATGGCATTATTCACCTTTTGCTTTTCCGCTAATGTCCTCATAGAGTGTGTTTACCTCCTGTAAGTTGTATTGTGTGTGTGTGTGTGTGTTGATGTTTGTGATGTGTGTCCAGCTGTCAGGGTGCAGGCGTGGTGGAGAGGGATCCTGGCCCGGAGGAGAGCGCAGCGCCGCAGGCAGGCGGCTGATGCCATCCGCAGGTAACCAGCAAACTGAATCAGAAAGCAGACGTGCGTACGGAAGCCCTGAGAGGCCAGTTGAGGACCAAGTCGTTTCATTTTACATGAGTTGAGGATGGATTACAAAAATAGATTCAAGCCTAATTTGTTTCAATTAATTGTATGTAACTGATGCACTCGGTTATATTTCAAATTGATCAAAATACGTTTTTCTAGCAAAACAGTTTTTCCACCTGTTCTTAAACAACACGTTCTCACTCCTATCCCGTCACATATTGACCGACGGTCAGGGCCCCTCCCCGTCGCTATATTACGGACAGGGTACCCCTTGCCCGTCAGGCTTCTACGGGCAGGGCGTCCCATAGACCTTCAAAATGTCTATTTTAAGGTTCATTTGGCCATTAAAATGCGTTTTGATGTCATTTTATGCGAGTAATGAGTTTGTATTTCGGATTATTTGTGCAGTACATGTACATGATGTTTAGTTTGCTAGTTATGACGAAGATTACTTCATGAATGCTAACGTTTTTTCGGTGGAAATGTGTTTTTTCACAGCAGTCACCCCTGTACTTGGACTTATTGGGAGAATCTAAAGGCAAGAACATCCCAAATATTAATGTAGGTCTTTATTGTAGACCTTTAGTGTTGCCGTCTGTGAGGAGAATACATGGGGCTCAGAGCCTCGTATTTTTAAATATTTTTTTCCTTCTAATTTGTTATTCTTTTCAAAATAACACACTGTTATTTACTCACCAATAACACACAATTATCCTTGCTTTTATTTATTGGTTTAATTCCATAATCTCGGGCTTTTTTGGTGTCCGTCAGGAACTGAATTTCAAAATAAAAATAACCGGAAACAGACGTAGGCCTGTAAGGGACATTTCGAGCATCATTGCGATTGTCAACATTTCTGAGTTTAGGATGGCCGAAAACACTACACTACCCATAATCCCCAGCTATCGTTTAGGACTACAGTTCCCGTAAGGTTACACAGAGCGTCAAACAGCTGTGTGAAATGGAACGAAACCACGCCAGACTATCCAAACTGGAATCGAACGCCCAGAACTACACATGCTGGCTATTGTGTTTCGCAAAATGTTCTATGGGACGTCTCTACTGAACGTTTTCGTTTTTCCCACAATTAGAAGTTTCCATTATTAAACACATTGGTGTTATCAAATGTAAAACATATAATTAATAAATGGGTGAAAATCGCTTGTGTCCATAATGCGCAGCATTAATATATAGCATTAATATACCCACATGACAGCTCATTGCTACTTTGTAATTCTACTCCACTACAATTCAGAGGTTAACCTGGTATTTTTACTCCACTGCATTTCATTTGAGTTACTTTGCAGATTCTGATTAATGATGTGAAATATAAACAACCCTTAAATCAGACTTTAGTTACACCTGAGTAAAATTCAGGGAAGGTGATTGCCAAGTGCCAACAATCAGGAGAGATATTTGATAGTTGGTGCTTGAGAAGACTAAACATGTATCTGCAATTGACATGAATGGAAACGAGTAATAAAGTATATTCATTACTCGTTATTCTCTACTAATAGTTAATAAAGACTGTATATTATGGCTATTTTGCACATCCCCTTCAAGATTTCAAGATTTTCAAAGGTTTATTGACATATCATACACAACTACGGTGTAGTTATGCAATGAATGAAAAACTTGGGTCACAGGTTCCTCAACAGTGCATTACAAGACATCTATCAATATGTGTGTACCTCCACCATTAAACTGTCATATTCTGCACATTTCTTATTCTATCTACATACATAAGAGTATAATTAATGTGTATAATATCAGTTAAAATAAGTGCTTCAACATAGTTAACATTGCAGGAAAGCAATATATTAGACGTTAATTACTTTGTCAGGCTTAATATTTAATATTTAATGTTTAAATAAAGGTTAATCCGTTTTTCTGTTTTGCACCTCCTCCTATTAATATCTGTGTACATCCTGCACTAAACTGTTTTATTGTAGAGATCACTTATAGTATCTTCTTGATTTTTTATATTCTATATTTCTATCACAGACCTTATACTTTCCCCCTATGAAAGTATGTACTCGTAATATTTTTTTAATCGAATATAACACATACAAAACAATAATTCAATAACGTGCTTTAACCACTAGGCGGTGCACACAAGGTACACACAGCCATAATAACTTTGTATTATTAGTGTGTATGTACAACATCTGAAGATGTATAGTTTTATTCATGCTTTCACATCATTTTACAGCATATTGCTATACTATTTCAGACTCAGTATTTACATTATTACATTCAAAATCAATCAAATTCAAATCAGTAATATCTTTAAAAACTACAGTCCTTTTCTATCAGCTGTGCACCGTTATGGTGTAAATATAACCTATCTATGAATTATATCAAATGTAAAAGTCAGCCGAATTAGTGTAGATACTGCAAGGAGACGTATTGTGTGAAGAGAAATTGAAGATGTTGTTTAATTGTTGATATATTTATGATCCACGTCAAGTATTCAGTTTCGGCGCCATTTCTTCAGTTTTTCCAAAGGTCTTCTCATCAGGGCTCTATAAATAAATAATCTACGGCAGATCTGTAATATGTAATGCAGCCGAACCGTGTATTACAATGCCGTTATGTGATGACTTTCAAAGAGAAAAGCAAGAGCACTCGGAATTAAGTATTATTTTATTCTTTTAAAATGTTTTCCGGATTTCATATAATATAAACACCAAATCCCAGCATGCATTGCGGCTAAAACATCCCATCAGCGAGCTTAAACCATAGCTGAGGATCTTGGGTAATCGCTCGAAATGCCCACGTCTGTTTCCGGTTATTTTAATTTTGAGATTCAGTTCCTGACGGACGCCAAAAAAGCCCGAGATTATGGAATTAAACCAATAAATAAAAGCAAGGATAATTGTGTGTTATTGGTGAGTAAATGACAGTGTGTTATTTTGAAAAGAATAACAAATTAGAAGGAAAAAAAGATTTTAAAAAGACGAGGCTCTGAGCCCCATGTATTCTCCTCACAGACGGCAACACTAAAGGTCTACAATAAAGACCTACATTAATATTTGGGATGTTCTTGCCTTTAGATTCTCCCAATAAGTCCAAGTACAGAGGGTGACTGCTGTGAAAAAACATATTTCCACCAAAAAAACGTGAGCATTCATGAAGTAATCTTCGTCATAACTAGCAAACTAAACATCATGTACATCAGGGGTGTCAAACTCAATTTAATCGCGGGCCACATCAGCATTATGGTTGCACTCAAAGAGCCGGTTGTAACTTTAAGACTATATAAATACATATAAATATTTAATATATAAAATAATGTATTATATATTACATTATTGCCTCTGCATTGGATTATTATCGGATAGGGTATAACTTCATGATTAACTTGGTCTGAAAGAAGAAGTCTAGGGCAAATAATTGCAAGTCTCTTCAGTGAGAATGTTACAAAATGATTTTAAAAGAAATGACATTTTGAAATAAAAAGTAACTTTAAAAAAAAATCTAATTCTGAGAACAAAGGCATATTTTGAAGAAATGGCAAATTCTGCGAAAAAAAGTCTCATTTGAGATGCATTGTGGGACATGTAGTTCATGGGCAACATGCTTCTGTAAAGTAGCACGTAACCGTATAATAAACATATTATATTTTTTGCAAGCTCTTGTGGGACCACATAAAATGAAGTCGCGGGCCGCATTTGGCCCCCGGGCCTTGAGTTTGACACCCCTGATTTACATGTACTGCACAAATAATCAGAAATAAAAACTCATTACTCGCATACAGTGACATCAAAACGCATTTTAATGGCCAAATGAACCTTAAAATAGACATTTTGAAGGTCTATGGGACGCCCTGCCCGTAGAAGCCTGACGGGCAAGGGGTCCGCTGTCCGTAATATAGCGACGGGGAGGGGCCTGACCGTCCGTCAATATGTGACGGGATAGGAGTGAGAACGTGTTGCCTTAAACTTTATATCGAATGTGTCGAGAAAACAGACGATGGACATTTCTTTTTCTGGAGTCTTGGTTTTAATTCCCGATGTCTTGCTATTCCGCCCTCAGGTTCGTCAAAGGCTTCATCTACCGCCACCAGGAGCGATGTCCAGAAAACGAGTATTTCCTGGATTACGTCCGTTACTCGTTCCTCATGAATCTGCGCAGAAACCTGCCGAAAAGCGTCCTGGAGAAGAGCTGGCCGGCTCCTCCTGCTGCCCTCTCTGATGTGAGGCGCACACACACACACACGCACACACACGCACGCACACACACACACACACGCACTCACACACACGCACACACACGCACGCACTCACACACACGCACTCACACACACGCACTCACACACACGCAGCACACGCACGCACTCACGCACATACACGCATGCACACAGAGACAAACACAGAGACAAACACACACACACACACTCGCACACACACACTCACACACACACACACACACACACACACACACAGAGACAAACACAGAGACAAGCACACACACACACTCACGCATGCACACACACACACACACACACTCACACACACACACACACACACAAATACACACACTCACTCACAGACAGACACCACACACACGCTCGCACACACACACACACACACACACACCCCACACACACACACCTACACTCGCTCACTCACATCCACACCCCCCCCACACACCCCCCCCACACACACACACACACACACTGTAATTGTTTAAAACCCTTCTAAAAAGTGTGTGTGTGTGTGTGTGTGTGTGTGTGCAGGCCTCAGAGCAGCTGCGTAAGCTGTGTATGCAGAACATGGTGTGGAGCTACTGCAAGAAGATCAACCCAGAGTGGAAGCTCCAGGTGAGTCTCCTCCCAGCATGCTCTCTGTTTTCTCTCTGCTGCGTTGCCTTGGCGATGCAACATGGATGAAAGGGATATGGGAAGGTTAGAAAAGTCAAAGGAACTATTATTGCAGGGGAAGACTAGGGCTAGAGGAGAGAGAGAATCTGCTCAGGGATATTTCCAAATATCTGCAACTCTGACTGCCTTTAAATCCAGGCTGAGGCTCCTTGTTGAAGCACCTTTCCTTGAGACCTTTCCTCATCGTTTCTGAACAGATGGAGCAGAAGATGATCGCCAGTGAACTCTTTAAAGACAAGAAGGACAACTATCCTCAGAGCGTTCCCAAACTCTTCGTCAGCACCAGACTCAGTGAGAGGCTGTCTTAAAACACACACACACACACACACACACACACACACACACACACACACACACTTCCTGTTTCAGAGTGTGTGTGAAGGACTTCATCATTTGTGTGTTTCTTTCTGTGCAGACGGAGAAGACCTCAACCCCAAAGTGCTGCAGGCTCTGGGCAGCGAGAAGATGAAGGTGGGTCGAGAGCAATGAAGAAATCCACATCAACATGTGTCCCCTCGTCTCCATGTCTCTCCTACATCAACATGTGTCCCCTCTTCTCCATGTCTCCTCTACATCAACATGTGTCCCCTCGTCTCCATGTCTCCTCTACATCAACATGTGTCCCCTCGTCTCCATGTCTCTCCTACATCAACATGTGTCCCCTCGTCTCCATGTCTCTCCTACATCAACATGTGTCCCCTCTTCTCCATGTCTCTCCTACATCAACATGTGTCCCCTCTTCTTCATGTCTCTCCTACATCAACATGTGTCCCCTCTTCTCCATGTCTCTTCTACATCAACATGTGTCCCCTCTTCTTCATGTCTCTTCTACATCAACATGTGTCCCCTCTTCTTCATGTCTCTTCTACATCAACATGTGTCCCCTCTTCTTCATGTCTCTTCTACATCAACATGTGTCCCCTCTTCTCCATGTCTCTTCTACATCAACATGTGTCCCCTCTTCTCCATGTCTCTTCTACATCAACATGTGTCCCCTCTTCTTCATGTCTCTTCTACATCAACATGTGTCCCCTCTTCTTCATGTCTCTTCTACATCAACATGTGTCCCCTCTTCTTCATGTCTCTTCTACATCAACATGTGTCCCCTCTTCTCCATGTCTCTTCTTCATCAACATGTGTCCCCTCTTCTCCATGTCTCTTCTTCATCAACATGTGTCCCCTCTTCTTCATGTCTCTTCTACATCAACATGTGTCCCCTCTTCTTCATGTATCTTCTACATCAACATGTGTCCCCTCTTCTCCATGTCTCTTCTACATCAACATGAGTCCCCTCTTCTCCATGTCTCTTCTACATCAACATGTGTCCCCTCTTCTCCATGTCTCTTCTACATCAACATGTGTCCCCTCTTCTCCATGTCTCTTCTTCATCAACATGTGTCCCCTCTTCTTCATGTCTCTTCTACATCAACACGTGTCCCCTCTTCTTCATGTCTCTTCTACATCAACATGTGTCCCCTCTTCTCCATGTCTCTTCTACATCAACATGTGTCCCCTCTTCTCCATGTCTCTTCTACATCAACATGTGTCCCCTCTTCTCCATGTCTCTTCTACATCAACATGTGTCCCCTCTTCTTCATGTCTCTTCTACATCAACATGTGTCCCCTCTTCTCCATGTCTCTTCTACATCAACATGTGTCCCCTCTTCTTCATGTCTCTTCTACATCAACATGTGTCCCCTCTTCTTCATGTCTCTTCTACATCAACATGTGTCCCCTCTTCTTCATGTCTCTTCTACATCAACATGTGTCCCCTCTTCTTCATGTCTCTTCTACATCAACATGTGTCCCCTCTTCTTCATGTCTCTTCTACATCAACATGTGTCCCCTCTTCTTCGTGTCTCTTCTACATCAACATGTGTCCCCTCTTCTTCATGTCTCTTCTACATCAACATGTGTCCCCTCTTCTTCATGTCTCTTCTACATCAACATGTGTCCCCTCTTCTTCATGTCTCTTCTACATCAACATGTGTCCCCTCTTCTCCATGTCTCTTCTATATCAACATGTGTCCCCTCTTCTTCATGTCTCTTCTACATCACCATGTGTCCCCTCTGTGGACAGAGACTCTGAAAGTTTCAGGATCAAAGATTTTCTCTCTTTTTGATCCATTTCTATAAAAACCTGTCTGAAAATGAGCTGATCAGATTTTGGCCACTTTATGATGTCATAACGATGTGTTGTCTTGTGTAACCATTAGCCAATCAGCAACAAGGTAACCCCCCCCCATTGAGTTCTTTGTAACCAGATGTCTCTCAGAGGGGCGTGGGGGAGGGGCTCCTTGTCTTCATCTAAAGTAACAGACAGAGAATCAGCACTTTGGAAACAGGGCTGAAACAGAGGGGATTATGGGTAATGCCGCGATGATCTGTTTGGTGTTTCAGCCAATCAGAGACAGGCTCTGGATATGTTGATAAAGACCTTTTATCTCTCCGTCCTCAGTATGCGGTTCCCGTCACGAAGTACGACCGGAGAGGATACAAACCTCGGCCCCGGCAGCTGCTGCTCACCTCAAACTGCGCCGTCATCGTGGAGGAAGGAAAACTCAAACAACGCATCGAGTACGAAGCGCTGAAAGGTCAGAGGTCAACAAGCAGGGAGGGATTGGGGTTTGCTGTGGATGGTGTTGGTTATTATACTAAAACTAAGACACAGAAACTCATTTAAAACGATATGATTTAATGAAAATGTTAACTGAGACGTTTTCATGGTTGAAAACATGTTCAAATAATATTTAAATCATTTAATATTTCACTTTTTTTGACAATATTCTTTACAATCAAAAATCTTCCAATTTCTCACTAACTAATATAACCGTAATAAATATTTTTCACCCGCAGGTATCTCCGTCAGCTCCCTCAGTGACGGCGTGTTCGTCCTGCACGTGCCCAGTGAGGACAACAAGCAGAAGGTGAACAGAGAGGATATTATATAGATATATATGAAGGTTTATAATCTGTTGTAGCTGTCTTTGACTGTGTGTGTGTGTGTGTGTGTGTGTGTGTGTGTGTGTGTGTGTGTGTGTGTGTGTTCCCAGGGAGACGTGGTTCTGCAGAGCGATCATGTGATCGAGACTTTGACCAAGATCGCGATCTGTTCGGACAAAATCAACAGCATCAACATCATCCAGGGCAGGTGAGACGCAGAGCTTCACAGAGAGACTTAAAGAGGCCCTACTTTGGGGGTTTCCTGGTGTGTCGCACTGTGTAGGGTTTGGTCTGCAGAGGCTGAACTCCCTGAGATTGACCAATCACAACAGAGCCGGCCAGCTAACCAATCAGAGCAGACTGGGCTCTGGTTTCAGACAGAGGGTGAAAAGAGGTGCTGCATGCAAATAAAGAGCTTTCTGAACATTAAAGCAGGGAGACATGTCCCAGTAGAGACACTACATACTGATATACACCTGAACATCAGCAGGAGAGGACTCTTTAAAGTAGAGACACTACATACTGATATACACCTGAACATCAGCAGGAGAGGACTCTTTAAAGTAGAGACACTACATACTGATATACACCTGAACATCAGCAGGAGAGGACTCTTTAAAGTAGAGACACTACATACTGATATACACCTGAACATCAGCAGGAGAGGACTCTTTAAAGTAGAGACACTACATACTGATATACACCTGAACATCAGCAGGAGAGGACTCTTTAAAGTAGAGACACTACATACTGATATACACCTGAACATCAGCAGGAGAGGACTCTTTAAAGTAGAGACACTACACACTGATATACACCTGAACATCAGCAGGAGAGGACTCTTTAAAGTAGAGACACTACATACTGATATACACCTGAACATCAGCAGGAGAGGACTCTTTAAAGTAGAGACACTACATACTGATATACACCTGAACATCAGCAGGAGAGGACTCTTTAAAGTAGAGACACTACATACTGATATACACCTGAATATCAGCAGGAGAGGACTCTTTAAAGTAGAGACACTACATACTGATATACACCTGAACATCAGCAGGAGAGGACTCTTTAAAGTAGAGACACTACATACTGATATACACCTGAATATCAGCAGGAGAGGACTCTTTAAAGTAGAGACACTACATACTGATATACACCTGAACATCAGCAGGAGAGGACTCTTTAAAGTAGAGACACTACATACTGATATACACCTGAACATCAGCAGGAGAGGACTCTTTAAAGTAGAGACACTACATACTGATATACACCTGAACATCAGCAGGAGAGGACTCTTTAAAGTAGAGACACTACATACTGATATACACCTGAACATCAGCAGGAGAGGACTCTTTAAAGTAGAGACACTACATACTGATATACACCTGAACATCAGCAGGAGAGGACTCTTTAAAGTAGAGACACTACATACTGATATACACCTGAACATCAGCAGGAGAGGACTCTTTAAAGTAGAGACACTACATACTGATATACACCTGAACATCAGCAGGAGAGGACTCTTTAAAGTAGAGACACTACATACTGATATACACCTGAACATCAGCAGGAGAGGACTCTTTAAAGTAGAGACACTACATACTGATATACACCTGAACATCAGCAGGAGAGGACTCTTTAAAGTAGAGACACTACATACTGATATACACCTGAACATCAGCAGGAGAGGACTCTTTAAAGTAGAGACACTACATACTGATATACACCTGAACATCAGCAGGAGAGGACTCTTTAAAGTAGAGACACTACATACTGATATACACCTGAACATCAGCAGGAGAGGACTCTTTAAAGTAGAGACACTACATACTGATATACACCTGAACATCAGCAGGAGAGGACTCTTTAAAGTAGAGACACTACATACTGATATACACCTGAACATCAGCAGGAGAGGACTCTTTAAAGTAGAGACACTACATACTGATATACACCTGAACATCAGCAGGAGAGGACTCTTTAAAGTAGAGACACTACATACTGATATACACCTGAACATCAGCAGGAGAGGACTCTTTAAAGTAGAGACACTACATACTGATATACACCTGAACATCAGCAGGAGAGGACTCTTTAAAGTAGAGACACTACATACTGATATACACCTGAACATCAGCAGGAGAGGACTCTTTAAAGTAGAGACACTACATACTGATATACACCTGAACATCAGCAGGAGAGGACTCTTTAAAGTAGAGACACTACATACTGATATACACCTGAACATCAGCAGGAGAGGACTCTTTAAAGTAGAGACACTACATACTGATATACACCTGAACATCAGCAGGAGAGGACTCTTTAAAGTAGAGACACTACATACTGATATACACCTGAACATCAGCAGGAGAGGACTCTTTAAAGTAGAGACACTACATACTGATATACACCTGAACATCAGCAGGAGAGGACTCTTTAAAGTAGAGACACTACATACTGATATACACCTGAACATCAGCAGGAGAGGACTCTTTAAAGTAGAGACACTACATACTGATATACACCTGAACATCAGCAGGAGAGGACTCTTTAAAGTAGAGACACTACATACTGATATACACCTGAACATCAGCAGGAGAGGACTCTTTAAAGTAGAGACACTACATACTGATATACACCTGAACATCAGCAGGAGAGGACTCTTTAAAGTAGAGACACTACATACTGATATACACCTGAACATCAGCAGGAGAGGACTCTTTAAAGTAGAGACACTACATACTGATATACACCTGAACATCAGCAGGAGAGGACTCTTTAAAGTAGAGACACTACATACTGATATACACCTGAACATCAGCAGGAGAGGACTCTTTAAAGTAGAGACACTACATACTGATATACACCTGAACATCAGCAGGAGAGGACTCTTTAAAGTAGAGACACTACATACTGATATACACCTGAACATCAGCAGGAGAGGACTCTTTAAAGTAGAGACACTACATACTGATATACACCTGAACATCAGCAGGAGAGGACTCTTTAAAGTAGAGACACTACATACTGATATACACCTGAACATCAGCAGGAGAGGACTCTTTAAAGTAGAGACACTACATACTGATATACACCTGAACATCAGCAGGAGAGGACTCTTTAAAGTAGAGACACTACATACTGATATACACCTGAACATCAGCAGGAGAGGACTCTTTAAAGTAGAGACACTACATACTGATATACACCTGAACATCAGCAGGAGAGGACTCTTTAAAGTAGAGACACTACATACTGATATACACCTGAACATCAGCAGGAGAGGACTCTTTAAAGTAGAGACACTACATACTGATATACACCTGAACATCAGCAGGAGAGGACTCTTTAAAGTAGAGACACTACATACTGATATACACCTGAACATCAGCAGGAGAGGACTCTTTAAAGTAGAGACACTACATACTGATATACACCTGAACATCAGCAGGAGAGGACTCTTTAAAGTAGAGACACTACATACTGATATACACCTGAACATCAGCAGGAGAGGACTCTTTAAAGTAGAGACACTACATACTGATATACACCTGAACATCAGCAGGAGAGGACTCTTTAAAGTAGAGACACTACATACTGATATACACCTGAACATCAGCAGGAGAGGACTCTTTAAAGTAGAGACACTACATACTGATATACACCTGAACATCAGCAGGAGAGGACTCTTTAAAGTAGAGACACTACATACTGATATACACCTGAACATCAGCAGGAGAGGACTCTTTAAAGTAGAGACACTACATACTGATATACACCTGAACATCAGCAGGAGAGGACTCTTTAAAGTAGAGACACTACATACTGATATACACCTGAACATCAGCAGGAGAGGACTCTTTAAAGTAGAGACACTACATACTGATATACACCTGAACATCAGCAGGAGAGGACTCTTTAAAGTAGAGACACTACATACTGATATACACCTGAACATCAGCAGGAGAGGACTCTTTAAAGTAGAGACACTACATACTGATATACACCTGAACATCAGCAGGAGAGGACTCTTTAAAGTAGAGACACTACATACTGATATACACCTGAACATCAGCAGGAGAGGACTCTTTAAAGTAGAGACACTACATACTGATATACACCTGAACATCAGCAGGAGAGGACTCTTTAAAGTAGAGACACTACATACTGATATACACCTGAACATCAGCAGGAGAGGACTCTTTAAAGTAGAGACACTACATACTGATATACACCTGAACATCAGCAGGAGAGGACTCTTTAAAGTAGAGACACTACATACTGATATACACCTGAACATCAGCAGGAGAGGACTCTTTAAAGTAGAGACACTACATACTGATATACACCTGAACATCAGCAGGAGAGGACTCTTTAAAGTAGAGACACTACATACTGATATACACCTGAACATCAGCAGGAGAGGACTCTTTAAAGTAGAGACACTACATACTGATATACACCTGAACATCAGCAGGAGAGGACTCTTTAAAGTAGAGACACTACATACTGATATACACCTGAACATCAGCAGGAGAGGACTCTTTAAAGTAGAGACACTACATACTGATATACACCTGAACATCAGCAGGAGAGGACTCTTTAAAGTAGAGACACTACATACTGATATACACCTGAACATCAGCAGGAGAGGACTCTTTAAAGTAGAGACACTACATACTGATATACACCTGAACATCAGCAGGAGAGGACTCTTTAAAGTAGAGACACTACATACTGATATACACCTGAACATCAGCAGGAGAGGACTCTTTAAAGTAGAGACACTACATACTGATATACACCTGAACATCAGCAGGAGAGGACTCTTTAAAGTAGAGACACTACATACTGATATACACCTGAACATCAGCAGGAGAGGACTCTTTAAAGTAGAGACACTACATACTGATATACACCTGAACATCAGCAGGAGAGGACTCTTTAAAGTAGAGACACTACATACTGATATACACCTGAACATCAGCAGGAGAGGACTCTTTAAAGTAGAGACACTACATACTGATATACACCTGAACATCAGCAGGAGAGGACTCTTTAAAGTAGAGACACTACATACTGATATACACCTGAACATCAGCAGGAGAGGACTCTTTAAAGTAGAGACACTACATACTGATATACACCTGAACATCAGCAGGAGAGGACTCTTTAAAGTAGAGACACTACATACTGATATACACCTGAACATCAGCAGGAGAGGACTCTTTAAAGTAGAGACACTACATACTGATATACACCTGAACATCAGCAGGAGAGGACTCTTTAAAGTAGAGACACTACATACTGATATACACCTGAACATCAGCAGGAGAGGACTCTTTAAAGTAGAGACACTACATACTGATATACACCTGAACATCAGCAGGAGAGGACTCTTTAAAGTAGAGACACTACATACTGATATACACCTGAACATCAGCAGGAGAGGACTCTTTAAAGTAGAGACACTACATACTGATATACACCTGAACATCAGAAGGAGAGGACTCTTTAAAGTAGAGACACTACATACTGATATACACCTGAACATCAGCAGGAGAGGACTCTTTAAAGTAGAGACACTACATACTGATATACACCTGAACATCAGCAGGAGAGGACTCTTTAAAGTAGAGACACTACATACTGATATACACCTGAACATCAGCAGGAGAGGACTCTTTAAAGTAGAGACACTACATACTGATATACACCTGAACATCAGCAGGAGAGGACTCTTTAAAGTAGAGACACTACATACTGATATACACCTGAACATCAGCAGGAGAGGACTCTTTAAAGTAGAGACACTACATACTGATATACACCTGAACATCAGCAGGAGAGGACTCTTTAAAGTAGAGACACTACATACTGATATACACCTGAACATCAGCAGGAGAGGACTCTTTAAAGTAGAGACACTACATACTGATATACACCTGAACATCAGCAGGAGAGGACTCTTTAAAGTAATGAATCTCCACTCCTTCTCACTGCATCCTCTTCACCCACTAACCCTCTTCTTCTTCTTCTTCTTCTTCTTCTTCTTCTTCTTCTTCTTCTTCTTCTTCTTCTTCTTCTTCTTCTTCTTCTTCTTCTTCTTCTTCTTCTTCTTCTTCTTCTTCTCCTCCTCAGTATAAAGTACAGCGTGGCTCAGGGGAAGGAGGGGATCATCGACTTCACGCCCGGATCAGAACTCCTGGTGGCCAAAGCCAAGAATGGCCACCTGTCTGTGGTGAGTCATTCGTCGTTCGAGCATGTTTACATTACCTAAAGCTCAAATGTCCACACCTCAGACGTCCTTCTTAGTCTGAATAGATAGCACCAGAGTTGGATCTGAAAAGAATGTTCTGGGCTCTGAGTATTCAGGACTCAGAGGCTCAGACTCAGGCTTCAGGACTCAGAGGCTTCAGGACTCAGAGGCTTCAGGACTCAGAGGCGTTATGAGGTGTCGTAAAGACCTGACAAAGCGCTTTATCGTACAGTCCATTTCCCAAATCAAAAAAATGTGAAATCTCTTTTGAAATAAACCAAAAACTGTTGAATGTTTGGCAGAAAATATCAAATATCGGCACCAATAGCACGAAGCTGAAGGAGTGGCAACATCTAATGAAATATTACATTCTTACATTCGATTTAATTTACAAAAGAAATGGTTTCGCTTCAACAGATAAAATGCAGACAGTACGATTTGTAAATAGTTAATTCTGTGTTATCAATAATCAAAATAAAAATGTATAAAATCAATAATTTGACATGCCGTTTTTTTTCTTCTTTGAATCCAGACGGCTCCAAGACTGAACTCCAGATGATGACACACACACACACACACACACCCCTCCTCCAATCAGACGCCAGCTGTCACTACAGGTGGAATGTGCTTCCAATAACAGAAAAGACAAAAAAAAATACAAATCCAGCAAACTAATTGATATATTTATGTTTATATATTATATTTTTGGGGCGTTAATACTGTTGCTGTTTGAATATTTTCTGATTTTATATACGAGGCCAAGGAATAACAAATATCGCGGTGCGTTTTTATCGCACCGCGTGTTTAATGTGCTTTATTTTTGGGGACTTGACCAAGACAACGATGAGGGAAGGTGTCAGAATGAGAGGAGAAGTCGTCGATGAAATCCAGGGTTCGTTTCTTGCCTCAAATGAAACTTTATTTACTTTCAACTTTTCTCACTGGGGGTTGCTGTTGAAGGTGGGCAGAGTAGAGGGTCTGGGGTAGAAGGGATCCTTGTGTTTTGAATGAGAGATTCTGTGGGATTCACGACAAGAACCTGAAGAGTAAAAGCACGTGTGAGACGGCGAGCGGAAGGCGAACAGGAAGCTGAAAGACGAGCCTTTCCTTCTTTTTTTGACTAATTTATTCGATGTTAACGGATGGAAACCATGACACTCAACGGGAGAATGAGTCGAGTTCAGTTTAGATTAATACCCTGAATTTTCCCCCCTTTCCTCCCTGCTTTGCCCCCCCCTCACCTGACACTGAACTGCTCTGATGTTTTTACTTTAGATTAATATTAATATCTTTCTCTGTATTTGAAAAGCATTTATACCAAAACGTGCGATTAAAATTTAAAGCCATATTAATTCGGGGATCGATGCGATATGTTCCGATTTGCGATTTGTGCAGACAATCAATTTTCATGATATTTTTTGACCAAATGAGTCAATATTGAAATGCCAAAAACTTGGTGATTTTTGATGATCTGTAATGTTGTTATTTTATTTTAGGAAATCTGTGTTGTTATATAGACTAAATAAAGACAAAAAAACTTCATATTTGAGAGGCTGAAAACAGCATTTAGAGACATTTTCTTGCATGAAAAATGCAGCTCGAATGTCACATACAAATATATTAAACTGTTCCTTTGATACCAGAAAATATTATACCAGGATTTTTTACTAAAAATAGTAATAAAATATCATATTAAAATATTTCTACGCTATAAAAAGTTAAATATTTTTAGTAAAATATTTCTACACTATAAAAAGTTCAACATTTTTAGTAAAATATTTCTACACTATAAAAAGTTAAATATTTTAGTAAAATGGTTCTACACTATAAAAAGTTAAATAATTTAGATAATTGTTTCTACACTATAAAAAGTTAAATATTTTAGTAAAATGTGTCTACACTATAAAAAGTTAAAGAAATTATTCAAATACTTCCGCACCAAACCTGGTAAAAAAATTTTTTTGAAATACTTACAATACACTAAAAATATCCCAGCAGTTCAGATGAAGGTTTCCTGCAGAACATTTCTCCGTCTAGCGTTGACCAGAGACTGATCCTCTTAAAGTTTCAAATGAAAAACTTTGAAGAGGAGCTCGAATATTTTGCCAAGTTATTTTTTGTTCTCGACGACGTGACTTCCTCTGTGCACGGCTCTGCACTTAAAAAGAACTAGCCAAAGATTTTTGATTTCTAGTGATTCTGTGTTGTATGATTTATATGATGATATTATTATATTGTTGTTTTTCAGGAGGGAGATCTATATGTACAGTTTGTGTTATAAATGAGAGGAAAAGCTTCGATGCAAACGTGTTCCTGTGCCTTGTTTGAGAAAGAAACTGCAGATTTATGTGGAGTTATGAGATAAAGAAACTAAACATGCTCCTGTGTTTTGAATCACTGATGCACTCCTGACTTACTGTATGCACCAAACCAATGTATGATTATACAAACACACTAAAAGATGAGATACTAAAGATTTGAAAATAAATTTGAGAAATTAAAATGTGTTGTTATTTTTTTCACGACACCTTTAACGTCTATATTTAACGATGTGTAGTGTAACGTCTACTACACTACACATCATATGTACACAACTGATTATATCTTTTGTTTTTTCAGTGACATCAACTTCTCATTGGATAATTGTTGCTTTAAAGGTGGGGTGGGTAAGTTTCAGAAACCGGCTCGAGATACACTTTTTGTTATGTTCCATGGAATGCTCTTAACATCCCGAGAGCAATGAATATCTGAAGCGCTTTGACAACAAATCCATTAAAAAACGTCATCTGTAGAAGCCGTGATACTGTGAAAAGTACAACCTACCTGTCTGTCAGCCTTCCATCGGGGCACACACTTATCTCGTGCCCTCATTGGTCATGTGCGCGTTCGTGGGTGTTGGAGGAGGGGCTCTGTGAGGAAGTTGTGTATTTTCAAATTCCAGCGATCTCGAGCCGGTTTCTCAAACTTACCTCCCCACCTTTAAGGAGACTACATTTTGAGTTGTACATTCACTGGGAACCTTCAAAATAACCATTCCTCCAATTCTATGTTGTGTTTGTGCTTTGGTTGGAGGCGTTTGAAAGTGTTTTTGTGAAAGAAATCCTCTTTGAGATGCCAATCAAAGTCTGTTCTACAATTTGAAGGTTAGGTTGGGAAATGTACACCTGCAGTTTGCCTAAAGCAGCCAGCAGGGGGCGCCCTCAGAGTGAAATACATCTCTCTCACTTTGTTTTGCTTGCTTCCCTTCCTCTGAAAGCCTCCCTTTTCTTTCCAGGAATGCTCTGTCATGAAGCCGCGGGAGAACGGCGGGAGGGACGGGACGGATGTAAAGCCTGCAGGCACAATCATCAGGAGGAAAGAACATCGAGAACAAGGAGGAAGGACTTGTTTCAGAGCAATTCACAGACTTCTGATAACTTTGGAACTCTTTTGGTTTCCCCCAACATAAGAATATAACTTTTACAACACAATCAAGTCTTTATGGCTTTAGGACTAAGTGTTCTGAAGGAGCTGCTGCAGCGAAGACACTGCACCATGTTACTCCAGTAGAAGTACTCAGGTCGTGTACTTGAGTTAAAGTAGAAGTACTCAGGTCTTGTACTTGAGTAAAAGTAGAAGTACTCAGGTCTTGTACTTGAGTAAAAGTAGAAGTACTCAGGTCTTGTACTTGAGTAAAAGTAGAAGTACTCAGGTCTTGTACTTGAGTAAAAGTAGAAGTACTCAGATCTTGTACTTGAGTAAAAGTAGAAGTACTCAGGTATTGTACTTGAGTAAAAGTAGAAGTACTCAGGTCTTGTACTTGAGTAAAAGTAGAAGTACTCAGATCTTGTACTTGAGTAAAAGTAGAAGTACTCAGATCTTGTTCTTGAGTAAAAGTAGAAGGACTCAGATCTTGTCTTGAGTAAAAGTAGAAGGACTCAGATCTTGTTCTTGAGTAAAAGTAGAAGTACTCAGATCTTGTACTTGAGTAAAAGTAGAAGTACTCAGGTCTTGTACTTGAGTCCAAGTAGAAGTACTCAGATCTTGTACTTGAGTAAAAGTAAAGTACTCAGATCTTGTTCTTGAGTAAAAGTAGAAGTACTCAGATCTTGTACTTGAGTAAAAGTAAAGTACTCAGATCTTGTTCTTGAGTAAAAGTAGAAGTACTCAGGTCTTGTACTTGAGTCCAAGTAGAAGTACTCAGATCTTGTACTTGAGTAAAAGTAGAAGTACTCAGATCTTGTTCTTGAGTAAAAGTAGAAGTACTCAGATCTTGTACTTGAGTAAAAGTAAAGTACTCAGATCTTGTACTTGAGTAAAAGTAAAGTACTCAGATCTTGTACTTGAGTAAATGTAGAAAGTATTATCATCAAAATATAGTGAAAGACAGTAAAAGTAGTCAGCCTTCCATCGGGGCACACACTTATCTCGTGCCCTCATTGGTCATGTGCGCGTTCGTGTGTGTTGGAGGAGGGGCTCTGTGAAGAAGTTGTGTATTTTCAAATTCTAGCGATCTCGAGCCGGTTTCTCAAACTTACCTCCCCACCTTTAAGGAGACTACATTTTGAGTTGTACATTCACTGGGAACCTTCAAAATAACCATTCCTCCAATTCTATGTTGTGTTTGTGCTTTGGTTGGAGGCGTTTGAAAGTGTTTTTGTGAAAGAAATCCTCTTTGAGATGCCAATCAAAGTCTGTTCTACAATTTGAAGGTTAGGTTGGGAAATGTACACCTGCAGTTTGCCTAAAGCAGCCAGCAGGGGGCGCCCTCAGAGTGAAATACATCTCTCTCACTTTGTTTTGCTTGCTTCCCTTCCTCTGAAAGCCTCCCTTTTCTTTCCAGGAATGCTCTGTCATGAAGCCGCGGGAGAACGGCGGGAGGGACGGGACGGATGTAAAGCCTGCAGGCACAATCATCAGGAGGAAAGAACATCGAGAACAAGGAGGAAGGACTTGTTTCAGAGCAATTCACAGACTTCTGATAACTTTGGAACTCGTTTTGGTTTCCCCCAACATAAGAATATAACTTTTACAACACAATCAAGTCTTTATGGCTTTAGGACTAAGTGTTCTGAAGGAGCTGCTGCAGCGAAGACACTGCACCATGTTACTCCAGTAGAAGTACTCAGTGTCTTGAGTAAAAGTAGAAGTACTCAGGTCTTGTACTTGTGTAAAAGTAGAAGTACTCAGATCGTGTACTTGAGTAAAAGTAGAAGTACTCAGGTCTTGTTCTTGAGTAAAAGTAGAAGTACTCAGATCTTGTACTTGAGTAAAAGTAGAAGTACTCAGATCTTGTTCTTGAGTAAAAGTAGAAGTACTCAGATCTTGTACTTGAGTAAAAGTAGAAGTACTCAGATCTTGTACTTGAGTAAAAGTAGAAGTACTCAGATCTTGTACTTGAGTCCAAGTAGAAGTACTCAGATCTTGTTCTTGAGTAAAAGTAGAAGTACTCAGATCTTGTTCTTGAGTAAAAGTAGAAGTACTCAGATCTTGTACTTGAGTAAAAGTAGAAGTACTCAGATCTTGTACTTGAGTAAAAGTAGAAGTACTCAGGTCTTGTACTTGAGTAAAAGTAGAAGTACTCAGATCTTGTACTTGAGTAAAAGTAGAAGTACTCAGATCTTGTACTTGAGTAAAAGTAGAAGTACTCAGGGTCTTGTACTTGAGTAAAAGTAGAAGTACTCAGGGTCTTGTACTTGAGTAAAAGTAGAAGTACTCAGATCTTGTACTTGAGTAAAAGTAGAAGTACTCAGATCTTGTACTTGAGTAAAAGTAGAAGTACTCAGATCTTGTACTTGAGTAAAAGTAGAAGTACTCAGATCTTGTACTTGAGTAAAAGTAGAAGTACTCAGATCTTGTACTTGAGTAAAAGTAGAAGTCCTCAGATCTTGTACTTGAGTAAAAGTAGAAGTACTCAGGTCTTGTACTTGAGTAAAAGTAGAAGTACTCAGGTCTTGTACTTGAGTAAAAGTAGAAGTACTCAGATTGTGTACTTAAGTAAAAGTAGAAGTACTCAGGTCTTGTACTTGAGTAAAAGTAGAAGTACTCAGATATTGTACTTGAGTAAAAGTAGAAGTACTCAGGTCTTGTACTTGAGTAAAAGTAGAAGTACTCGGGTCTTGTACTTGAGTAAAAGTAGAAGTACTCAGGTCTTGTACTTGAGTAAAAGTAGAAGTACTCAGGTCTTGTACTTGAGTAAAAGTAGAAGTACTCAGATCTTGTCCTTGAGTAAAAGTAGAAGTACTCAGGTCTTGTACTTGAGTAAAAGTAGAAGTACTCAGGTCTTGTACTTGAGTAAAAGTAGAAAGTATTATCATCAAAATATAGTGAAAGACAGTAAAAGTAGTCAGCCTTCCATCGGGGCAGAGCTATTTAATAGAAGAGTTACGACACCGGAAGTCCAAAAACGGTTATCGTCACGTGGTTCATGGAGACGAGGGATCGTTCCCCGGAAGTTCATGGCGGGCAATGTGAATGCATTAATAACAGGAGATAGAACTACGATTTTTGGTAATTATTAGTGAATAAAGGTTTTGATTTGCAATATTTATACAACAAATCGATATGTGTATGTATTTACATCAATATGTTTTCAAAAATAAAGTAGAATTTGCTAATATTAAGTGATAATATTAGGATTATTGTGAACAACTAGTTTACATGTTACTAACAGTGCCTTGGTTAAAGAGCCTGTTGCTGTTTATTTATAGCTTTGAATTCTTTCAAACCAATATTATCTTCTTAAACTTGTATGGTAGTCAGGAGCATCACTTTCTAATGTTTATTGATACACTTAGAGGGAGGGCGATCTAAAGTAATGCTTTAAAATTCAGATTAGATTCATTTCTACCATTTTCTTAAATTCATGGTCGTTTCAGTAATCCCCTGGTAATTGAGGACACAAGTTATCTAAATGACTAATGTCATCTTTATGGCTTTCAGAAAGGACAGGTGACTATCAAAGGACTAGCAGCAGCAGCAGGACTAGCAGCATATGATGATGTTAAATGTGTTGCTTTAGGAACATCCATTGCAAATACATGGAATTCAATAAACATTGAATAGCATATCATGCAGTTTGTCGGTGCCTTTTCCTCCGTGTTGTCCTGGTTTGCTGTGCTGCCTCCTAGTCGCCACCATGGTTTGCTGTGCTGCCTGGGGATGCTCAAATCGCTCAGAGAAAGGAGTACGAATGTATGGCTTCCCCACTGACACAGAGCGGAGGAAAAAATGGCTGGCTCAAGTCAGCAGGAGCAATTTCACGACCAACAGCAACAAAATATGTGATGTAATTATATACAAACACTGCATTTGCAGTTTTTCACAACACGAAAACCACACCATTGGGAAAGCTTAATGTTTTGTTTAATACAAAAAAACAGGGAAAGGCTTGAAAAACACTGAGAGTTGAGACTCAGGGTGCAGGGTGAGGGTCTCAGGGTGCAGGGTGAGGGTCTCAGGGTGCAGGGTGAGGGTCTCAGGGTGCAGGGTGAGGGTCTCAGGGTGCAGGGTGAGGGTCTCAGTGCAGGTATTCAGGCTCCATTGAATCCCCCTCTGGTTCTTGTGCTGAAAGAGGGAGTAGCAGACAGGAGAAAGGGTTATACACACACCAATATAGCACACATATTGCCTTGGGGAGATAAGGTGTTTACTTATATAAAACAGTAGTATTAAACTTACCTTGTGTTTTCACTCTCACTTAAGTCCCTCTCCCTTTGCCATCAATCCAGAATCAGCTGAGCTGCAACATTATACAGACAGGTAATAATCAACATAATCACAAGGACACAATATGGCTCTGCTAAAAACACTGACTCTTACACGCACCAAAGTTATATTTATCTAATATTTAACTCCCTCCACCCCCGCATACAATCCCGTTTAGAAGCCCCTCTTCTCTAATTCAACACGTTGGACGAAATGACATTAAGAGAACGGAATGTACGATTGAAAGGCTGTTAAACGTGTGTTGCTAACTTGCTTCGGTATGCTAGCTCAATCTGTTATCTGTAAACGTTCCCTAAATCTACTAATTTAGGGATAATTCACTGACATCCTTTAATACACATGTTCATTAGAATCAGATGTACTGATAATATCCGCAATATAAATCTTTAAACTTCTTCTTACCTTTAAAAGTCCGTCACGAACGGTGTATTATACTGCAACTCCACAGCTCTGCTAGCCTTGGCGCTAACTTCCGGGGAACGATTGAGAGGCTCCACGATCCGCCATTGCTGTAAAAAAGTGGTCCATTGGAGTGAACGGAGATGTCGTAACTCTTCTATTAAATGGCTCTGCATCGGGGCACACACTTATCTCGTGCCCTCATTGGTCATGTGCGCGTTCGTGTGTGTTGGAGAAGGGGCTCTGTGAGGAAGTTGTGTATTTTCAAATTCCAGCGATCTCGAGCCGGTTTCTCAAACTTACCTCCCCACCTTTAAGGAGACTACATTTTGAGTTGTACATTCACTGGGAACCTTCAAAATAACCATTCCTCCAATTCTATGTTGTGTTTGTGCTTTGGTTGGAGGCGTTTGAAAGTGTTTTTGTGAAAGAAATCCTCTTTGAGATGCCAATCAAAGTCTGTTCTACAATTTGAAGGTTTGGTTGGGAAATGTACACCTGCAGTTTGCCTAAAGCAGCCAGCAGGGGGCGCCCTCAGAGTGAAATACATCTCTCTCACTTTGTTTTGCTTGCTTCCCTTCCTCTGAAAGCCTCCCTTTTCTTTCCAGGAATGCTCTGTCATGAAGCCGCGGGAGAACGGCGGGAGAGACGGGACGGATGTAAAGCCTGCAGGCACAATCATCAGGAGGAAAGAACATAGAGAACAAGGAGGAAGGACTTGTTTCAGAGCAATTCACAGACTTCTGATAACTTTGGAACTCTTTTGGTTTCCCCCAACATAAGAATATAACTTTTACAACACAATCAAGTCTTTATGGCTTTAGGACTAAGTGTTCTGAAGGAGCTGCTGCAGCGAAGACACTGCACCATGTTACTGCAGTAGAAGTACTCAGGTCGTGTACTTGAGTTAAAGTAGAAGTACTCAGGTCTTGAGTGAAAGTAGAAGTACTCAGGTCTTGAGTAAAAGTAGAAGTACTCAGGTCTTGAGTAAAAGTAGAAGTACTCAGGTCTTGAGTAAAAGTAGAAGTACTCAGGTCTTGTACTTGTGTAAAAGTAGAAGTACTCAGATCGTGTACTTGAGTAAAAGTAGAAGTACTCAGGTCTTGTTCTTGAGTAAAAGTAGAAGTACTCAGATCTTGTACTTGAGTAAAAGTAGAAGTACTCAGATCTTGTTCTTGAGTAAAAGTAGAAGTACTCAGATCTTGTACTTGAGTAAAAGTAGAAGTACTCAGGTCTTGTCCTTGAGTAAAAGTAGAAGTACTCAGGTCTTGTACTTGAGTAAAAGTAGAAGTACTCAGGTCTTGTACTTGAGTAAAAGTAGAAGTACTCAGGTCTTGTACTTGAGTAAAAGTAGAAGTACTCAGGTCTTGTACTTGAGTAAAAGTAGAAGTACTCAGGTCTTGTACTTGAGTAAAAGTAGAAGTACTCAGATCTTATACTTGAGTAAAAGTAGAAGTACTCAGGTCTTGTACTTGAGTAAAAGTAGAAGTACTCAGGTCTTGTACTTGAGTAAAAGTAGAAGTACTCAGATCTTGTACTTGAGTAAAAGTAGAAGGACTCAGATCTTGTTCTTGAGTAAAAGTAGAAGTACTCAGATCTTGTACTTGAGTAAAAGTAGAAGTACTCAGGTCTTGTACTTGAGTAAAAGTAGAAGTACTCAGGTCTTGCACTTGAGTGAAAGTAGAAGTACTCAGATCTTGTACTTGAGTAAAAGTAGAAGTACTCAGATCTTGTTCTTGAGTAAAAGTAGAAGTACTCAGATCTTGTACTTGAGTAAAAGTAGAAGTACTCAGGTCTTGTACTTGAGTAAAAGTAGAAGTACTCAGGTCTTGTACTTGAGTCCAAGTAGAAGTACTCAGATCTTGTACTTGAGTAAAAGTAAAGTACTCAGATCTTGTTCTTGAGTAAAAGTAGAAGTACTCAGATCTTGTACTTGAGTAAAAGTAAAGTACTCAGATCTTGTTCTTGAGTAAAAGTAGAAGTACTCAGGTCTTGTACTTGAGTCCAAGTAGAAGTACTCAGATCTTGTACTTGAGTAAAAGTAGAAGTACTCAGATCTTGTTCTTGAGTAAAAGTAGAAGTACTCAGATCTTGTACTTGAGTAAAAGTAAAGTACTCAGATCTTGTACTTGAGTAAAAGTAAAGTACTCAGATCTTGTACTTGAGTAAATGTAGAAAGTATTATCATCAAAATATAGTGAAAGACAGTAAAAGTAGTCAGCCTTCCATCAGGGCACACACTGATCTCGTGCCCTCATTGGTCATGTGCGCGTTCGTGTGTGTTGGAGGAGGGGCTCTGTGAGGAAGTTGTGTATTTTCAAATTCTAGCGATCTCGAGCCGGTTTCTCAAACTTACCTCCCCACCTTTAAGGAGACTACATTTTGAGTTGTACATTCACTGGGAACCTTCAAAATAACCATTCCTCCAATTCTATGTTGTGTTTGTGCTTTGGTTGGAGGCGTTTGAAAGTGTTTTTGTGAAAGAAATCCTCTTTGAGATGCCAATCAAAGTCTGTTCGACAATTTGAAGGTTTGGTTGGGAAATGTACACCTGCAGTTTGCCTCAAGCAGCCAGCAGGGGGCGCCCTCAGAGTGAAATACATCTCTCTCACTTTGTTTTGCTTGCTTCCCTTCCTCTGAAAGCCTCCCTTTTCTTTCCAGGAATGCTCTGTCATGAAGCCGCGGGAGAACGGCGGGAGAGACGGGACGGATGTAAAGCCTGCAGGCACAATCATCAGGAGGAAAGAACATCGAGAACAAGGAGGAAGGACTTGTTTCAGAGCAATTCACAGACTTCTGATAACTTTGGAACTCTTTTGGTTTCCCCCAACATAAGAATATAACTTTTACAACAGACAATCAAGTCTTTATGGCTTTAGGACTAAGTGTTCTGAAGGAGCTGCTGCAGCGAAGACACTGCACCATGTTACTCCAGTAGAAGTACTCAGGTCGTGTACTTGAGTTAAAGTAGAAGTACTCAGATCGTGTACTTGAGTAAAAGTAGAAGTACTCAGGTCTTGTTCTTGAGTAAAAGTAGAAGTACTCAGATCTTGTACTTGAGTAAAAGTAGAAGTACTCAGATCTTGTACTTGAGTAAAAGTAGAAGTACTCAGATCTTGTACTTGAGTAAAAGTAGAAGTACTCAGATCTTGTACTTGAGTAAAAGTAGAAGTACTCAGATCTTGTACTTTGAGTCCAAGTAGAAGTACTCAGATCTTGTTCTTGAGTAAAAGTAGAAGTACTCAGATCTTGTCCTTGAGTAAAAGTAGAAGTACTCAGGTCTTGTACTTGAGTAAAAGTAGAAGTACTCAGATCTTGTACTTGAGTAAAAGTAGAAGTACTCAGATCTTGTCCTTGAGTAAAAGTAGAAGTACTCAGATCTTGTACTTGAGTAAAAGTAGAAGTACTCAGATCTTGTACTTGAGTAAAAGTAGAAGTACTCAGATCTTGTTCTTGAGTAAAAGTAGAAGTACTCAGATCTTGTACTTGAGTAAAAGTAGAAGTACTCAGATCTTGTTCTTGAGTAAAAGTAGAAGTACTCAGATCTTGTACTTGAGTAAAAGTAGAAGTACTCAGATCTTGTACTTGAGTAAAAGTAGAAGTACTCAGATCTTGTACTTGAGTACAAGTAGAAGTACTCAGATCTTGTTCTTGAGTAAAAGTAGAAGTACTCAGATCTTGTACTTGAGTAAAAGTAGAAGTACTCAGGTCTTGTACTTGAGTAAAAGTAGAAGTACTCAGATCTTGTACTTGAGTAAAAGTAGAAGTACTCAGATCTTGTCCTTGAGTAAAAGTAGAAGTACTCAGATCTTGTACTTGAGTAAAAGTAGAAGTACTCAGGTCTTGTGCTTGAGTAAAAGTAGAAGTACTCAGATCTTGTACTTGAGTAAAAGTAGAAGTACTCAGATCTTGTCCTTGAGTAAAAGTAGAAGTCCTCAGATCTTGTACTTGAGTCAAAGTAGAAGTACTCAGATCTTGTTCTTGAGTAAAAGTAGAAGTACTCAGATCTTGTACTTGAGTAAAAGTAGAAGTACTCAGATCTTGTACTTGAGTCCAAGTAGAAGTACTCAGATCTTGTTCTTGAGTAAAAGTAGAAGTACTCAGATCTTGTACTTGAGTCCAAGTAGAAGTACTCAGATCTTGTTCTTGAGTAAAAGTAGAAGTACTCAGATCTTGTACTTGAGTAAAAGTAGAAGTACTCAGGTCTTGTTCTTGAGTAAAAGTAGAAGTACTCAGGTCTTGTACTTGAGTAAAAGTAGAAGTAATCAGGTCTTGTACTTGAGTAAAAGTAGAAGTACTCAGGTCTTGTACTTGAGTAAAAGTAGAAGTACTCGGGTCTTGTACTTGAGTAAAAGTAGAAGTACTCGGGTCTTGTACTTGAGTAAAAGTAGAAGTACTCAGGTCTTGTACTTGAGTAAAAGTAGAAGTACTCAGGTCTTGTACTTGAGTAAAAGTAGAAGTACTCAGATCTTGTCCTTGAGTAAAAGTAGAAGTACTCAGGTCTTGTACTTGAGTAAAAGTAGAAGTACTCAGGTCTTGTACTTGAGTAAAAGTAGAAGTACTCAGCTCTTGTCCTTGAGTAAAAGTAGAAGTACTCAGGTCTTGTACTTGAGTAAAAGTAGAAGTACTCAGGTCTTGTACTTGAGTAAAAGTAGAAGTACTCAGGTCTTGTACTTGAGTAAAAGTAGAAGTACTCAGGTCTTGTACTTGAGTAAAAGTAGAAGTACTCAGATCTTGTCCTTGAGTAAAAGTAGAAGTACTCAGGTCTTGTACTTGAGTAAAAGTAGAAGTACTCAGGTCTTGTACTTGAGTAAAAGTAGAAGTACTCAGATCTTGTCCTTGAGTAAAAGTAGAAGTACTCAGATCTTGTACTTGAGTAAAAGTAGAAGTACTCGGGTCTTGTGCTTGAGTAAAAGTAAAGTACTCAGACCTTGTACTTGAGTAAAAGTAGAAGTACTCAGATCTTGTCCTTGAGTAAAAGTAGAAGTACTCAGATCTTGTACTTGAGTACAAGTAGAAGTACTCAGATCTTGTTCTTGAGTAAAAGTAGAAGTACTCAGATCTTGTACTTGAGTAAAAGTAGAAGTACTCAGATCTTGTACTTGAGTCCAAGTAGAAGTACTCAGATCTTGTTCTTGAGTAAAAGTAGAAGTACTCAGATCTTGTACTTGAGTCCAAGTAGAAGTACTCAGATCTTGTTCTTGAGTAAAAGTAGAAGTACTCAGATCTTGTACTTGAGTAAAAGTAGAAGTACTCAGGTCTTGTTCTTGAGTAAAAGTAGAAGTACTCAGGTCTTGTACTTGAGTAAAAGTAGAAGTAATCAGGTCTTGTACTTGAGTAAAAGTAGAAGTACTCAGGTCTTGTACTTGAGTAAAAGTAGAAGTACTCGGGTCTTGTACTTGAGTAAAAGTAGAAGTACTCAGGGTCTTGTACTTGAGTAAAAGTAGAAGTACTCAGGTCTTGTACTTGAGTAAAAGTAGAAGTACTCAGGTCTTGTACTTGAGTAAAAGTAGAAGTACTCAGATCTTGTCCTTGAGTAAAAGTAGAAGTACTCAGGTCTTGTACTTGAGTAAAAGTAGAAGTACTCAGGTCTTGTACTTGAGTAAAAGTAGAAGTACTCAGCTCTTGTCCTTGAGTAAAAGTAGAAGTACTCAGGTCTTGTACTTGAGTAAAAGTAGAAGTACTCAGGTCTTGTACTTGAGTAAAAGTAGAAGTACTCAGGTCTTGTACTTGAGTAAAAGTAGAAGTACTCAGGTCTTGTACTTGAGTAAAAGTAGAAAGTATTATCATCAAAATATAGTGAAAGACAGTAAAAGTAGTCAGCCTTCCATCGGGGCAGAGCTATTTAATAGAAGAGTTACGACACCGGAAGTCCAAAAACGGTTATCGTCACGTGGTTCATGGAGACGAGGGATCGTTCCCCGGAAGTTCATGGCGGGCAATGTGAATGCATTGATAACAGGAGATAGAACTACGATGTTTGGTAATTATTAGTGAATAAAGGTTTTGATTTGCAATATTTACACAACAAATCGATATGTGTATGTATTTACATCAATATGTTTTAAAAAATAAAGTAGAATTTGCTAATATTAAGTGATAATATTAGGATTATTGTGAACAACTAGTTTACATGTTACTAACAGTGCCTTGGTTAAAGAGCCTGTTGCTGTTTATTTATAGCTTTGAATTCTTTCAAACCAATATTATCTTCTTAAACTTGTATGGTAGTCAGGAGCATCACTTTCTAATGTGTATTGATACATTTAGAGGGAGGGGATCTAAAGTAATGCTTTAAAATTCAGATTAGATTCATTTCTACCATTTTCTTAAATTCATGGTCGTTTCAGTAATCCCCATGGTAATTGAGGACACAAGTTATCTAAATGACTAATGTCATCTGTATGGCTTTCAGAAAGGACAGGAGACCGACAGATGACTATCAAAGGACTAGCAGCAGCAGCAGGACTAGCAGCATATGATGATGTTAAATGTGTTGCTTTAGGAACATCCATTGCAAATACATGGAATTAAATAAACATTGAATAGCATATCATGCAGTTTGTCTGTGCCTTTTCCTCCGTGTTGTCATGGTTTGCTGTGCTGCCTCCTAGTCGCCACCATGGTTTGCTGTGCTGCCTGGGGATGCTCAAATCGCTCAGAGAAAGGAGTACGAATGTACGGCTTCCCCACTGACACAGAGCGGAGGAAAAAATGGCTGGCTCAAGTCAGCAGGAGCAATTTCACGACCAACAGCAACAAAATATGTGATGTAATTATATACAAACACTGCATTTGCAGTTTTTCACAACACGAAAACCACACCATTGGGAAAGCTTAATGTTTTGTTTAATACAAAAAAACAGGGAAAGGCTTGAAAAACACTGAGAGTTGAGACTCAGGGTGCAGGGTGAGGGTCTCAGGGTGCAGGGTGAGGGTCTCAGGGTGCAGGGTGAGGGTGAGGGTCTCAGTGCAGGTATTCAGGCTCCATTGAATCCCCCTCTGGTTCTTGTGCTGAAAGAGGGAGTAACAGACAGGAGAAAGGGTTATACACACCTATATAGCACACATATTGCCTTGGGGAGATAAGGTGTTTACTTATATAAAACAGTAGTATTAAACTTACCTTGTGTTTTCACTCTCACTTAAGTCCCTCTCCCTTTGCCATCAATCCAGAATCAGCTGAGCTGCAACATTATACAGACGGGTAATAATCAACATAATCACAAGGACACAATATGGCTCTGCTAAAAACACTGACTCTTACACGCACCAAAGTTATATTTATCTAATATTTAACTCCCTCCACCCCCGCATACAATCCCGTTTAGAAGCCCCTCTTCTCTAATTCAACACGTTGGACGAAATGACATTAAGAGAACGGAATGTACGATTGAAAGGCTGTTAAACGTGTGTTGCTAACTTGCTTCGGTATGCTAGCTTAATCTGTTATCTGTAAACGTTCCCTAAATCTACTAATTTAGGGATAATTCACTGACATCCTTTAATACACATGTTCATTAGAATCAGATGTACTGATAATATCCGCAATATAAATCTTTAAACTTCTTCTTACCTTTAAAAGTCCGTCACGAACGGTGTATTATGCTGCAACTCCACAGCTCTGCTAGCCTTGGCGCTAACTTCCGGGGAACGATTGAGAGGCTCCACGATCCGCCATTGCTGTAAAAAAGTGGTCCATTGGAGTGAACGGAGATGTCGTAACTCTTCTATTAAATGGCTCTGCATCGGGGCACACACTGATCTCGTGCCCTCATTGGTCATGTGCGCGTTCGTGGGTGTTGGAGGAGGGGCTCTGTGAGGAAGTTGTGTATTTTCAAATTCCAGCGATCTCGAGCCGGTTTCTCAAACTTACCTCCCCACCTTTAAGGAGACTACATTTTGAGTTGTACATTCACTGGGAACCTTCAAAATAACCATTCCTCCAATTCTATGTTGTGTTTGTGCTTTGGTTGGAGGCGTTTGAAAGTGTTTTTGTGAAAGAAATCCTCTTTGAGATGCCAATCAAAGTCTGTTCTACAATTTGAAGGTTAGGTTGGGAAATGTACACCTGCAGTTTGCCTCAAGCAGCCAGCAGGGGGCGCCCTCAGAGTGAAATACATCTCTCTCACTTTGTTTTGCTTGCTTCCCTTCCTCTGAAAGCCTCCCTTTTCTTTCCAGGAATGCTCTGTCATGAAGCCGCGGGAGAACGGCGGGAGAGACGGGACGGATGTAAAGCCTGCAGGCACAATCATCAGGAGGAAAGAACATAGAGAACAAGGAGGAAGGACTTGTTTCAGAGCAATTCACAGACTTCTGATAACTTTGGAACTCTTTTGGTTTCCCCCAACATAAGAATATAACTTTTACAACACAATCAAGTCTTTATGGCTTTAGGACTAAGTGTTCTGAAGGAGCTGCTGCAGCGAAGACACTGCACCATGTTACTGCAGTAGAAGTACTCAGGTCGTGTACTTGAGTTAAAGTAGAAGTACTCAGGTCTTGTACTTGAGTAAAAGTAGAAGTACTCAGATCTTGTGCTTGAGTTAAAGTAGAAGTACTCAGATCTTGTACTTGAGTAAAAGTAGAAGTATTCAGATCTTGTACTTGAGTAAAAGTAGAAGTACTCAGATCTTGTACTTGAGTAAAAGTAGAAGTACTCAGATCTTGGACTTGAGTAAAAGTAGAAGTACTCAGATCTTGTGCTTGAGTACAAGTAGAAGTACTAAGATCTTGTACTTGAGTAAAAGTAGAAGTACTCAGATATTGTTCTTGAGTAAAAGTAGAAGTACTCAGATCTTGTGCTTGAGTAAAAGTAGAAGTACTCAGATCTTGTACTTGAGTACAAAGTAGAAGTACTCAGATCTTGTACTTGAGTAAAAGTAGAAGTACTCAGATATTGTTCTTGAGTAAAAGTAGAAGTACTCAGATCTTGTTCTTGAGTAAAAGTAGAAGTACTCAGATCTTGTACTTGAGTAAAAGTAGAAGTACTCAGATCTTGTACTTGAGTAAAAGTAGAAGTACTCAGGTATTGTACTTGAGTAAAAGTAGAAGTACTCAGATATTGTTCTTGAGTAAAAGTAGAAGTACTCAGATCTTGTTCTTGAGTAAAAGTAGAAGTACTCAGATCTTGTACTTGAGTAAAAGTAGAAGTACTCAGATCTTGTACTTGAGTAAAAGTAGAAGTACTCAGGTATTGTACTTGAGTAAAAGTAGAAGTACTCAGATCTTGTACTTGAGTAAAAGTAGAAGTACTCAGATCTTGTACTTGAGTAAAAGTAGAAGTACTCAGGTATTGTACTTGAGTAAAAGTAGAAGTACTCAGATATTGTACTTGAGTACAAGTAGAAGTACCAGAATGTAGGAACAATCCTGAAATCAAAATGTTCCTCAAATAAAAGTACAAAAGTTTATCATCAAAATATAGTTAAAGTAGCGACAGTAAAAGTAGAAGTACTCAGATCTTGTACTTGAGTGAAAGTAGAAGTACTCAGATCTTGTACTTGAGTAAAAGTAGAAGTACCAGAGTGTAGGAATACTCTGTTCCAGTAAAAGTATTCAAAATGTTCCTCAAGTGAAAGTAGAAAGTATTCTCATCTAAATATAGTAAAGACAGTGAAAGTAGTCGTTGTGCAGATTGGTCCGTTTCAGAATAATATATATGATATGTTTTAAATATAAATATATAACTAAATTAAATATAAAGAATGTGTTTTAATATTACATAATAAAATAATATATAAGATACTTGTAAAATATAAGCAGTTTAACTACAATGTCCACTAGAGATAAAGATATGTATATAAACACAACAGCCCCTCTTTAATCCCACCACTATCAGCTGTTCACCTGTGTTCCCAACGTTAACGAAGTATTGAGAAACAACACTCATGTAATATGTCCCTGCGCTCTGATTGGCTGCCGCTGGTCTCTAGCTCAGCCGCGGACCAATGGGAGGGCTCGGTTGTTTGTGCTGCGCTGCTATAAAGCGGCAGCAATGACGGGGAGACACAGTGATTCAAAGAGAGAGTAACACACATCCTGACACCGCCACCACGTCTGATTCTCTCTGGTCTGTGTCTGTCGACGAGAGACATTTTAAGAGATTGAAGTGAAAAGGAGCAGCTTCATTCGTCTCTGGATTCAGGTATGTCTGCACCGAGGATGCTCCACACACACACGCGCGCACACACACTCACACGCTCACACACGCTCACACACTCACAGGAGGAGAGGCTGACTCATAATATTGGCGTTGCTCTGTCTGAAATGACAGATATCTGACGGGCTTTATCTCCCTCATCCTTCATCCACTGGGTTCCTCTTCCTCTTCCTCTCCCTCTCCTCTTCCTCTCCTCTTCCTCTCGTGCACACACACACGTCTTTCTGATCAGATAACCCCAGATGTTTCTCACAGTCATCCTCTCCCGTTTCCCCTTATCTTTGCCCGGGCTGTTTCGGTGCATGAAAGAAGTTCTGATCTCATTCCTAAAAATAATTATACTTTTTTTTTGGAAAACCAGAATTAAAACTCCAGAGCAGATGTTTGTGTGTTTGTGTTTGTTGATGTTGTTGTTGTCTCTGCCGCTGGTACTTTGTGTCTTTGTGCGTGATACCCTGTGTTGTTGATGCTGAACAGCTGAGCGCCTCTTAGTGAAAGTACCGAGAGAAATTGAGAGTACTTCCGGTTGAGTGCAGATACTCCCTTCAAAATAAAAGCATACACATTAATTCAGAAAAGTGCAGAAATTCATTCAGTTGTGTCCTTGATGTGTTGTTCATGGGTTTTCACTAAATACTCAAATACGTCCCAACTTAAATATCATTCCTTTTTTTAAATACCATTAATACACATTCAGTTTGTCAGGGAATCATTCTGTACACACGTTTACCTTTCGCCCTCTGACACAGATGCCCAACCTCGAGCAGCCGCTATCTCCCTAAGGAGGGGCTGCCCTAGCAAGTTGTTGATGTCACCAGTTTGTGACCGGGCAGCTCTCGGTCAGAGATAGTCGTTGTTGTGGGACACCTGGAACACATCCTTCTCGGGGCGGAGAGGACCTCGAGCCGTAACCCACAACAACTGTGATTCAGTGTCCTCAGCTGTTTAGCCTCTCTATTGAAGCATGTTGATTACCCAGCGAAACGAGTTAAAACCTCATACCAGAGGAAGGGCTCTTCTTAACTGATGGTGGCATCTCTACCGTGTGGTCAGACCGTGGCCCGTGACACGTCTCGTGAATTCTCCGGCCGAAGCTCCTGCTCTCCATCGTGTCTCTCTGAGTCCTGACTCCTATTGCTTCAGAGGTTTCCCCCACACATATATTTGTATAACACATCAAACAGCTGTTGCAGTGACAAAAACCAAACAAACTCAAAAAACTATACTAACTAGTCTGGTTTTAATGCAAATTGGCATTTTATAGTAGAACATGTCATTTTAAATTGTAATGAATGCAAAATAAACCAAGTATTTACAATAAAAAATACAATTGTTCAAACCTGCATGAACATATCTCAAAAGTAGCGCCATACATTTGTATTTGGTTGAAGACAAAATATTTACTGAATTAAGACTAAAAGCCTAGATTTGTTATTAAAATAAACTGTTATCCCTCACAAACTCCCATTCGCCAGACTTTTATTTTGAAACGTTACACCGGAAGTGGGTCTTTTTTATGGTGTGAAACCGGCCGCAGGAGGAGGAGGATGATTCCAGTCCAGTTCAGACCAGTTCCTGCTGCAAAATACTTCATCTTATTGTCCCCAGTGTACATTTTAAATATCAACATCTGAATGAAGTCTGCTCTGTGTTATCTCTTATTTCTTATTTCACATATCTGCCTCTCGGTGCTGAATGCCATCGAGTTCAGACACAAAACTGAGTGTTACACAACTTGGAAACACACTCACCTTTGATGCTATTACCTGTTTAACACACTGATAATACAACACAGTGATGTGTTGTATTATCAGTGTGTTAAATTACACACTGATAATACAACAACACGGTGTTTATTAATAGTATGGATGAGAGTCAGGTCCCTTTGTGAAATCTGGAACATCTGTACAGTTATATTGAACATTATTTCCATATTGAATATATGTTTAATATAACTTTTTGATGATGTAACGTATTCACAAGGGTTTGTACGCTTTTATACATTCAAAAATATATTTGATTAGTGTTATACAACTTAGTAGGACAGTCCCTTTTTGTTCACGGTATGTCATTACTACCTGAGGCTTTATAACACAAGACAACAAGCCAGTTATTTATATAATGCATTAAAGCCACGTAAGGTTTTTTGTGAAATCTGGATCAGAGTTTCCACCGTTAATACATTATTTTCATAATATTTTAATCTAATTGCATTTATATTCCTATGTAATCCTAATGTGTGTATTTTTGTGAATTGTTATCTTAAATTATCTTAAGTATAAGTGCGCTTCTTCCCAGTTAAAATAAATAAGTATATAGATAATACAAAATAGAAATATTAATGTATGGATTTTATATGACAACCGAATCTCGCGCCGTACTGGTTCGAACCGGCTTGAGCTCATGGTGCGTTCAAGTGCAGTGGGTTGTTTGTAAATACACCTTGTTTTTACCATAGCAGCTTAAACAAATATACATTTTTATTGTTCTTAATTTGTGTGTGTGTGTGTGTGTCTATGCATCAAAGAAAAAATAAAGCAGGTGTCATCATGCTTAGGTTAAATCAAATATAACCATTACAAAACAGGTTTATTTTACGTTACATAAAGCTTGAACGCATTCATCAGGAAACTTGATTCTGGCATTATACTCTACTGTCCTCTACTTCGCATATGCATGTGAAAAACCTCACCAAAGTCTTTATTTTCTAACAGTAAAGACCTCTTTACATTGTTCCCCCACAGTTCCTGAATGCAACACCAGTCTCACGTGTAGCTGCTGCACCTTATGTCACTAGCAACCAATAGGAGAAGAGCAGACGAAGTATCAAGCCAATCAGAAACGAGAGTGGGCGGGACCTATGAATATTAATAGGAGGGGTTAACTCTCCTCAGCTGTTTCTGTTGGTGTGTGTTCTTCATCCTCATCTGCAAGAACAAAGAAATGTGTGTAAAGCAGGAACAGAGAGTCATGAAAAACACATGGAGTCATAAGAAAGGAGGCAAAAGGAGATTTATTAGATAATATATGTAAATATGCAACTGTTCGGTCTCTGGATTAGTAGTTTTGTAATGTTCTTACACAGTTACGAGAATGTTTTACAGGATAGAAATAGACAGAAAGATTAAAAAGAAGGGAAGCTGAGGTCTGTTCTGTAATTATGTTCATGCAGCATGGATGGATGAAACGCACAGGCCCCACTGAGACAGGAAATGATCAGAAGAGACGCAGAACAGCTGCTAAGACACACAAAGAGACAACAGACAACTATGAACAAGAGCGAAAAGGCACTGGATGACGACAGAAAGAAACACGTGGGCAGCAAACAGACACACTTACAGAAACAATTACACAGTTACTCATAAATGACCACAAATAGACAACAAATCGCCTCAAGAAGACACTAAAATTAACACAAAGGACACAAAACGAAAACAAAAGGACCAAAAACTGCACAAAAAGCCACATCGTGAATCAAGGAGACAGAAACGAATCCCTAAAAGACAGAAAATGACGGCAAAACGAATATATAACGACCAACAGGAGACACAGTCATCACAAAATGACTCAACACAAAGAGAACCATTATAGAAATAGACATAATAGAAATTCAAAGCGACCATGAAGTGTCCTCAAATACACAGCGGTCTGATCCTCGTCTCATCTCTTCTCCCTGCTTCTTGTCTTTCAGGCTGCAGCCTCCCCCCTCCCCCCCCTGACCCTCTCTCCCCATCTCCATCATGGCGCCCTCTCTGGCCACGGCGTTTTCTCGCCGCTGGTGGATGGCGGTGACGGCGGTTATTGAAAACCTTCTGTTCTCCGCCGTGCTGCTTGGCTGGGGCTCGCTGCTCATCATGCTCAAATCGGAGGGATTCTACTCGTACATGTGCAAGAAACCAGGTGAGTCACTTTTTAACGTTTACACATCCTGTAAGGGCTGCAAAGTACATTTAAAGAGTCCTCTCCTGCTGATGTCCAGGTGTATATCAGTATGTAGTGTCTCTACTTTAAAGAGTCCTCTCCTGCTGATGTTCAGGTGTATATCAGTATGTAGTGTCTCTACTTTAAAGAGTCCTCTCCTGCTGATGTTCAGGTGTATATCAGTATGTAGTGTCTCTACTTTAAAGAGTCCTCTCCTGCTGATGTTCAGGTGTATATCAGTATGTAGTGTCTCTACTTTAAAGAGTCCTCTCCTGCTGATGTTCAGGTGTATATCAGTATGTAGTGTCTCTACTTTAAAGAGTCCTCTCCTGCTGATGTTCAGGTGTATATCAGTATGTAGTGTCTCTACTTTAAAGAGTCCTCTCCTGCTGATGTTCAGGTGTATATCAGTATGTAGTGTCTCTACTTTAAAGAGTCCTCTGCTGCTGGTGTTCAGGTGTATATCAGTATGTAGTGTCTCTACTTTAAAGAGTCCTCTGCTGCTGGTGTTCAGGTGTATATCAGTATGTAGTGTCTCTACTTTAAAGAGTCCTCTCCTGCTGATGTTCAGGTGTATAGCAGTATGTAGTATCTCTACTTTAAAGAGTCCTCTCCTGCTGATGTTCAGGTGTATATCAGTATGTAGTGTCTCTACTTTAAAGAGTCCTCTCCTGCTGGTGTTCAGGTGTATATCAGGATGTAGAGTCTCTACTTTAAAGAGTCCTCTCCTGCTGATGTTCAGGTGTATATCAGTATGTAGTATCTCTACTTTAAAGAGTCCTCTCCTGCTGATGTTCAGGTGTATATCAGTATGTAGTGTCTCTACTTTAAAGAGTCCTCTCCTGCTGATGTTCAGGTGTATATCAGTATGTAGTGTCTTTACTTTAAAGAGTCCTCTCCTGCTGGTGTTCAGGTGTATATCAGTATGTAGTGTCTCTACTTTAAAGAGTCCTCTCCTGCTGATGTTCAGGTGTATATCAGTATGTAGTGTCTCTACTTTAAAGAGTCCTCTCCTGCTGATGTTCAGGTGTATAGCAGTATGTAGTATCTCTACTTTAAAGAGTCCTCTCCTGCTGATGTTCAGGTGTATATCAGTATGTAGTGTCTCTACTTTAAAGAGTCCTCTCCTGCTGATGTTCAGGTGTATATCAGTATGTAGTGTCTCTACTTTAAAGAGTCCTCTCCTGCTGATGTTCAGGTGTATATCAGTATGTAGAGTCTCTACTTTAAAGAGTCCTCTCCTGCTGATGTTCAGGTGTATATCAGTGTGTAGTGTCTCTACTTTAAAGAGTCCTCTCCTGCTGATGTTCAGGTGTATATCAGTATGTAGTGTCTCTACTTTAAAGAGTCCTCTCCTGCTGATGTTCAGGTGTATATCAGTATGTAGAGTCTCTACTTTAAAGAGTCCTCTCCTGCTGATGTTCAGGTGTATATCAGTGTGTAGTGTCTCTACTTTAAAGAGTCCTCTCCTGCTGATGTTCAGGTGTATATCAGTGTGTAGTGTCTCTACTTTAAAGAGTCCTCTCCTGCTGATGTTCAGGTATATATCAGTATGTAGTGTCTCTACTTTAAAGAGTCCTCTCCTGCTGATGTTCAGGTGTATATCAGTATGTAGTGTCTCTACTTTAAAGAGTCCTCTCCTGCTGATGTTCAGGTGTATATCAGTATGTAGTGTCTCTACTTTAAAGAGTCCTCTCCTGCTGATGTTCAGGTGTATATCAGTGTGTAGTGTCTCTACTTTAAAGAGTCCTCTCCTGCTGATGTTCAGGTGTATATCAGTATATTGCATTTTGGATTACATCAGAGTTTGAAAGGGATGTTAATGAGACAACACACTTATTTCAGCACTGGAGGCATTATGGAGATTTAGACTAGAGGACACACACCAACTACACAGGGATTCTTCCTCAATTACCTTTTACACACACACACACACACACACACACACACACACACACACACACACACATTGATGTCGATTGATCCATCAGGAGGGATTTTCTCATTGGGAAACCATCGATATTCCAGCTGGCAACGAGCTTCAAAAGCACCACACACACACACACACACACACACACACACACACACACACACACACACACACACACACACAATTGTACCCTGATCAAAGGAAGCTGCTGCACTCTGTAGATCGTATTTAATTTATTTCTATGACACAAAATCAAAGGATGACGATGGTTTTTGTTGGCTGTTATTTTTCTGACTGTCCACTACTCGTTGCAGCTGGAGATTCATATTATTAAAGCATGTACTTTCTGGGTACCTTGTACTTTTGACCTACGTATACACGTTTTATATATACTATGAAATCTTGATTATATTCTAAATCTGCATAGTAGCTAAGGTTCTTGAGTGAATGCAGGGAAGGAACAGTGTCGTATTGTGGTGGAGAAGTAAACATTTAAATCGTGAATGCAATGTCCCTCTTAGTTTAATATTCTTCAGACGCTCAGTGGACACACATCGTGTAATCGACTGAATGAAAGCTGATTATAAATCCATGTTTTATTATAGCCTCTCCATCTGATCCAGGATTATGTTCAGGTTTATTTGATCATGACTCAGCTGTTTCCGCAGAGACCTGACCTCAGTGTTGAATCAGCAACAACATCTCAGAGGTGTTGGTTTAACACTCACAAACATGTGGCGTCGTCCTTCTCCTCTCACAGGGGAGCTTATTTACAGACTGATGTTACATCGGGACATTGTAGCGAAGACATTTGGCTGAGCCGTGCTTTTATTGTGAAGCCTTGTTTGTCTGAATTTATGAAAAGGAAGAATGTATTATGATCTGATGTGGTGTCGACATTAAAAGAAGTTTGAAAGCGGGGTCATTTGGTCGATATTTAAGCCGGTGTTCCACAAAATGTCATTTAAATTGGATAATTGTGCACATTTCTGCAACATTATACCACTTCTGAAACAGTAAAGCTCTCCCATCATAACTAAGATGTATTGTACTTTTACAAAAATATACTTTTGTCATATTTTTGGTTGGTCTTGCTGCAAAAGTGACAGAAAAACAGCAGAATAAACAACAGAAAAAACATACATACAACGATTAGTCGATTAATTGTGAAATAATTGGCATCAATTTCCATAATTAATGATTGAAGTCATATTTATTTTAACAAACAAATGTCCTAAAATACTTTTTCAGGGCTCTCAATTAAAGCGATTTGCAGCTTTTCTCTGTTTTAATGCATGGGAAGTAGAAACATTGAACATTTCTGCACAAAATGATCATCCCTGAAACAGTAGGGCCCCTCCAACATAACATATTGTACTTTTATAAAAACCCTCTTTTGGTTAAGCTGCTGCAAAGGTGACAAAACAGCGTACAATTTGACTGTAATTTGCACGTCTTTCGCCCTATTTTAGTGTGTTTTCCCATGTTTCAAACCCCGGCATACACACCTTTATTTAGCTGAAAGGGAGGGTCTGTGCTGTGGGGATATAGTAAAAAAAGCAACAAGTCCTCCAACTCAATCGACCAAATAGGGTCGATTGTTTAAGAACCTTATTACGACCAAATATGTCGTTTGTTCAAGCGCTTAATACGACCTATAATTACGTTTTTAAATTGTCGCCCTCTAGTGCTCCCGTTCAATGCAAACGTTACAGAGGGTTGTTCATTCACAAATAACCCTCTGTGTAAAATCCTAAATTGTAGGATAGCTTGGCATTAAAACGCTTTATGATTAGATTTCTAGCGAGAAGTGTATATTGTACTTTTAGAATCCACGTCCAGTCGATATGTAGGATCTATAGTGTGATAGATATCACGAAGACGATTTGAGGTTTCGTCAGGACAACGTGTATATGCGGCAAGCTTCCATGTGAAGTTACGGGTTGAAAACAGTATTTCCGGTCTCGACGTGTTCATAATAAAACCAATGATCAAATGATTACACAGTGATATCTGCACTACTCATCCACTAACAAACATCAGTTTATCCTCGTTAATTATACGACATTAATTGGTTTAAATTGTGTACAATGCTTTTGTGTTTTTCCCATCGGTTTTTCTCTTTCGATTCTGAGAGACACCTTTCTGTTTTCAGAGGTTTTGATAGGCTAAAATCACGCCGCAATGCACGTCGGGATTTGGTGTTTATGTGATATGAAATCGGAAAACATTCAAAAAATAATAATAATACTTTATTCCGAGTGCTCTTGCTTTTCTCTTTGGAAGTCATCACATAACGGCATTGCAATACACGGTTCGGCTGCATTACATATTACATATCTGCCCTAGATATTTGTATGTATAGAGCCCTGATCAGAAGACCTTTTGACAAACTGGAAGAGATGCCGCCAACACTGAATACGTGACGTGGATCATACATATATCAACAATTAAACAACATCTTCCATTTCTTTTCACACAATACGTCTCCTCGCAGTATCAACACTAATTCGGCTGACTTTTATATTTGATCCAATTAGTAGATAGGCTGTGTTTGCACCATAACGGTGCACAGCTGATGAGAAAGGGACTTTTTGTAGTTTTTAAAGATATTACTGATTTTCTGAACTACCTTTCCAACTCCTCATGCAGTTGAGTGTTACAGGTCTATACAGGTTCATGGTGCAATGCATAAGCTTCACGTCGAGAGACTGAAACTGTATTTTCCTTTAACGTTCTGTTTTAATTTCCCAATAAAGTTTATAGTCATATTATGTACGATATTATTATGTTGTATTAACTAGACCACTGGTCTAAACCGCACCTCCTAGTGGTTAAAGCACGTTATTGAATTTAGTTGTTGAATAAGTTATATTTATTTAATTATTTATTAATATTTTATTTATTGATGAAAACATTTAAATATTAAGAGTAGCCTACATACAAAATAGGGGTCAATGATAGAAATATAGAATGGAAAATATCAAGAAGATACTGTAGTGATCTCTACAATAAAACAGTTTAGTGCAGGACGTCCAAAGATATTAACAGGATGTGCGAAAACAGACACACTGATAAGGCTGAACTCAGGTGTAACTAAAGTCTGATTTAAGGGTTGTTTATATTTCACATCATTAATCAGAATCTGCAAAGTAACTAAAATAAATGTAGTTGAGTAAAAATACCAGGTTAACCTCTGACTTGTAGTGGAGTAGAACAAAGTAGTACATGCTGCTGTAACAAAAACATTTCCCAACTTGGGATCAATAAAGTATATCTTATATTATCTTATCTTAAGATGATCCATGGCTACTGCCATATTTGCAAAATGTGCCTCTGAACCTTGACAAGTGCATGTTTCCGGCTTATCAATGAACAACAGGAGGGGTCACAGACATAAGACCAGCTGTTAAAGCTCTTCTGACCTTAGGTGTCATGTGGGTATATTATTTCACCATTTATTTATTATATGTTTTAAATGTGATAACACCACTGTGTTTCGTATCCCCTAATCCTCCAGGGTGTACACAGTTTAATACTGGCAACTTCTAATTGTGGGAAATATTATAAAAGATAAAGATAAAGATTTCAAGGCACAGTGTGAGAACAAACAGAGTAGAGCCCAGTTAGGAAAAGAGAAACTAAAGACATGTAAACGGTGACGGTGTTGCTGCACGAGGCTCATCATACATCGAGCCACATGTGTGTGTGTGTGTGTGTGTGTGTGTGCGTGCGTGTGCGTGTGTGTGTGCGCGTGCGTGTGTGTGTGTGTCCTGCACGCACACTTTGGGTTCACTCTGCATGTACTGTACATCTCAGGAAGGTGAAACATCTGCTGTGAGTTTCCTGCACAGAGTTTCTGCCGAGTGTCAGCGAACGCTCTCTAACGGTGAGGCTGTGGTTAGTGTGTGTGTCTGTGTGTGTGTGTGTGTGTGTGTGACAGTGGAAAGAGAAAGCTGTGTGTAACTAATCTCTCCCCTCGTGCATGTCACCACGTTGACAGTCTTCATTGTCTCTGCAGATAAAACATGTTCTGACTCTGTTTGCTTTGTCACTAGAAAACGAGTTTCTTGTGTTTTGATGTAAACACGGGTACGTCAGTCCTCCTCCTCCTCCTCCTCCTCCTCCTCCTCCTCCTCCTCCTCCTCCTCCTCCTCCTCCTCCTCCTCCTCCTCCTCCTCCTCCTCCGGGCGAGGCTGATAATACTTAGGCGATTCACTAAATAGGGTCGCTATCTTCAAAATGCTGCCTTGCAAGAGGATACATACTAAACCGCGCTTTATCAGGTCTGTTCGATGTGGATGTCATGTTAAGGATTTCAAATTGAAACAAGATAAATACTGATTGCAATTATGCATTACATTACATTGCATTTAGCTGACGCTTTTATCCAAAGCGACTCACAATCAGTGCGTTCGACCAGGAAGACACAACCTTGAAGAAAACAGAATCATAAAGTACATCAGGTTTCATAGAGCCAATCGTTTCAAGTGCTACTCAACTGGCTTTAGAGGAGCCAGTCCTTTGTTAGTATATAAGAGCTTTGTTAGTAGTTCTATCCTCGAGTGGAGTCGAGAGAGATGAGTGTTCAGTCTGGAAGGTGTGTGAGCTTTCTGCGGTCCTGATGTCAATGGGAGCTCATTCCACCATCTTGGAGCCAGGATAGCAAACCCACGTGTTTCTGCTGATGGGAACTTGGGTCCCCCTCGCGCGAGGGTCAGCGAGTCTTTGCTGATGCAGCGTAGTGCACGTGCTGGGGTGTACGGTGTAACCATGTCCTGGATGTAGGAAGGGGCCAGATCCATTTGCAGCATGGTACGCAAGCACCAGGGTCTTGAAGTGGATTCTAGCCGTTACCGGAAGCCAGTGGAGGGAGCGGAGGAGCGGAGGGTAGAAACACAAATGCATAACCTGAGACAAAAGCTAGCATTTGAGGATGCTACACCTGCACACACAAACACATGTCTTACTACATTTGAAATCATTTATTTTCTGAATTCTCTGACTTCAAAGAAACTTCTGCACCAAATGAAAACACATTAATAAACTGTGTATGCTTAGACTATCCAATATAACAACAATATAATAATAATCTGTATTTGTATTGCACCTTTCATACAAGAAATGCACTCCACTAGAAATCTAAATTTAAAATACTCTCACATTGATATCGCGCAGAATACAGTCACCAGTAAAATAACATTGAATATACGAACATTCAGATCAAAGGAACGATGGGTAAGATGGTAAATGGACTTTATCCAGTCTTTAAGACCCCTCAAAGCGCTTTCCATACTACATGCCGTTCACCCAGAGCAGTGAACCTACTCTAGGAACCAACATGCACACGCCGCTGGCCATCGGGAGCAACTCGGGGTTAAGTGTCTCGCCCAAGGACACATCGAACCCACAACCTTCTGGTCGAAAGGCGACCGCACTCCGTCGCAGCCACAGTCGCTCCTCGTTACGTTATTGAATGAATGAAGCTGTTTATAAAACCACATTCTTTCCTATTCTTGTTTTAGTTATTTGCACGTGTTACATGTTTGAAACAAATGAGAAAAGCACATCTACAGGAGAAAGAAAGGAACCAAGCTGCCTGAGAGGTGCGTCTGTTGACTTTGTCTGTATGCATAGGCGAGGCCGTCGGAGTTAAACGTACACGCAGCTCTGTGTGTTCACCTCGGGCTCGTTCCCTTATTGATGCTGCGCTCTTTTGATGAGCCGGCAGGCGAGCAACTCAGCATTTCATAAATCTAGAAGACTAGAGAGCTCCACATCGAGAGAGAGGTTTGATCACTTCTGAAGCTGAAACCGCATTTTCGTTGAGTTTGAGCCAAGACGCCGTTTCTATACATTGTCATTTCTGCACAGAAGGTCACTCAGACTTCCACCCAGGAGGCCGCTGCTCGTGTCCTTAGTGGAACCACGACTGATTCCCTTGTCACGTAAACTCCTGTATTCAGGCGATGTCAAATCAAGACCTTTTTCTGTAACCAAGAAGCTGCTTGTGATTTAGAGAATACTGTCTGCATGTGATGAGGGGAACGTGACTCGTGTGGCTGGCGTTAGCCGCGTTCACACTGCGTTTTCCCCACGAAGGTTCATGAGAACTTAGTTCATCGAACTCTTTAGTCTCTCAGGACAATAAGTCCCTGAGGGAGGATTAGGCAAATGAAGCCGCTGACGTCACTTCTTCTTCTTCTGCTTTGGGTTTACTGGCAGGCCGCAAACCACTTCACGGCGTATACTGCCGCCCGGAGTCCCCGGCCGGAAGTCCCCGGAGTTGGGGAAGGCTTCAGTAGCAGCTGCTGGGACTCCCAGCAGCTGCTACTGAAGCCTTCCGAGTAAATCTCCAGAACGCCGACACCTCCTCATCTCCACCGCTCCCATGTTTTATTTTGTGTTGCCATAAGTTAGTCTCTCTGCGTTTCTGCGCTGGGCTAATGCTAATGCTAATAATGCTAATGCGAGGATAATAAAATGGCGGCTTCACAAAACTCTTTGGGAGTGTTACGGGGCGTGGTTTGCAATCCGCCAGCCAATCAGAATATAGCTCTTTTCTCACAAAGAGCCGCTCCAAAGTCCCTGCTCTCTAGCAGGGACTTTGGAGCGGGTAAAAAGGTTCACATGAACTACTTTTAGTACCGGCTCTTTTTGGTGTGAACGCGATCATGAACTAAGTTCGCATGAACCTTTGAGGGAAAAGTACCGCAGTGTGAACGCGGCTATTGGTGTCACTTTGTTTTGAAAAGTGGTGGGGGACACTTCTAATGAAACTGTATTGCGTGTTCTCCACGGTGACACACATACCTGAACATATATTGTGAACAGGTGTCATCTTTGTGAGGGGTTCTCGGGAAGAAGTGACGATATTTACTTCAAGCAAAACGACATTAGCTGCTTTTTTACATTTTCTATTTAAAGCTTACTAGCGTGTCCGAATTGCACATCTTGGGTCTCCGGAAAGAAGACAAACTGGTCTCAAGATGTTCACAACAATAACCCAGTGTTCTTGTTTATTACATTTCATTCTGCACGCTATGTTTCAGAACATTTATAACAAGTTATACTTTGAAAAAATAAGTGGTGGGGACAAAATTGGCCATTTGATGTGGTGGCTGGACATTAGTAGGAAAACTACTTGCACACTTATGTAAATATATTTAAAGGCTCCGTGGCCATTTCTACTGATCATAGCTCCGTCGTTGAGTCCACGAGAATAGATTCACATCGTTCAATGCTCCAAACTCACAGGTCTCAAACAGCATCTCTGTGTAGTCTGTGTATTCACTCTCTGTCCTACACGGCTTGTTGGAGCTCCTCCCCCTCCCCCCTATGAGCCCACTGTGCTCTGATTGGTCAGCTCACCGTTACAGCGGAACATCAGTGGTTATGTGTCTGACCCTGTTGCTCCAACAAACGCCTGCATTTCCCCAAGGGGATAAATAACCTTAACAATTCACCCTCACAATTTCTTTAATACATAATGAAATACAAAACATCGACTGACATGATTGTATTAAAGTAACTACGGTTAGTGCAGATACATCATGGCAGAGATACTAATGGTGTCTATGTATTATCTTCTTCTAACCTCTTAATCGGGGGGCTCAGTCTTCACTTCAAGAGCTTGCAAAGAATATAACATGTTTATTATACGGTTACACGCTTTACAGCAGCACGTTGCCCAGAAACGACATGTCCCACAATGCATCTCATTTTGTGACATGCACACTGTAGTTAATTATGAAGTTATTCCCCTATCCGATAATAATCCAATGCAGAGGCAATTATGTAATATAATGCATTATTGTGTATACATTATGTACATTTACATATTATTAATGTTAAAACCGGCCCTTTGAGTGCAACCATAATGTTAACGATGACATTGAGTTTGGCACCCCTGCAGTAAATCCTCCCTAGAGCCCATTGACTTGCATCCACACCTTCTGCTTTGACCTTAAACCGAGCCGGGAGACATATTTTGGGAATCGTTGGTGTGCTTATCAGAAACAGCCGACAGTTGACAACTCGCCCCAGGAGTTAAGCTATGACTAAGTATGTTATCACTCCCTCCCCTCCTCCCTTCAGACATGTAACAGCTGCTGAGTCTGTCTCTGCTGTCCTGCGGGCGGTTTGACCCGAATCAAGCCTCTGTATTGAGTTGTTTTTCCTTCTTCGGCTCTCTGCGTTCTCCACCAGTTCATACCGGCACGGTTTCCCCCGAGGCTGCAGTCTAATAGAGCAGATCGCCCCAAAATAGACTCCACATGAACTCGGTGTTCACGGGTGATTCAGCCGGATCTCGTCACACCGAGTTCCCCCGCATGAGGGACTATTTCTGGAGCCTGTTTACCTCACGGTGCAGGGTCAGAGAAGTGCATTGATTATGTACAAAGTGCTTTAATGACATGACATGTGTGTAGGATGCCAAACAGTCCGATGGATGAAGTACTCAGATGTTCTTAAGTAAAAGCACCAACAATACATTGTAGAAATGCAAGTAAAAGTCATGCATTACTTTAGGTAAGATTTAGTAAGTATAAAAGAGTTGGTATTAAAATCTACTTAAAGTACCAGAAGTAGAATGACCTGCTATGCATAATGGCCCATTTCACAATGATGCATGATTGTGTTATAGCTCATTTCAATGACATACTGCATGCTGAATATCTCATCCTATAATCATACGTCAATGTGTTTTCATGGGTTCATTTATAGCTAATTATCTGTATCTCTAAAGTAACTAAAGCTACCTATGTTGCAAATGTATTATCTCTTCAATTTACACACGGCATCTATTGCACGTCTGTCCGTCCTGGGAGAGGGATCCCTCCTCTGCTGCTCTCCCTGAGGTTTCTCCATGTTCCCTTAAACTGTGGGTTACTCTGGAAGTGTTTCCTTGTACGGTGTGAGGGTCTAAGGACAGAGGGTCTGAGGACAGAGGGTCTGAGGACAGAGAGTCTAAGGACAGAGGGTCTAAGGACAGAGGGTCTGAGGACAGAGAGTCTAAGGACAGAGGGTCTGAGGACAGAGGGTCTGAGGACAGAGGGTCTGAGGACAGAGAGTCTAAGGACAGAGGGTCTAAGGACAGAGGGTCTGAGGACAGAGGGTCTGAGGACAGAGGGTCTGAGGACAGAGGTTCTAAGGACAGAGGTTCTAAGGACAGAGGGTCTGAGGACAGAGGGTGTAAGGACAGAGGGTCTAAGGACAGAGGGTCTGAGGACAGAGGGTGTAAGGACAGAGGGTCTGAGGACAGAGGGTCTGAGGACAGAGGGTCTGAGGACAGAGGGTCTAAGGACAGAGGGTCTGAGGACAGAGGGTCTGAGGACAGAGGGTGTAAGGACAGAGGGTCTGAGGACAGAGGGTCTGAGGACAGAGGGTGTAAGGACAGAGGGTCTAAGGACAGAGGGTCTGAGGACAGAGGGTCTGAGGACAGAAGGGTCTGAGGACAGAGGGTCTAAGGACAGAGGGTCTAAGGACAGAGGGTCTGAGGACAGACGGTCTGAGGACAGAGGGTTTGAGGACAGAGGGTCTGAGGACAGAGGGTGTCGTATTGTCATACTGATATTCTGTACACACTGTGAAGTCCACTGAGACAAATGTAACGTTTGTGATATTGAGCTATAGATAAACATTGATTGATTGATTGGTTGATTGACTGTCAGATACATATGGTGGAGTACAAGGTAGCAAAAGCTGAACATACTCAGAAAAAGTACTTTAACATTATACTTAAGTATGTCTTAGTTATACTTAAGTTCGGGTCCTCGTACTTAAGAGTACATGTACGTAGTTAATGTCCAGCATGCTCACTAATACATGTGCAACTGTTGTTAGTGAGCATGAATGGAACGCACATGTGGTTGTGATATAGCAATGACATCTCATGTGGTGGAGTAGATGTCATCGAAGGCACAAGAAAGCAAGCCACAGGATAACGAAGAGGGTGAGAACTTAATTGCAACATGATATGATAACAAATACAGTAAGTGTTAGAAATGAAACCACAATCTGTCTGGATCTGCCTGTGCAATAACCAGGGTAAATAAATACCCTTACCACTTAAGGTGGCTGCAAAGACTGAAAAGTGCACCTTAAAGTGCTCAAATGTGACTTTGTAAAATAGGAGCATGTATTGAGCTTGTTTACCTGACCTTTAATTAGTCTCCTGGTTTTACAACCTGCAGCTCAGCTGCAGTTGGCAGCAATGGAGCGAGGGCGATCTCCTCAAAGAACAACATTAGGAATGAAATACCGAGAAAGATTGTATTTGAGATCACATTGAAACCTCTAGGAGGACAATTTGGAAGTGTTTGATTACAGGGAAAGTCCAAGGAAGGAGTTACGTTATACAGAACAGTCCCTCTATAAGTGGAGCTAGTGCATGTGATGCAATCAATGCCAACATATTTGATATAAAGATATTTCAATGCATACTGTGTGTGTGTGTGTGTGTGTGTGTGTGTGTGGCATTTCAAACAACCCCTATTTACTTTTTCGTTTATATATAAAAATATGTATATCCGATAATCAACAGACACTTTTATACAAATGCACACATTAAAGGTGGGGTAGGTAAGTTTGAGAAACCGGCTCGAGTGCGCTAGAATTTGAAAATACACAACCGGAGAAAATCTGCCCCTTCCTCACAGAGCCCCGCCTCCAACACACACGAACGCGCACATGACCAATGAGGGCAGAGATCAGTGTGTGCCCCGATGGAAGGCTGACAGGCAGGTAGGCCGTCCAATCCGTTACTTTTGACAGTATCACGGCTTCTACAGATGACATTTTTTTATGGATTTGTTGTCAAAGCACTTCAGATATTCATTGCCATCGGGATGTTAAGAGCATTCCATGGAATATAACGAAAAGCGTATCTCGAGCCGGTTTCTGAAACGTACCTACCCCACCTTTAAGACATAAATAAAAGCACAATAATAAACATACAAAATAACAGTCGCTTCAATATCTTTGGGAAATGTAAATTAGTGCAAGACTGTCCATAGCAGCGTAAAAAGTGTCTGGTGCTGGATTTTGAGTGTCTCTGTTAGTGATGTGTCGCCCGCGAACGAGCAGGGTTTTTTTTTGGCGGAGGGATCTAGATCGGCATGAAGGCACATTATCCCGCTTATCACACGGCCACATTCTCAACAAAGTAACGACATGACTCCCAATATTAATTGAAATGCTTTTAGGGATTTAGAAAATGATTTTATTGATTAAAAAAAATTGTTTTATGCGTTGATTTAAATGTACATGCATCCGCTAAGAAAAGTAGTCCGTTGTTACCGTTTGAACTGACGTAGCAACGGCAGGAACGGCTTCGATAGCGTTTTTGAGGAGCTTTTTGATTACAGATTTGAAAACATCGCTGCTCGCTTCAAAAGTAGCACGATTCATTATGTCAAACCTTGGAAAGTATCTAGATGTCCCTGCCCTAATGCCAAAGTAACTGGCAATTGAATATGTGTCGCCGTTTGATGTCTATGTCTGGACCGCTGCGTAAAAAGGAGGGTTTCTGCCCCGTTACTTCTCTTCTTACTTCTATACGAATAAAACACGGAGGACGGAGATCTCTTTTTCTCCCCCTCCTCTCCCCGCTGCAGCCTAGCAGCTGATCTTAGAGCACGCTCCCCTCTCCTGCAGGGGGGCGTGGTCAGCTGCAGGGGGCGTGGTCAGCTGCAGGGGGGCGTGGTCAGCTGCAGCTCACAGAATCAGCCCCCTGCAAAAACAGCGCTGGAAAGAGCAAATAGAGCGACATGAGGCATGGCTAAAATGCAGGATCTTTTTGGTATTTTGAAAAAAAAACTATATGTATATACTTTATATAGGTCGATACAGTAGCCCTTTTTTTAAAATAGTTTTTATAGGTGTTGCTATCTGTTTTGTAAGTCAATGCATTCGTTGGGTGGTATCTGAGAGTTACACGGGTCTGTAAATGCAATGAAAACAATTGGCCACAGCAAATCATTTATATTAAACATGTAACTTTTACTTTTGAATACTTCAGTACAAAGGATGTATTGAATAATTTAAGTGATATGTGTACACATATAAATCATTTGTCAAAACAGCGCTACATTTGATTTAATTAAAAGGTATAATATGTGGTAAACTGAAGAGCCCTTTGGGAGCCGAAAGAGCCGGCTCTTCTTGGTGAGCCAAATGATCCAGCTCACCAAGAAGAGCCGGAATTCCCATCATCTCTGTATGTGTGGGGAGTTAAAATCTAATGTCTCTCCTCTCTCTTATTTGTACTTAGATAACAGCTCCAGCCTCAACATCTCCAACATCTCCTTCTCTTTGTCGTCGGACGATGAGGAATACCTAGAGATGAACGGCTGGCAGATCTGCAAAGACCAGGACGAGATGTTGAACCTGGCGTTCACCGTGGGCTCCTTCCTGCTGTCGGCCATCACCCTGCCCATGGGCATCGTCATGGACAACTACGGTCCCAGGAAGCTAAGACTCCTGGGCAGGTGAGGAAAACCCACTTTTAATGTGTAAAGAGATTGACAGGAAAGCTATATTGCCCGCAAATTTGATAGCATATTTCTAAGAGTATAACTATACATCGCTATACATTTTAACCCTTTAAAATGTCTCGTTAATGTGTCTTTTAAAAGGATAAAAACGCTTGGGAACAAATATGAGCTCCCAAAGCCAGTTGACTTGTCACAAAAAAAGGAAAAATCCTACCAGATGCCAGCATGCAGCTAGTTAGCATGTTAGCAGTTAGCTGGACAGAAATAACTAAGATAACGTTTAAGTTACAAAGCCTATACTGTAAAAACTGAGATCATAAAACCCTTTGAAAAGAAGTGTAAATATATATTTGAAGTGGATATTAAGCTTGGAAACATACAAACACATTACCAAAGCTAACTTGGTACACATATATTAACCTGGTGAGTAACAGCATGCAGCTAGCTAGCATAATTAGCAGTAGCATAATTAGCAGTTAGCTGGACAGAAACAACTAAGATAACTTTTACGTTTCAGATAATATAAGAAACTGAGAACATAAGACCCATTGAAAATAAGTGTAAATATGTATTTTAAGTGGAGAATATGCTCTAAAAGCCGGTTTACTTGGTGGAAAAAACATATTTTCCTGGCTATTAACAGCATGCAGCTAGTTAGCATGATAGCTAGCTAGCTGCCATAGTAACTCCTAGCAAAGCACTTGTGTTCAATTTGTTAAGGTTTCAATCAAACATTTTGAATAAAACTAGCAAGTTGTTGTAACTCAGCAGAGTACTGAAAGAGCAGATTATATAATATTTAGATTTTCATTAGCTACTGAATTTTGCGGCTGTGGCTCAGTGGCTAGAGCGCTGGTCTTCGAATCAGGGGATAGCAAGTTCGAGTCCCACTGCCGTCAGCATGTCGTTGTGTCCCTGAGACACTTCACCCCAAATGGCTCCTGTGGGGATTGTCCACAGTACTGAATGTATGTAAGTCGCTTTGGATAAAAGCGTCTAACAAATTACATGTATTGTTATCTCAATATATATAACATATTTTTCCACTTTATTATGGGACGGTTTTTATTTATTGATTAATTTGTACCTGTTGCTTTGTGTTTCCAGTGCCTGCTTTGCCTTCTCCTGCCTGCTCATCGCCTACGGAGCCAATGACCCCAACAGTACGTAACCCTACTCTTTATAAATCACTTTATAAGAACAATATGTCAGTTTTTGGGGTCTCGCAATCAAACGAATACCTAAAGACGAACGTTTGGTTGCGATGTGAATTAGCGTATAAACTGTC
>CM070493.1:3810202-3850202 GCA_036324585.1 Champsocephalus esox
AACATCAGCAGGAGAGGACTCTTTAAAGTAGAGACACTACATACTGATATACACCTGAACATCAGCAGGAGAGGACTCTTTAAAGTAGAGACTCTACATACTGATATACACCTGAACATCAGCAGGAGAGGACTCTTTAAAGTAGAGACTCTACATACTGATATACACCTGAACATCAGCAGGAGAGGACTCTTTAAAGTAGAGACACTACATACTGATATACACCTGAACATCAGCAGGAGAGGACTCTTTAAAGTAGAGACACTACCTACTGATATACACCTGAACATCAGCAGGAGAGGACTCTTTAAAGTAGAGACACTACATACTGATATACACCTGAACATCAGCAGGAGAGGACTCTTTAAAGTAGAGACGCTACATACTGATATACACCTGAACATCAGCAGGAGAGGACTCTTTAAAGTAGAGACACTACATACTGATATACACCTGAACATCAGCAGGAGAGGACTCTTTAAAGTAGAGACACTACATACTGATATACACATGAACACCAGCAGGAGAGGACTCTTTAAAGTAGAGACACTACATACTGATATACACCTGAACATCAGCAGGAGAGGACTCTTTAAAGTAGAGACACTACATACTGATATACACCTGAACATCAGCAGGAGAGGACTCTTTAAAGTAGAGACACTACATACTGATATACACCTGAACACCAGCAGGAGAGGACTCTTTAAAGTAGAGACACTACATACTGATATACACCTGAACACCAGCAGGAGAGGACTCTTTAAAGTAGAGACACTACATACTGATATACACCTGAACATCAGCAGGAGAGGACTCTTTAAAGTAGACACACTACATACTGATATACACCTGAACATCAGCAGGAGAGGACTCTTTAAAGTAGAGACACTACATACTGATATACACCTGAACATCAGCAGGAGAGGACTCTTTAAAGTAGAGACACTACATACTGATATGCACCTGAACACCAGCAGGAGAGGACTCTTTAAAGTAGAGACACTACATACTGATATACACATGAACACCAGCAGCAGAGGACTCTTTAAAGTAGAGACACTACATACTGATATACACCTGAACATCAGCAGGAGAGGACTCTTTAAAGTAGAGACACTACATACTGATATGCACCTGAACATCAGCAGGAGAGGACTCTTTAAAGTAGAGACACTACATACTGATATGCACCTGAACACCAGCAGGAGAGGACTCTTTAAAGTAGAGACACTACATACTGATATACACATGAACACCAGCAGCAGAATATGTCCTTTTTAAGTTTATTTTGAGGCTAAGACTTGAATTCTTTTCACTATCAACGATGCACTTCCTTGGCATCATGCAAAAACACATGTTTGAATGTCGTGTTTACCAGAGAGGAGCTCGTCTAAACTTGCCCTCTGGGTCATTCAGGTACAGTCTGTACTCTGTTTACTGCATGCGAGCACGATGAAATGACTGGAAGGGATAAAATAAGATGAATGGAGGGCCGCCAAAGGGTAACGTGAGATCAGACCGACTGGATCAAGCTTTGTGTGCTGGCTTTTTTCTTTGCGGATAGAGGGGGGTCCAGGGGGTCCAAACACTGGTACATCTACTCACACCGTCCGCTCCTCGAGCCTCAAAGGGCGGGGCAGCGAGCCCCGCAACGTCCCGCCAACACGGCACCCAGACCCCACGCAGTATTCTCATCCGTTTGTCCTTACCGGTGTCATTCACTGGCCATGGTAACACATAACCACGGATGTTCCGCTGTAACGGTGGTGGACTCATCAGAACAGAGTGGGCGAGCTGACCAATCAGAGCACAGTGGGCTCACAGGGAGCAGGAGCTCCGACAAGCCGTGTAGGACAGAGAGTGAATACACATACTACACAGAGATGCTGTTTGAGAACCATTGAACAATATACATCTATTCTAGTGGACCTCAACGATGGAGCTATGATCAGTAGACATGGCCAGGGTAATCAGAAAAAGACATACATTTGATTTGATCAGAATTACTTTAAATAAATACACTCACAAGTAAATAAAAATATTAAAATATTAATTTACCATTTATTTTCTAATTATTGCCTGCACTTGTTTATTTTGTATATTTTCTTGTTACATTTATTAACTATACAAATAATAGTAATAATAATACAAATACTTGTAATATAATAATACAACATGTACACAGTGCTTTCCACGGGTTAGCATGTTCTTCCAGTACATTTCTATGCTATTACAGTTTCTTTCTTTTCACCAAACTCAAGACTGCAGGACTCGCAGCAGAGTATTTTGACCGTAGCGTGACTCCTAGTTATTGTGTGTGTGTGTGTGTGTGTGTGTGTGTGTGTGGTGTGTGTGTGTGTGTGTGTGTGTGTGTGTGTGTGTGTGTGTGTGTGATGGAGGTATGTCAGCTGCTGTGTGCTAATCCCTCGCCCACTTGGCTGCGCTTTATGATTATTTATGATGATGATGGAGTCGTGTGTTTCAGGGTGAAGCCGGTCAGAACCGGTTCTCAGGTCCTCTGGTCGGCTGTAGTTTCCACTCGCTGCAGAAATCCCACTTCCTCCTTTCATTTCTCTCTAACGGCTTCCTCTCCCCCCCCCCTCTGCTTCACGTCAGCATGTTCCTTCTCTTTGGCACCTCGTCCACTCACTTCTCCAACACTCAGCACACGCTCTTCACCACAGGATGGACAGAACGTCCGCAGAAGCCGGGGACACTTTTACTGAGCAAGTGTCTGGTGGGAAGTTTAGTTAAAATAAAAAGTACAACAGAATCTTCCTTACATGATGCCAGACTTATTTTAAGAAGGAGAAGAAGAATGGGGAGGGATGAAACCACCTTTAATGATCACACATGCAGACCTCTGCTTTTAACCCATCATAGTACCAGAAGTCTAGTACTAGGAGCAGTGGGAAGGGGATGTCTGGTGCCTTGCTCAAGGGCACCACGGCAGGGCAGGAGGTGAACTGGGACCTCTCCAGGTAGCAGTCCACACTCCATATTTGAGGTCTGGTCGGGGACTTGAACCGGCGACCCTTCGGCTCCCAGTCCAAGCCCCTACTGACTGAGCGCACTGCCGGACTGAGATGATCTGACTCAGCATTAAAATCTTTTATTAGTAATACAGAGCTGCGCATATTTAAATATACACATGTTAACAGACCCATACAACACTTATAGTTTTATAAATATTGCTATTTTATTTTGTTTAATCTTTTATTGCACATTTCTATTTAAGTTCTTGTGTTTATGTTAGTATTTTTATTTAATTTTTGATATGGTGGAAAGTAGTTAAGAAATAAAGGAAAATGTGCAATAATTTGTCCTTAAACTGATGTTGTAAGAAGAACAGCATGGTAGTTGTGTATTGAAAAGTGAGAGGAGTTTCCCTAAGTCCCTATTGGATATAGTCTAGCCTTCGTTCACTGTTAATGTATTCAAGAAAAACCTCATGTTCAGTCAGATAGGTACCTCCAATTGATTTAGTAAAAAGCAAAGTGATCGTGTTTTGTTGTTTTAACCGTGGAGGCATGCAAAACAAGTATTCAAGAGTAACAGACGTAATAAAAATGGACATTTTGTTGATCCACTTCGTCCTCCGAGGGTTAATATGTGCTCCGTCACGACAAACAGCTTCTGTATTAGACTCCGAGTTACCTGGAAACAGTTCAAACAAACTCCTTCATGCATAAACCCACTTATTGATGCCCCCCCAAAATAAACTCTCTGACCGCACCTGCCTGATCTCTTATCTCCAGGTGAGCGCTCTTAGTCTCTCTCCAAACACTGGGTGGGTGTGTGTGTGTGTGTGTGTGTGTGTGTGTGTGTGTGTGTGTGTGTGTGTGTGTGTGTGTGTGTGTGTGTGTGTGTGTTGTGTGTGTGTGTGTGTGTGTGTGTGTGTGTGTGTGTGTGTGTGTGTGTGTGTGTGTGTGTGTGTGTGTGTGTGTGTGTGTAGGTCCCCATAAGGGGGATCATTAATTTTAGGGTGAAGACTTGGTTAGGTTTAGGGTTAGGCAGGTGTTGGTTATGGTTAAGGTTAGGATAAGTCTCCAGGAAATGCATGTAAGTCAATGTAATGTCCCCTGAAGTGGTGTGTGTGTGTGTGTGTGCGTGTGTGTGTGTGCCATTTAGTGGAGAGGCAATAACAAAGATGGAGGCTGCATGTTGTGATATTTTATACGGCTGTCAGCCCCCCCCCCAACCCCAGATACACTTATTGATAATGAAGCTAGTTGGTGAGGTGTGTTAAATGAGGCAGAAAAGGCCTGGTTAGGGAATAGGATTCATGTTTGAAATGACATGTGTGATAAACATTCAGGTTACCCCCCAAAACAAATAGTGACAATAAGGACACTTCTTCTTCTTCTTTCGTCATCATTAGACCAAACCGGTTTGAGTGACATGTTTTTGGGGAATAGTATTATTGCAGCTGACTGTGACTCAGACTCAGAGAAACTCCCGGCGTAACGCAATCCCATGAGAGCTAGACGTGGTGTGGCTCCTGTTCAGACATGCTGCCGATCACTCAACTGTTTGATGATTTTCGCTCTGAAATATCATTTCGTTTTCACCTCCAATGACCCATTTCCCAGAACGACAAAGAAAGTGTTTTTATAAGTAATAATACTAAGTGTTTCCTCATATTAATTGATGTAAATACATTAACGACAGAACAGCTTGTTGAAATGCTTGAGCTTTTTATTCCTGCACAGATGAAAAAAAGAGTCTATTAAATATATAAGGTTGTGCTAAAAGCCTTTTCTCCCTCCAGACTCCTCCAGTCTGCTCTCATGAGAGGCAGCCACGGTTGATTCACTTGTCGCTTCATTCCTCAGCGTTACAGCGATAGGACAGATTATTAATCAGAACCATCAGAACATAAGCGGCACTGATGGCGTGAAGGCAGATGTATTTAAAAGCATGCACACAAGCTGTAAGGTGGACTGGATGCCTCTGTGGGGCTCAGACATCACGGGGACCTATTGACACAGACGGACGGCAACTTCACGAAACACTCCTTGTTATCCCAGCACTTCTCCTCTGCAAAAAATTAAAGAAATATATTTGTTTTTATATTTCTCTGGTACTCAAATCTAAAATTGACATAAGTTATTGTAAGCGTAATGCTATATTACCTGAGTAATTTATCTGTAAGCATCTCTGCTTGCCAGAATGATTGGGCTCTTTATCACACCAGTCTGTGTAGTGTAAAGGATTCCCATCAGACCAGGTCCAGACGTTCACCTGCGAGAAACAATAGTACATTTATTTATCAGGAAAACTGTGAAATTAGACGGAATAAACTGGCATATACTCAAAATACCAAAACTAAACATACTCATATGCACAATCCCCTTTTTGTTTAAAACAATATATAACATTTTAATTAATTGCTGTTTTCGAATGATTTCTTATAAAATGTATATCATGAGATACATTGCACTTTTTAAAGTGTTATTAAACCTATATCACACCTATATTCCACTGTCCTGAGATCCATATTAAACTAATATTATACCATATAATACCCATGTTACACCGATACTTAACCCTTATTACACCAATATAACACCTATATTACACCCATGTTACAGTCATGTTAGAATCCTTTGACTGTATACCAATGTTGTCAAATAAATGTAGTGGTACTACATTTAGTGGAGGAGAACTATTAAGTAGCATAAAATAAAGAACAAGTCCCTCTAATTGCACTTTACAACCGACCTTGAGTAAATGTACTTGGTTACTTTCAAAACTGTAAAGTACCTCATGTACTTCAGAGCCTCCGATCCACGCTAGCTTAATCCGATGTGTGGCGGTCATGATCATCTTCTGGATCTCTTGGTACTCCATCATGTTGCTTACGGACGCCAGGTGTCCCCTCATTGAGTGGCAGTTTCTCTGCAAGACAAATTAGAAGAATATTAAAGAAAAAATAAACTCTGCATTCCACATTTTGCTCAAGTAAAAGTAGAAAAAGTCAAATGAGTCATTGTACAGAATGGCCATTTCAGAATAATGTATTCTTGATGCATTTATGTGTTTGTTGCAGCTACTGCTTAAAATACATATACCTCTTAGTTTATATTGCTCAATATCACAAATGTTACATTTGTCTCAGGGGACAGTTTGTACAGGTTATCAAACTATCAAAACAAATGCATTTGTAGTCCTGAGTCATTACCTCGGCTTTAGCCCAACTCATGGGTATGGGGTTGAAGAAGAAACAGCGTCCGTTGATCGAGGTCCATCCACTGGGGCAGCGAACGGAGCGCTTCACCACATGACTCTTAACTGAGAACAAAAGTTAGTCTATTAATGTAAAACTTTTATTAGACTCTCGTTTTATCTGATGGCATATAGACATAAACCCTTTGTCGTAATTGATTACACGGCTTGGTTAAATACTAGATTCTGATTGGTCAATTTGGACATTTCAGAGGTTGTTATTACTCAATAACACAGTGCTGCTATGCAAAATGATGACCGTTGCTAAGGAGGATCACGATCAATGACCGCTTCGCTGTACATTATCCTTTACTTATTACACGGCTTAGTTGAATACTGAATTCTGATTGGTCAGTTTGGACAATCTGTGGTCTGTTATTTCTATATAGCGGACCGTTTCTAAGTATACAATACCGTTGCTAAGGTATAGAAGACTTTTGCTAAGGTATGGGGACAGTTCAGCATGAATTCAAAGATGTGTGCTCTCGAAATGTAAAAAGAAATTGAATATAAAAAATTAAAATAAATACATATATAACTACATTTTTGAAAAAACATTATTATATATATATATATATATAAACATCTAAAAACTCAATATAAGACTTAAAGGTGGGGTAGGTAAGTTTGAGAAACCGGCTCGAGATACACTTTTTGTTATATTCCATGGAATGCTCTTAACATCCGATAGCAATGAATATCTGAAGTGCTTTGACAAAAAATCCTTAAAAAAATGTCATCTGTGGAAGCCGTAATACTGTAAAAAGTACAACCTGCCTGTCAGCCTTCCATCGGGGCACAAACTTACCTCGTGCCCTCATTGGTCATGTGCGCGTTCGTATGTGTTGGAGGAGGGGCTCTGTAAGGAAGAGGCAGATTTTCTCCGGTTGTGTATTTTCAAATTCTAGCGATCTCGAGCCGGTTTCTCAAACGTACCTACCCCACCTTTTAATACATAAGATCTAAATATATAAAAACTAAATATATTGATACTGATTGAGTTACAGAAAATCAACCAACGTTTTCTATACCTTAGCAACAGTCTTGTATGCCTTTAGCAAAAGTCTTCTATACCTTAGCAACAGTCAGCTATACCTTATAACAGTCAGCTATACCTTAGTAGCAGTCTTCTATACCTTATAACAGTTGTATATACCTTAGCAACAGTCAGCTATACCTTAGCAACAGTCTTCTATACCTTATAAGAGTCTTATATACCTTAGTAACAGTCTTCCATACCTTAGTAACAGTATTCATATATTATGATTTAATGTATTTATTTTTCGTACATTTATTTTGTATTTTTATATGTATTTAATTATAGTTTTAAAATAGTAAGTTTCGAGTGTTTTTGTATAATCTAAAAGCAACTCACCTGCTAGGTCTTTTTCAGCTGCTTCCTCTGAAACGGCTAACAAGTTTAACACTGCAGTTATTGACTTGTTTACTGACAAAAAACAAATCTGTTAAAGGTTTTAGATATGTTCTAATACTCACCAGCAGCTCTAACCAAGGCCATCATGGCACAAACCAGAGCGAACACAGCGAGCGTCTTCATGATGAGGATCCTTTAAAACACAAATACAGATTACAGGTAACAATGTGGGGAATAAAACAGTGAGGAGATGACGAGAGAGTTTGTAGAAACCTGAAGTCCAGCCGTCCTGTGGTGCAGAACAGGAGGAACACCAGCTCTTAAATACTCAAACTTATCTGATCATCTGTAAAGAAACAAGGAACTTAGAAAAGATGCGGCCCTGCCCTCTTACAAAACAAGTTACCCTAATCTTAACGCCTTTTTAGGAAATCTTCAAAAGTTAATAGAAATGTATGTTCCTCTTTAGTCACCTAGTGTTCCTGTAGTCATTTTGTGTTTGTAATTGTGATCATGGCTGAGTCTCTCCATGGTGTCTCTTTGAGGGAGATTTTGGAGGTGAAGGCCTGACACTTCTGTGTGATGCATTGCATTTCAAATCGAAGCACAACAACTGCAAAGGGACACAAAGCGATCACAATACACTTAGACAAATGCAAAACAACTGCAGAGACACAAAATGATTAGCAAGACTCCCAATCATAATTGGGCAACATAAAGATAAGAAACTATAAAACAAATGCCCTATCTCTTACTATGGTATGACTTGCTTGAAGTGAATACATCTGCACTTTCCTTGTTGTTCGGAGTTTGATTCTCTATGCTTTTTGCACTTTGTGTAATTCGCTTTGGATAAAAGCGTCAGCAAATTAAATATAATGTAATAAAAAGACCAAAGCAACTTCAAAGATATGCTACATTTACAACATGACTTTACAAGTTAAAGAAGGGCTTCAGAGATGATTTTGCAAAATGCGAAAACCTTCTTCAGTGACACTCAACATTTCCGTGTTCACTATGCTGGCAACTCGACTAAAAATAACACGTTCTTTTTGCAGAAAGCCACAGCATGCCAATGAGACTTTATGGCCATACAAAATGACCATACAAGGTAAAGAAGGCCTTCAATGGTGATTTTGCAAAATTCGAAACATTGTTCGGTGACACAGCAAAATGCATGCAGCAGACATAGAGATACATATAGTTATAGATAGATTTGATGCGTGTATTTTACAGAAACATCACTTTATGTTATATCAAAAATGACATTATGGACTTATTATTATACACGTTAGGATTGGGCGAAATGGGAAATAATGGAAAAGACAAGTAATTATGCAAAATCTAACATGATATCTTCTTGTATCAGAATATAAAGTTAAAATCTTTCATACAGTCACTTTGCTTGGTTGCACACTACAGACTTTTCAGTTACTTCTAAAGCACTTAGTTGCAAGTTTATAGGGTCTTGTTAGAAATGTATAGCACAGGTCCCCATTACATAGAAGTATTTGCACAATTAACACAAGTTGTTTTAATTAGTATTATAGCCTGCAGACAATATTTAAAAAATGGCTTGTAAGATTTTACAATTTTGGATTCGGACAGATTGCTTATTTATTTGAAGAAAATGATCCACAGTACATGTAATCATTTTCATCTTGTGCTCTCTATAACCAATGGTCACAACACTACTCATGGTAGTCAAACAGCCCAGAGAGACAGATATGGCCGCTTTCATGTTAAAACTACAATTTCTTATCATTGTCCCAACATATGTGAGTTAGCATCCAGCAGTTTCTGACGAGACTAGAAGTATGCTCCATTTAAGTGTTGCCTATAATGGTGCTACTGTCACTACCACTAAGCTAATGATGGCTAATGTTGGGCTATAAAGGAACTACAGCACAGTCACATGACTTCACGTCCCCACCGCTAAGCTAAAGGTGGCTAATGTTGGGCTATAAAGGAACTACAGCACGGTCACATGACTTCACGTCACCACCGCTAAGCTAAAGGTGGCTAATGTTGGGCTATAAAGGAACTACAGCACAGTCACATGACTTCACGTCCCCACCGCTAAGCTAAAGGAGGCTAATGCTGGGCTATAAAGGAACTACAGCACGGTCACAAGACTTCACGTCACCACCGCTAAGCTAAAGGTGGCGAATGTTGGGCTATAAAGGAACTACAGCACGGTCACATGAATTCACGTCACCGCCGCTAAGCTAAAGGCGGCTATTTTAAGAAACCTTCAAATGTAAATGGAGATTTTTGTTCCTCTTTAGTCATTTTGTATCTTTTTGAAGTCATTTTGTGTCTCTGTAGTGATTTTGTTTTTGTAAGTGGGATCATGTTTTTGTCTCTCCACGGTTTGTCTTTGAGGGACATTTTGTAGGTGAAGGCCTTCCACTTCTTAAGTGATAACTGAAATAAGACTAAAACATGTTTTTCTTCCTAATGCTCAAAGACGCTTTACATAAAATCTGAACAGAAACGGTACAAAGAAAACATAAAGAGTTGTCCCAATCCAACTGCGGATTTCAGATTTGTCACAGTTTAGTTTCAGAAAGTTGTTTTGCATCCATATTTTGATGTCAGTGAGGCAGTTGGTGTGTTGGGAGTGGGTGGTTGCAGAAATGTAGAAATGGGTGTCGTTGGCGTAACAGTGGAACCGGAGTTAGCTGACGGAGTCCAAGTGGGACGATGTGAATGATGAAAAGCAGGGGACCAAGTACAGAGCCCTGGGGGACGCCATGAGTGACATTCAGTGACTAATGGCGCCTTTCCACTGCAGGACCTAGCACGGCTTAGCACAGCTTAGTTAGGCCTTGGTAGGCCAGGCTCACTTTAAGCTGCGTTTCCATTACAGTTTAGTAACTGGGGTAGTTACGATAGTAACGCAGTGTAGGCGGGGCGTTCGGCGGGCGGAGCGACGCTGCGTAAAACTGCCGTGACGTCATCTTCAATGTGAACCACAAAACCAAAACATCCGCCGTTAGCTGTTAGCACTCAGACCTCACAGCTCCTCATATCTGTTCAGAAACTAGACAAAAGTTAAACAAGTACAAACCACAGACTGTCTGTCATGGCGAATACAGTCGCTGGTTTATTTATGTCTGTAGGCCGTTGTTGTGAGTGTGGACGGTCGGAGCCTGATCGATCCGATCTCCATTCTGAAAACACACATTTTAAAAGGTGTTTCACCTGTCTCGTCTGCAGACTTGCCAAAGCATTAATGCATGTATGTTGTTACTTCGGCATCATTTTAAAACCTGTATTACAATTAAATCACGGTAAAATATGTTCATTTTGTTGTAGCGGTAGCCCCCTTGCCAGTTGCCAGCGATTCTCTCTGACCATTCAGCAGTAGAGAGTGTTTACATCACTAGTTTAGCATATTCAGCCCGGTTGTTGGCCCGGTAAGAACCTCAATTTTGGAGGGCCAGAAAAAAGGTGAAAAAGTAGCCCTGAGCTGGAACTACCCCCAGTGGAAAAGCAAAAAAAAAGCTTAAACCGCTCTACGTGCTGCGCCATAAATGAGTTTAGGTTAGACATCAGCAACAACATAAACTCAAAATACCAAACTAAAAACATTGCAGAATTGCCTTTTGTGAACTATATTACTGGATTCAAAGGCTCAAGATAAAAGGGTTTTAATGATATATGCACATAAGCTACAATGTAGAAATGGCAATGAAAATCTTATGACCTGAGCTCCTCCAACAATGCAACAGTCATATAATAAAATACCAAAATACAAATAAAAAGAGTGCAATAAGTCTATATACACGTAAATAGAATATGATATACAAGAACAGAATGTACAATTAAATATTGTACAGTAAGATGACAAACAGATGAATGTTTGTCGAGACTGCTTAAGCACTCAGGTGTTTAGCAGTCCTGTTGCCTGTGGGGAAAAAAACATTATAGCAGGTCATATATCTTGTATTACCCTCAATGGGCAAGTACATTGAATATTTAGGAACATTTATTAATGCTATTTTCTTATCCTTCATTTTCTAATTCATTTCAATCGAAGCATAACAACTTAAAAGTGACACAAAGAGACCACAAATAGACTTTGAGCAATAATAAAAAGGGGCAAAAGCAAAACAACTACAAAGACACAAAGGTATTACAAAAAGACAAATAATTACCACGGATAAAAAGCTATAAAGACCAAAGCAATTTCAAAGTGACGTAAAAATACCTCGAAGAGATGCATCACTTATGAGAAACGACACCAAAGACTAGAGACTTCAAATTAACATAAAAAGCAGCAAAAAACCACAAAGATACAAAGGAAAAGCAAGATAAAGAGTGTGACGATAAACAACATGACTATACAAAGTAACAAAGGCCTTCAGGGGTGATTTTGCAAAATGCCAAACAGTCTTCTGTGACACAGCAAAATGCATGCAGCAGATATAGAGAGATACAAACACTGTAAATATATGAGTGTGTGTATTGTACAGACATATTACTTCATTATATAATAATAATAATCATAATGAATGAATAATCAATTTTATTTGGATACCCTTTCATAACACTAAAGGACACTTTACAACTCCTAACATATCATAAAAAAAGGCTATAAAGGAACTACAGCACAGTCAAATGACTTCACATCTCCACCGCTAAGCTAAAGGAGGCTAATGTTGGGCTATAAAGGAACTACAGCACGGTCACATGACTTCACGCCACCACCGCTAAGCTAAAGGAGGCTAATGTTGGGCTATAAAGGAACAACAGTACGGTCACATGACTTCACGCCACCACCGCTAAGCTAAAGGAGGCTAACTTTAGGCTATAAAGGAACTATAGCACGGTCACATGACTTAACGTCACCACCGCTAAGCTAAAGGAGGCTAACTTTAGGCTATAAAGGAACTGCAGTACGGTCACATGACTTCACGTCACCACCGCTAAGCTAAAGGTGGCTAATGTTGGTCTATAAAGGAACTACAGCACGGTCACATGACTTCACGTCACCACCGCTAAGCTAAAGGTGGCTAATGTTGGGCTATAAAGGAACTACAGCACGGTCACATGACTTCACGTCACCACCGCTAAGCTAAAGGTGGCTAATGTTGGGCTATAAAGGAACTACAGCATGGTCACATGACTTCACGTCACCACCGCTAAGCTAAAGGAGGCTAATGTTGGGCTTGCCTGTTTACCACATTCAGACACATTCCAGTAGCTTCCATTCATATCAGTTGTTTGATGTTTCTGTTTTACAGCTAAATGTTTGTCTTCTGGTGTTAAAGCAATCTCACCTGTTTGTTAAACTCAGTGGTTCCAAACTGTTTCATTCAGGCCCCCTTTGGGTAATTGGAAGTGTCTTCTAGCCCCCAAACCCGGTTCCCTCCTACATTGGTAGGATTAAATATATATAGTTGAACAAACATTACATTTTCATCAATAATATAACAAGACACATAGGTCCAACTATAATTGTAGAAGTTATTATGGATTGAACATGAACACAAGTGCTCGTATTGGCAGTTGATCCTGTGCCACTGTGAAATAATTAGGCCTTATTGAAACTAGTAGGCCTTCTTCCCTCAGTAGTCGATTTTTAAATTCACATTATTTTTGGGAAAATATATGAAAATAGGAAAATTCATTATTCTAATTAATAATAGTAAGTGTTTCCTTGTATTAATAAATACATTTATGACAGAGCAGCTTGTTGGAATGCTTGAGCCTTTTATTATTGCAAAAATAAAGAAGATTCACCATAATATAATATATATAAGGTTGTGCTAAAAGCCTTTTCTCCTTCCAAACTCCTTCAGTCTGCTCTCATGAGAGGCAGCCACTGTTTGATTCACTTGTCGCTTCATTCCTCAGCGTTACAGCGATAGGAAAGATTATTAATCAGAACCATCAGAACATAAGTGACACTGATGGTGTGAAGACAGATGTATTTAAAAGCATGCACACAAACACACAAGGTGGACTTTATGCCTCTGTGGGGGTCAGACTCCTTCAGGATCTCTTGACACAGACGGACGGCAACTTCAAGCTACAATGCATGTTATCCCAGCACTTCACCGCTGCGAAAAAAAAATGTTTGTTTTTATATTTCTCTGGTACTCCAATCTAAGATCGACATAACTTATTGTAAGCGTAATGCTATATTACCGTTGTGATTCATCAGTAAGCATCTCTGCACGCCCCTTAAATTGGGTTCTCTATCACACCAGTCTGTGTAGTGTAAAGGAGTCCCATCAACATGTAAGAAGTAGAAAGTACAGGTATTTGTGTTCAACATGTAAGAAGTAGAAAGTACAGGTATTTGGGTTCAACATGTAAGAAGTAGAAAGTACAGGTATTTGGGTTCAACATGTGAGAAGTAGAAAGTACAGGTATTTGTGTTCAACATGTAAGAAGTAGAAAGTACAGGTATTTGGGTTCAACATGTGAGAAGTAGAAAGTACAGGTATTTGTGTTCAACATGTGAGAAGTAGAAAGTACAGGTATTTGGGTTCAACATGTGAGAAGTAGAAAGTACAGGTATTTGTGTTCAACATGTGAGAAGTAGAAAGTACAGGTATTTGGGTTCAACATGTAAGAAGTAGAAAGTACAGGTATTTTGGTTCAACATGTAAGAAGTAGAAAGTACAGGTATTTGTGTTCAACATGTAAGAAGTAGAAAGTACAGGTATTTGTGTTCAACATGTGAGAAGTAGAAAGTACAGGTATTTGTGTTCAACATGTAAGAAGTAGAAAGTACAGGTATTTGTGTTCAACATGTGACAAGTAGAAAGTACAGGTATTTGAGTTCAACATGTAAGAAGTAGAAAGTACAGGTATTTGAGTTCGACATGTAAGAAGTAGAAAGTACAGGTATTTGAGTTCAACATGTAAGAAGTAGAAAGTACAGGTATTTGAGTTCAACATGTAAGAAGTAGAAAGTACAGGTATTTGAGTTCAACATGTAAGAAGTAGAAAGTACAGGTATTTGAGTTCAACATGTAAGAAGTAGAAAGTACAGGTATTTGGGTTCAACATGTAAGAAGTAGAAAGTACAGGTATTTGGGTTCAACATGTAATAAGTAGAAAGTACAGGTATTTGAGTTCAACATGTGAGAAGTAGAAAGTACAGGTATTTGAGTTCAACATGTAAGAAGTAGAAAGTACAGGTATTTGTGTTCAACATGTAAGAAGTAGAAAGTACAGGTATTTGGGTTCAACATGTAATAAGTAGAAAGTACAGGTATTTGAGTTCAACATGTAAGAAGTAGAAAGTACAGGTATTTGTGTTCAACATGTAAGAAGTAGAAAGTACAGGTATTTGTGTTCAACATGTAAGAAGTAGAAAGTACAGGTATTTGGGTTCAACATGTGAGAAGTAGAAAGTACAGGTATTTGTGTTCAACATGTGAGAAGTAGAAAGTACAGGTATTTGGGTTCAACATGTAAGAAGTAGAAAGTACAGGTATTTGAGTTCAACATGTAAGAAGTAGAAAGTACAGGTATTTGTGTTCAACATGTGAGAAGTAGAAAGTACAGGTATTTGGGTTCAACATGTGAGAAGTAGAAAGTACAGGTATTTGTGTTCAACATGTGAGAAGTAGAAAGTACAGGTATTTGGGTTCAACATGTAAGAAGTAGAAAGTACAGGTATTTGAGTTCAACATCTAAGAAGTAGAAAGTACAGGTATTTGTGTTCAACATGTGAGAAGTAGAAAGTACAGGTATTTGTGTTCAACATGTAAGAAGTAGAAAGTACAGGTATTTGTGTTCAACATGTGAGAAGTAGAAAGTACAGGTATTTGAGTTCAACATGTAAGAAGTAGAAAGTACAGGTATTTGAGTTCAACATGTAAGAAGTCAAAGTAAAAAGTCGTCAGAAAAATAAGTAGTGGAGTAAAGTACTGATACCAGAACAATGTAATTAGGTAAATTAACGAAGCAGAAATGTTTGGTCCAATTAATCCGCGTGAGACGGTTCAAGTAACTTCCTAACAAGCTGCCCCCCCTTCCAAAACCCTCCATATGCCCCCCTGTGGAGCACAGCAGCAGATAGGGGTGGGGGAGGGGGGTCGTGAGAGGGGGCCATAATTATCCCTTCAATCTCAATCTAAATCTGGCACAGTTCACATCTGGACAAAGACGATAAAAAACATCTTGAAATGGTGAAAGTCGGTGCATTCTGGATATGAGTTTTATCCCAACACTGTAATAAATGCAAAATAGATGATCTTTAAAAAGTATGCTTTTTTGTGCTTAATTTAGACAAATATTCCATTTGTTATGAATGAAACTAGTGCTGGAGAGGCTTTTATCTATTGAAATGATTTTGTATCACTATTATGGGGCTATATAAATGCACTTGTGGGTGATTTGGAGCACCTGCACTTTGTTCTATCACACTTTTTTCCGTTTAAATGTTTTTTTATCATTATTATGGGACTACACAAATGATAAACAAGAACAATTATACAAGAACAGCTTTTTGAGATGGTTGGCGTCTAAATTGTATGAACATTTAGTGAGTTTATTTTAATTAATCCATTCGGTTTTGGGGATTTTCTTAAACTTGATTTTTCGATTTTTGTTACTTTTACTTATTTACTTTCACTTATGCAGGGCTTTGGCTTAATACTTAATACTTCTTCCAGCACTACATATTTCCATCTGAAGTGTTCTTGAGTAGCTGAAAATGATAATACTTGAGTAAATGTACGTATATCCCCACTGGTTAAAGCTATATATTGTCTCCAGATGCCGTACATTAATATCTCAGCCATTTGTTGCAGTTTTTTCTGCTTCTTACTTCTTACGTCCTCCTTTCTCCAAGTTAAGAGTCGAGCGTCATTATGCAAGACTCTCTCTGCTGCACTTCAAACACTCTGCAGAAAGTACAGCATGTCCTCTGCGCTGCCTGTCAGCACTGTGTGAAATATTTAAGACTGTTAACGTTTAGCAGAGCTTGTGGGTTTTAGAGGATTGTAGTGTCAACAAAGATTGTTATATAAAGCTACCAGCAGACAGTTGCGTGAAAGAGAGCTGCTCAAAGTCAGCAAACAGACTCTTAAATATCACAACAATATTTACCGTATTGACTTAATGGAAACAATGGCTTATTTAAAAATAGCAGCTTGTGCAGGATGGACCGTGTTGAACTAGTGATAATTATCTCAAAGATGACTTGAAATAACAGAAATAATCCTTTATTTACAAACAGTCATACATTTCTGAAAAATGCCTATAATACTCATTGTTTTAAACGTTATCTGGTTTTGAAAAAATGACCTGACTTTTCAAAAAATAAAATTACAAGCTCGCTTTTTTGCATTTTTGTATTTGGGATTGTGGGAAACGGTATTTCGATCCCTCTGTCTGTGCACACAAACTGAAAGATCGACAATAAAGTTGACTTTGATGTAAACATTGTAGGAAATCACATGTTTCTTATATCTTTAGATTAGTAACCACATATCTCCTCTTCTCTTCAGCTCCCCAGCATGTTTGGAGACTTGAGGTCGACGTTCATCGCTCTGATGATCGGATCCTACGCCTCCTCCGCCGTCACCTTCCCCGGCATCAAGGTAACAACAATCTGCTGTAAATAACAACAAATATCCATCCATTGTTCCTCATCCATCCCATAAAGGGGTTCCCATGAGTCATTTCAAAGTTGTTTTTCATAATTTAAGGTCAAAAATCGTCTCAAAAGGTCTTTTAATAACAACACTTCAGACATGTGTAGGTGATCCATGCAAAACAAGTCTCATTGAGTTCATCTGCGATGTGTCCTAACGAACAGAACAGCCTCATCATTTTACATTAAAAACAAACAGCTAGATTATACAAGTGTGATAGTGGGGCACAATTATTTGCATTTGCCATTAATTGTATTTTCGTGATTGTTATTTGGAGAAAAATATCCTTATAAATCTTGTCCAGCTGATTAAAAACTGGATTTTAAACTGGGGCTGTCAAGTTAACGCGTTAATAACGCCACTAATTATTTTAACGCGATTAACGCATGTGTATTTTTTGTCCTCGGCCGCCCCGTAGTTTCAGAGCGCATCGAATTTAAAATACCGTCTACAAACTGATGCTGACAGCCCCGCTCCTGCCGCCCGCTTGTGGCAGACCACACTTCTACGCTCACCGACAGCCACCGACTGGCCATCGGGAGGACCGGGAGGGTGTGTGTGGGTGTGGTGTGGGTGTGGGTGTGGGTGTGTGTGTGTGTGTGTGTGTGTGTGTGTGTGTGTGTGTGTGTGTGTGTGTGGCCCGAGCGAGCGAGAGAGAGACCTTACGTGCATTGTTGTTGTTGTTAGCATCTGGTGCTAGCTAGCTGCGCTAACGGATATAAGGAGCTGTTTAAATGAAAACAGAGGAGCGACATTTCGCCACAACTGTGCCGAGCACTTGACTTGATGCAGGAAAGCAGACAGCGGGACATTGTAGGAGAAGTGAGCACACTCAGCACGGAGAGTACACAACATGATTGCAGCGTCCAGGCAGCTCCGGTTCGAGTATATGCCTTGAGTTGCACATAGCTCCAACGATCCATCACACATACACACACACACACACACACACACACACACACACACACACACACACACACACACACACACACCATTTGTATTATATATATATACCTCCACGTCCCTCAGTCTCAGCACCGGATCACCACAGGGCTGCGTGCTGAGCCCCCTACTATACGCCCTCTACACCTATGATCTCGTCCCCGCCCACACCAGCAACTCCATCATAAAGTTTGCTGATGATACCACCGTGGTGGGCTGCATCTCAGGGGGTGACGAGACCGCGTACATGGAAGAGGTGGAGCAGCTGCTAGCGGTGTGCAAAGAAAACAACCTGCAGCTGAACAAGCTGAAAACCCAGGAAATGATCATTGACTTCAGGAGGAAGAAGACCGTCATGCAGCCGCTGTACATTGATGGAGGCTGTGTGGAGAGAGTCTCAGTGATCAAATTCCTGGGTGTTCACCTGGCGGAGGACCTGTCCTGGAGGACCAACACCATGGCAACCGTCAAGAAGGCACAGCAGAGACTCTACTTCCTGAGAATACTCAGGAATTACCACCTCAGACAGGATCTGCTTGTGTCCTTCTACCGCTGCGCCGTGGAGAGCATCCTCACCAACTGCATCTGCGTGTGGTTCCTCAGCTGCACAGCCGCAGAGAGGGGTGCGCTCCAAAGGGTCATCAACTCGGCCCAGAAGATCATCGGTTGCCCCCTCCCCTCCCTGGAGGTACTGTACAGCTCTCGTTGCCTTAAGAAGGCAGTACAAATCCTCAAGGACCCACACGACCCGGGTAACGAACACTTCGTACGGCTGCGCTCAGGCAGGCGCTTCCGTACCATGTCTTCCCGGACAAACAGACTCAAGTTCAGTTTTTTCCCCAGGGCCATATGTGCACTAAACGCTGCTAATATTTAAGTTAATACGAGGGGAATCGTGCAATTTAATTAATTTATTATTTATTTATGTACATATTCCCTTTTTTTAAAAAGTCCCATTTATTGTTTTTATTGTTTTTATATTGTCTTGTTGTGTTTGTATTGTCTTGTTGTTGCGTGTTGGCACCTTGAGTCTGTTGTAATTTCGTTGTACCTGTACAATGACAAATAAAAGATCTATCTATCTATCTATCTATTGAGAGGTTCCAGGTTGAATTGAGGCGGATATTTGTAATGTTCAGAGGTTGTTGTGTTTAATATTCATGAGAATATTAGTCATTGTTCAAATGATAACAAACATTAGCATAAAGCATATTTGTCCACTCATATGTTGATAAGAGTATTCAAAAACTTGAAAAATATTCCTCTAAGGTACATTTAGAACAGATACAAAATGTGCGATTAATTTGCGATTAATCGCCATTAACTATTTTAATCGACTGACAGCCCTATTTTAAACACAAAGGTGCATTTGTTTTGTTATGGAAAGGCTTTTAAACACTTTTTTGGGCTATTGTTTGCTTCCATAAAATGTCTATTGTCAGAGTAGTGGGAATAAACATTACAAAAAGCTTGTCAAGTTGTTTCTGTAAATTCCTCCTAAATTCACCAAAAGTTATAAAAGAATGCCTAATTTGCACATCAAACACATAACAACCCAGTTATTTATGTTGATTCTTTGTTCATGAGGTTAGGGTAAGGGTTAAAGGTATTCTGATTCTGTTTCTGATGACTTCAGGTGATCTACGATCTGGGCGCCACCTTCATCATCATCCTGCTGGTCTGGGCTGCCTGCGCCTGCCTCGTCTTCCTCAACTGTTTCATCAACTGGCCTCTGGAGCCGTTCCCCAGCCCCGAGGACATGGACTACACGTGAGAATAAACGGGTTTTCTGGGTGTAACAGGGATTTCCAGGGGTAACGGGATTTCGGAGACTAACAGGAATGGGATTGCTGAGAGTAACGGGATATGAGAGAGTAACGGGATTTCAGGGATTAACAGGTTTTCTGGGAGTAACAGGAGTTCTAGTTCTTTAGTTTGTAGTTCTTTGGTTAGTAGTTCTTTGGTTAGTTCTTTGGTTTGTAGTTCTTTCGTTTGTAGTTTGTTGTTCTTTGGTTAGTAGTTCTTTAGTTGGTAGTTCTTTGGTTAGTTCTTTGGTTAGTAGTTTGTAGTTATTTGGTTTGTAGTTATTTAGTTGGTAGTTATTTGGTTAGTTCTTTAGTTTGTAGTTCTTTGGTTTGTGGTTTGTAGTTCTTTGGTTAGCAGTTCTTTGGTTAGTTCTTTCGTTTGTAGTTTGTAGTTCTTTGGTTAGTAGTTATTTGGTTAGTTCTTTAGTTTGTAGTTCTTTCGTTTGTAGTTTGTAGTTCTTTGGTTAGTAGTTCTTTAGTTGGTAGTTCTTTGGTTAGTTATTTGGTTAGTAGTTTGTAGTTATTTGGTTAGTAGTTCTTTGGTTAGTTCTTTCGTTTGTAGTTTGTAGTTCTTTGGTTAGTTATTTGGTTAGTAGTTCTTTGGTTTGTAGTTCTTTAGTTGGTAGTTATTTGGTTAGTTCTTTAGTTTGTAGTTCTTTGGTTAGTAGTTAGTAGTTCTTTGGTTAGCAGTTATTTGGTTAGTTCTTTCATTTGTAGTTTGTAGTTCTTTGGTTAGTAGTTCCTTAGTTGGTAGTTCTTTAGTTTGTACTTCTTTGGTTAGTAGTTCTTTGGTTAGTAGTTCTTTAGTTGGTAGTTCTTTGGTTAGTTCTTTGGTTAGTAGTTATTTAGTTGGTAGTTCTTTGGTTAGTTATTTGGTTAGTAGTTAGTAGTTCTTTGGTTAGCAGTTCTTTGGTTAGTTCTTTCGTTTGTAGTTATTTGGTTAGTAGTTCTTTGGTTAGTAGTTCTTTAGTTGGTAGTTCTTTGGTTAGTTCTTTGGTTGGTAGTTAGTAATTCTTTGGTTAGTTTTTTCGTTTGTAGTTTGTAGTTCTTTGGTTAGTTATTTGGTTAGTAGTTCTTTGGTTTGTAGTTCTTTAGTTGGTAGTTATTTGGTTAGTTCTTTAGTTTGTAGTTATTTGGTTTGTAGTTTGTAGTTCTTTGGTTAGCAGTTCTTTAGTTGGTGATTTCTGGGAGTAACTGGATTTCTGGGAGTAACGGGATTTCTGGGAGTAATGGGATTTCTGGGAGTAATGGGATTTCTGGGAGTAACTGGATTTCTGGGAGTAACGGGATTTCTGGGAGTAACGGGATTTCTGGGAGTAATGGGATTTCTGGGAGTAATGGGATTTCTGGGAGTAACGGGATTTCTGGGAGTAATGGGATTTCTGGGAGTAATGGGATTTCTGGGAGTAACGGGATTTCTGGGAGTAACTGGATTTCTGGGAGTAACGGGATTTCTGGGAGTAACGGGATTTCTGGGAGTAATGGGATAATAATAATTATAATTATGCTCAAAGTGTATTTATTTATTTTTCTTTCTTTTGTATTTGATATCCAGGTAATCCAGAAGTGACAAAATGCGATCAGGTTACTTAACTTGTTTACCCTGATTTGGTTTCTGTTTTGTACTGGAACGTGTAAAGAAACACACACACAGGTTTCTGTAGAGAGATTCTCCGCAGAGATCTCCTCACACACATGGAAAACATTTCATGGACTTTTACGCTTTCTATCCGAAGCATAAAGACAGGAAAGACTTTAAAACCAGATGATCGGCCGGATTTGCTCACAGTCACCTGGATATTTTCTTTCCTCATTTTGCTCGGCTCATGTATCTTCTTCTGACTTTCTTTCCTCATCCTTCTCCTTATTGGTGGATTACTGAACTTATCTTAAGTATTCACATCCCCCCCTGGCCTTCACCTGTAAAATACCACTGAAAGACACGTGCAAAGACTAGGAAGAGACTCAAAATGACTAAAAATAAATGGATTAAAAAAGATGCAAAACAACCATAAAAAACGATAAGAAGCCCAAATGCAAGGAGATATAAACAACCACAGGTACACAAAATGACAACAAGCAGACTCAAAAAACGGGCACAAACTAAATAAAAAGGAGACAAAATTACTATACAGACACAAAAAAGACCATACAATGACCAACATGAACATATAACCACAAGAAGACCAATCAAAGAAGTTAATTGCAACAAACAGAAGTCTACCACAAAGAGACTCAAAATACCGGTCTATTACATGACAGAAAAAAACAAAAAGAAACCACAAAGAGACATGAAAAAGACACAAAATTACTCAATTTGACTTCAAACAGTCACTTATGGAGCATGTGTTTCCACTTGGCGTAGTTCCGGCTAGCGCGTACTATTTCACAGTTTTTCTGGTCCCATAAAATCGAGGTTCTTTCCGGGCCAACAACCGGGCTGAGTCGGGCTGAGTATGCTAAACTAGAGAGAATCGCTGGCAAGGGGGCTACAACTACAACAAGATGAACATATTTGACCGTGATTTAATTGTAATACACGTTTCTAAATGATGCCGAAGTAACAACATACTGATACTGGTTAGTAAGAACCATGAATTCATGCTTTGACAAGTCTGCAGACAGACGGCAGAGAAACACCTTTTAAAATGCATGTTTTCTGAATGGAGATCGGCTAAGCTAACCCAGTTCCGACCATCCACACTCACAGCAACGGCCTACAGACATAAACAAACCAGCGACTGTATTCTCCATGACAGGCATCTGGTTTGTACTGTTTCACTTCGTCATGAACAGATATGAGGAGCTGTGAGCTCTGAGGGCTAACAGCTAACGGCTGATGTTGTTTTTCTGTGGTTCTCATTGAAGATGACGTCACGGCTCCGCCTACACTGCGTTACTATAATTACTGCCCCAGCTACTACACTGTAATGGAAACGCTGCATAAAGTGAGCCTGGCTTACCAAGGCCTAACGAGGCCTAGCCATACAGAGTGAGGCAGAGCGAGGCCCTGTAGAGGAAATGCGCCATTAAAGACCTCAAAGATACGTAAAATTACACAAAATGACTCAAAGTGACTTCAAACAGTTACAAAAAGACCAAAATGGCAACAAAGTGACACAGAATCATACTATTTCACGGTTCTCTGTATTTTGCGCTCAAAATATCCTCTTCACCGCCTCTTCTCTCCCCACCTGCAGGGTTAAGATCAAGTTCAGCTGGCTGGGCTTCGACCACAAGATCACGGGGAAGCAGTTTTACCAGCAGGTGACGACGGTGGGCCGCCGCCTCAGCGTGGGAAACTCCATGAAGCAGAAACAGCCGAACAAGGACCTGGCAACGCAGGAGGCCAACAAACTGTGCCTGTCCACCGTCGACCTGGAGGTCAAATCCAGGGACCAGGAACCGGGTGAGTCTGCAGGAAAATACACTTCAAACTAGTGTTGTTACGAGACCAACATTTTTGTTTCGGTATGGACACCAAGTCAAGAATTGCGATTTCGATACCTTTCTCAAAAAAAGGGGAACCCGTCTTAAATGTCATTATTGTGCTTTATTTCAAACCTGGAAACAATTTGCAGTCATAACACAAACTTTTGAACAATGAGAACTATAAATAAAATAAATTAAAGCAATGGCATTCAAGGTAAAATGACAATTAACTAAAATAGCAGCATCATCTCAAACTACTTTTTTGTCAAAATTCAAAATAGAGGGATCTGAAGCATTCCTTACAGACAGGCCTCGTGGTGTCCGTGGTGTCCCTCGCTGTCGGAGATGCAACCAAAATACTTCCAAATGTCACTTCTTGCGTCTTAATTGTGTTCAAGCTGAGGCGCATTGGCAATAGCACTCACACTTGGAGCCATGCTTCTCGTTTTGTCACATGATATCAAAGCTATATTCATAAAAAGAGTATTTTTAAACACGAGTATCTGTACTTCTACTTGAGTAAAGGATATGTGTACTCTGCAAGACAGACAGGATGTAAACACTAATGGGAACAGTCGAAGAAGACAACGGGGAAGTTACAGGAACACAGTATGCGCTTTGACATTGTTCAAGGACTTGTTAGTGGACGATAAGGTTTTCCACACTGCCTTAAAAGTGCTTGAATTTTAATTAAATATCCGTATGAACCCTCAGACCCCAGCTCGGACCTACATCTGTACAAAACAATTAGTCCCAAACATGCCTGTGTTACCTTAAGGCGCCCCTTTACCTCCGCCCTAAATCCAAGCTAAGCTAACGTCCGTTTCCCCCACACCTCTTGCTCTCGTTGGTAACAAATGGACCGTGGAATATGTTCAGACCCTGATTTTAGAAAGCCACTCAGCAGGTGTTTGGTTTCAGAGCCTGAGAGAAGCATCGTAGCGTTGCAGTCATTGTTAATTTCATAACAGCTGGACATTTTCCATCTGTCAGGAGCTGTTAGATTACACACGGCAGCTCTCATTTCTCTCAGCTAGATATCGACTTATCAGCCCTTAAACCCCAAAAAGCAGAATAGGCTCCCATTTAAGTATAAGTAGTAATACCACAGTGTAGAAATACTCTGCGACAAGTAAATCTAGCAGACCAAAAATAACATTTCTTGTGAAGCATAATGGCTATTACAATTAGTGATCCATTCATTAGTTCATCATTTTAAATGTTAGAGCTGGTAAAGGTGGAGATGACTTGTTAACGGACTATATAATAACTATAAATAAGTGTACAGTAGTAAAAAGTAGGGATGCACGATATTGGTTTTTTGATACCGATAACTTCCTGCTTCTCAAGACCGATACCGATAATAATATAATATATATATATATTAAATGTACCTGTAGTTTTTGCACACCTGGTGGTAAAAAGAGACTAGTAGTGAGCAAAGGACATGAGCGTTACTACTATGAACAAAACAAAGCCAACAACAGTTTTGTCTCTTCAAAGTGACCATATTTATTTTCCCAAATAAATATAATTGAGTATTTTTTTGAGTATTGCCTTTTTCAAAAGCCTCGTGGAGAGGTCAAAGCCCCGGTGCCTTAGCATCTGGCTTTGGATTCGCCGCTAGTTTAGCAGCGCAGGTGTCTTCATACGCTTTGAACACGCCATCGTAGCCATGGCGATGTTTCCGGTGACTCATCAGGTTGGAAGTATTACAGCTCGTTGTCTTCTTCCCTCCTCGTGGAACTTCTGCATCTGTTAATACTATGGGTTGCCAGAAACTGACCATGATCAAAATCGATTATTCGGCAGCCCTGGCGAATAATAATCGATTATTCGACCCCGAGACTCCGTAAAGGAATTCCGTTGTTTTCTTTACTGGAACATGTTTAACAGTACAAACAACAAACATGCATGTCATCACAACGACGTGGCCTTGAAGTGAAGTTGGTAATGGCCGGCTGTGCTGCGTCTTTCTCTGTAACCTCTCTGTAACGCATTGTTGAGGTTGAGTTGTGATAGACCAACGTCTTTTCGCAGAGCTTGCATTTAACTTCCTTTGGACTTGTGTGTTCGAAGTAGTTCCACGAGGAGGAACTCTCTTTACCTGCCGCTTTGTTCATCTTTAGTCGCACGTGTGAGGGAGGGAGGGTCTGTGTGAGGGAGAGGGAGAGGGGGGGTCGGTGTGTAGCGTGCTGCAGCAGCAGTCTGCTCTGCACGCAGGCTTCCTCCAAGTTTACAGTAAAACAAACTGGTGGTGTGACCAATGGCCATTTACAATTATTAATACTATTACTAGCACATATATATATTTATATATATTTTGGTTGAAACTAAGCCAGAAAAAAAAATATATATACATAAATAATAAAAAAAAATATATATAAATTAAATTATCGATTTTTTAAAATAATATTCGATGATGGAGACTGTAACGATTATTCGAATAATCGAATAATCGCTGGCATCCCTAGTATCTACAAATAGCAAGCGAACTATCTAACGCTGAAACTTTGAAATAGTCCCATACTACCGACGACATGTTTGTTTGCTGTCCTGGCTTCACGGCCGCTCGCCATTTACGTCACAGCCAGGCACGAGTTAGGGAGCGCTGGATTTGTGAAGAGCTCGCCCTCTTCCTAAACCACTAACACCACAGTGCTGGCAGAACGGGAGGAGCCGAGTGAAAAACAAGCGCCCCTCATCCCAACCCACCCACACCGCAGCATACCCAAAAAATATATTGTATATTATCGGGGCTATTAATACTTTTATCGGTTTTATCGGGATGACGTCATAATTCCTAATATCGGGCCGATAATTATCGGGCCGATAATTATCTTGCACCACTAGTAAAAAGTACAATATGTGCCTCCATATTGTAGTCGAGTACAAGTAAGTGCATAGTACTTGAACCTAAAAAGTCTTGTGCAAATGTTTCTTTCCACCCCTGTGTTATGGTAATTGTTTATTTAGCTTGGCCACCCTGTTCTAGTTTGGTATGTAAACGTGACATGGTGCCAGCAGGATGATAGCCACGGTTGTTTTTATTCCTAATAACCTCTTCTTATTTCATTTCCTGTGCAGCTCAGTCCTTCATGAAGAGTATCTTCAGCCCCATCTTCATGCTGAGCCTCATCACCATGTGTGTGACGCAGCTTCGCCTCATCTTCTACATGGGAGCCATGAACACCATCTTGGAGTCTCTGACGGAGGGAGACCTCAGCACCGGTGAGATTAAATAATAATAATAATACATTTTATTTGTAGGCGCCTTTCATGACACCCAAGGACACCGTACAATTTGTTAAAAAAAATAGAAAAAAAAACTGTATAAACACACAGTAAGGAACTACAGCACGGTCACATGACTTCACGTCACCACCGCTAAGCTAAAGGAAGCTAATGTTGGGCTATAAAGGAACTACAGCACGGTCACATGACTTCACGTCACCACCGCTAAGCTAAAGGAGGCTAATGTTGGGCTATAAAGTAACTACAGCACGGTCACATGACTTCACGTCACCCCCGCTAAGCTAAAGGAGGCTAATGTTGGGCTATAAAGGAACTACAGCACGGTCACATGACTTCACGTCACCACCGCTAAGCTAAAGGAGGCTAATGTTGGGCTATAAAGGAACTACAGCACGGTCACATGACTTCACGTCACCACCGCTAAGCTAAAGGCGGCTAATGTTGGGCTATAAAGGAACTGCAGCACGGTCACATGACTTCACGTCACCACCGCTAAGCTAAAGGCGGCTAATGTTGGGCTATAAAGGAACTACAGCACGGTCACATGACTTCACGTCACCACCGCTAAGCTAAAGGCGGCTAATGTTGGGCTATAAAGGAACTGCAGCACGGTCACATGACTTCACGTCACCACCGCTAAGCTAAAGGCGGCTAATGTTGGGCTATAAAGGAACTACAGCATGGTCACATGACTTCACGTCACCACCGCTAAGCTAAAGGCGGCTAACGTTGGCTGTGATGACGTTTAGTGGTCAGAAAGTGAACCTTGTTGCTGTGGATGTTTTCTATGTTCACTTTTCTTTCTGCTCTCTAACGATCCTCTCTCTCCTGCTTTCTGCTCAGCTTCAGCGCCTCGTTGTTAACTCTGCTTTGTCTTTCCTCCCGTTCTGTTTCTGCCACTCTTTCTCTTTCCGCCGCGCTGGCTTCTTGCTGCTGTTTCAGTGGAGAAGATGCAAGTGGGTAAGAAACTTCAGGCTTGAATAACAAAGAAACCCAATTTCTCCAGCTGTTTGTTTCCACTGTTCATTCATGGATAAACCAACAACCGATATCCTTTACTGGAGCAAAAGTAGAAATACTGTGATCTTAAAATACTATATTACAAGTAAAAGTATAGTAGGAAGTATAGAAGTATAATCAAAAAGATGAATGCAAAATGTAGTATTATATTATTATCATGGAAATAGAGAGATAGATTAGTGATACTACACCAATGTGTTGATTAACTATACAACTGTTCACGTATTTATTGGTATATTTATATACTTTTTCTTCTTATATTTATGCAAATATGTTATTTTATTTCATTGTTAAATAGAGCAACTGTTACAAAGCCCAATTCCCCCCTGAATATGTATAAGTAATATTTTCCAATCAGGACTTTTACTTGTAACGGAGTATTTTAAGACCATAGTACAACTACTTTTACTTGTAAGAGAGTATTTTAAGACCATAGTATTTCTACTTTGACTTGTAACAGAGTATTTTAAGACCATAGTATTACTACTTTTACTGACGGAGTATTTTAAGACCATAGTATTTCTACTTTTACTTGTAACAGAGTATTTTAAGACCATAGTATTACTACTTTTACTAACGGAGAATTTTAAGACCATAGTATTTCTACTTTTACTTGTAACAGAGTATTTTAAGACCATAGTATTACTACTTTTACTAACGGAGTATTTTAAGACCATAGTATTTCTACTTTTACTTGTAACGGAGTATTTTAAGACCATAGTATTACTACTTTTACTAAAGGAGTATTTTAAGACCATAGTATTTCTACTTTTACTTGTAACAGAGTATTTTAAGACCATAGTACAACTACATTTACTTGTAACGGAGTATTTTAAGACCATAGTACAACTACTTTTACTTGTAACGGAGTATTTTAAGACCATAGTACAACTACTTTTACTTGTAGCGGAGTATTTTAAGACCATAGTATTACTACATTTACTTGTAACGGAGTATTTTAAGACCATAGTATTTCTACTTTTCCTTGTAACAGAGTATTTTAAGACCATAGTATTTCTACTTTTCCTTGTAACAGAGTATTTTAAGACCATAGTACAACTACTTTTACTTGTAACGGAGTATTTTAAGACCATAGTACAACTACTTTTACTTGTAACGGAGTATTTTAAGACCATAGTATTTCTACTTTTACTTGTAACAGAGTATTTTAAGACCATAGTACAACTACTTTTACTTGTAACGGAGTATTTTAAGACCATAGTACAACTACTTTTACTTGTAACGGAGTATTTTAAGACCATAGTACAACTACTTTTACTTGTAACGGAGTATTTTAAGACCATAGTACAACTACTTTTACTTGTAGCGGAGTATTTTAAGACCATAGTATTACTACATTTACTTGTAACGGAGTATTTTAAGACCATAGTATTTCTACTTTTCCTTGTAACAGAGTATTTTAAGACCATAGTACAACTACTTTTACTTGTAACGGAGTATTTTAAGACCATAGTACAACTACTTTCACTTGTAACGGAGTATTTTAAGACCATAGTATTTCTACTTTTACTTGTAACAGAGTATTTTAAGACCATAGTACAACTACTTTTACTTGTAACGGAGTATTTTAAGACCATAGTACAACTACTTTTACTTGTAACAGAGTATTTTAAGACCATAGTACAACTACTTTTACTTGTAATGGAGTATTTTAAGACCATAGTATTACTACTTTTACTAACGGAGTATTTTAAGACCATAGTATTTCTACTTTTACTTGTAACGGAGTATTTTAAGACCATAGTATTTCTACTTTTCCTTGTAACAGAGTATTTTAAGACCATAGTATTTCTACTTTTACTAGTAACGGAGTATTTTAAGACCATAGTATTTCTACTTTTACTTGTAACGGAGTATTTTAAGACCATAGTATTTCTACTTTTCCTTGTAACAGAGTATTTTAAGACCATAGTATTTCTACTTTTACTAGTAACGGAGTATTTTAAGACCATAGTATTTCTACTTTTACTTGTAACGGAGTATTTTAAGACCATAGTATTACTACTTTTACTAACGGAGTATTTTAAGACCATAGTATTTCTACTTTTACTTGTAACGGAGTATTTTAAGACCATAGTATTACTACTTTTACTCACGGAGTATTTTAAGACCATAGTATTTCTACTTTTACTTGTAACGGAGTATTTTAAGACCATAGTATTACTACTTTTACTTGTAACGGAGTATTTTAAGACCATAGTATTACTACTTTTACTAACGGAGTATTTTAAGACCATAGTATTTCTACTTTTACTTGTAACGGAGTATTTTAAGACCATAGTATTTCTACTTTTCCTTGTAACAGAGTATTTTAAGACCATAGTATTACTACTTTTACTAACGGAGTATTTTAAGACCATAGTATTTCTACTTTTACTTGTAACGGAGTATTTTAAGACCATAGTATTACTACTTTTACTTGTAACAGAGTATTTTAAGACCATAGTACAACTACTTTTACTTGTAGCGGAGTATTTTAAGACCATAGTACAACTACTTTTACTTGTAGCGGAGTATTTTAAGACCATAGTATTTCTACTTTTCCTTGTAACAGATTATTTTAAGACCATAGTATTACTACTTTTACTAACGGAGTATTTTAAGACCATAGTATTTCTACTTTTACTTGTAACAGAGTATTTTAAGACCATAGTATTACTACTTTTACTTGTAACGGAGTATTTTAAGACCATAGTACAACTACTTTTACTTGTAACGGAGTATTTTAAGACCAGAGTATTTCTACTTTTACTCGTAAAAGAGTATTTTAAGACCATAGTATTACTACTTTTACTAACGGAGTATTTTAAGACCATAGTATTTCTACTTTTACTAACGGAGTATTTTAAGACCATAGTATTTCTACTTTTCCTTGTAACAGTGTATTTTAAGACCATAGTACAACTACTTTTACTTGTAACGGAGTATTTTAAGACCATAGTACAACTACTTTTACTTGTAACGGAGTATTTTAAGACCATAGTATTTCTACTTTTACTCGTAAAAGAGTATTTTAAGACCATAGTATTACTACTTTTACTTGTAACGGAGTATTTTAAGACCATAGTACAACTACTTTTACTTGTAACGGAGTATTTTAAGACCATAGTATTTCTACTTTTACTCGTAAAAGAGTATTTTAAGACCATAGTATTACTACTTTTACTTGTAACGGAGTATTTTAAGACCATGGTATTTCTACTTTTACTTGTAACAGAGTATTTTAAGACCATAGTATTACTACTTTTACTTGTAACGGAGTATTTTAAGACCATAGTATTACTACTTTTACTTGTAACGGAGTATTTTAAGATCATAGTATTTCTACTTTTACTTGTAACAGAGTATTTTAAGACCATAGTATTACTACTTTTACTTGTAACGGAGTATTTTAAGACCATAGTATTTCTACTTTTACTTGTAACGGAGTATTTTAAGACCATAGTATTACTACTTTTACTTGTAACGGAGTATTTTAAGACCATAGTATTTCTACTTTTACTTGTAACAGAGTATTTTAAGACCATAGTATTTCTACTTTTACTTGTAACAGAGTATTTTAAGACCATAGTATTTCTACTTTTACTTGTAACAGAGTATTTTAAGACCATAGTATTTCTACTTTTACTTGTAACAGAGTATTTTAAGACCATAGTATTTCTACTTTTACTTGTAACAGAGTATTTTAAGACCATAGTATTACTACTTTTACTGGGGTAAAGAAGTACTTTTTCCACTTTTACTTCACCCTCTGAATACTGCCCACCGTTGACTCTGTGTTTGTGTTTCTCTGAGCATCCTCCTCTAAATCCTCGTATTTCATGTTTAAAACGTTACAAAACATCCAAAATCAAACCTCAATAACGCTTTTCTCCCGTCCCCCAGTGAGCGTCTACACGTCGATCTTCGGCGTCCTGCAGCTCCTCTGTCTCATCACTTCTCCCGTGATCGGGTACGTGATGGACTGGAAGCTCAAAGACTGCGAAGACGACAAAGATAAAGTCACCCCGAGGTGAGGAAGCACCCATAAAACACTATGCAAAATGCACTAATTGCAATTCTTTTTAGAGATGCAAAAGAACCACAAACAACCTACAAGAAAACCAATTACTAAGAGATATGAACCATCACAGGTACAAGATGACAACTAACAGACTTTGAGTCACAAAGAAATGTAAGAAAGAGACACGATGAGACACAGAATAGGCGGGCGCCCGCCTCGGATGATTTGAGACCAAATATCATATTTAGACTTTTTTTTGTTTTACATGTAATTGTAAGGCAATACATGATTGTCGCTAAAAGCCTCGTCTCTACATCACAATAAAATATAACAAATAATTGACTAATTACTTTTAATAAAAATTCAAGTTAGTATTAAAGGCATAAAAAGACAGAAATGTATAATCCTTTCTTTGATAGAAATGTTTCTTCTGCCCGTAAAGTGTCCAAACCGGGCTTTTCTGGATAAGCGCATGTTTAAAGCATAGTCGTTGTCCACGCCGGTTTCAGTTGGATTATTCGTCAGTTGCTCCGATCAGATCGGTCTCCTCCATTTTGTAGATTATCTACGACTTTTGAATCCACATAAACACATCGGCAAAAATCCGGCGTACTTTGAGCACGTGTTTTAAACAGTTTAATCCCTTTGTGAATTGTTTCCACTTCCGCGCCGTCCTTTAGTTTCTTCATTCAGCGGGAATCCAGAGGAATGAATCCTGAGTCCAACAGCCATCAAAGTCACTCCAATAGTGCTCCTTAATTACGCTTTCATCCTCCTTCAACAACACACTTCACATTCATCCAGTTTGTGACGGTGGTTGTAGCATTTTGAGACTTTTAAACTTTAATTACACCCCCCCACACCCCACACACACACACACACACACACACACACACGAGGGGGGAGGGGGGGGTGTAATTAAAGTTTAAAAGTCTCAAAAAGCTCTTGGGAAAGAAGGGTGGGAACCCCTGGTTTGGAGGAGGATGCACATCGAAGCAAGCAAGCACTAAGTCAAAGGTAGAGGAAATATTCATATGTTTGACTTGATATGTTCAAAGCAGTATCACCCAATACTCAGTGAATTTGCTTAAAAGTAAAACCACTATAAATGTAGAATTCTCCGTGGCGAGTAAAAGATTGTCTGAACATTGGACTTTTCCCTGCATGAGATTCGCTACCCGGTGCCTCTGTGGCAGACTGATTTTGAGGATATGTTATTTGGACAAGTTGCCACTACAATAACATTTAAACACATTAAGCCTTTAATATAATTGTGCTTCCTGCAGTTTGAACGTCTTTACTAGTTCATTTAATTGACGTCTGCAGCCCTCGTTAACACACTCAAACGCAGACATTTAAAAACCGCTGATTTTTGACTGAAGTTCACATTATTTAAAGGACTGACCGATGGACTGAGAGGATCTGTTCCAAACCGGATGTATCTTTATTAAGTTTGAAGAATACGATTTGAAGGCCAGGAAATCTCTTCAGCTCCACAATACGTCTTTTTATTAGTTAAAATACCGTTACGAAAAGTGTATAATGGAGCATGCGTAAACAAAACAAGAGAATTAATCCAGAACTATTTCGAAAATTAATGTTAACACGATTTAAAAATGAGAACAAAGAGTAAAGTTGTCAAGATATATACATATTTTAAAAAGTAAAGTCAATTAAAATAATAAAAAAATACAATATGTGCCGTACTGTGTATCAGAATTGAAAATGGAAAGAGTATTCTGCTTCCTGTGATTTAATGCTTCAAACACACACAGAAGAAAAGGAAAGATGATGGACGAGAGGAAGATGGATCGGTGTTGATGTTGTTACTCTTGTTCTCCCCAGGGAGCCGGGTCAGCCTCGACGCCCCGACAAACATATCCAGAAGATCGTGAACGCCACGCGAGCGTTCGTCTTCACCAACCTGCTGCTGGTGGGGTTCGGAGCCAGCTGCCTCGTGAGGAACCTTCCTCTGCAGGTGCTCGACTCTCAGGGGACAGAGGAGGGGATTCATATATCTATATATACATGTATATATGTATTGGATGTTTCAGGCTTTTAGGGGATGCACATTAATATCCCACCTTGAATTAACAGGGATATATATAATGAAACAAATGTTGACATTACTAGTTTTTACGAGGTCTAATCTGCTTTAGGAAGTTAAAAGGTCATAATAACCTTTCTTATGTCCGTTTAACGCTGCTGTGAAAGCATATCCTCGAACAGCTGTTTTTAGTTAATGTTCTCATTAAAAAGTACATTTTACATGATGACATTGAACACATCACGATCTTGTTGTTATCATTGGTCGACAGTACTTATATTCAAGTACTGTACTTAAGTATTTTCATTGTATCATTAGAAAATACAGAGCATTTTAGGGTGGGTGGGTAGATAGGTAGGTAGGAAGGTAGGTAGGTAGGAAGGTGGGTGGGTGGGTGGGTAGGTAGGTAGGTAGGTAGGAAGGTGGGTGGGTGGGTGGGTAGGTAGGTAGGTAGGTAGGTAGGTGGGTGGGTGGGTGGGTTTGTAGGTAGGAAGCAAGGTAGGTAGGTAGGTGGGTGGGTGGGTTTTAGGTAGGTAGGTAGGTAGGAAGGAAGGAAGGTGGGTGGGTGGGTGGGTGGGTAGGTAGGTAGGTAGGTAGGTAGGTAGGAAGGAAGGTAGGAAGGTAGGTAGGAGGGTTAGGAAGGAAGGAAGGAAGGTAGGTAGGTAGGTAGGTGGGTGGGTGGGTGGGTAGGAAGGAAGGAAGGAAGGTGGGTGGGTGGGTAGGTAGGTAGGTAGGTGGGTAGGAAGGAAGGAAGGAAGGAAGGTGGGTGGGTAAGTAGGTAGGTGGGTTGGAAGGAAGGAAGGAAGGAAGGAAGGAAGAAAGAAAGGAAGGAAGGAAGGAAGGTAGGTAGGTAGGTAGGTAGGGGTAGGAAGGAAGGAGGGTGGGTGGGTAAGTAGGTAGGTGGGTGGGTAGGAAGGAAGGAAGGAAGGAAGGAAGGAAGGAAGGAAGGAAGGAAGGAAGGAAGGAAGGTAGGTAGGTAGGTGGGTAGGTAAAGAAAAAGTTTGTTTTAAAGAGAAATCCATATCTCATGGAGGATTTACATGTTCTTTTCCTCCTTTTCAGATTCTCTCCTTCATTCTGCACACGATCGTGCGAGGCTTCATCCACTCTGCCGTCGGAGGCCTCTACGCTGCTGTGTGAGTGTTCCAAACATACACAAGTACTCACATTTATACTGTAAGGTGCAAATAGAGAATGCATCTGTTACATGACGCTGTGTTGAAACGCCTGGAAATCACCGACATGATTCACTACTTTGGGGTAAAAGTGAGACATACATAATATAAAGTAAATGATGACGTACAAGTTAAATATTCTCCACATCGTTAAACACAAATCTAATGCCTTCCTCACATTTATACATGAAACTAATACATACATATCAACTTATCCATTTTCTACATTGTGTTGCAACGTTTTAGCGCCTTTTAGAGACATAGAAGACCACTTGTAATATTTGTAACCGGAGAAATGGCGCCCCCTCCTGTTGTCTTCCATGAACAACAGCTAATAATCACAATGGATGGGAACAGAAATGTATTCACTCATTTTCTTTAAATTTGATCTAAATATAATATCATTTTCAACCATGTTTTGTTTTTTAACAATAAAACAAAGCATGATATTCACCCAGACATGTGTCATCACATAAATTACAAGCCCTGACTTTGCCGACCTTTGTATTTATCTACCTGTGTTTTAAGGATTTATGCCGTTAGAAGAATATAACGACCCTTTCTCCTGCACACATTACATACACACATTAATACACACATTACTACATTGATACACACATTGATACACACATTACTACACACATTAATACATTGATACACACATTACTACACACATTGATACACACATTACTACACACATTAATACATTAATACACACATTGATACACACATTGATACACACATTAATACATTAATACACACATTGATACACACATTGATACACACATTAATACATTAATACACACATTAATATACACATTAATACACACATTACTACACACATTAATACACACATACATTACTACACACATTAATACACACATTGATACACACATTAATACACACATTACTACACACATTACTACACACATTGATACACACATTGATACACACATTACTACACACATTGATACACACATTGATACACACATTAATACACACATTAATACACACATTAATACACACATTAATACTACACACATTAATACACACATTGATACACACATTAATACACACATTAATACACACATTAATACACACGATACACACATTAATACACACATTAATACACACATTAATACACACATTAATACACACGATACACACATTAATACACACATTAATACACACATTAATACACACAATACACACATTAATACACACGTTAATACACACATTAATACACACGATACACACATTAATACACACATTAATACACACATTAATACACACATTAATACACACATTAATACACACGATACACACATTAATACACACATTAATACACACATTAATACACACATTAATACACACAATACACACATTGATACACACATTAATACACACATTAATACACACATTAATACACACATTAATACATTAATACACACATTAATACACACATTGATACACACATTAATACACACATTAAGACACACATTAATACATTAATACCCACATTAATACACACATTAATACACAGATTAATACACACATTACTACACACATTACTACACACATTACTACACACATTAATACACACATTACTACACACATTGATACACACATTGATACACACATTAATACACACATTAATATACACATTAATACATACATTAATACACACATTAATACACACATTGATACACACATTAATACACACATTAATACATTAATACACACATTAATACACACATTAATACACACATTACTACACACATTAATACATACATTAATACACACATTAATATACACATTACTACACACATTAATACACACATTAATACACACATTCATACACACATTAATACACACATTAATACACACATTAATACACACGATACACACATTGATACACACATTAATACACACATTGATACACACATTAATACACACATTAATACACACATTAATACACACATTGATACACACGATACACACATTAATACACACATTAATACACACATTAATACACACATTAATACACACGATACACACATTAATACACACATTAATACACACATTATTACACACGATACACACATTAATACACACATTAATACACACATTGATACACACATTAATACACACATAGATACACACATTAATACACACATTGATACACACATTAATACATTAATACACACATTAATACACACATTAATACATTAATACACACATTTATACACACGTGCACACATTAATACACACATTAATACACACATTAATACATTAATACACACATTAATACACACATTAATACATTAATACACACATTAATACACACATTGATACACACATTAATACACACATTAATACACACATTAATACACACATTAATACACACATTACTACACACATTAATACACACATTAATACACACGATACACACATTAATACACACATTAATACACACATTATACACACGATACACACATTAATACACACATTGATACACACATTAATACACACATTGATACAAACATTAATACACACATTGATACACACATTAATACACACATTAATACACACATTAATACACACATTAATACATTAATACACACATTAATACACACATTGATACACACATTAATACACACATTGATACACACATTAATACACACATTGATACACACATTAATACACACATTAATACACACATTAATACATTAATACACACATTAATACACACATTAATACACACATTACTACACACATTAATACACACATTTATACACACATTAATACACACATTAATACACACATTAATACACACATTAATACACACATTGATACACACATTACTACACACATTAATACACACATTGATACACACATTAATACATTAATACACACATTAATACATTAATACACACATTAATACACACATTACTACACACATTAATACACACATTTATACACACGTGCACACATTAATACACACATTAATACACACATTAATACACACATTACTACACACATTTATACACACGTGCACACATTAATACACACCTTAATACACACATCAATACACACATTAATACACACACTAATTGAAAACATGTGTTGTTAGATCAGAGTTGAGGTATTGTCCCCAGGGGGAATTCCTGTTCACAGCACTGTACACGATCACAATTAACATAAAACATATATAAAACAACAACAACAACAACAACAACAACAACAACAACAACAACAAACACAACGAGTGGGTTCTTGTCAGTAAATAGATGAAAAATAAGAGAAAGATTTTCCTTCCAATGAAATAAAAGCACATTTTATTTGATCAACATTTAAGAAGGCCTCTAACCCTTGATCTAATTGCCCCTCTGTGTGTTGTCCCCTGGGCCTCAACCCTTGATCTACTTGCCCCTCCGTGTGTGTTGTCCCCTGGGTCTCAAACCTTGATCTACTTGCCCCTCTGTGTGTTGTCCCCTGGGCCTCAACCCTTGATCTAATTGCCCCTCCGTGTGTGTTGTCCCCTGGGCCTCAGCCCTTGATCTAGTTGCCCCTCCGCTCCGTGTGTGTTGTCCCCTGGGTCTCAAACCTTGATCTACTTGCCCCTCCGTGTGTGTTGTCCCCTGGGCCTCAACCCTTGATCTACTTGCCCCTCCGTGTGTTGTCCCCTGGGCCTCAAACCTTGATCTAATTGCCCCTCCGTGTGTGTTGTCCCCTGGGCCTCAACCCTTGATCTAATTGCCCCTCTGTGTCTGTTGTCCCCTGGGTCTCAACCCTTGATCTACTTGCCCCTCCGTGTGTGTTGTCCCCTGGGCCTCAGCCCTTGATCTAATTGCCCCTCTGTGTGTTGTCCCCTGGGTCTCAACCCTTGATCTAATTGCCCCTCTGTGTGTTGTCCCCTGGGTCTCAACCCTTGATCTAATTGCCCCTCTGTGTGTGTTGTCCCCTGGGTCTCAACCCTTGATCTAATTGCCCCTCTGTGTGTGTTGTCCCCTGGGTCTCAACCCTTGATCTAATTGCCCCTCCGTGTGTTGTCCCCTGGGCCTCAACTCTTGATTTACTTGCCCCTCTGTGTGTTGTCCCCTGGGCCTCAACCCTTGATATAATTGCCCCTCTGTGTGTTGTCCCCTGGGTCTCAACCCTTGATCTACTTGCCCCTCTGTGTGTTGTCCCCTGGGTCTCAACCCTTGATCTAATTGCCCCTCTGTGTGTGTTGTCCCCTGGGCCCCAACCCTTGATCTACTTGCCCCTCCGTGTGTGCTGTTCCCTGGGCCTCAACCCTTGATCTACTTGCCCCTCCGTGTGTGTTGTCCCCTGGGCCTCAACCCTTGATCTACTTGCCCCTCTGCGTGTTGTCCCCTGGGTCTCAACCCTTGATCTACTTGCCCCTCCGTGTGTGTTGTCCCCTGGGCCTCAGCCCTTGATCTAATTGCCCCTCTGTGTGTTGTCCCCTGGGTCTCAGCCCTTGATCTAATTGCCCCTCTGTGTGTGTTGTCCCCTGGGTCTCAACCCTTGATCTAATTGCCCCTCCGTGTGTGTTGTCCCCTAGGCCTCAACCCTTGATCTAATTGCTCCCTCTGTGTGTTGTCCCCTGGGTCTCAACCCTTGATCTACTTGCCCCTCTGTGTGTGTTGTCCCCTAGGTCTCAACCCTTGATCTACTTGCCCCTCGTGTGTGTTGTCCCCTGGGCCTCAGCCCTTGATCTAATTGCCCCTCTGTGTGTTGTCCCCTGGGATCTCAACCCTTGATCTAATTGCCCCTCCGTGTGTGTTGTCCCCTGGGTCTCAACCCTTGATATAATTGCCCCTCTGTGTGTGTTGTCCCCTGGGTCTCAACCCTTGATCTAATTGCCCCCTCCGTGTGTTGTCCCCTGGGCCTCAACCCTTGATCTACTTGCCCCTCTGTGTGTTGTCCCCTGGGCCTCAAACCTTGATCTAATTGCCCCTCTGTGTGTTGTCCCCTGGGTCTCAACCCTTGATCTACTTGCCCCTCTGTGTGTTGTCCCCTGGGTCTCAACCCTTGATCTAATTGCCCCTCTGTGTGTGTTGTC
>CM070493.1:3855202-4097702 GCA_036324585.1 Champsocephalus esox
TATCTTTTGTGGTAATCTGCCCGGTAACACAAAACAAAAGCCTTAGAATAAACTATATATTGAGATTTTCGTAAAGGCAGCAGGCTAATAACTTCCTTTAAGTGAGAAAAGGGAAAAAGTGAAAAAGAGAAGGAAAGAGGAAACGTGAGATTTAAGAAAAACAACTTAAGAAAAGTCATATTTGTCTTTGAGTAAACCCAATGAAATTGTTGTATCTACAGTTTAGATGTTTTTCAGAGACTTGTTTTTATCTCACAAATGTTGATCTCTCTTCCTTCTTCTCTAATAAGTATAAAAGTACAAAGTAAAAAATACACAATTGCCTCGCCCGTGGTCTTTCGTCAGGGACTGATTATACTTTATCTTTCTAGAGAAACCCCTGATATATAAGTTGAGTTTTATTCAGCCTGCTGCCTTTAAGAAGCTCCTCAGATAACGTCCAAACTCACAGAGGCACTTCCAAAGATGGTGGTGACCCTCAGAGTGCCTCTCTTCACTTCCTGTCAACATTTAAAATGTGTTTACACTCATAAGGTGTTCTTTGGATGAACCTAAACATAAACAAAGAAGGTATTTCCACACTGGCTTGCTTTCAACCTTAAGCAATTCTGTTTGTCTAACTCAATGTCTCCTAACTTTTTAACTAATTTGAATCAATCTTAATGAGTTAAGTCGAACAAACTTCCATTAAGTCCAACTTCAATTAAGTCCAACCTCAATTAGGTCCAACTTCAATTATATCCAACTTCAATGAAGTCCAACTTCAATTATATCCAACTTCAATGAAGTCCAACTTCAATTATGTCCAACTTCAATTATGTTCAACTCCAATTCAGTTCAACTTCAATTAAGTCCAACGTCAATTATGTCCAATTTCAATTATATCCAACTTCAATTAAGTCCAACTTCCATTAAGTCCAATTTAAAATTATGTCCAACTTCAATTATGTCCAACTTCAATTATATCCAACTTCAATTATGTCCAATGATGTCCAACTTCAATTAAGTCCAACTTCAGTGATGTCGAACTTTAATTAAGTCCAACTTCAATTATGTCCAATTTCAATTATATCCAACTTCAATTATGTCCAATTTCAATTATATCCAACTTCAATTAAGTCCAACTTCAATTATGTCCAATGATGTCCAACTTCAATTAAGTCCAACTTCAGTGATGTCGAACTTTAATTAGGTCCAACTTCAATTATGTCCAACTTCAATTAAGTCCAACTTCAATTATGTCCAACTTCAGTTAAGTCCAACTTCAATTAAGTCCAACTTCAATTATGTCCAACTTCAGTTAAGTCCAACTTCAATTAAGTTCAACTTCAATTATGTCCAATTTCAATTATATCCAACTTCAATTATATCCAACTTCCATTAAAGGTGGGGGTAGGTAAGTTTCAGAAACCGGCTCGAGATACACTTTTTGTTATATTCCATGGAATGCTCTTAACATCCCGATAGCAATGAATATCTGAAGAGCTTTGACAAAAATCCATAAAAAAATGTCATCTGTGGAACCCGTAATACTGTAAAATGTACAACCAATCCGGATTGGATTGCCGCCCTGTCTGTCAGCCTTCCATCTCGTGCACGCACAAATGTATCTCATGCCCTCATTGGGCGTGCCGTCATTGGGCGTGCATTGCAGCAGTACTTCAATGACTCGCCAGCAACAGGCGGCCACTTTCACCAGTCTGCTGACGTCATGTGCGCGTTCATGTGTGTTGGAGGAGGTGCTCTGTAAGGAAGTCTGAAGGAAGGGGCGGATTCTTTTTGGCTGTGTACTTTCAAATTGTAGTGCACTCGAGCCGGTTTCTGAAACTTACCTACCCCACCTTTAAGTCCAACTTCAAATTATGTCCAACTTCAATTATGTCCAACTTCAATTATGTCCAACTTCAATTAAGTCCAACGTCAATTATGTCCAATTTCAATTATACCCAACTTCAATTATATCCAACTTCAATTAAGTCCAACTTCAATTATGTCCAACTTCAATTATGTCCAACTTCAATTATGTCCAACTTCAATTAAGTCCAACTTCAGTGATGTCGAACTTTAATTAAGTCCAACTTAAATTAAGTCCAACTTAAATTATGTCCAACTTCAATAAACAATCTGATGGACATTTGGAAAAAAGAAAGTCTCTATACTATTAAATTACTTTCTGTCGACATTAAGAGATTATGTTAAACCAACTTGATTTAAATCACATTTATAAGTGTTAATTTTACTTTTGGTTGGACCAGCGTTACTTAATTAGTCCTGATACTTTATAAGTGTTAATTTTACTTTTGGTTGGACCAGCGTTACTTAATTAGTCCTGACCTTAATATATAATATAAATCAACCTTAATAAGTTACGTAAATTCAGTTCTACCCAAGTATAGTTAATACACTCATCCATCTTCTACGGCTTATCGTTGACTTTAATTAAATGCATTAAATCAACAGATTACACATAATTAGGTTAGTCGGAAGTTGACAGTATTAAGTTGAACTTATTCACTAACCTAGTTATCTATTGACGTAATAGATTAAATTAAAGTCAACAATGACATGTTTTCATGGTACGCTGAATCAACCCTTGCAATTTAAATGGCGACCAAACCCAATTAAATTAAATCAGACCAACAGAATTGCTAAATATGTCAGAATCAGAATTGTTACAGTAGAAAAGAGCCAAAGACGATGTTAACTAATAGCATGCAGATAATGCTTTCCGTGTTGTATTTAGGTTCATCCCAAGAGTTATTTTTGAGTGTTTGTGTGCAGAAGACGGGAGTAAGAGTCGATTAATGTTTCATTTCAACCCCCAGAGCTGAGAGACGAGCCTCTCAAAGACTTCCGGTGCTCTCCATGAATGATTAGTGAGAAACGAATGGCACACGATGCACTTTACACCCGAGAGATGGACCTCAGTCAGGATTTAAAAGAATGTAAAACTCCAGATTCAGAAGATAATAGACGGACGGAAAGACGTTTTTATTTTTTATATATATTCACAGATTTTAGACTTTTACTATTATATCGCCTTTACGTGCACGGAAGGTCGCATAAAGGCTCGTCTCTCAGCTCACTTCAACCTTCAGATATTAATCAGATATATTGTCTGATGTCATGTTTATGAAAGTGCATGACCGTGAGGAAAGAGGAATGGAAGGAGGGACATATACACGTGTTTAGTGAGTAAAATGAAAAGTACGGAAGCCCTTAAAGTGCCATTTTTCAAGCTTAGTTTCACCATATTGAGTATAGAAAATGTTGTCTTGCGATCACAACTTATTAACTTACTTATATATACTTAATTGATCCTTTATCTTAAAGAAAAGGGGGTGTTAACGAAGATAAGAGGTTTTTCTTGAGATTTTTCAAGATGATAACATTTATTTAGAATCACAAGAAAGAAATATAATAAATGAAACTGCATAATGTCTGTCATTATCGACTAAATATAGCATTTGTAATCTAAAAAGAAGAGAAATATCTTCGTATTTTGAGAAAAATCAATGAAAGGTATTCATTCAAAATGGCTGTTTTGGGCTTCCGTACTTTTGCATGAAAACTGTTGCATAGAAAATAAAATATGTACATTTCTATGCATGTAAATCAAATGTAAATTGCCTGAAAGATGAAAAATCCCCTTACAATTACATTTCTTTGATGTATTTCATTCTATATAATGTATTGTGCATCTATCTTCTATCCAAACATTAACATTGCTGAATCTCTAAAGTGCAAAACTTTTATCGCAAGATTTTGACTTTTATTTGTATTTTGGAGACGCACACCTGCACAGAGACACTCCTTAGTGCCATATTATTCCATAAAAAGATAATTTGGCACGACAGATGTGTGAACACCACTCTGGAGATACGACAATGTGATGTTGTGCAAAGAAATGAAAATGTACTCCGCATATCTTGAGTTGGAAGTGCTTAGTTTTCACTGAAACTTGTTTTCCGTTTTTCTAAATCACGTGTGAATAATTTAGCAGATCTGCAGCCTGTAATCAATACTCCTGTGTTTACACTCACTGCTACAGGTAGAGAAATACGACAGGTAGATGCAGTACTTTTACTCCAGCGCTACGAATGTTTGTGTGGATATATGATTTCTGATTCGCCCGGTAACTCATGCTTTAGCTTAAAAAAGAAAAAGGGTTTTTCACCAAGTTTTTGTTGAGATTTACAGATGAGAAAAGTTGTTCTTCAAGATGACAAAATGAAAGAGACGAGATGTCATATATTAAACTGTATAAAGTAAGTATTTATAGCAAAAACAACAACATTTGTGGATAGGACTGGAGACAGAAATGTCTTCAGATTTTGAGAAAACAAATCAAATGTACTCGTTGTCGCAGGAAAACTGAGATTTCCCCAGTTCTATACTCGCATCAGGAGAATATATGCAAATGAAGCATCATGTAATGCACGATGTTGGTGTTTTGGGGGGAAATCTACCAACAACAATCAACAAAAGTAAGAAATTAAACCCCTAAATGTGGATTTTTGAAGGTTTATTTAGAATTTCTGGGAGAAAGGTGATGAGTTACCGGGTAGAATATAAATTCCCTCAAAACAAATCAGCACTTTTCTTCACAGCCGTACCTTAGAAAGCTCACCTTCACAGCCTCAAGATGGAAACTCCGCAGTTACTAGTATTTCTTTTCTTAATTGTGTATCAACTGAAGATGAATCGTGTGCTTTGGGGTGTTTTCACGGTTGTGTGTGATGATAGGAAATCAGGATTTCAGCTACACACCTTGTTTCTGTGTATCTTTTGTATTCTTTTTTTATTCTACATTTTCTTCGATGTTTACGAGTATTTTCTTGGTCTTATATTGTGTATTTGTTTTGTCTTGTACCACAGTATAGCCATTATCAATGTGTGTCAAGTCATGTTTGAACTGAAAAAAAAGACAGATCAATATATATGAAGCAAAAATAAACACAATCATTTGTACAGACGTGTCTCTCGTTTCTTTTTGAAAAGGCCTTATTAATATGCTAATGATGTCTCTACTTTAAAGAGTCCTCTCCAGCTGATGTTCAGGTGTATATCAGTATGTAGTGTCTCTACTTTAAAGAGTCCTCTCCTGCTGATGTTCAGGTGTATATCAGTATGTAGTGTCTCTACTTTAAAGAGTCCTCTCCTGCTGATGTTCAGGTGTATATCAGTATGTAGTGTCTCTACTTTAAAGAGTCCTCTCCTGCTGATGTTCAGGTGTATATCAGTATGTAGTGTCTCTACTTTAAAGAGTCCTCTCCTGCTGATGTTCAGGTGTATATCAGTATGTAGTGTCTCTACTTTAAAGAGTCCTCTCCTGCTGATGTTCAGGTGTATATCAGTATGTAGTGTCTCTACTTTAAAGAGTCCTCTCCTGCTGATGTTCAGGTGTATATCAGTATGTAGTGTCTCTAGTTTAAAGAGTCCTCTCCTGCTGATGTTCAGGTGTATATCAGTATGTAGTGTCTCTACTTTAAAGAGTCCTCTCCTGCTGATGTTCAGGTGTATATCAGTATGTAGTGTCTCTACTTTAAAGAGTCCTCTCCTGCTGATGTTCAGGTGTATATCAGTATGTAGTAGTCTCTAGCTTTAAAGAGTCCTCTCCAGCTGATGTTCAGGTGTATATCAGTACGTAGTGTCTCTACTTTAAAGAGTCCTCTCCTGCTGATGTTCAGGTGTATATCAGTATGTAGTGTCTCTAGTTTAAAGAGTCCTCTCCTGCTGATGTCAGGTGTATATCAGTATGTAGCGTCTCTACTTTAAAGAGTCCTCTCCTGCTGATGTCCAGGTGTATATCAGTATGTAGAGTCTCTACTTTAAAGAGTCCTCTCCTGCTGATGTTCAGGTGTATATCAGTATGTAGCGTCTCTACTTTAAAGAGTCCTCTCCTGCTGATGTTCAGGTGTATATCAGTATGTAGTGTCTCTACTTTAAAGAGTCCTCTCCTGCTGATGTTCAGGTGTATATCAGTATGTAGTGTCTCTACTTTAAAGAGTCCTCTCCAGTTTGTAGTAAAACCTGTTGAGTTACTTCAGCAGTGTTGTAATAACACAGGAATACCCTGCATTAATCATGAGCAGGTTGAACCCAAGTTGACGGTTTCTCCCTGTTCCGGTTTAATACACACACACACACACACACACACACACACACACACACACACACACACACACACACACACACACCCTCAGAGAAGACAAAGAGAGGAACACTTAGTCCACGTGCAGAGCTGAAAACTGTGTCAGAGTGTTATCAAAATCATGTGTAATATAATGAAATAATAAAAAATGCAATTTGCCAGGTGTTTAGTTTATTTATTTACATTTCTGCCTGCGGACATTTCAATAACATCACATCCATGCCAGATGTAGTCGAGAAGATGTACATGTGTGTATCTAAACTTTATATCCTTTATTGCAATATTTCCTTTAGTTTTTCATCGTTTTTAATTCAATGACCACATTTTACAAACATATATGAACTCCTTCTCTTTCAAACTCTCCCATTAAAGACCGGCCTGTTCTGTTGCTGCTTTGAGTTTATTTCCTTGTACTTGTGGGTCCGCAGAGGTGTAAAGTAACAAAGTACATATACTCAAGTACGCTACTTAGGTAACATTTTGAGATACTTGTACTTTACTTTTGTATTTCCCTTTTATGCAGAATTTATCGGATATTGTACTTGAGTAAAAGTAGAAGTACTCAGATGTTGTACTTGAGTAAAAGTAGAAGTACTCAGATCTGGTACTTGAGTAAAAGTAGAAGTACTCAGATCTGGTACTGTACTTGAGTAAAAGTAGAAGTACTCAGATCTGGTACTGTACTTGAGTAAAAGTAGAAGTACTCAGATCTTGTACTTGAGTAAAAGTAGAAGTACTCAGATCTTGTACTTGAGTAAAAGTAGAAGTACTCAGATCTGGTACTTGAGTAAAAGTAGAAGTACTCAGATCTTGTACTTGAGTAAAAGTAGAAGTACTCATATCTTGTTCTTGAGTAAAAGTAGAAGTACTCAGATCTGGTACTTGAGTAAAAGTAGAAGTACTCATATCTTGTTCTTGAGTAAAAGTAGAAGTACTCAGATATTGTACTTGAGTAAAAGTAGAAGTACTCAGGTATTGTACTTAGTAAAAGTAGAAGTACTCAGATCATGTACTTGAGTAAAAGTAGAAGTACTCAGATATTGTACTTGAGTAAAAGTAGAAGTACTCAGGTCTTGTACTTGAGTAAAAGTAGAAGTACTCAGATCTTGTACTTGAGTAAAAGTAGAAGTACTCATATCTTGTTCTTGAGTAAAAGTAGAAGTACTCAGATATTGTACTTGAGTAAAAGTAGAAGTACTCAGATATTGTACTTGAGTAAAAGTAGAAGTACTCAGATCTTGTGCTTGAGTAAAAGTAGAAGTACTCAGGTCTTGTACTTAGTAAAAGTAGAAGTACTCAGATCATGTACTTGAGTAAAAGTAGAAGTACTCAGATCTTGTACTTGAGTAAAAGTAGAAGTACCAGAGTGTAGGAATACTATGTTACAGTAAAAGTCCGTCATTCAAAATGTTCCTCAAGTGAAAGTAGAAAGTACTCTCATCTAAATATAGTAAAGACAGTGAAAGTAGTCGTTGTGCAGATTGGTCCATTTCAGAATAATATATATGATATGTTTTATAATGATTTATCATCAAAGTGTTCTCAAAGCGGGTGAGAGCAGCTAGTCTGAAGTCTTTTAGACTGCAGTGGTGAAGGTGCTGCTGTAGACTGCAGGTGCAGCTAGTCTGAAGTACTTTGTAGACTGCAGGGTAGCTGGTGGAGGTGCAGCTAGTCTGAAGTACTTTGTAGACTGCAGGGTAGCTGGTGAAGGTGCAGCTAGTCTGAAGTACTTTGTAGACTGCAGGGTAGCTGGTGAAGGAGCAGCTAGTCTGAAGTACTTTGTAGACTGCAGGGTAGCTGGTGGAGGTGCAGCTAGTCTGAAGTACTTTGTAGACTGCAGGGTAGCTGGTGGAGGAGCAGCTAGTCTGAAGTACTTTGTAGACTGCAGGGTAGCTGGTGGAGGTGCAGCTAGTCTGAAGTACTTTGTAGACTGCAGGGTAGCTGGTGGAGGTGCAGCTAGTCTGAAGTACTTTGTAGACTGCAGGGTAGCTGGTGGATTTACTCCAGGTGGAACTAAAGTCTGATTCAACACTTGGTTATATTTCACATCATTCATCCAGATCTGTGAAGTAACTAAAGGTATTAAATACATGCAGTGGAGGAAAAGTACACCATTTACCTCCGAACTGTGGTGGGGTAGAAGTAAAAAGTAGCATAGGCTACAAAGTTAAAATACTCAACTTAAGTACAGTACTCGAGTACATTTACTTAGTTACTTCTCACCACTGGATAGTCAAGTAGTATAAAATGTGTATGATGAAACACGTGAAGTCAACATTCCAGTATCAGGGTCTTGCGGCTTCACTTGAACGCATCACGAGGTTACCTGAACCTGAAGGTGTCTCCTCCTCCTCTCCAAGCCGCACCCCTTCACTCGCAGGCGGATTCATCCAGGAAGAAACCCCGGAGGAACCACCGGCTTCTGTCCGATTTACAGAGCATTTTGGGGGTTTTACACACCGTCGCTTCCGCTGGTTTTGTCGCAGCTAAAGTCAACATGCTGATCAAAGAGTTGTGAGTATCTTAACTTTGTATTAAAGTGCGCTTTTTTACATGTATGTGTGGAGAGAAACTGGCTCTGTGGCTTAACTTTAATTATTTAACATTACAGAGAAAAGCAGGCCTGGTTAATGCTGTAGTTTGTTAAAATACATACTCCATGTATCTCGATGTTTTGGATCTATGTTGGTCTTTCTGTGGTTCTGCAGCTTATACTGGTTCAAGTATTTTTGACTCAAGGCGTTCAGAAATCCTGGGAATTTAACGTGTATTGGTTGTTAGGCAAAAAGTACATACATGCTCAATCATTAACTATATATTTTAAAGTTATTTAAGTATATAAATGTTGATCTGTGTGTTTTTAACTCCAACTTACCTTTACTGTTTTCGCTGTAAGCGTGCTGACTTTACGCTGCATTTAGGAGGGAAGCAATGGGTGCGGGAAACAACATGTAAAGCTTATTTTTTATTGATTTAATGTATTCTATGAGATTTTGATGTAAGCCGAATTAAAAATCACATCTCTAGTGTTCAGAATATGTATACATTTACATGTTATAAGGCATCATGGGGAATGTATAGGCAAAGCAATGTTAAATTCGCATTTGTTCGCATGGGATTTTGTGTTTATTGACACAGCCAAAATAGGTGTATCCCAAATCTGAAATGAGCCCCAAAATAGCTCGTTTTAAGCACAGCTATGGATTATTTACCAAGGGAGTTATCGTACAGAGATGTCACATGATAACCAGAAGCTGTCATCTGACCACGGTGCAAAGTGCATTAAAGATTAGACTTCATTTTAGTCTTAGTCTGTAAAAAGTCATTTGTCTTTCTGTCAGAGCGGGTTTATCTTTCCCATCGTCCTGCAGGTTCTCCTCTTTCACTCTGATCTGTCGGCATGAATTATTTAGGATCTGCCAGACTGCCAACAGGTGGCGGTTAATTGGCTGCTTCATCAGAGACAGGGGCTGACAGAGGGACAATGGGAACCTGGGCAGAGACATGCAAAAGACCCCTCTCTCACACACACACCACACACACACCACGCACACCACTCACACACCACACACACACGCACACACACACACACACACACACACACCACACACACACACACACACCACACACACACACACACCACACACACACACACACACACTTTAAAGTAGTTTATCCTCTTTTGGTGGTCATTTTGTGTCTCTTTGTAGTTTTAAGATACGATATACTTTATTGTTCCCCGTAAGGAAATGTGTTCTGGACTCCGTCCTGCAGTTCCGCGTACATATACAAACATAGTGGACAATAAGAGACGACCCATACATCAGTCATACACGTTTGACAAACCAAGCCCTGACAGCGACCTATTGCACGACCCCTCATGGCCGACATTTAAAAAGTACGTTTCATTACATTTGACTACATTTTATTCATTTTTATTATGCACTTTATAACTTGGATGATGACGATATATGTATATATGCTGACAGTTATTTTACTCTTATTTTTATTTATCTCCTATTTGTATATTCTTTTATTATTATTATCATTATTTCCTTGATTTTATTACGTTATTTATTTTAGATTTTATGTTTCTGTACAACTGAATTTCCCCTCGGGGATTAATAAAGGTTCATCTTATCTTATCTTATTTATTTCATTTCATGTGATAGTTAAGAAGCTTAACGGACATAGGTAGGAATGCTTATAGGGTTCAGCCTGCTCTTGGGAACCCTCAATCTTCTACCAGAAGGTAGGAGCTGGAGTAAGTGGGTGGGATCAGACACCATTTTGTTTGCCTGTCTGAAAACGGACTGCTCGTATATGTTTTGGAGAGATGGGTGTTTTTTAACCCCCATAATTTTCATAGCAGTCTGAACCAGGCGAGCGATCTGTGACTGTGACTGCACTGTCGAGTTACCGTACCAGGCAGTAACACCACACCTCATGGTGCTCTCCAACACGGCATGACAGAACAGTAACATGAACTTCTGCTCAGAAAGTACAACCGCTGTTGAAGTCTAGAGCACAGACCTTGAACATGCGCCTTCCAGCTGAGTGTACTATCTAGGACACCAAAGGTACTTCTAGGACCTGAGTTATGGCTTCATTGTGGATAACCACCGGCCTAAGGTCACCCACTGCCTTTGGGTCCCACACCGGCTCCTCAGTCTTCCTCACATTCAGCACTCGATGGTTAAGATCACACCACTGCACACACCTCTCTCATTCAGAGGGAGAAGCCGATGAACTGCTGCCTTTGTGCATTAAGCCAAGGAGGGCTGTATCAATTTGATGATACAATTCTCCGGGTGGATTCTCGTACAGCGTGAAGAGGACCGGGGAGCTCACACAACCCTGGGGGGCTCCTGCACTGATGGTCCGGGGCTCTGAGAGGGCATTGTTGACCCTGACGTGCCGAGTGCGATTGGTTAAAAACGAGAAAAGGATTTATACTGATGTTTATCAGTTTTTGCAGCAAGAGGTGATGATTCCTTTTTGTAGTTGTGTTGTGTCTCTGTCTCTTTGAGTCTTTGTAGATATGTTGTGTCTCATTGGGGTCGTTTTGGCTCTTTGAAGTCATGTTCTGTCACTTTTGTAATTGTTTAGGAGTGTCTTTGTAGTCGTTTTCGTGGCTCTCTTTGTCCTTACAGTTCCTCTGTGAGACCTTGTTGATATTGTGAGTCACTTTTGTTGTTGTTTAGAGTGTATTTGTGGTGTTTTTGTGTGTTTTTGTAGCTGTGTAGTGTCTCTTTGTAGTCCATCTGTGTCTCTCTAGTTATTCAGTGTCTCTTTGTAGTCGTTTTGTGTCCGTCTGTCTCTTTCTCTGTGAGACCTTGTTGATATATTGTGTCTTTGAAGTCATGTTGAGTCCCTTTTTGTAATTGTTTAGTCATGTTGTGTCACTTCCAGCTCTTTTGAGTCTCTTTGTTAGCATGTTGTGTCCCTAAAGCAGAGGTGGGGAACCTCCGGCCTCCGGGCCGTATACGGCCCGCGAGACAATTTGGTACGGCCCTCGAGGTAATTTATAAACACACGCGAAAAATGAAAGAAATCTAGACCGCAAAAAAATTAAACAAGCGAGTGTCTGTTTTTCCTGGCCAAGGTCAGGGTCCTTGAACACAACACGAGCCTAACGTGTCATCACGTGGTATATGTCTCGTCTGACAGGGGTGCAGTTCTGACGGAGAGCACCAGAACGCCACTCCAGCACTTCAGAAATTGCAGTACCGATAAGTCCATACACATGCCGCAGTTTCTGCGTGTCTGTGTCTCTAGCTGAAAGCCCAGTGGCGATCTGCTCATCTGTCACACTGAGCAGACAGTCAATAACTGTGTTGTTATTAGCATCTGGTTAGCTAGCTATGCTAACGAATGTAAGAAGCTTTTTCTACAACCAGTGAGGTAAAGGCACATCTGTATATGATCATTATAGTTATCAAAAAAATAAGAGAATAAAGTAAACAGGGTATAAAATACTATATGACAGTTATTAATAAAGAAGAATCCAGTTTGAAAGGGAGAGTGATTTGTCAAATATCCATAAATTAAAAGAAAATCTGTTTACAGTTGTGTTTGGGTGTTGAGAGATGTGTCCATAATGTTGCTCTCAAAGTGCACCAGATTGATGCTTTTAACTTCAACATTAAAAAAAAATCTTCCCAGGGGAGCATGCCCCGGACCCCCCTAGAGGAGGTTAGGCCCCCCCCCCACTTAAATCATGTTCACATGGATAGGAAACTAAATACATTTGCACACATCTTGTGTCCATATCTTTCTGTTTGGTGGTCACGCCGCACCGTGCACGTGCATGCATGCCACACCGTGCCGTGATGCATGCGCGAGTCATGGTGAGATATCTGGATTCAGAGGTTGCTTTTTCTTTGCACAGCATGAAATGAATGGGCTGTGATTTTAGTTTTTTTGAGCAGAGGTCAATAACTTGTACGGCCCTCTGAGGATATTGTAAACATTGAAATGGCCCTTGAGAGGAAAAAGGTTCTCCCACCCCTGCCCTAAAGTGTGTCTTTAGAAATGTTTTGTGTCGCTTTGTCGCTGAAGTGTCTCTTTGCAAACTGCGTTGTGTCCTTATAGACAATCTGTGTCTCTTTTAAAGACATGTTGGGTCCCTTTTGTAATGGTTAGGGTTAGTTATAGTGTCTCAACATTTATCACTTGTAGTTTGTCTTTCTTGCCATTTTCCGTCTCTTTGTTGAACGTCTGTGTCACTTCATAGTTGCGTCTGTCTGTTTTTAATATTTTGTGTCGTCCTTCTGGTCATTACGGGTCTCTCCGAAGCAATGTTGTTCGTCTTCCAAGTCATTGTGTGTCTCTTTGCCGCTGCTTTCGGTGTCTTTGTAGTCCTTGTGTGTCACTTTAAGGGGTTTTGAAGTTATTTGAATATCTTGGTTTCATGTGTATTTTTTGCCAATTTCTGTCTCTTTGATTTACTTCGGTGTCTCTTGTAAGCCTTTTGTGTCCCCCTACCGTTAATTGCGTGTCTTTTCTAGTCTTGTGTCTCTTTTAAAGGTCTCTTTGAAAGGTGCTTTTTGACGCTCTTCCTGGTTAGCTTCTGTCTCTTTGTGTGATATGTTGTGCTGAGGGTGAAACATGCACGTGCACGGCTTCCTCCAGAGGTCCCGGGTTTATTTGTTCTTGATTGCAGTTTGTCAATTTCCTCTTCCTCTTCTCGAGGTTCCTATAACAACAGGACACGAGAACAAACCAATCAAAATCCGCCGTTTTAAAAGCAGTGCTGTGAATAAAGTGCTGACTTCATGTTGAAGCTGTGCATAATGTGAAAACGCTGGATCATATTTATGCAATATGTTCTGCTTTTATGGCTACACCAACAAGTACGGAGATGCATTAGTAGTTTAGAATGTCCTTTCTGAACTGCCATGTTTAAGTTCGGTCGCTTATTCGTGTTCTTCCTGCATTTTCTCACTTAAATATTGTGTTTTTCTCAAGTCAGGTTTTTTGTGTGTGTGTTAGGGCTGCGCGATTTTGGGAAAAAATGTAATTGCGATTTTTCTGACAAATAATTGCGATTCGATTTGCGATATTTGTTTTTTAAGCGACCCAACGGAAGTTTATTGTAAAATGCGGCCATATCTCCGGCTAGGAAGGTCGTATCAACGTGCTCCCGTCTCCAGCACCCCGCAGCCCGAGCTACGATTGAAAGAACTAAAGTTACATGAAACTTCCGTTGGGTTGCTTTAAAGCCAAGCTTCAGTTTCAGATTCTCCCTGTGATAGAAACACGTGATGGAGCGTTGCTAACCTGACTCAGACGGTTCACCAAACCATCTGAAGCTCCATTGGAAGCCATTTGGAAAAGTATTTCAAAAGCACTTGGCAGGTGATTGGATCAATCTGTCTATCACCTGCTATCATGGGCCACTTCTGATTGGTTAACAATGGCTGGTACACGTGGAGCACAGCACTTCTGATTGGTGTGGAAATGTTGTTGTATAATCGCATCATTTAAAATCGCGATTTCGATTTAAAATCGATTAATCGTTCAGCCCTAGTGTTGATGCATATAAGTGCTGTTGTTGTGTAATAAGAACGTATATGTATCTATGGAGCTCCTACAGATATGACTGTGGTATCTTTTCAAAAACGTATAGAAGCTTTTAATTTCCTCACGTTTGGGATGTTGAACATGTCGATCATTGACAACACATCCTCCTGTAGCTCAACATTATAATTATCATTAATGAATTGTTTGTTTGTTGTTATTTATGCGCACTAACATCTTGTTTCTTTCTGTCTCTTTCAGCCGAATTGTCCTGCCTGTTTCCGTGGAGGAGGTAAGGACTCTTTCACCTTTTATTTGAGCACAGGCGCCACATTCATTGACATTAATCTATTGTTATTTGTTATCTAAGTACGAGGTTTAATGAGACGGCTTGTACCAATGTACTGTCTTTGACCTGTTGGCCGTCGGGTCCACAACTCGGCTTTAAATATCTACAGAGATCATTCATTTTAAATGCTCACAGATGCATTGCATTAGCATCACTTTAGCATACTGTAAATTCAACTTTTAACGTGATCTTATGGATTACTTTTAGAGATGTCCCGATCGGGGATTGGAGCCGATCACGTGATTTTCAAAAAATCGGGGATCGGGAGCAGATCACGTGATTTTCAAAAAATCGGGGATCGGGAGCAGATCACGTGATTTTCAAAAGATCAGGAGCAGATCACGTGATTTTCAAAAAATCGGGGATCGGGAGCAGATCACGTGATTTTCAAAAAATCGGGGATCGGGAGCAGATCACGTGATTTTCAAAAAATCGGGGATCGGGAGCAGATCACGTGATTTTCAAAAAATCGGGGATCGGGAGCAGATCACGTGATTTTCAAAAAATCGGGGATCGGGAGCAGATCACGTGATTTTCAAAAGATCAGGAGCAGATCACGTGATTTTCAAAAAATCGGGGATCGGGAGCAGATCACGTGATTTTCAAAAAATCGGGGATCGGGAGCAGATCACGTGATTTTCAAAAAATCGGGGATCGGGAGCAGATCACGTGATTTTCAAAAAATCGGGGATCGGGAGCAAAAAATCGGGGATCGGGATTTTTTTTTATAAAATATATTTGTTTTATTTAATGTTACAAAACAAAAATGACCATGTTCACGTCTTAAAGTCATCCTGAGGACTTAGTTTTGGTTTGAAATGACTCAACATCATGTATGTGTTGCTTCCTTTGGGCTTGTTTTCAGACCTGGTTGCTTATTCCTCTCAGAGCAACAGAGTGGGCGCAGTGTCTGATAGCAGCAGCGAGCTAACGAGAGGCTACGTTCAGCTGGAGACTCGGGAGTCGGGACAGAGCACATGTCAGGACTTTGGAAGTATTATGAAATTGAAAGCGAAGGCAGCGTAACAGCCAGATGCAATGTTTGCAAGGTGGTGGAAAGAACAGAGCTACGTTCAACACGACCAATCTAATACGCCACCTGAGAAACAAACACAACAACAACACGACGAGTACACAGCGGCCACTCGGGTAACGGCACTGAAGCAACCGACACTTTCAGAGGCTTTCAAAAGGAAAGAGAAACTGCCCCAGAACAGAGACAAGGCCAACACAATAACAGCCAAGATAGCTGAACTCACCGCGTTGGATGACCAGCCGTTATCCGTTACCTTTTTCTCTCTTAATGCATTGCATAAAGATCGGATCGGGAAAAATCTGTATCGGCAGATTGTCAAAATCAAATGATCGGAATCGGATCAGGAGCAAAAAAAGGTGATCGGGACATCCCTAGTTACTTTGTGTATAAAAGTGTCGTTTTTTCAAGCATTTGACAGTCTTAAAGGTGGGGTAGGTAATTCACGTCAAACACTTGTTATATTCCATGGAATGCTCTGAACATCCCGATAGCAATGAATATCTGAAGTGATTTGACAATAAATCCATAACAATATCTCATCTGTGGAAGCCGTGGCGCTGTAAAAAGCTCGACCAATCATCTGAGCCGGCTAAAGTAACTGGATGGCCTACCTGCCTGTCAGCCTTCCATCGGGGCACACACTGATCTCGTGCCCTCATTGGTCATGTGCACGTTCGTGTGTGTTGGGGGAGGGGCTCTGTGAGGAAGTGGGCAGATTTTTTTCAGCTGTGTATTTTCAAATTCTAGCGCCCTCGAGCCGCTTTCTCCATTCTTACCTACCCCACCTTTGAGTTCACATTTCATAACGATAAGTAGCAGTGAACCAGTGTTTGAAGAGCCGATGGAATTGATCTGCACTCTATCAACAGTGCACTTATTGCAAATAACAAACAATGTATGAATTAAATAAACTCCAGAGGTTATCGAAATTAAAGATGATTAAAAAGCTATTTATGAATGTAAAGGACAGAGTTTTGTGCGCATAAAAAAAAGCCTGTATAATGGCTTCTCTGTGTGTCTGAGAGACGGCAAATTTAATAAATAAATGAGTCCTATTAGGCTAGTGTCCTTCTTGGTGTTTGGCCAGAAAAATAATATAACAGTTACATATTTGTGGATGCAGGCGGTACTGATTTAAATACCATTTATAAGCCAACTATAGTACCAAAGATAATCGGTCATCCCTTCCTCCCAAAGCATGAGTGTCCTTGTGCCTTTTCCCAACATTACCGACAACTTGTAAAGAGAAATATCTGGTTTCCAGGTCTCGTTTGAAAAGAGTCTTCTGCAGATATCACAACACATGTCGCCCATCAAAGGAAACTTGCTATGTGATTATTATGATATTAACTTTCTGGCACTTTTCTTAAAGGCATGTGTAAATCCAGCAGCGCTCCTTGTTGTTGGAGTTTCCTTCTCTCACTTTAATCTCTCCTTCGATGCCCTTGCAGTTGAAACGCTCGGCTATCAGTGGCAGGATTGATTCAGCTGTGTTTAATCTGAGACTCACTGCCAATTACATTTCGGAGCAGATCCAAAACATGCATTATCAAAAGGTGCAGGAATGAGTCCTAAACCCAGACATTCCTTTCCCTTGTCTGGAAGTCAATGGTAGAGATGTTATTTCTACGACATAAAATACATCAGTAAATACCCCACTGGTGGATTTAAAAACAGTGGTAGCTAACAAGTGTCTAACGGAGACGACTAAACGTCATCACACCCAACATTAGCCGCCTTTAGCTTAGCGGTGGTGACGTGAAGTCATGTGACCGTGCTGTAGTCTCCTTTATAGCTCAACATTAGCCACCTTTAGCTTAGCGGTGGTGAGGTGAAGTCATGTGACCGTGCTGTAGTTCCTTTATAGCCCAACATTAGCCACCTTTAGCTTAGCGTGGTGACGTGAAGTCATGTGACCGTGCTGTAGTTCCTTTATAGCTCAACATTAGCCGCCTTTAGCTTAGCGGTGGTGACGTGAAGTCATGTGACCGTGCTGTAGTTTCTTTATAGCTCAACATTAGCCGCCTTTAGCTTAGCGGTGGTGACGTGAAGTCATGTGACCGTGCTGTAGTTTCTTTATAGCTCAACATTAGCCCCTTTAGCTTAGCGGTGGTGACGTGAAGTCATGTGACCGTGCTGTAGTTCCTTTTGTGCCTGAGATGGGAACTCAGAGTGGGAATATGAAGACAGATGTGTGGACTTGGGAGTTTCTCTACATATTTATCTCTTAATTGTCTCACCTGTTCATTGAGTTCTAGCCATTCTTCCCACCCTGAGGAAATCCCTCCCTCTCTTTGAGTTTACACTGCTTCACACAAGCAGGTATTTCTTCGAGTCACTTCATGTCCGTTTTGCTGTACGACCGGCTTTTTCCTCCGATCCCTTTCAGAGCGAGGCTTGATTCCTGTTTAGTCGAGAAACTGAGCGTCACGCATTCTACCTCCGCTCTTTAGGAGCCACAGGATCAAATTGATATTCACCTTGTTTATCCGTTCAATTCATAATACCTCATAACACCGATTAACCCTTTCTACTAAATTTTCTCCGTATACTTACATGTTCCATAAATTCAAACTTGCTTAAATTCATCATTATTTTTGATTTTCTTTATCGTTATAGTTATACGGGTAATACATCATATTTTGTTTTAACTGCTAAAACTCAAACCTTTACTTTAAAACCTTTCAAATTAACCATTGTTTTGGTATGCTCATGTCTAATCTCCCTTACTATAGTAATTAATGTTAATTTCAAAATTATTCTTTAGCCCTTTCCCTCATCTCATACTATGCTTATTACAGGTTTTTCACAAATTCACATATTCACATCATAATTTATAACATCCACTTATTCAAATATTATCAAAAAACCATACTTACCAACTTTTTCCTCTATAAATCTAATTCCCCAATCATCCCACTCCATTCATTCAAAAAATATATCAATTAACCAACCCCCCCCCAACAACACCTAAATAATCAACCACCCCAAATTCAATACAACAACAAACCTATCAAAAATATATCCATTATCAAAACCCAACTCAACCCAAAACTCAATAAACATATTATACCACCACCCAACACCCCCCACCAACCACATCACCCACCCACAAACAACCCCCCCCCCAACCCCCCCCCCCACCACCCCCCCCCCCCACCCAACCACCATATAAAATCTAATCATCCATACTAACTCATTACAAAAATAATCCTTTCACTTTTAAAATAAATCTAAACATTAATACATTCCCCATCTCTTCCAAATTAAAAAATCTCCTATCCAAACCATCTATAATACACACTACTTTCCAATTTAATTATAAATATCATCTTTTTTCAATACCCACCCCAAAACCCCAACATCCAATTATTTAAATTATACCCCCCCCCCACCCACCCCCCACCCCCCCCAATTTACCATACTAATGAATTATTGTTTTCCTTTAAAATGTATGATAACACTTATTCACCATCAAATAGTTGTTAATTCACATATTGGAGACAAACTACTAGCTTATTGGTTATGAACAAGACTTCACTTTAAAAAAGAGAATTCGGAGTTAGAAATACAACATTTTGAGTTATTTTGACACAATTAAAGGTGGGGTAGGTAAGTTTGAGAAACCGGCTCGAGATACACTTGTTGTTATATTCCATGGAATGCTCTGAACATCCCGATAGCAATGATAATATTAAATGCTTTGACAATAAATCCATTAAAAAAACATCATCTGTGGAAGCCGTGGCGCTGTAGAAAGCTCGACCAATCATCTGAGCCGGCCAAAGTAACTGGACGGCCTACCTGCCTGTCAGCCTCCCATCGGGGCACACACTGATCTCTGCCCTCATTGGTCATGTGCGCGTTCGTGTGTGTTGGGGGAGGGGCTCTGTGAGGAAGTGGCAGATTTTTTCCGGCTGTGTATTTTCAAATTCTAGCGATCTCGAGCTGGTTTCTCAAACTTACCTACCCCACCTTTGACACTCCCGGAGCGTCCACACTACAGCTTCAAAAAAAGCTTGGAGCTGGGCGTGTCTGGAGCTTGGGGATTTTATTCAAGCAACGCGACCAACAACCAATCACATGAATCTCCCGCCCCCGACATACAAAGCAAAAACCCCGGGGATTTTATGCGAGCAATATATATATAAACTCCCCAAACAGGCGAAACCCTACCAGTTTCCCCCACTGTCTCTGCCCCCTCCCTCCATGCTGGTTCCTCCGGTTTGTATCCCGGTAGGTGAAGAGGGTCTGGTCATACACAACCGGGTGAGTTGCTACGGCGATAGTTAGTTTCTCCTCCGACTTTTTTTGAAATATAGAAATGAACGGCGGGATATCTCTCCCAGCTTAGACGCGGTTTGATTGGCTACGGCTTCAGCTGTCAGATTTTCAGAAACGGGATTTGATTGGCTGGCTGGTTCAACTTCTGACGGCGGAGACGGACCGCTCTGCTACCCACAATTCAGTTCGGTGAAAAAGCGAGGCAACATGACGTCACCCCACTCAAAGTGAATGGGCAGATTGGAGTTGTCGACGCTGTAGTGTGGACGGGCCGTTATAGTTCCATGTCTTGTTCCATAAGAATAGATCATATGTGTTAGGTGTTATTATGAGAGAATTACTATTCTTGTGGTACTCCTGCCTTATTAGCCCCATATTGAGCAGAGCATATTAAGACTCAAACTCATGTACAACAACTTCCTTACGTACAATAAATAAGTACTTATTAGGGTTATTGAGGAAAAACTCTCAACTAGAGCTGTGTGGCGCAGTGGCTTGTGCGTTGGTGTTCGAATCAGGGGGTCACAGGTTCAAAGCTGTAGCTGGTCCATGCCTTTGTCTCCTCCAGGCTGGACTACTGCAATGCACTCCTCATCGGGATCCCTAACAGAAGCATCCAGAAGCTCCAATACATTCAGAACAGCGCTGCTAGGATCCTGATGAGGGTGCGCAAATATGATCACATCACCCCCATCCTTAAAGCACTACACTGGCTCCCCGTGGAACTGAGGATCGAACTCAAGGTCTCCGTCCTCACCCACCAGTGTGTCCATGGAACTGCCCCTCCCTACTTCAAGGAACTCCTCACCCCCCATACCTCCTTGCGGACCACCCGTTCCAGCAACTCCAACTTCCTCAACCCCCCAGGACTAAGCTCCGTGCTCCGGGAGACCGGGCGCTCTGCTCGGTTGCCCCCAGCCTGTGGAACGCTCTCCCCGACCACATGAGACGCCACAGACCGTGGCGCACAGTGGAGGCTTTTAAAAAAGGCCTCAAAACCATCTCTTCAAAAGAGCCTTTGCCTCGACCTTTTTATCACCCTTTATTTATTTTTGTATTGCTTTTTTTTTAATTAATTCTACCGTGTTGTGTAATGTTTATTCATACTGTTCACGCTCACTACTTGTAGCACTTCGGGATTTGAATTCAAATATGAAGTGCTTTATAAATGGAACTCATTATTATTATTATTATTATTATTATTATTATTATTATTATCAAACCCCACTGCAGTCAGCATGTCGTTGTGTCCCTGAGACTCTTCACCCCAAAGTGCTCCTGGGGGGATTCCCCACAGTATTGAGTATGTAAGCTTTGGGTTAAAGCGTCTAACAGGTAATGGAATGTAACTAATGGCCTAGTACTTGTCGAATAAGGCATTAATAAGTGTTTTCTAATAACGAGCCAATGTACTGCTAATAAGCATGGTAATGAACAACTAGTTGGTGGTGAATACATGCACTTTAATACAAACTTATCTTCAGGATCTTTTTTACATGTCTGTTGTCATTGCCTTAAAACAACTCTGTATCAACAACACTGTTGTGTAACTTCAGTTAAATACTTGTGTGTGTGTAGATTAGATTAGAAAGAGGTGAGATAAAGCATCTGCAGTATTTTATGAAGTATTAATCGTACAAAGGTCAGTTTTATTCAAGTAGAAGTGTGTATTTTATTGGTAGCAGGCTGTCAGTAATGGCTACGCCTCTCTACTTGGACTGGTAGATCTCGGCAGACTGGCAACTTTAAAAGTAGCTCTCGGTTCAAAAAGGTTGGGCGCCCCCGCTGTACACCGAGCACACTGGGATTAGCACTCGTTTTGTATTGACGCTGAATAACGTTCATCAGGGAATGTTTAAATAACCACAGACACCAGAATATACGTAAGTGCTAGTTTTTTTGCGAGTCCAAGTGCCGGTTCCCGACGTTCCGGACTTGAACCGAAACTTCCAGTACCGGTTCGGCGTACCGGTACGCAGCACGACGCACAAGCCCAGAAAAATAGTAGTAATGTTCTTGTTGGAATTAGGAGTTATATTGTAACGGGGAAACACACCAGAATGAAATACAGGTGAGACTCTGAGGCGTAAAATAACAATCCACGAATCGGAAGAGAAAGAAGTACAATAGTAATCTAATCAAACATTATATAGCCTTTAGACAAAAAGCACAATTTGCACTTGTGTTATTTTTTAGGTTAGCTTTTTCCATCTTTGTGTACAAAAAAGCTTTTAAACAATTTGAAATCCACATTTTATACCGATTTGTCTTCTCTTAATCCAATATACTGACCATTGTTGTGGGATTTTACCGTTTACAGCAGCAGTTCTTATATTTTAAGGCTTTCTCCTTGATTTTGTTGTCTTACATTTCTTACTTTGCATCCATATGAGGTGTGGCCACCTTTGAGCTTCTTTGACAATAATTTAAATAAGGTTTAACCTGAGAACAGGGCTCGGAGTTGCACCGAATGTATTATTTTTTGGGCGCGTTCACACCTGCCTGGTTTAGTCCGGTTGAATCGAACCCTGGTGCGTTTAGCCGCTTGGTGCGGTTCGTTTGGGTCGGTGTGAACGCAGTCCGCACCAAAACATAGCAAGCGTAGTATTTACGAGTCACAAGAATGCGGATGTCTTCAAAATCTTTAGCGAAAGAGTCTTTCAAGACATCCGCGGTTGTTTGGTTAAAGAGTGAAGCAGGATGAAGTGTTGAACAGTGTCGTGCAAAGAAATAATTCTCCGTCAGCTGCATAAAAGTCAGAGCCTGTCGTCGGTGAAACCTCGCCCTGACTGCCGAACGTCTCTCATTATGTTTTTTAACGGACGTAGTCTGATTATGTAATCGTATGCGCGGGCCGCTAGCGTCCGTTGATCTCCAGATGAACAGCAGCATGAGAATAACCTGCCGAAAGTGCCGATGCTCCATGGCGGAGGCTCCGGTAGAAATAGCCGGGATTTGCGTTTGTACCCCCTGAACGTCTGACCAATGGGTGAACAGCATTTCCGAGCACATGACTTGTTTAAGGTTTATAGTCAGTTTGAGTTTCGCCCGTGTGAACGCAAACCGAAGCTTCTGAGAAATGAAACCATGTACAAACTGTGGTCTGGTGCAAAGAAGCGGACTCTAGGTGCGGACTTCTGCTGAGGATAGTGTTGACGTCATCGCCTTAAAAAAACCACCCTTTTTTTAAAATGATTGTGAGTTTATATAGTTGATTTCCACCAGAGTCAGATTTTCATCACTCACTCGCCAAGGAAAACATTGTGTTAACTTTTCTCTATTTGCATTTTAAGGATAATGAAATGCAGGTTGAATCTATAACACAACGTGCCCTTTTGTGCAGCAAGGGGAAAACAGTGCACAGTAAACACAACAGAAATGGATTAAAGTAGAATATTTGCTTGGATTAAAACACGCTGGGAACTGATTGCATTTAATGTTGACTTTTAGACTTCAAATCAACACCGAGTTAGTGTAATAATGTGCATTACACACCGGCGCTGAATCAATCCTCTGCAGCCACCACTGGCATATACCGCCACACATAGAATATCTGCACCAGTGCACAGAAACCAGCTTCAAACCCAGTTCATAAGCGAAGCATTTTAAAGTGGATTTAGACAGATTTGGTGCGAGATCTAAACTACAGATGTCATCGCTAATGTCTAAATGTTTACGAAGCGTTTAAAAGAGACAAAGACGACACATTCAGCAGCAGTGACTCATTGTTTCCAGAGTCTCTGCCCTTAGTGCCGTCTCCGTGAAGGGTTGAACTCTGAGAAGGAGGAAGAGGAAGAGGAGTTTAGAAATGGCTGAGTTTGCTTTTTGGGAGAGGCTGAAGTCTGAGTCCGGGATAAAGGGAAAGGGTTAACTGGAGGTCATAAAAAGAGAGGTTGGAGAGTTCATTAGGTTTCTTTTTTAGGCTTTTAAGAAGGGCCTAAACACTTTTTTTTAAAGTACATTATGCCCCTTGAAGCACTTTGGGACTTTGAGCAATGAAAGGTGCTTTACAAATACAATGTAGTATTATTATTATTATTATTATTAGCCGCTTTCACACCAAGTACTTTGCCGTACTTAGTTCCCACTAAATCGCGTTCACACCAGAATAAGTCCCTGAGGGAGGATGAGGCAAATGAAGCTGCTGACGTCTCTTCTTCTTCTTCTTCTTCTTCTTCTTCTTCTTCTTCTTTCTTCTTCTTCTTCTTCTTCTTCTTCTTCTTCTTCTTCTTCTTCTTCTTCTTCTTCTTCTTCTTCTTCTTCTTCTTCTTCTTCTTCTTCTTCTTCTTCTTCTTCTTCTTCTTCTTTCTTCTTCTTCTTCTTCTTCTTCTTCTTCTTCTTCTTCTTCTTCTTCTTCTTCTTCTTCTTCTTCTTCTTCTTCTTCTCTTCTTCTTCTTCTTCTTCTTCTTCTTCTTCTTCTTCTTCTTCTTCTTCTTCTTCTTCTTCTTCTTCTTCTTCTTCTTCTTCTTCTTCTTCTTCTTCTTCTTCTCTTCTTCTTCTTCTTCTTCTTCTTCTTCTTCTTCTTCTTCTTCTTCTTCTTCTTCTTCTTCTTCTTCTTCTTCTTCTTCTTCTTCTTCTTCTTCTTCTTCTTCTTCTTCTTCTTCTTCTTCTTCTTCTTCTTCTTCTTCTTCTTCTTCTTCTTCTTCTTCTTCTTCTTCTTCTTCTTCTTCTTCTCTTCTTCTTCTTCTTCTTCTTCTTCTTCTTCTTCTTCTTCTTCTTCTTCTTCTTCTTCTTCTTCTTCTTCTTCTTCTTCTTCTTCTTCTTCTTCTTCTTCTTCTTCTTCTTCTTCTTCTTCTTCTCTCTTCTTCTTCTTCTTCTTCTTCTTCTTCTTCTTCTTCTTCTTCTTCTTCTTCTTCTTCTTCTTCTTCTTCTTCTTCTTCTTCTTCTTCTTCTTCTTCTTCTCTTCTTCTTCTTCTTCTTCTTCTTCTTCTTCTTCTTCTTCTTCTTCTTCTTCTTCTTCTTCTTCTTCTTCTTCTTCTTCTTCTTCTTCTTCACCACCGGCAGGCCGCAAATCACTTCACGGCGTATACTGCCGCCCGGAGTCCCCGGCCGGAAGTCCCCGGAGTTGGGGAAGGCTTCAGTAGAAGCTGCTGGGAGTCCCAGCAGCTTCTACTGAAGCCTTCCGAGTAAATCTCCAGAACGCCGACACCTCCTCATCTCCACCGCTCCCATGTTTTATTTTGTGTTGCCATAAGTTAGTCTCTCTGCGTTTCTGCGCTGGGCTAATGCTAATGCTAAAAATGCTAATGCAAGGATTCACAAAACTTTTCAGAGTTTTACGGGCCGTGGTTTGCAATCCGCCCAGCCAATCAGAAATGGGTACTTTTTCTCCAACGAAAGTACCTGCTCTCTAGCAGGGACTAAAAATGGGGCGGAAAGGTTCTGATGAACTAGGTTCTGGTTCCGGATCTTTTTGGTGTGAACGCAACATCCCAGGAACTATCGGAACTATTCCTGGGAAAAGTACCCAGGTGTGAAAGAGCCTAATGTTATTATTATTAATAATCAGAATGAGATACTTGATTTATCTCGGAGGAAATAAGGGTTTTGTGTAATGATTTAAAATAGAAATAAATATACAAATATTTATACAGGCATTAGAACTTAAGTATAAAGTGTCATAAAATATAATAAAAATGGGCATTGCTCCATTTCAAAATGAAAAAAAAGAATATATGTATACAAAAATGTATACGGACACAAGTAGTTAAAGTATAAAGTCTCATAAAATATATAATAATATTTAAAAAAAATGGGAATATTGTTCTACATGTATATGCATTGACAGTGGTGTATTGGTATTGAAATTTAAAAATCTATTACATTTTTTATAAGAAATCATCTGAAATACCTTTCTAGCACATTTTAAGCTAAGAAGTGCAACACGTAAGCTGGCGAGGTGTTTAAAAAAACTAAAATCTGTCCCCTATAGCTTTGTTCCTCAAGCATATGTCAAGAAAATAGTTGTTTTAATACAGAAAAGAAAGAAATATTTCCTACTTAATTTGCTGAACACATGAAGCAAGGGACATTTCTACATGTTGACTTCAAACGGGATAACGTGAAGCTGCATTAATAATGTGTTTTGGCCACTAGGGGGCGGCAGAACACACAATGTCCATTCACGGTTCATTTGAGGTCATCAGGTTTCTTTGAAAATGTCACGAATCAGAATCAGACTTGATCTATCTCGAAGGAAATTGGGTTTTGTGACGGCTGCTCCATTTCCGAATGAAAAATAATGATTAAATAAAAAATGTATACGGATACAAAAAGCTAAAGTATAAAGTCTCGTAAAAGCTGAGATAAAATATAATAAAAAATGGGCATATTGTTCTACATTATATAACATGTACATGCATTGACATTGGTGAATTGGTATTCAAATAAAAAATAGATTACTTTTTTATCATATTATTGTATTTTATTATTGCCATGTATTACACAGTAGTGCAACAACCCTTCTTGACTTTTTCAGGAATACATAAGCATATATAGGGAGACATAGTTTGGAAAGGAATCATCTGAAATATCTTCTTGGCACATTTCAAGCTAAGAAGTGCAAGAAGTAAGTTGGTGAGGTGTTTAAAAAAACAAAAATCAGTGCCTTATAGCTTTGTTCCTAAAGCATATATCAAGAAAATAGCTTATTTTTTGATACACAAAAGAAAATAAAGACATATTTCCTACTTAATTTGCTGAACACATGAAGCAAGGGACATTTCTACATGTTGACTTCAAACGGGATAACTTGAAGCTGAATTAATAACGTGTTTGGCCACTAGGGGGCGGCAGAACACACAATGTCCATTCACGGTTCATTTGAGGTCATCAGGTTTCTTTGAAAATGTCCCTTAGGTTATAATCAGATACTTTATTTGTCTCGGAGGAAATTGCGCTTTGTGACAGTTGCTCCATTTAAGAACTAAATACAAATTAAACATAATCTAAAAATGCTCCAATTTGGGAATTACATTTTTTTTTCATGCAATAAAATGCATCTTGTAAAAAATGATATATATTTATAAAGTGAAAGTAAAACGTGCACACTGTCCTACATTATATAACTAGTATATATTACAGTTTGTGTACAGGTGTATTGCTCTTAATATGAAGTTAATTGTATTTCCACATATAATAATACAGTAGTCTTCTCAGGAATACATAAGCACTCAGGGAGACATCTGTACCACAGAAGTAGTTTAGAAAGAGCTAGGGAGGTGTTTAAAACAAATCTAAAATAAGTCCCTTTAGCTCTGTTTACATCAAGAACAAATCTCCTTCTGATATGAAATAGAAAACGACTAATAGTTTTCCATCTAAATCTTCTGTATCTGGATAAAGGGATATATATATATATATATATATTTAAACACTTTCTTTATTGTTTTTAGCATATATACACCATATATAAGACGGTACACACACATCCACATCTTTCTGGGTCTCAAGAGGAAAGAAAACAAAATGAAGTACATTCAAAGTCACATAAATACAAAGGTTTATATTTTAAGAGCTTAAGACGTTTATTCGCTGTTTGTGATTGAGCTTTCTTACAGGAACCTTCCCACTTAAATGCCTTCCTTCAAATCCTCCCCCCAATTTCTAAGTTTAGCTTCGGAGGAGTCAAAGGAGCCAGATATAAGCAAGTTATAAAGGGCAGAAATTAAGTTTTCAGGGATCTCTTTTTGTTGGACTTACCTCATGACAACAGGATAGGTTTGACCACTAGGGGGCGACATAACTCTGCTTGTTAATCATCACACCTTCTACAGGAGGGGGGATTCCTTCTGCAATCCCATCGTTAATCAGCTGTTTCTTGAAGACTCCCTTTACATAGAGAAACCATGTAACAAACTGTGGACGACGCTGAAGTTGGCTTCCGATTCAGAGCATCCGATTCGGCAGTTAAGGGGAACGTTAAGGGACATTTAATTTACAGCGCTGGGCGAACAATCCTCCGTGTTTGAACCTCGTAAATCGCTGCATAGCTGATTTATTTGGACTGGATTATCCCAGAGGGTCTAAAGATTCTTTATAACACAGTTTGAGATTTGTGAAACCTTTATTCTATTTGTGAAAATACAAACAAGGGAGATTTCAGTGCTTTTTTCACATGTAGACCACATTAGACCAGGTCCTGATCTGAAACCACTAGACCTACACTCATCACATCTGGACTGGATTATTGCTGATTGAATTCCTGATTGTATGAATGTTAACCCTCCTCTCTCCCTTTGTGTCCCTGCAGTACCAGGTGGGTCAGCTGTACGCCGTGGCAGAGGCCAGTAAGAATGAGACTGGAGGGGGAGAAGGAGTCGAGGTTATAGAGAACAAGCCGTATGAGAAGGATGGGGAGAAGGGACAGTTCACCCACAAGATCTACCACCTGAACAGGTACGCTGCTCACCTCATAGTCTGTGTTGGATACGGCGTGTGTGTTACATGTTGTGATCATGGACCCCTCGTCTCTGTTGTGTGATTGTGATGTGGTTAGCTCTGAGTGTTAGCGATGCTAATGTAAACACCGACCAGATTACGTCCAGAACAGTCGGGCATTGTTTCTGATAGCAGCGTTTCTGATTGGCCCGTGGGTCCACATTTCAGATGTTACGTCATATCGGACGCAAATCTGGATCAGCTCCGTTGTTCCCCGTTTTTAGAGATTTGGGTACGGAGGAAAAGAGAGAGGGGTTTATTTCCTGACGCTGCGTGAGTTCCCCGACGCACCGGGGACACACCGGGGACACACCGGGGACACAGCGGGGACACATGGTGATGGAGAGAAGACATCACAAAGTGCATTTTGCATGACAGGAGAGCTTTGAGAAGGTGTCCATTATCATCTGTCCGGGGACAACGGCTGGGAATTAGCAATGTCGGCTAAAGCTGCTCCATTTACTGTTTTTTGTGACAGTTAATCAATGGGGACTGTCCACGACACTATGAACAAATACACCAAACTAAACTGAACTCAACATCAATCACTTCAAATAAAATCAGTTTCAATTCAATAAAATCATTTTCCTAAATCAACGCAATAATACACCATTTATTTTGTACTATTTTTAAATAATTCACATCATTAATAAAAGAATAAACAATACTTATATGGAAACATATATATATTTTAATAGAATATGTAAATCTGACAAATATTTTTAGTCAATCACATATATTTCATATTGAAAATGTGTGTGTGTGTGTGTGTTTGCAGTAAAGTGCCTGGGCTCATCAGGAAGCTCGCTCCCAAAGACTCTCTGGTGGTTCACGAGGAGGCGTGGAACGCATATCCTTACTGTAAAACAGGTGAGTCTCACACACACACACACGCACGCACGCACGCACGCACGCACGCACGCACACACACACACTCTGTTTAAATACACACTCCAGCTGTTTACGGTGTGTGTTAATAACTCCTTCTCGTTCTGTCCTCTCTCTCTCCTCCGCTCTGCACCGTTCCCTCTGATGCAGTTATAACTGTGAGTATATTATTTTATGACTATACTATAGGGAGAAGAGTTAGACATTGAGTCAAGTCGATTTATATGCACGATATATGCACGATTTATATGCACGATACAGTGTTGAGTATGTTAGTCGCTTTGGATAAAAGCGTCTAACAAGTGACGTGATGTAATGGATATGTCGAGGCCTGATTATGCATTCAGGCTCAAATAATGTTTCCCATGTCTGTTTACAAACTGTAACTCTTCATAATGTTGTTGTTGTTGACTGATCCTATCCTCGGTCTCTGTTGTTTACAGAACGCATACATGAAAGAGAAGTTCAGCATCACCATCGAGACGTGGCACAAGCCTGATATGGGAGAGCAGGAAAATGTAAGTGGAGATAAATGTTAATGATGTCCAAAGACGCTGTATATTACTACTACTAATATTTGTTCATAAATATGTATCCTTGTATTTTTGTACGACGATTAGCTTTTCATTAGCAACCCGTCCCTTTCAATGGTCTTTTAGTCTTTCCCTGCTTTTATATTGTTTTATTTATTTAACAGTTTTAAAAGCAACATTTCCTTTTACGTTGGTCTTTTAATATTTGAATCGTTTCACCTTTATTAGAATGATGACGTTTTTATTTCTATTATCTTTTTATATCGATTTGAACCGTACCGATATGTTTAATGTATGTTATAGGGTTTCATATTGTTACCTCATGTTGAGTCTTGTTTTCTTGTATTGTGTTTTACTCTTATTATCAAACATGTTGCTGTCTCTTAACCCAGGGGTCTTCAAAGTGTGGAAGGTGAGCCTCCCCTCAGAGAACATAAGAACAGCCGCGCCCCCTCCCAATTATTATTGCTGCTATTATTATTGTTGTTGTTGTTGTTGCTACAATGCACAGGGTATTATTATGCAGTGGAAAGCCCTTACCTACTGGTCTAGTTAAATCAAAGTGGTTACTTTCTGTTGGCTGGGCAGTGAAGTTTACACACCGTCTTATTTGACTTTCTCAGGACATACAACTGTTTTTTGGGGGCAGACCCCCTCAAAGAAAAAATATATTTACACACGTAAGGTCATCATCTTAATAGTTTTTTATGCTCATCGAGTCATCCGTGAGCAGAGCATCCAGTTGCCTATCACGCTGAATGCAGCGATTACCATGTTGTTCAGCAAAACCGCCTCAGACGTATTAAGATCTAAAGCTTTAGTGCGCTTTGATTCAATGCTGAGTGCAGCCACACTGTAGACCGCACCTCATTCCTTCCGTCTACTTGGGTCCGAATGCGCCGTCCCGCTCAAATTAAATCGCCGCCAATCACAGGGGTTACAAGGCTCGCGTCTTGTGCTGCATTCACTTGCACTCGGACATTCGGGATTTTCTCTCATAAATGTCCGATGAGCCACAACTTTTCTTTCAAAACAAAGATGCCAGCTGGGGTGGCAGCCGGTAGATCCGCCCCTGCTTGACCGGTACTTGCTTTTGATCAAAGTCAAGGCGGAAAACCACACGGGTAGGCGGAGGTGAAGGGAATGAGCACGTTTACAGCCTTGTTGGCGAGGTGGGGGAACTCGGTCTCCACAGGCGGCCAAAAGTGTGCAAGTGACGCTTTCTGCCAGACGCCGTCTCCTCTCTCACTTTAGGTAACTTCACTAAAAATCGATCCACGTTGCCGCTCGCATAAAGTTAGCCGAAGTTAACGAGCTAGACTTCACAGTTTCTCGTTATTTTTTTTCTCCCGCTGCGCCTCCCCTGAAGCTCTCTGGCGCCCCCCAGGGGATGCGCGCCTCACACTTTGAAAACCGCTGTCTTAACCTGTTAAAATGTTATATTTTGTTGCGTGTACCTGTAAAGTTCTTGACAAATAATCTGAGGGGAATTTCTTGTTGTTTATTTTTAACTTGTGAGGTGTCGCCATTTTGTAAAGCACTTTGAAAAGTACTATATAAATAATATATATAATATAACTAATGAAGCTAATGTGCTGGAATCAGAACCAAGTTTGTGTATTTCATATCTCCCAATATAGAAGTGGGATATTATATAGATTTAGTGTGCAAGAAAGGCGTCTTAAATTAAATATAACTGTAAAATGTGTTTCATATCGTCCTTGCCTCTTCCAAACCTCTGACCTCTTGGTTCTGATTGGCTGCAGGTTCACGGCCTGGAGAAAAGCAAATGGGATAAAGTGCAGATAGTCGACATCGACATCGCTGACAAAAATATCATCAATGCAAAGGTGAGAGTCCTCTGCATGTTCTCAAAAACAAGTCCATGTTTTATGGGTCATCTTCAACCCTCTGGTTGTATTTGCTGAGTTTGCTTCATGTTTGTCCTTCTGCTCCGTGTTTGTGATTGCTCTTCTTTCTCTCTGTAGGATTACAACCCAGAACACGATCCGGCCATCTTCAAGTCGGTGAAAACGGGCCGAGGGCCGCTGGGACCGGAGTGGAAGGTGAGAGGAGGACATGTTTGTTTATCAGGACTACAGGGAAAGTACTGCTGCTAACATTTTAAATGCTGGTGAAGAAGAAGATACAGAATCGCCTTTTGTGTATTATATCACTGGATTCAAAGATTCAAAGGTTTTAATGTCAAATGCACAAAAGCTTCAGTGTAGAAATGGCAATGAAATTCTTCTGACCAGAGGCCTGTACTGCGAAGCAGGATGTTCGCTTAGCGGCTAACTTCAGGGAAAACTCGGGGTTTCCGGTCCTACGAAGCTGGTTCTCTTCTTAGTGGGCTAGATCTCCATGGTAACTGATACTGTACGGCTAGCCTGCCCGGAGCAGGTTAGGTTGCAGGCTAAGAGCTCAACTCAGTGAAAGCACCGCCTGCTTACCAATCAGAGCTCAGTGTGCGGAGTTTAAAGCGATCAAGTCATATTACAGGAGAAAGGAAATACAGAAAAGCTTACTTAAATATCTGCCACAACATCAGTAACCGGATCAGAGTACATTAAGTACAGTACGCGGCATATCACTTCATAATGTATCATATATCTCCTGATCTGAGTCAGCTGAGCCGTATCTGGCCGTGCAACACTCACAGTGTCACAGACTGGATGCAGAAGTATTATTTTAAGCAACACATTAAGTTGACGAAACACTCGAGACAAATGTAATTAAAGTCAGATCGTGTCTTAGACGGGCAGTGATATCATAAACCTGTTGATGGACGCATTCAAACACGTGTTCTGTTGCCCAGCTGTGTTCACTTTGCAGGTGCAGCTCTGAGGCTTTGATCCTGATCAAGTGTTTAAGTCATGGATGTTTAAAGTTTAACTTCTTCATATGTCTAATATTATAGTTCACTTTTCATTCAGGAAGTGTGATGCTGCGCTGTCAGTACGCTTCTCCATGTCTGTGATTGGTCAAATGTTGATAACCCCCGCCCCTTTCATGTGAACGCGCTCTCAGCCGGACAGAGAAACCCTGGGTTGAGTTAGAGTTGATAACCAGTGTCGTAGGACCGCTTAGCGAGATCGTGTTTGTTTTGGGTTAGTTAAGCCGGGTAACTCAAACATATCCAGGGTGGGGTATAATATTGACTTCTAAAAGGTAGTGTTTTCTCAGGTAAAGTGCCTCAAAATGGTATTTAAGTACAGTACTTTAGTAAATGTACTTTATTACAGTCCACCACTGGAAATGCATGTGTTTCCCTACTAAGTGTGTGTTTTGATGTGTCCGGTGTGTTTTGATGTGTCCGGTGTGTTTTGATGTGTCCCGTGTGTTTTGATGTGTCCTGTATGTTTTGATGTGTCCTGTATGTTTTGATGTGTCCCGTGTGTTTTGATGTGTCCGGTGTGTTTTGATGTGTCCCGTGTGTTTTGATGTGTGCTGTGTGTTTTGATGTGTCCTGTGTGTTTTGATGTGTCGTGTGTGTTTTGATGTGTCGTGTGTGTTTTGATGTGTCCTGTGTGTTTTGATGTGTGCTGTGTGTTTTGATGTGTCCTGTGTGTTTTGATGTGTCCCGTGTGTTTTGATGTGTCGTGTGTGTTTTGATGTGTCGTGTGTGTTTTGATGTGTCCTGTGTGTTTTGATGTGTCCTGTGTGTGTTTGCAGAAAGAGCTGGCCGATAACCCCGACTGTCCTCACATGTGCGCCTACAAGCTGGTCTCTGTGGAGTTCAAGTGGATCGGCCTGCAGACGGCTGTGGAGAACGCCATCCACAAGGTAAACAAACCTTGTTTATGTTACATGTGGCAATGAAGAGAGGGGTGAGGAGAGAGGGGTGAGAGGAAGAGAGAAGGAAGTGGAGAGGAGAGAGAGAAGGAAGAGAGGGATGAGGAGAGAGAGGGAAGGAAGGGAGAGGTGAGGAGAGAGGGAAGGAAGGAGAGAGAGAGAAGGAAGGAAGGGGTGAGGAGAGAGAACGAGGGAGAGAGAGAAGGAAGGCAGGAGAGAGGAGAGGGAGAAGGAAGGGAGGGGTGAGGAGAGAGAGAATGAATGCAGTCAAAGAGGAGTAAACAGATGTGTGGTGCAGCATCTGTAAAAAAGTCAAGTGCTGCTGTGTTTATGGAGTTTCTATGGAGGACAGGAAGGATGAATCAATACATGTAGGAATAAATCCAGAAAATCGATGAATAAAAAAAATCCGCCTCTGGTGTTTTTGGCGCCCCCTATGGGTCAAGGTAGTAATGCCTTGGTTTGCCTATTCCCCAAGACGGACTGAGCATCTCCACCAAAATCCACCATGTTTTCTGACTGACTTATCACGTTTTTCATGGCAGTATGTCTGACCCTCCGCTGACGCTGTATACCAAATGTGGTGTTGATAGACAACTGTAAACAATGTTAGTAATTGTACTGTTTTTCACATTAGGCTAATTAGCAATAGATCTGAGTAGGCGGAGCTTAGGGGTACCATTGGGTTTTTAGTAGAGCTCATTCGCCCGGATATATGTGTGCCGAGTTTCAAGTCCATCGGAGCTACCTGGAGAGAGTCATGGTCTTTCAAAACTCGTTTCCAGCAGGGGGCGCTAGAGAGCAAGCTGGAGAAATCACTTTTCATGTTTTATTTATTTATTAACTATTTGTTTGTTTACACCTTGTTTTCAATTATGTTCCTCACTTTCTATTGTCATTTTCTGTCATCCTTTGTAAAGCACTTAGCGCTGCGTCAAGCATGAATGGTGCTATATACAAATTTAGAAAATAAAATTCTAATAAAGAAATCAATAATGAAAAGAATAAATAGATGTTGAAATTAGGGCTGTCAGTCGATTCAAATAGTTAATCGCAAATTAATCGCATATTTTTGATCTGTTCTAAATGTACCTTAGAGGAATATTTTTCAAGTTTTTAATACTCTTATCAACACATGAGTGGACAAATATGCTTTGTGTGTTTATTATCATTTGAACAATGACAAATATTCTCATGAATATTAAACACAACAACCTCTGAACATTACAAATATTCGCCTCAATTCAATCTGGAACCTCTCATACAATAATACAATACTGTGTGTGTGTTTGATCGATCGATCGATTCTTCGTTAGTGATCGATCGATCGATTGTTCGTTAGTGATCGATCGATTGTTCGTTAGTGATCGATCGATCGATTGTTCGTTAGTGATCGATTGTTCGTTAGTGATCGATCGATCGATTGTTCGTTAGTGATCGATCGATCGATTGTTCGTTAGTGATCGATCGATCGATTGTTCGTTAGTGATCGATCGATTGTTCGTTAGTGATCGATCGATCGATTGTTCGTTAGTGATCGATCGATCGATTGTTCGTTAGTGATCGATCGATTGTTCGTTAGTGATCGATCGATCGATCGATTGTTCGTTAGTGATCGATCGATTGTTCGTTCGTGATCGATCGATCGATTGTTCGTTAGTGATCGATCGATCGATCGATCGATCGATCGATCGATTGTTTGTTAGTGATCGATCGATCGATCGATCGATTGTTTGTTAGTGATCGATCGATCGATCGATCGATCGATTGTTTTAACTATCACTAACTCTCACTTCTCATCAATATATAAATATCAACTTCCTCATCAATAATAACTATTATCAAAATAACTATTACTAGACTATACACACATACCCATTATCTCTAAATAATCTCTCGTATTACACATTCTGATTTTTCTTCTCGTCGCTCATTCATCAACTATATCACAAACGCCATCATTAACATCCCATTTCTCTGTTGTCCCCCAACACATTTAACCAATAACCCCACAAACTATTAACAACAAACTACTCTCGCAAGATCTTCCTACCCAATATACTAATCCCACACCTTCACCCACCACCCAAACCTATCACCCACCATTAAAATCTCCTCAACATCAATTTACCCCTACTACCCATCATTCATATAACCCACAAAAACAACACAAAATACCACAACAAATCCCAAATGATAAACCACTCTTTTTACTCTCTCTCTCTTATCCCCCACTTCTATATAACATATTCACAACATCTACCCTTCAGTATCACTCTACACCTTCTCCAATCTTCTCTTCCTTCATCATCATGTACAATCCCCTCCCCAACCAATAAACCAACAAATACAATACAACAAATTAACACAAAGATATAAATCACTTATAATCAATTCAAAATAAAGATAAATAATGTGTTTTCCCCTCCTCCCCATACCAAATAGACATACCCCCTCATTTTTCTCCATCATCCCTATCCTTATTTCCATATCTCCATATCTATCTACACATATTAACTCAACTATTTTTTAATACCCTTTTTTTAACCTCATTCAAATCAATTCCCAGCCCCTATCCACACCCTGTACAGAATCATATCTCAGCGCGATCTCGCTATAGCTAACGATACACACCACCACATACACACATCTCACACTCTTCCGCAAAGATGAATAAAAAAATCACTGTAAAGCATTATATAATGTAAGTTTTTTTAAATTTTAACTAAAAACACCACACTCCCACACATGCCACCCTCCCAATAATGGCAAATTATTTAAAATAATTGATGTAAACTCATCATTTTATTTAATTATGTTTTTCATTTCATTCCACTTTAGTTACACGTCTGTTTACCTTTTTCCTATGTTCATTTGAGGTGTTGTTGTTTACTAAATAATTGTAATTCTAAATCATTATTCATGATCGATGTTACCCGTGATAACTACTGTATAAGGTGTCATTTTATTATAAGTATTTATATTATTACTTTTACTTATATTTTTATTAAATGCAAACAATTTTTGTAAAATATAAATAAGTGCAGGCAATAATTGAATTAATAATTGTATTTAATTTGGTTTGAATTAATTCCATATTTATTTACGCCTGTTATTTTATTTCATTTATCAATTTGTATTTACTTGTGAGTGGATTTTTGTGAGGGGGCAGTTACATGCCACCCGGGGCAGTGATGACTGGTGGCAGAGGGAGGGAGAGGAGAGAGAGAAGGAAGCGAGGAGTGAGGAGAGATAAAAGGAAGGGAGGGGAGAGAAGAGAGAGAATGGAGAGAGAGGGGTGAGGAGAGAGAGAAGGAAGAGAGGGGTGAGGAGAGAGAGAAGGAAGAGAGGGGTGAGGAGAGAGAGAGAAGGAAGCAAGGAGTGAGGAGAGAGAGAAGGAAGCGAGGAGTGAGGAGAGATAAAAGGAAGGGATGGGAGAGAGAGAATGAAGTAAGGAGAGAGGAGAGAGAGAGAAGGAAGAGAGGGGTGAGGAGAGAGGAAAGAGAGGAGAGAGAGAGAGAAGGAAGAGATGGGTGAGGAGAGAGAGAAGGAAGCAAGGAGCGACGAGAGAGAGAAGGAAGAGAGGGGTAAGGAGAGAGAGAAGGAATAGGTGGGTGAGGAGAGAGAGAAGGAAGAGAGGGGTGAGGAGAGAGAGAAGGAATAGGTGGGTGAGGAGAGAGAGAAGGAAGAGAGGGGTGAGGAGAGAGAGAAGAAGCAGTGGTGGAAGAAGTACTCAGATTTCTTACTTACTTACAAGTGGCAAAACTGAATTGTAAAACTACTCTGTTCAAGTAAAAGTAAAAGTACAAAAGTATTGGCATCAAACTATACTTGAGGTACCACAAGTAAAAGTAATTCTGAATGTTTCTATTTGTGATCAAATGTATATATTTCTCTATAAAAACCCCTAAACCATTATAATGATGAACCCGTTCTGTCCCCTCCTCAGATCCCCTCTTCCTCGGACTCTGCAGCGGCTTCATGGGAATAAACAAGAACACCTCCAAACTAATAAAACCTGCTCTTAATAAGAGCTTATATTATGGAGCAGCAGCAGTTGTGTGTATTTATCGAATATATTTGAGTACAGCAGCGTTTTTAAGAGAGTGTTTTACGAGTTACGGGATTATTTCTGAGGATGAAACGTTCTTGTTTACGCCCATTTATCTATTTTAACATATTAAGAAAGGTGTGGGATGTCTCTCGTCTGATTGCTGTTATTTTTCTTTTTTTAATTGCAGTTATTTTGGGTTTTTCTTGATTTTTTTTTATGCATCATTTCTCAGTGATTTGTTTTTATTTATTCTTAAATCTCCTGCAAAAGCTCCAGTTACGAGGATATTGTTTCTGAAATAATTCACTCAAATAATGCATTTTTCAGGACCGTCTGATCTCACAATGTGCCCTTATTGCTGTCAAACTGAAATGTTCATTTGATCCATCATTACATGGTGGAAGGAGGCATTGCAATACGAATGAAGCTCATGATTTATGTAGAAACTCATGCATATGACGTGTTTACTTTGAAAAGAAACATTACATATACTTTCACAGTAGTCTGGTTATCCTTTTCCGGTTTAACTCTTTATTTCTGGAACTACGGTTTTGGGTTGACTTTGTGAGTGTTTGTGATAAAGTGCAAAACAACTAATCTCTAAACTAAGAAGATGGACAGTTGGAGAGTTTGACCTATGCACGTCTTGTCCTGTGTCGAATGAAATAACTTGGATTTGTATGACTTGAGTGATATGATTGTGTAGTTTATTAAAGACAATGTATTTGTGCCTTGATTTTTGTACATCTTACTTCTGCTGGAAAGAGCAAACATTGCATTCCCATGTTTTACTTTTCACTACAGACCAGAAATTGCAGGTATTTCAATTACATGTTATCTATTTGATCACTTGTGTCATTCTTCCTGCTATATTCAATCATCCATCCATCTTCTCCCGCTTATCCGTGGTCGGGTCTCGGGGGTAGCAGTTCCAGCAGAGAGCCCCAAACGTTCCTTTCCCCTCATCAACCAGCTCTGACTGGGGGGTCCCAAGGCGCTCCCAGGCCAGAAGAGATATAGTCCCTCCACCTGGTCCTAGGTCTACACTGTAAAAAAAGATCGTAATTTTACAGGAAATAACTGTACATTTTTATAGTAATTATCATGTTTTTTTTAAATAACTTGCAAAATCCTGTAAAATGACAAATATTAACTATAAATTAACAACCCAAAACATTATTTTAAGTATTTTGACAATAACAACAAATAATGCTTATTTCCTCTTTTTTTACAGTAAATGTACTATATAACATATACAGTATTTTTGCACTTTCAGAAAATACATGCAGATGTACGTAAAATAAAAAGTATTATCTGTAATTAAAAATGTAACTCGTAATATAAAAGTGTATTACTATTATAAGACTTTAAGATATTTCTTTGTAATTTTAAGGTAAACATAAAACTGTAACATTTTTACGTAAATCATTTTCTCAATATTCGATTGAATCCACCACAAACACAAAATATCCAATGTTGAAACAAAAGTAAATAAATATGTTTTCATGAAATTCCTAACTTACTATATTGTAAACATCTACAGTTGACAATATCATTAAAAAAAATAAAAATCATAGAAAGTGAAGACATCTCTGCAGGGAGGACCAAGGTTTAAAACACACAGTTATTTACTCAATAAGTCACAGTTATCCTTGTTGTATGTATGTGTTCTGTTGCTGTTTTTTTTTACATTGGTCATTTTACAGTAATAAACCTTAGTTTTACAGTATAATGTATGGTTTTCGGATTCTCGCCGACAGCCAGAGCTACGGCACTTGAAATAGAATTCAGCCAAAACACGGCAGACAAGTCAGGCATGTTTGGAATGAGTCCACAATACTCCTGATTGGTTAATATAAACGTCATCGAAGAAACCTGCCAATGAGAACTGTCCGCGCCTGTCGAAACATCCAAGTCAGTTTGAGCAGGTCTCCTCCTGCTGGAGCTACAGCTGTATGTCTGCTGCAGGAGTTTATGGATTAATATCGGGATCGTTTTACACATTAAATATGAGCATCAGGACGTCAACAAAGAACAGAAGACTTGAGATATGGTGAGTCCTGCAACTGTAATGGAGTTAAACATTTATTTAGATAATCCTTAGTTTGTGAATGTTTTATTTTGTATTTAAGGTTACGTTTCTTCTTCTAGTTAACTGAGTTTTTTCCCGTTAAGTTGGTATGCATCATTAATAGGTTGTTAAATGTTAAGAAGCCCTGAGATGCTGTTTCTTGCGAGATGTTGAGCCCGGGAAACCTGGCGTAACAGGTGGCTGCTAACGTTAGCTTACAGCTTATTGCAGTGCTGCCCCCCCCCTCCCTCTCGTCTCCAACACGGGAGAATTACACATAAACATGCAGCGGGGTGTCACAGTGTTGTCGCCAAGTTTCATGTAAAGTTTCACAGCTTTCTTACAGCGGAATCTAGTTTGTTAATGTTCAGTAACAGCTAGCATAGCATAAACAGCTAACTGCTAATGTTCGGCTAACTTGCTAGTTAGCTCTGCTCTATACAAGCTAACATGACAAGCTAATGTCACACTGTGTGAACTAAAATACTTTTTGTATTACTACATCATACATGCTTGGTCCAAATCACTGCTAAAATTAATTATTTTTGAAAATGTATCGTAAAGAAACTCTCAGCCATGCATGAAATAACATAGCAAAAGAATACAGGTAATGTTTGACCCATGTTGTGCCTTAGAAGTGTAGTGATACATTACTAACATGTAAGAAAGGGATACAAACATGTAAGAAAGGGAAAAAATAGAATTGGTGTTGATCCAAAACAGGTTAATTGAGTAATACCTGGAATCTTGAATGGTTAAAGTAATTTATTGCAAATATATTTACAATTAAAACTAATTCGGGTCACTTTTGACACATGTTGGTTGTATGTTGTGTAACAAAGGGTTACCATGACAGCTGTGATGTTCACTCTTTTGGCAGAGCACCAGTGGACAGCGAGGACTATGGAAGAGAAGATGTGATGGCTTTGTGTGGAAAGCTGCTGACGCCAGCCTGTGTCCCCTCATCAGTCTCTCCAGGCAGCACCCAGCTATTCTTCCATCATGCTGATGAAAAGACTTTGATATGTGAGTAATAACTAACTTGTGTCTAACATAGTATTGAATGTGGTTTAGTAAAGTATTTAAAAATACCCCACATTGTACATGTACAGGACAATCAGACCTTGTTCAACAAAGATCATCAGACAATTGTTTTGTCTTTGAGGTACAGCCGCAGCAGAGAGTCTGAGTTTGAAGAAAGCACTAACATTTTATTTAGTGTTGTTTAATCAATCAATATTTACTGGTCTTGAATTTCCTCACTGGATTACAAAATGCTCGAATCTATGTACGGGACATTATGCAGATTTAATCACCTGAAGATGAAAATATAGATTCAGCGATATGTACCATTTTAAGGAAATAGACAGTTACGGCCCGTCCACACTACAACGTCGACAGCTTCGAAAACTCCAATCTGCCCATTCACTTTCAATGGGGTGACGTCACGTTGCCTCGCTTTTTCGCCGAACTGAATTGTGGGTAGCAGAGCGGTCCGTCTCCGGCGTAGCCAGCGCCAGCCAATCAAATCCCGTTTCCCAAAATCTGACAGCTGAAGCCGTAGCCAATCAAACCGCGTCTAAGCTGGGAGAGATATCCCGCCGTTCATTTCTATATTTCAAAAAAAGTCGGAGGAGAAACTAACTATCGCCGTAGCAAATCACCCGGTTGTGTATGAGCAGACCCTCTTCACCTACCGGGACACAAACCGGAGGAACCAGCGTGGAGGGAGGAGGAGAGGCAGTGGGGGAAACTGGTAGGTTTTCGCCTGTTTGGGGAGTTTATATATATATATATATTTTTTGCTTTGTATGTTGCTTGTATGCTGATCTGTTTGTCCTCTCGGTTGCACTGCCACGTCTACAGCAGCGCAGAATGGACAGAGGAAACATGATTGGGCCTCAAGTTTTTTGCAGCCAATATTCATTATCCTACAAACTTGGGATAGGAGGGCGAGTGAACAAGCTATCCATTGGTTGGAACCTACAATGTTAGACGTACTAAATCGTGCACACCGCTCCTTCACATTGACATGTCGCCATTTTGCAATTTCTGTTACTTTCAGTTGAGAATGTTTCAAAGTAATCTTACAAAATTCAACTTACTTTTTGTTTCTTCTGTTTATAAGTATGTTTAAATATGAAATGCTGTATTCATTCAATATTTTTATATTTTAAGTTTTCAGAGTAAGTGTTTCCTACAGAACATTTTGTTGAACCTGTTTGATTGGAAACATGTTAGAACGCTGTAAAATAACAGTATTCTAACTGTAGAAGTTTAGGTTCTGTATTTATTTTAGTGTTCGACAAATCTAATACAAAGAAAATGTAAAAACAGTTTTTCTCATCAGAACTTTATTGAAGGTATTTGAATGTAACATTTTAAGACAATGGATTTTGAAAAGAGAGGAAAGTTTCCTCTAAAATCTTTAAGGACAATTTCTGTAAACGAATTGCTTTTGCACTTTATTTCAGTTAAAGTATTTTTACTTTAATGTTATGGTTTTTGTTTGGCAGCCGCTGCTGCGAGTCATTTGACCGTTTTTTTACGGGTTTTTTGACTAAAAAGAGAGGAGAAATCTGTAAAATTAAAATATAAATTAGAAATATTTGCCCGTAGAAGTATTAGTGCTGTACTTGTATTAAAGGTTATTGACTGTAAAAGGAGAGGACACATCTGTAAAATTACAGTGTTTTCCTGTAAAATCTTTAAGGACATTTCCCGTAAATTAATGGCTTATTCACTTTATTTCAGTTAAAGTATTTTACTTTAATTTAAGGGTTTTTGTTTGGCTGCTGCCAGTACTTGGACCGTTTTTTTACGAGTTTTTTTTTACAGTGTACCCCTTGGTCTCCTCCCAGCTGGACGTGCCTGGAACACCTCCCTAGGGAGGCGCCCAGGTGGCATCCTAACTAGGTGCCCGAACCACCTCAACTGGCTCCTTTCGACGCGAAGGAGGAGCGGCTCAACTCCGAGTCCCTCCCTGATGACCGAACTTCTCACCTTATCCCTAAGGGAGACGCCAGCCACCCGGCGGAGGAAACCCATCTCGGCCGCTTGTATCCGCGATCATTCAAACATGTTTTACTATTTTACAAAATAAAAAGAATAAATAAATCCAATACATGTTTTATTGATTGAATCTGAAGAAACGACAACACAAGTTGAAGCTTGAATCCAAAAATAAACTTTATCAGAACTTACTTTGGGAATTATTAGATCAAATCAAAGTTTATTTGTATATAGCCCAATATCACAAAACATGTGGCTTTACAGAATAATAAACATAGATGACGGAATGACATAAAGTATAACAACATGAAAGAATGCAAAATACAAATAAAACAGATACAAATAGAACAAACAGACAGAACAAACAATACAATTAAATGTAGGACTCGGGAGGACAAACATGGGGAATAATCTAAAACCAGCTCTAACTAATGAAGCTCAACCAGGAAGACCGTCTTTACTCATTAATTGACTGTCCATGTTACTACTCTCTCTCCTCTCAATAAGTGATCGGGGGCGTCACTCCTTAACCAATCACTTTGCTCTATTCTCACAAGCCTATCATAGCGCTCTGTCAACCCTTTTAAATCTGCTCTTCCCCCTCCGACAGCTTTCATTTCAGGTGATTCGACGCAACCCTCCTCCACCCCTGTCCACCTCCTGTCTCTCTGAATCCAGGGTCAAGCTAAAGGCCCTGACACACCGAGCTGAAACCAAAGAACACGTCCCGACGGAACACGACTGTTGTGTCGCCTCACGTCTCCTGCGTCTTGGCCGAAAAGTCGCACCGAACACACCGCAAAGACTTCAGCCGACGGCCAAGTAGCACGTGAGTGGTAATAACTCTCCATACCAGCAGGCGGCAGTCGTGTGTATTCGTTATTTAAAGAGGCAACTGGAAGACAGACTTCGTGGTATGTACAAAGTACAAATAGCGTGTGCGTTCCATTTTCACTCTCATCGAAAACATGTTTAATGCGGTACAGGCGGTATCAGCCCTTGGACTGTTGCTTGTGGAAGCAGATGGATGAAAATGAAAAATAATAGGCGTCTGTGTGTGCCTTCTTAATCGTTTGTTTGCGTACCTCGCTTCTCATGCACTGATTCACGAAGCTGAACAGCCAATCGGAGTGATTTCTTTTGCCGACAGCCTACCGATTCCACAGGTCGAATCGGGGCGGAAGGTGTCGGCACGGCCGAAAAGACACAACGGTGCGGGACACACCAATCTGAGTAGGGCGACATGACGCTCATCGACGGCCAGACATCTATCGACGGCCGAAATCGTCTTGGTGTGTCCGGACCTTTACTCGCCGGGGTCGGGTGGTCCTTCCTCCCCGACGAAAGGATTTTGACTATGGGTGAATTCTGGGGGGGGCTTAATTTACCCACGGAACTATGGTACACACATCCTGTATATAATACTGTATATAAAGTCTGCTTGAATACAGAATGTGAGTAAATGCACTTATTTCCACCTGAACATAATAAAATAGCTCTTGAAACATAAAAAGGATTGCTTGCTTACAACACACTGCAGTTTTTGGTTTGGCTGAGTTAAGTCACTTGGAGTTGCATTACAGGAAACATGGAGCACTGGCGGCTCCGAGTGGCAGCATGAAGGAAGTGTGATGTGATATTTTCTGTAAAATGATGTGGATCTTCTTTTTGTCAGTATTTACGAAGTCACCAATTGGCTGCAGCCTCAATCTGGAAGACAATTTCATTGGATAAGGTTTATCTTTAAATGTGTTCACTGTAGTTGTCCCCTCTTTTTTCAAGGAAGTGGGAAGCAGGTCATTTAAATACAAAGCTCCCTTTGTTGGAATAATCTTCCTCTTTCTTTAATATCCATTTCATTCTGGCTTTTAATATCAAAAAATATTATTTATAAAACACGGTTAATCTGACTGTCCATTACATACGAGTTGAAAAGTTATTAAGAACATTTACTCTAGTACAGTTCTTGGTATTCAAAAAAAAGTATAGTATAACAAGTATTTTGTATTATACTGTCCTATACTTATACCCCATTTTCCCTTTTGTTCCACTTAATTTATTTGGCAGATGTACTGTCATTCAGTCGGCACAAAGTCCTGGTGTCACAATGTGCTTAATACCTGGAATAAGGAGTACCAAACATCTTTCTGCAGATCTCACAGATAACCACTTGTTCCCTCCCCTTGAGGAAATCTACAGCCGCCCTCAGTGTAGGCAGAGCTTCACAGTGAGGCCTGTCCTGCTGAGAAGCATCGTGTTAGCAGATTTAGTGAAGAAACAGAAGAAGACTGGACTTGAAGAAGCTCCTGCTGATCACTGAGCTGAACCGTCTCCTGGAGAAAAGAAGATGTGAAGCAGCACGTCAGATCTGAGCTACTTTGAAGATGTGAAAGCAGCTTTGTCAAAATTCAGAGAAACTACTGGACGTCCTGAGAGATAAATGAACACACGTCTGTCCGACAAGGGGTGATGTCACAACCACGGCCCCACAACCAGAGCTGAATTCTTAAAATACTCACGTCCAATCACACTCCAAACACAGCAAGCATCTGAGGAGAACCAAAAAGTAACTTGAAAGTTATCCTAGTCACACAGAACGGTTCATTAAGTATCATCAGGTCCTGAGTAATGAGTCTGCCTGGACGTTGCTACTGGGAGGTGGGAGGAGTTGAAAATGCTACAAATGTTTCCACAACTGAAGAAAAACCCAAACATTCAAAGCACTGTTTACATTTATAGATTTTAAAATGACAAGGAAAAATGCTGAAAAAGTACTCACTATATTTACTATTTTATTTGCATTACAGGACAAATTGAAGTAAATGGTTCCGAATTGATGCTTTAAGATGCTGTACTTTTATTGTTGTATTCATGTCTCTATTCATAGTGTATACACTGATTGTGTGTTTAAATATTACCTACTCTACTTTTAATTACATTCTAAAAAAATTATGCATACCTCGTTTAAATAATCATTTGTAGTCATAATTATGCAGCACTTAAGTAAATGGACTGTTGGGTATAAGGTTGTGTATTATAACATGCATAGTGTTGAAGCAGTATTCAATTTGAATACTTATACTCATTGGGTTAATGTTTGAGTCACACACTCCTCTTCAGACCGACCCCAACTACCCATTCACCACCACCAGTGTCTAGACCCCGGGGGGTTTCATCGGATCGGTTCTCCCCTCCCGAATGATACTCCTGCACACCGGGGACTAATCGCCAAAACTCCATTACATTCATTTGCGTATTCCTGGCAATAAATATGTATTCCTACATCAAAACCGTCTCTCCTGATTGAAAAGGAAATGCTTCAACAAGCTCTTAAATGTTGACTTGTAAGAGATGTTTGTGATATTGTGGAGATGAAAGAAGGCAGTATGTAAAAAACGCAAGTTCTAGTTACTTATTTAAAGCAGTGAAGTGTAATAAAATATATCTCCTCAAGTATTGTCCTCAAGTAAAATGTTAAAGTACTTGTACGTATTTTGATTTATGGCGCCAATATTGACCTTGTTACTACATTTATGAGGTTATACAAACAAACAATTAATTAACTAATAAATGGACATTTATGTTAAGATATCCAGCATCATAAACACATTTAGATAAGCTCCACTTGTACTAGTAGTATTGCCATCTGAGTACTCGTCTCTTTACCTCACTGCGTTGTGCAAAATTATGTAGCGCTTTTATTTTGAAGGAAACTAGTATGTTTCCGGTTAAGGGGGCGGTAATTAATGTATTAACTACAAATATAATAACATATTTAAGGTTAAACATCCGAGTACAATTTACCTCACAGTGTTGCACTTTTATTTTGAAGCGAAATCAGGTCGCGCTTTTATTTTGAAGGAAACTATTACATCTCCGGTTAAGGGGGCGGAAACAACAACACTAGCTTCTGTCCTGCGGTTTGTTTACTGTCTGTTTCAAAGTGAAGAAACTAAACCAGAGAAAACAGGAACAACCAAAGTATATCGAGGAGTACGCGAAACGCTTCCTCACGGTTACAGGTCAGTCATTCAAATCATAAGAGTTTGTAGAAAAAAAGCGTGTTTTCGCTATCTGTTTGATGAAGCTAGCTTTCAGTTGATCAGCATCACTATCTCGCGTCATATGACAGCTGTTGATCATTAGCTCAATGTAAATACATGCGAACAGCTATCTACAAATAACTGAGATTAATCACGTGTTATCTGCTAAATGCACTTTGTTGTCAACCCTCAGCTCTATCTCAATAAGAGGCTTTAGTTGGCGTTTCTAGCTGCAGAGGTGTAAAGTAACTAAGTGCATTTACTCAAGTACTGTATATAGGTACTTGTATTTTACTTGAGTATTTCTATCTGATGTTATTGTGTACTTTTACTCCACTACATGTATTGAATACCTTTGATTCATACTATTGAATGATGTGAAATATAATCACGTGTTGAATCAGACTTTAGTTCCACCTGGAGTAAATCCACCAGCTACCCTGCAGTCTACAAAGTACTTCAGACTAGCTGCACCTCCACCAGCTACCCTGCAGTCTACAAAGTACTTCAGACTAGCTGCACCTTCACCAGCTACCCTGCAGTCTACAAAGTACTTCAGACTAGCTGCACCTTCACCAGCTACCCTGCAGTCTACAAAGTACTTCAGACTAGCTGCACCTCCACCAGCTACCCTGCAGTCTACAAAGTACTTCAGACTAGCTGCACCTTCACCAGCTACCCTGCAGTCTACAAAGTACTTCAGACTAGCTGCACCTCCACCAGCTACCCTGCAGTCTACAAAGTACTTCAGACTAGCTGCTCCTCCACCAGCTACCCTGCAGTCTACAAAGTACTTCAGACTAGCTGCACCTTCACCAGCTACCCTGCAGTCTACAAAGTACTTCAGACTAGCTGCACCTTCACCAGCTACCCTGCAGTCTACAAAGTACTTCAGACTAGCTGCACCTCCACCAGCTACCCTGCAGTCTACAAAGTACTTCAGACTAGCTGCACCTTCACCAGCTACCCTGCAGTCTACAAAGTACTTCAGACTAGCTGCACCTTCACCAGCTACCCTGCAGTCTACAAAGTACTTCAGACTAGCTGCTCCTCCACCAGCTACCCTGCAGTCTACAAAGTACTTCAGACTAGCTGCCCTCCACCAGCTACCCTGCAGTCTACAAAGTACTTCAGACTAGCTGCTCCTCCACCAGCTTTGAGAACACTTTCATGATCAATCTTTATAAAACACATCATATATATTATTCTGAAATGGACCAATCTGCACAACGACTACTTTCACTGTCTTTACTATATTTAGATGAGAATACTTTCTACTTTCACTTGAGGAACATTTTGAATGCTTTTACTGTGACAGAGTATTCCTACACTCTGGTACTTCTACTTTTACTCAAGTACAAGATCTGAGTACTTCTACTTTTACTCAAGCACAAGATCTGAGTACTTCTACTTTTACTCAAGTACAAGATCTGAGTACTTCTACTTTCACTCAAGTACAAGATCTGAGTACTTCTACTTTCACTCAAGTACAAGATCTGAGTACTTCTACTTTTACTCAAGAACAAGATCTGAGTACTTCTACTTTTACTCAAGTACAAGATCTGAGTACTTATACTTTTACTCAAGTACGAGATCTGAGTACTTCTACTTTTACTCAAGAACAAGATCTGAGTACTTCTACTTTTACTCAAGTACAAGATCTGAGTACTTCTACTTTTACTCAAGAACAAGATCTGAATACTTCTACTTTTACTCAAGAACAAGATCTGAGTACTTCTACTTTTACTCAAGAACAAGATCTGAGTACTTCTACTTTTACTCAAGTACAAGATCTGAGTACTTCTACTTTTACTCAAGTACAAGATCTGAGTACTTCTACTTTTACTCAAGTACAAGATCTGAGTACTTCTACTTTTACTCAAGTACAAGATCTGAGTACTTCTACTTTTACTCAAGTACAAGATCTGAGTACTTCTACTTTTACTCAAGTACAAGATCTGAGTACTTCTACTTTTACTCAAGTACAAGATCTGAGTACTTCTACTTTTACTCAAGTACACGATCTGAGTACTTCTACTTTTACTCAAGTACAAGATCTGAGTACTTCTACTTTTACTAAAGTACAAGATCTGAGTACTTCTACTTTTCACTCAAGTACAAGATCTGAGTACTTCTACTTTCACTCAAGTACAAGATCTGAGTACTTCTACTTTTACTCAAGTACAAGATCTGAGTACTTCTACTTTTACTCAAGTACAAGATCTGAGTACTTCTACTTTTACTCAAGTACTAGATCTGAGTACTTCTACTTTTACTCAAGTACTAGATCTGAGTACTTCTACTTTTACTCAAGTACAAGATCTGAGTACTTCTACTTTCACTCAAGTACAAGATCTGAGTACTTCTACTTTTACTCAAGTACAAGATCTGAGTACTTCTACTTTTACTCAAGTACAAGATCTGAGTACTTCTACTTTTACTCAAGTACAAGATCTGAGTACTTCTACTTTTACTCAAGTACAAGATCTGAGTACTTCTACTTTTACTCAAGTACAAGATCTGAGTACTTCTACTTTTACTCAAGTACAAGATCTGAGTACTTCTACTTTTACTCAAGAACAAGATCTGAGTACTTCTACTTTTACTCAAGTACAAGATCTGAGTACTTCTACTTTTACTCAAGTACAAGATCTGAGTACTTCTACTTTTACTCAAGTACAAGATCTGAGTACTTCTACTTTTACTGAAGTACTAGATCTGAGTGCTTCTGCCACCTCTGCCAATAACGCAATAATAATAAACCGTTCCCACTAAACCAGTTCAGAGCGAGTATTGCCCAAACAGCAAAACAGCCCAAAAAACAGATCAAAGTTCAACCTTTAGTTCGATGTATTTAGTTTTGGAATGATTATGTGTTATCGCGATGTAAAGCACTTTGAATTGCCTTTCAGAAATGTGCTATACAAACTAACAAACCCAACCCTTCAGCCTTATCCCATGTATTAAGGCTCAACATGTCGTTGTCCTGCCACAGCGAGTAACATCATATTTATTGAATTGCTGTGTGTTAAGGTGTGGAGGTCATGGAGGAGAACGAGGATCAGCCAGACCTCACCTTGAGGGGAGGAACCGTCCATGGAGACAGCTTCAGGTGAGACTTTGCTCTGCTCAATCCCCGCTTGAACCAGTGTCCTTGGGGAAGACACTTCACCCCAAAAATACCCCTGTGCGGATTGCCCACAGTATGGATTGTACATTGCATTTGGCAGACACTTTTTAAATACGTGCATTCAACCAGGAGGGTACAGAGTAACAAGAATCATGTAGGTACATGAGTTTGAACCAAGTCAAAGTGCTAGCACATTATTTCAACATGTATAGAGATTCCATTGGCCGAGGGTAGGTCGGAAAAGGTGTGTTTTCAGTCTGCGACTTTCTGCTGACCGCTCATTCCACCGTTTGCATATGTAAGCCACTTTGGATGAGAGCGTCTAACAAGTGTAATGTTCGAGATTAGCGCTGCACGATTAATCGATTTTAAATCGAAATCGCGATTCGAGATGATGCGATTACCAAATCGCAAAGCCTGCGATTTTTTTGCAACTTTTTTTTTACATTTTGTTTTTCTTCCTGTGTGTCAGTCATCCACACCAATCAGAAGTGCTGAGCTCCACATGTACCAGCCATTGCTAACCAATCAGAAGTGATGTGCTCCACATGTACCAGCCATTGTTAATCAATCAGAAGTGGCCCATGATAGAAGGTGATAGACAGATTGATCCAATCACCTGCCAAGTGCTTCTGAAAGTGCCGGCCCTTTCCAGATGGCTTCCAATGGAGCTTCAGATGGTTTGGTGAACCGTCTGAGTCAGGTCAGAGACGCTCCATCACGTGTTTCTCTCACAGGGTGAATCTGAAGCTGAAGCTTGACTTTAAAGCAACCCAACGGAAGTTTCATGTAACTTTAGTTCTTTCACTCGTAGCTCGGGCTGCGGGGTGCTAGAGACGGGAGCACGTTGATGCGACCTTCCTAGCCGGAGTTATGGCCGCATTTTACAATAAACTTCCATTGGGTCGCTTAAAAATAAATATCGCAATTCGAATCGCAATATTTGTCAGAAAAATCGCAATTAGATTTTTTCCCAAAATCGTGCAGCCCTACTCGAGATGTGTTTTCAGTCTCATCTGTGTTTTAAAACTCCTGTATATTCCAAAAATCCAGCAGCGTAAACAGGCAGATTTGCTAATGCCTTAGCCCGGGATATGTCCACAGATAACCATCGATCAATCAGGGGACGGACTGTCATAATGGATTGAAGTATCTAAATAAGTAGGTGTGTATCTGATGCACGAGTAGTAATCGTGTCATCTTTACGCCCGTCCGCACGGCGGCGCGTTGACGTTTCACCGTTCACTTTGAATGGGGTGACGTCACTTTTCGCCGAACTGCATTGTGGAACGACTCGAGCGTTGCTGCTTGGCTCGCTGCAAAAGTTGAGCAATGTTCAACCTTTGAAGCCTCGCAGAAGCGTCAGCCAATCGAATCGTATGCCAGTACACTCTAGCCAATCAAACCGCTGCTTGAGTGTCAGGGCGGGAGATTCATGTGATGGTGTTGGTGCGCAGTTTCAGACACGCCCGCCGGCAAGCTTCAACGCACGCCGCCGTGTGGACGGGCCGCTATTGCTCCTGTGGGTATCTGTCCATCAGTAATGACTCTTACATGTCTAATATGTGCTTTGAGCACCTGTAAAAGCGCTCTAATTAAAAAATGTCATCCATTATTATTATTATTATTAAAATCAAGAAGCTATAAAAAGTGCTAACGAGTTGGTTATTAAAATGAAGTTGTACTCGGGGGTAGGGCTGAACGATTAATCAGTCTTTTGTTTATTACAGAAAAGGTGTTGCATCATAAGGGGAGTGACGCGTCGGTGCTTTCCGCTGCAAACTCAGAGGATTTCCTGAAAGCTTGACTGTCTGTGCTTCATTAGGGTTGAATGCGCTCTAACAGTCTGCATTCTGGCAGGTTGACTCGCGGCACACACCTAACGCGGGTCAGAAGAAAAGTGGAAAGAATGCATGTTTATTTCCCAAGTTTCTAACAATCTGTTGAGATGAGGCTTCTTTTCAAGACAAATGAACCAATCTGCAGCACCTAAATCCTTCAGCCAGGACTTTTCATTTCACTCTTCATGCAATCAAAACATGGTGTGTGTGTGTGTGTGTGTGTGTGTGTGTGTGTGTGTGTGTGTGTGTGTGTGTGTGTGTGTGGTGTGTGTGTGTGTGTGTGTGTGTGTGTGTGTGTGTGTGTGTGTGTGTGTGTGTGTGTGTGTGTGTGTGGTGTGTGTGTGTGTGTGTGTGTGTGTGTGTGTGTGTGTGTGTGTGTGTGTGTGTGGTGTGTGTGTGTGTGTGTGTGTGTGTGTCTCTCTCTCTCTCTCTCTCTCTCTCTCTCTCTCTCTCTCTCTCTCTCTCTCTCTCTCTCTCTCTCTCTCTCTCTCTCTCTCTCTCTCTCTCTCTCTCTCTCTCTCTCTCTCTCTCTCTCTCTCTCTCTCTCTCTCTCTCTCTCTCTCTCTCTCTCCAACCATGCCGTCACTCTGACTCAGCTTCTCCTGCTCCCAACCGTTGCATATTTGTATCTGTCCTTTTGTACTTCTGTCCTTGAATATTTTGTAAAGCTTGAAAGGATACATAACTTTAACCTGTCCTTGTTGGCCACGCCTTAAGTCTACGTGAAAGTCCTTTTGGTTGGTTCTCGTTGGTTCTCCTGTTTTTACGTCAGAGTCCAGAGTATGTTTATTTTCTTATTTCTTAGGCAAGATTTTTGTGTTCAGAGATTTGTTTGTTTTGTGGGTTGTTGCACTTATTTGTTAAAAAGAAAACTTTGATAATTAAATGTACCAAACGGCTCTCACTGTCTACGTTCTTGGGAGTGGGAAAAGAGGAGAGAGTGCACACTTAGGTTTCCCTAGGCCTGGGCGTAACAATAGTCACATTTTGGAGTTTTGTTTTGTGGCAGGCTTCCAGCAATTATGAATCTACTTGGAAATACTTCCTTTCGTCCATTTTGTGTCACTTCAACAAGACCCAGACGTAAAACAAAAGACATATTTTTTAACTACTTTTACGATGGATGTATTTCGTCGGCTCATTTGGTCGCGTTCGATCTTAAAGCTCTCCGCGACGCCTCTCAGACGCAGAGCAGCACAAAACTGGTTCTGCGCCATCGGATCAATAAGCTGATCACATGTCTGGATGATTTGGACCCAGAAAGCGAGCTGTGTGAGAAAATGGAGAGTCTGTTTAACGCCTCGGTCATCTGTGGAAGAGAGGGGAAAACAGTTTCAGGCGGTGAACAAAAAGGCCTGTAGTGGAAAGAGAATGTGCTTTTTCATACAGAAATAATGTTCCTCTACCTCCTGTAATTCATCTGTTCACAGCCAACAAAACACTCTCTTCATTCTTGGTTATTTGACCTTTTAGTTTCCGAGCTGCTCAGGAAATTAAACCGTTTGCTTGATGCTTGTTTACCTTCAGATATGACTGATGTTATTATGTGTTGCTGGCAGACGCACAGTGCGTATACTGTCAGATCCTCTCCACTCGGATCATGTGCTTATCTTTGGTTTCCACTGAATTAAGTTCTAAGAGAAGGACAGTTCTGCTTTTATTGAGTGAATATGTGTATATTTATAAAGTTGTGCAGGAATGAGTCCTAAAACCTAGAAGTGAGTCATCATTTCAGCACTTCCTGTTTGTGAAGTCATGTGACCGTGCTGTAGTTCCTTTATAGCCCAACATTAGCCTCCTTTAGCTTAGCGGTGGTGACGTGAAGTCATGTGACCGTGCTGTAGTTCCTTTATAGCCCAACATTAGCCACCTTTAGCTTAGCGGTGGTGACGTGAAGTCATGTGACCGTGCTGTAGTTCCTTTATAGCCCAACATTAGCCACCTTTAGCTTAGCGGTGGTGACGTGAAGTCATGTGACCGTGCTGTAGTTCCTTTTATAGCCCAACATTAGCCACCTTTAGCTGAGCGGTGGTGACGTGAAGTCATGTGACCGTGCTGTAGTTCCTTTATAGCCCAACATTAGCTTTTTACTTCAAAAATCACAAAGAGGTGTTTAACTGTTGAGATTATCCCGCTGAACAAATTGTGGAAGTATCGTTCATAAGATAAGATAGGACTTTATTTATCCCAAAGGAAATTGTTTTGCCAGAGTTACAAAAATACAATAAACACAGCAGCATAAATCATGTTTAAGCTTATTTTCTGCTATAATCTAAATCCCATTTTCTTTTTGTTGAAAAAACCAGATCGGCTTATCATCCCTGCTCCACTCAGTGAACTTGTCTATCCACTTCCTGACCTCCACCTATTGATGGATTTGTAATATCATTGGATGCTAGAGCTGCACTCATGACTCGTATTTCCTGTTTCATACTGCAGGCTCCACATGGTGACCTGGAACGTGGCCACAGTGGATCCCCCGGATGATTTAACCTCTCTCCTCCATCTGAACGACCCCGAAGGCCCGGACCTCTACGTTATTGGGTAGGTGGTGCAAGGAGAGGGAAATTAATATTGGGTCAGTATTTAACCCTGTAACTTCCTCTCTGTCGGATAATTAAAGGATTGAAGTGTTTAGTGTGTGCTGTGTGTGCTCGTATGTCGTGTTGTGTGATTTGTGTGTGTCAGCTGTATCTCAGCGTGTGTGAAGTGTGTGTGTGTGTGTGTGTGTGTGTGTGTGTGTGTGTGTGTGTGTGTGTGTGTGTGTGTGTGTGTGTGTGTGTGTGTGTGTGTGTGTGTGTGTGTGTGTGTGTGTGTGTGTGTGTGTGTGGTGTGTGTGTGTGTGTGTGTGTGTGTGTGTGTGTGTGTGTGTGTGTGTGTGTGTGTGTGTGTGTGTGTGTGTGTGTGTGTGTGTGTGTGTGTGTGTGTGTGTGTGTGTGTGTGTGTGTTAGTCTGCAGGAGGTGTTCTCAGGGCCGTTGAGGTTTGTGTCGGACACGATATTCGACGACCCCTGGAGTCAAGTGTTCATGTCCACTTTGGCTCCACTAAATTACGTTAAGGTACAACATCTTCTCAAAACACCCCGACTCACACTCACACACACACACACAGCCATTTTCACAGGTAATGTTTAGTTCAGTAGTTGTTAATTTCCCCATTTGATCTTAAACAGCAACCTCAATTGGAATTGACCTAACTTTTTTTATTTGGATTATAATTTGGGGCAATTGTAATTTGTTTTTTGTAATATCACTGTTCATGCTTTGGGCTGCGTCAAGAATGAAAGGCGCTATATCAATAAAGTGTGTGTGTGTGTGTGTGTGTGTGTGTGTGTGTGTGTGTGTGTGTGTGTGTGTGTGTGTGTGTGTGTGTGTGTGGTGTGTGTGTGTGTGTGTGTGTGTGTGTGTGTGTGTGTGTGTGTGTGTGTGTGTGTGTGTGTGTGTGTGTGTGTGTGTGTGTGTGTGTGTGTGTGTGTGTGTGTGTGTGTGTGTGTGTGTGTGTGTGTGTGTGTGTGTCAGGTTTCCTCTGTCAGGTTACAGGGGCTTCTTCTGCTTTTCTTCTGCAAACTGGAGCATCTCCCCTTCATCAGAGACGTCCAGGCCACTTACACCCGCACAGGCATCTATGGCTACTGGGTGAGACACACACACACACACACACACACACACACCCACCAGCGTAAGATAACAAGTACTTTATTTTTTCCAATTTGGGACATGTTTGCATTGCAGCAGCATAAAAAGACAAGGCATTGTACATTAGAGAAAGTAAAAGACTAGAAATAAACAATTCAAAATGTAAAAATCTCCAATAGTAATAAAATAGCATTAAAAACATTGAAAATAATATACATGTTGAAATACAAATAAACATGTCATTAGAAAAGTCAAATGAAAATAAGGCTTTAAATTCGTCACAAATACAATCGTATTGGCCTTTGAACCGGAAAAAGACACTTATCATGATTTCCCAATATCGATATATTATCTATATACATATTGACGATCCACTTTCCTGTGTAATCGGTATCCTGTAGCCCATACTCCTAAGCACACACAGGGGGTCCGCGGGGTCTTAAAAAGTATTAAAAGTTGATAAATCAATGAAGGCTATTGAAAAGTATTAAACGCCATTGTAGCTTGTTTCCAGTAAGTATCTGAATGGTCCAGAGAGGTTGTGTTCTACCGCCTGCCTGAATGTAGTCACAGCGTAGGTGTGTCGTGTGATTCTGTGTGGTTTATTGATGGCATCCCGTTGGGTTTGACGTCATCTGAACAGGACATCGCACGCTCACTGCTTGATAGCGCGCGAAGGGCCGTTTACGCCGGTTGCTAAGCAACATCGTTATGGGGAAATGCAAGTCTGCGTCCAAATGGTTGGAAGATCAGGAGGAAGGACAATCAATACTGTATATAGTCAATGTGAGGTAAAGTGTGTCGCCAAGGTAACCGGTTAGAACTCAAACGGGCCGTCCACACTACAGCTCCGACAGCTTCAAAAACGGTTTCCAACGCGTCTGCCCATTCACTTTGAGTGGGGTGACGTCACGTTGCCTCGCTTTTCACCGAACTGAATAGTGGGTAGCATAGCGGTCCGTCTCCGGCGTCAGAAGTTGAACAGTAGCCAGCGCCAGCCAATCAAATCCCGTTTCTGAAAATCTGACAGCTCAAGCCGTAGCCAATCAAACCGCGTCTAAGCTGGGAGAGATATCCCGCCGTTCATTTCTATATTTCAAAAAAAGTCGGGAGGAGAAACTAACTATCGCCGTAGCAACTCACCCGGTTTGTGTATGACCAGACCCTCTTCACCTACCGGGATACAAACCGGAGGAACCAGCATGGAGGGAGGTGGCAGAGACAGTGGGGGAACTGGTAGGGTTTCGCCTGTTTGGGGAGTTTATATATATTATATATATATTGCTCGCATAAAATCCCCGGGGGTTTTTGCTTTGTATGTCGGGGGCGGGAGATTCATGTGATTGGTTGTTGGTCGCGTTGCTCGAATAAAATCCCCAAGCTCCAGACACGCCCAGCTCCAAGCTCTCTTTGAAGCTGTAGTGTGGACGCTCCGAAAGTGGCGATGAGGTCTTAAAATGTATGGAAAGGGTCTTACATTCGACTTCAGGGTTCCTGCATAGACCCCGACATATAAACACCACAATGATGTGTAAAATCTGAAGTTCCTCTTTCAATTCGGACATTAAAATGTGGTAAAAAGCCTGTATTAACCGAACCACAGGAGCAGAAGTAAAGAATGATTTGACTTTCTTTTTGTTCCTTCTCAAAATGTCATCAAGTTATTTTGAAAACTTGATGAATTTGTGTTTTTTCTTTCTGTCTGAGTTGCAATTGTTGGTTTCTCACACAGCTGAGGTTGTGAATGAGCGTCAGAGTAGTTCCTCTGTTTTCCAAACATCTTTCTGTTTCATGAAACGACCGTTTTGTACAGAAAAACAACTGAAATGAAATGTGTTTCTCTCTCTCAGGGAAACAAAGGTGGAGTTTCTGTCCGTCTTTCTTTCTACGGTCACATGCTCTGCTTCCTAAACTGCCACCTGGCCGCTCACATGAACTACGCCTCAGAGAGGGTGGATGAGTTCGAGTACATCATGGACAAACTGGTCTTCGACTGTGAAAAAGCTCCAAAAATTGCGGACCACAAGTGAGTAGATAATAAAAACTGTATTGAAAAATAGTTCTATAACAAGTACAAGTAAAACATTGTAAAGCCAATATAAAATCAAATATAATACAAATATTAACATAAGGATTACAAGTACAATTGTGCACATTTTACTACAATATAACAATTTTATTTACAGTAAATGTGTTTTTTCTATGATATCTGCAGTTGTGTATTGATAAAAATACAAATTTGTAAATCCTGAAAAGTGTCATAAACATCAGAATAACACTAATTTATAAGGTCATAATGGACAAAATGTATCAAACATATTAAAGACACTTGAGTATGAGGATTAAAACGTGCAAAAATAAATTACAATTTAGCTTTTTTCAATGTTTAAAATGACGTGTTAATTTTCTCACTTTTTTGATTATTTTTACAATTCCTTCTTCTCCTTTGCCCTCGGCTCAGGCTGGTGTTCTGGTTTGGAGATCTGAACTTCAGGATTCAGGATCACGGCATGCACTTTGTCCGCTCCTGCATCGAACAGCAGAACTACAGCCTGCTGTGGAGCAAAGACCAGGTTTGAGACTTAAAGAGGCCATATCAGGTTCATATCAGTTTGGAGTGTCTCTACTTTAAAGAGTCCTCTCCAGCTGATGTTCAGGTGTATATCAGTATGTAGTGTCTCTACTTTAAAGAGTCCTCTCCTGCTGATGTTCAGGTGTATATCAGTATGTAGTGTCTCTACTTTAAAGAGTCCTCTCCTGCTGATGTTCAGGTGTCTATCAGTATGTAGTGTCTCTACTTTAAAGAGTCCTCTCCTGCTGATGTTCAGGTGTATATCAGTATGTAGTGTCTCTACTTTAAAGAGTCCTCTCCTGCTGATGTTCAGGTGTATATCAGTATGTGGTGTCTCTACTTTAAAGAGTCCTCTCCAGCTGATGTTTAGGTGTATATCAGTATGTGTCTCTACTTTAAAGAGTCCTCTCCTGCTGATGTTCAGGTGTATATCAGTATGTGGTGTCTCTACTTTAAAGAGTCCTCTCCTGCTGATGTTCAGGTGTCTATCAGTATGTAGTGTCTCTACTTTAAAGAGTCCTCTCCTGCAGATGTTCAGGTGTATATCAGTATGTAGTGTCTCTACTTTAAAGAGTCCTCCTGCTGATGTTGAGTTGTATATCAGTATGTAGTGTCTCTACTTTAAAGAGTCCTCTCCTGCTGATGTTCAGGTGTATATCAGTATGTAGTGTCTCTACTTTAAAGAGTCCTCTCCTGCTGATGTCAGGTGTATATCAGTATGTAGTGTCTCTACTTTAAAGAGTCCTCTCCTGCTGATGTTCAGGTGTATATCAGTATGTAGTGTCTCTACTTTAAAGAGTCCTCTCCTGCTGATGTTCAGGTGTATATCAGTATGTAGTGTCTCTACTTTAAAGAGTCCTCTCCTGCTGATGGTCAGGTGTATATCAGTATGTAGTGTCTCTACTTTAAAGAGTCCTCTCCTGCTGATGTTCAGGTGTATATCAGTATGTAGTGTCTCTACTTTAAAGAGTCCTCTCCTGCTGAGAAAAGTGTGTGTTGTGGTTCTCAGCTGACGATGATGAAGAAGAAGGAGCAGCGGCTGCAGGAGTTTTGATGAAGGGCCTCTGGACTTTCAGCCCACCTACAAGTTTGACCTAAACTCCGACAATTATGACAGCAGGTAACTGTTCCAAATAACGTCGTCATTCGTCCTAATGAATCATAATCTTTAAGTCAGTGTTTTTATTTCCAGTAGCGGCCTCTACAACTGTTTTCTTACTTCTTATGTAGACATAAATAATTTAATTTAATATTATTTACTTAGTGCACATTTTTAACTTAACCTCTTAATTTTATTTAAATATTTGTATTATTTCGTATCTTTTTATTGAATATTTTTACGATAATGTGTTATGTCTATACATGTAGAGCGGTGCAGGAACGAGTCCTACAACCAGGAAGTGAGTCAGCATTTCTCCACTTCCTGTTCCCTGGTCTCTGAGCCAATGGGATCTCTCCGTAGGGTTTAGGAAAGTAGCTGAACTAAGGTCTGAGGTTGAGACACATCGAAGACACGGATCACGTTTTGTTCTACGACATTAAACCATCAGCAGTGATCGAGGTGTTTCTGAAGAATGGACGTGTCTGAGAAACGATGGTTGGAAGTCGTGGAGGCCGTTGTACGTCATTACGCCGAACACGTAGAACCTCCGCTAAGTTAGTTTCTGTTCTGCTTGAAAGCCAGTCCCTGCCTCCTGCAAAGTGTTCAGACAAACGCTTCAACTCGTTCCATCTAGAATCTGTGGGTTTGAATCTGGATCTGAAGTCGGCGTGACGTTGAAGTCGTGCTGCTGGACTCGCTGTAGTTCCTTTATAGCAGTGGTTCTCAACTGGTCGGGCCTCGGGACCCACTTTTTCCTAAGTCAATAGATCGCGACCCCGAAATTTTTAACCACTCAAATCTATTCAACAAAAACATCGTGCAGTAATATATACTCCTTTCAGCATACATTATTAATTAAAGTGAAGTACAGTGCATATATCCCTGATATCCCTTCACAGAACTAAAGTATGCTTTTAAAAAAGGTTTAATGAGATGATGGAATCAAAGCTGAACTGTATAAAAAGGCACACACGCTGAAAACCCCACCCCAGCAGGGGGTCCGGGGGCATTCTCCCCAGGAGATTTTTAGAAATACTAACATAAACTAGACCCTCCAGAAAAACGCGATTCTGCGATCGCAGAATTTACCGCATAATCAGCAAAATGGCGCAGATTTTTAAAAGGCCGCATATTTATCAAAAGGCCGCATAATCCCCGCATTTTTCCACACAAAGTTGAGGGGAAAAAAGTTAACTCCTCTTGATGTGAAGTGATGATGATGTTGACGCGACGTCATCAGCTCGCGCATCACAGAAGGTAAACAACACCGTAGAGTGACCGTGTGGAGCTCACACGAGAGAGAAAACACCAAGATGAACAAATCTAATCCATCTCATTTACCGACGAACATTTCTGCTAAAGACCGGGCAAAGCAGTTCCCCGATGGAACTATTATGCACCCGTGCAACTGTGTGTTGGAGCATAAGAGAACATCGGCGATGACGACCCACTTTGATTCATTCAAACATTCTAAAATGTTTTCTGCTGCTGCGGACAAGAAGGCCAAACAACTCACGTTCACCGAGGCATCAACCTCCAAAACCCTTTCGAGGGCTACAATAAACGAGGTGAGAAGCCTACGAGACTGAAGCTGGTCAGATAACGAGCAAGTAAATGAAAACAGAATGATGCGGAGAAGTGTGTGTGTGTGTGTGTGAGAGAGAGTGTGATTAAAATAGCCCAATTGCTTTTACAATAAATAAACATTGAATGTGTTTAATTGAATAGTAAAGGGGTTTAACGTTAGTGGCAGGTTGTGTGTGAGAGAGAATAAATAAATAAGACAGCCCAATATTAATTTTTTCCGCATATTTCGCAACTTTTCGCACATTTCGCAACTTCCCGCAATTTCACCGCATAAAATCACATAAAACCCCCGCATGTTTGATCGCATAATCAAGGATTTTAGCCCGCGTTTTTCTGGAGGGTCTAATAAACTACGCATTCTGGTACTCTGAGAAGAAAATAAATAAATCTATCACTACCCAACATATTCACAATATTTTATGCCATTGTTTGTTTTTCACTTAGTTCTGACGGCTTGCTGCGAGAAGAGCAAAGAGGAGAGAGTCTGTGTGACTTACTTTAAATGGTGGGTAAGGGGTAGATAGCCCCCATTGTTCTGTGACCTGTCAATCATCAAACCGGAGGTCATATTTCATTACGTGTTCATTTGTATCTGAAGTTGTACCCGTGGATGTGTAAAGAATAGTTCTACCGCAAAGTTATTCTCCGTGGGGACTTCCGGCACAATCTTGATTCTGATTGGCCAGAAGACTCGAAAAAACATCAGCAAAGATGTTTTATTGTGAAGATGATCACTACGTGACAGAAGTTTTCAAAGCCGTTTATGGTCTCCGGTATTTCCAGTCCAACGCCCGTCCAGTCATGCACAGCGTTAGAAAATTGGGCCTTCAAAAAAAAAGTTTGACTTTTTTCCCCCCACTTTTTCACTCACACATCTGCGACCCACTTGAAACGGGTCCGCGACCCACTTTTGGGTTGCGACCCACCAGTTGAGAACCACTGCTTTATAGCATAACGTTAGCATTTTGCTTTTGGACATTAGATTTATGATTAGAAGATTATAAAAGTAGACATGTGGAGATTATCCGGCTGAACAAAATGCGTTTCAACCACAGACCTTATTTCCAGCTACTTTCCAAACCCTATGGAGAGATCGCATTGCCTTGTTGTCGAGGGAACCGGCAGCTTCCTTCCTGGGTTTTAGGACGAGATGGTTTTCCTTTCTTCCTGTTGCACATTTGTAATTACATTTCCGATTTATTCATCTATTTTAATTTCTTATTGCTTAATATTATATACATATTTCTATTATTTCTTTAACTATATTTCAACTTATATTTCCCCCTCCTATTTTATCTTCCTGTTGCACATTTTTAATTTAATTTCTTATTTTTATACCTATATTTCATTTTTATTTTATTCAATTTTATCTTTTTGCTCAATTGTTTCATCCTCTTATTAAACACATGTTTTCCTATTTTATTGTATTTTCTATTTTCTTTTCTTATTGCACATGTTTACCCTAATTCCTTGTTTTTATAAATATAATTTAATTGCTTTTCATTTTATTTACTTATTGCAAATGTGTGCTTTCATTTATTTTACCTCCTGTATTTTTTAATAATAATATTCTGATTGTGATTTAAACTCCACAGGCTCTACAGGAACTGGTTTGGCTTTAAGTAAGAGCTTGTTGTCCCTTTACCTACATCTTATCACCCTGTTTTTAATTCCCCTAACTGAACATGTGCTACTTTTAACATCATGCTTTCCCCCTTTTTACGTAGAGTAACTTCTAGTTAAAGGCTTCAGTAACGCACGGCACAATAAGCAAACAAAGCAGGTGCAACTAACAGTCTTAATGAGACACATTTGGGAGCGTCTACGCACGGAAAGACTGAACGCATGTTTTCCAGGAAGTAGTCTGACCCCACAGACATGTTGTTTTGTGGATACAGGCTATAGCTGTGAAAGGTAACCCGTGGAGTTTCTGACCACTGGAGGATATAAAGAACCAGGTTTTGTGTTTCTTACCATTGTGTGGAGCTATGTTTCCATATTAAGATACCATTATTTTTATTCCGAGTTTCTTACCGATATAAAGAGCCAGGTTTTCATGTGAAGATACCATTATTTTTCTTCATTCTTGCGCAAAATGAGGACTCGCAGAGGAGATTAACATTCCCTTTCAGAGCTGCATTATTTGATTTTAATCTACTGATACAGATGGTAGAGATGCACCAAGACACATGAATACAGGCTCTTATAGCTTGCAGACATGGTTGTAAACAATGCTGATTTTATTAAGAATTGAAATTGTTTGATGAGCTTTTTTGCGTTTTAATACATTGATAGCACTACAGCTCATAGCAGGGTGTTGTCTGCACCGAGTAACAGCGAGATTTCCCTGTAAAATGTTAAAGTGATGCCTGAAAACAATATTTCTGTTCCTCAAAAACTGTATAATTCCTCCAGAAATATGACCAGTCAGACGGCAGAGACAGCTTTGTTTTTGTTTACGTTGTTGTTGCAGCGCCATCTCGTATACGGGCGTCATGTTCTCGCCAGAATTAATATCACCTCATATCTTTCTAGAAAAAACCCCTGGATAGGAATAATATATAATTTGGATTTTGAAGTCAACCGTTATCATAGAAGATGCATTTTTACAAGGAACCATGAAAGTACATATAACTCCACAGGATGCTTTTAGATGTTAGTAGTCGGTATTAACCTGCATTTAACCTCTGAGCATGTACAGTTAAAGCTCTGAGCTGCGGCTGCATAACAACATGCATGGCTAGAATATACATATAATTATAACACAAGAGATATGTCACTGTGGATAATTCAATATGTTTGTGTTGGATTTGATTGAATGACACCGTTCCTGCAGGTTGCTGCCACAGTCTGAGTGTTTTGGTGTTTCCTTTTTAATGCAATTCTGTTTAAAGCTGGTGTTTCTGCACAGTCACAGATGCCAAACTAATACCATTAGTATTACACTAATTGTGTGGCTCTGTGAAAGTGGAGCCACAGGTCTCGCTTTTTAGAAAATATCCCACGTTTTTTCGGGCGGTTTTCCTGTAGTATTTTTGACTTTTTATTTTAATCATCAAGAATATTTTTCCATTTTATTTTTAATTGTTAATTCAGTTTTTTTAAAAGTATTTTTAGATTTGAATTTTTATGTCGGGACACACTTCTGCTTCTGCGACGAAATAATTTCCCGAATTGGGATCAATACAGTTTCTATCTATTGCCCCTTTCACACCAACGCGGTTCCAGGGCCGGTTCGGAGCTGGAGTTTGAAAAGCACCGGTTTTTTCCTGTTCACACCGCAGCGGAGCCGCCTCTAAGCACCGGAATCCGGTTCGTTTCAAGCACCAAAAAGTTGTCGGTCTAGAAAGCAAGCACCGCATACGTCACGCTTACGTCGGAACTGGGAAAGTTATAAACAATTTAGATCTAGGGTGTTTCTCAATGTCGAGGACGCTTCCTTGGTAGGACATGTCCCTCTGAGTCAGGTCTTTCAGAGGCTAGGCAAGAATCCTTCCTTTCATTCGGAACGCAGAATGGGACAGGCTAGCAAGTGTGCAGGTGTGCGTCATACACAATTTCCCGCAACGAAGGATTCAGTCCTCGGTAGAATTCCAAGGATCCTGGACATTGGAACGGTCCTTCGGCGGAACTCGATGACGTAGCATCCTTGAAATAGTGGCTCTGGAGCATCCTTCCTCGACATTGAGAAACACCCCTTATCTCCTCACTAAACCTCCCCTCTTTTCTTCTTCTTCTCTTATCACATTTTCCAGCGGTAAGAAGCGTAAACCGGCCTGGACCGACAGGATTCTGTGGAGGCTGCGACCCGCTGAGGAGGAAGAGGGAAACTCTGCTCTGGAGGAGGAAGAGGAGGAGGAGAAGGAGGAAGAGGAGGAGTTCCCGCTGAAGATCAGGCAGGATTTGTACACCTGCAACATGGAGTTCAGCATCAGCGACCACAAACCAGTCACCGGGGTCTTCACTATGGAGGTGAGACACACACACACACACCACTCACTCACTCACTCACTCACTCACTCACTCACTCACTCACTCCTCATATTTGAATGCACTTAATTGTAATGAAATGTAATGTTTTATTGCATTTTACCTTTAAAAAGCCATGCTGTTTACTGTGTGTGTGTGTGTGTGTGTGTGTGTGTGTGTGTGTGTGTGTGTGTGGTGTGTGTGTGTGTGTGTGTGTGTGTGTGTGTGTGTGTGTGTGTGTGTGTGTGTTGTGTGTGTGTGTGTGTGTGTGTGGTGTGTGTGTGTGTGTGTGTGTGTGTGTGTGTGTGTGTGTGTGTGTGTGTGTGTGTGTGTGTGTGTGTGTGTGTGTGTGTGTGTGTGTGTGTGTGTGGTTTTTCTGTGTGTGTGTGTGTGTGTGTGTGTGTGTGTGTGTGTGTGCAGCTGAAGAAGAGGTTCACTGCTCCTCTGGTGCGTGTGAAGGCAGAAGGAGAGTGGAGTTCAGACCTCGACGCGGTGGTTCTGTACCGAGCGATGCAGCCGTTCACCTCCAGCTCCTGGGACTGGATCGGACTCTTTAAGGTCAACCAGGGTCATTCAGAATAACAAGGGTTTTAGATGGGATGAATGTGAACGATATTGGGCACCCTTTGTAATAGATAATGCAGACACAAATGAAATATAAATACGATGCGTTCACATTCCCACTGTGAACATCCGTGTGTTTGAATGCAGGTGGGGTTCAGCAGCGTGACGGACTACATCACCTACACCTGGGTCAAAGACGACGAGATGAACTCCAGCGAGGGAGCCACTCAGGTAGAGACTCCTGCAACACCTTTAATTAAAAATACCTATGTTTCAAATTATCAACATGCCACGGCGTCTTATTCAGACGTTAGAGAACCGAGATGCACGAGATGGACGGGGAACGGCTAATTGGTGAATTTGAAATAAAAACAATAGAAATTCAAAGGTTTGAATGTCATAAGCTTCAGTGTAGAAATGGCAATGCAAATATTATAATAAATAATAAAATATAAAAATAAAACATGCAAGAAGTCTTTATACACGTAAATAGAAATTGATATATACAAGAACAGAATGTACAATGTAATATTGTACAGTAAGATGGAATTGAATACGGTTTATTATGGTGATAACTATTTTGATAAATAAGTAAATTGCAAGATGACAAACAGTCTTAAAATATCATCCATTTATATTCATTTAATTTATAAAGGGCTAAGGACTCAAACAACAACCTTTACAATAAACATTTCATAGACAATAATACACAATTAAATGAATTGTATACAAACTATAGAACAGACATTTTAATTAAAATGAGGACCCTAACCCTGAAATAAGGAGTTATCCATATGACACATCCTTATTTCACTACAACGGGTTCTACTTGTGTGTCAAAATTCAGATTTTCTGCAAATTATTTTGCTACTACTTATAGTTACTTCATTGTATTTTATTTGTTTTAATTGTTTTAATTTCGATTTTTTTATTACTTTATAATATTGTTTAAGTGAATTCCTTCTATGTGTAAACGTACTTGACAACAACGATATATTTATTCAAATGTAGGACATTAATCGACAACTAAGCACCAACTATTCTATTTTTCTATTTTATATAGACTAAAACCTACCTTTGATAACGCTAATAAAAGCGTGTGTGTGTGTGTGTGTGTGTGTGTGTGTGTGTGTGTGTGTGTGTGTGTGTGTGTGTGTGTGTGTGTGTGTGTGTGGTTCTGCAGGTGTATGTGAGTAAAGAGGAGATTCCTGTGCGGGGGGGGCGATTGTGTGTTGTGTTACTACAGCGGTGCTCTGCAGTGCGTCATCGGAGTCAGTGAACCATTCAAGGTGACACACACACACACACACACACACAATAATCTATAAGTATGTATTTAAAACTGTTTTAAAAAACTATTAGGAAATTAAAAAAATGTGAATAAATGTTGACAAGAAATATAAATATAAATATTTGACTTCATGACTAATTAAAGTAAATTACTGCAGTACATAAGAATTTAAAATAAAAAGTGTTAAACGTCCAAATGTAGCTTATTACCAATGATATACAGGTCACTTTAGCGTTCCTATGCTGTCAGCGAAGACTTTTTTTTCTAAATATGGCCGTGTCATAATACTCAATGCCGGTTCTACTTAATTTGCATAACAATAAACCAGTCTGAGCTCTTAAACCTGGCCCAGTTTGGCCCAGTCGGACTTCCTTCCTCTCAAAACAATACAATACAAAAGGGCTTTATTGGCATGCCCACATTTTAAACATAGTATTGCCAAAGCATTCAGCACAAGGCGTTATAACAGAACAAAACAAACACTAAACATAAATGTCAACAATACATGTGACACAACGGGGGGTTACGTATTGTAACCCTAGTCTATAAGCACAGGCGGAGCCCTCTACTGGACTCTAAGGGTACTACATCAATGATACGCGAGCGTTCACACACTGAAGTTGTATAAACGTAGCCGGCCAATCAGGGCGAGCCTACCTGAATGCGCGCACAGGCTCACAGTATATAAGGCAGCTATCCCCTCCTGACTGTAAACGCCCTGTCGCCCCACCCATCGACCCACCACACTGCCCCTGACCGGCCTTTGGTTAACATCCACTGCACCCCAACTTCCTATCTCCCGGTTGAGACCGTGGAGAAGTCGGGGCCGCAGCTTACTTGGCTGGGTAGAGCCCTTTGCCCATCCACCCTGCAGGTGCCAGCGTAAGTGACTACACACTGTGCACCACGTTTCCCAGGTCCCTAAGGAGCATGGGAAAACGTAAGTGCATTATGTCCAAGGGGGTCAGATACCAATCTGGGCCGGCTAAACGGATTGGTTGTACTTTTTACAGTATTACGGCTTCCACAGATGACATTTTTTTTTATGGATTTTTGTCAAAGCACTTCAGATATTCATTGCTGTCGGGATGTTCAGAGCATTCCATGGAATATAACAAAAAGTGTATCTCGAGCCGGTTTCTCAAACTTACCTACCCGCACCTTTAATGGTCTGTTTTCTAATATTTCTGTGTTTCTGAACCACGTCTGTGTCTGCATATAATGTTCGTATATAATGTTCGTATTTAGTCTCCTGATTTTACATGGGAATTAAATCATTTGAGTGTTCCCAAAGAACCGGTGTTCTGCAGTTTGTGTGGGCTTACTGTACTGTTGCACAGTTTACTGTAGAAACTATGTCCAGGACAAGGTATTTGGAAGATTCATAGCTAACCACACTGAAGATTATGGAGGTATTGATCAGTCTTCTCATATCTGTAACATCACCAGAAGTCATAATTGAAGTGGACACTAATCAAAATTGTCCCCATGTGGTTTATTCACCATTGCAATAGCCCCACCTAAAATAATTTCCACCAGCCGCCACTGCGTACACCTCGCTCTCGATGGGGGCGTACACCTCGCTCTCGATGGGGGCGTACACCTCGCTCTCGATGGGGGCGTACACCTCGCTCTCGATGGGGGCGTACACCTCGCTCTCGATGGGGGACGTACCCCTCGCTTTCGATGGGGGCTGCATTGAGTAAAATCCCCAGATACCCCACCTGCTGGTGAGGTATGGGACTGCTCTTCTTCCAATCGACCGCAAACCCCCAACTTGTTTAGGTGTAAAATCAATTGGGCTGTGTGGAACATCTGCCCATTCCCTGGACCTGGCCATGACTATGAGGTCGTTGAGATAAAATAAAACCCTCATGCTATGGTCGCGAAGCAGCTGGAGTGCTGTGGCTACACATTTTTCTGAACGTGCGTGGGAACAGGGAGTAGCCGAATGGCAGTCTGTTGTACTCGTAGGCTATCCCCCTGGAAGGCAAAACGCAAATACTTTCCTGTGTGTTGGCTTTCTAGCAATTTCGACATAAAAGTAAGCGTCCCTCAAGTCGATGGTTTGTGAACCAATCGCCCGGCTGTACCAGTTCCAGTAACTGTCGGAATCCCAACCACTTCGTCCTGTAACAGGCTGTGGTGGATCCCAGCCCTTGCTGCCTGGATAGTCTGTATAACTTTGTCAGACAGTCCACCCTTCTCAGCCTGTCCCTCTCAGGAGCCAAGCCTGGAGAGGTCTGCCCAGAGTGGGTAACGCCCCTATTGCACCTGCAGCGGAAAGGCGTAGAGCAGCTATCTTGGCCATGGCTCGTGTGCAAACGTGTCCACCCCCAAGGGTGGATTGTCCTGACGAGCCAGGGAGAACCACCATTTGTTGGGCAGGGGCCTGCCTCTTGACATGAGGCCCAGCCCCCCTGTTCTCCAGAGAACGCCTTCAGAGATAAACACATTCTTTGAGGCCCACAACCACAGGTTCTCCTATTGATGTAAGCCATGTGGTGCGGTTGTCGCTCCTCACCAGCACATGTTTTCCCTGTAGTAAGGGTCTGAAGTGCTGCAGAACCAGTACTACTGCCTGGAGCTTGAGAAGGTTGATGTGCCGGGTCTCTGTCAGAGGCCAGCCACCTCTTATAGCTGTTTCTAGGCAGATCCCTCCCCTTCAGCAAATGCTTTGGGGACCCCCAGTATCGGGGGTTGCCCTCCACTGAAGTAGTCCACATCATGGTCACCAGACGTCGTTTGTGCCTCTTGGGATTTCTAAACGAACCAACATGAAAAGGGCAGAGCCTCCGCGTAGGTCCTTGAACGTTCCGCGCACGGCCAACTCTCGCAGGGGCACGCACGCTTCGCTGTGTTCGCATTAACAGCGAAGTTAATGCTGAACACAGTAAGGAGCTGAGGAGTAATCAGCGAGACGCCCAACACACCCTACACATATTCTATAAAAAATATTCCAGCGTTTTCCCTGTCATGCGGCAGCAGGGGCAGAGGTTCTCCGCCCAGCCTGCTGCCTGTGCCAGGCTCTCGTCGAGGGGATTTGAGGTCTCCGTGCGGCCCCGCACCCTCAGAATACCTACCATTTCTGCCACCAGAGCTCTCGTTTTCAGTGGCTGTTGCCACGACGCCTCCACACACTGCCAGATATCTGGCAACGGGGGCGAGGCGAAAGCCGGTTGCGCCGGGCGAGCCGGGCTGGACTGTAAAACCCCTGGCGGAGGCGGCTGGCTTCTGCGGCAGTGGTGGGGGGACGAAGTAATCTTCTTCCTCCTCAGCAAACAGAGCCATAACCCGCACGGCTGGGATGGCGAACGTTGGTGGCGTCGCCTCGGCCATATCCTGGTCCCCCACGTCCACCACCTCGAGCTCGTCTTCGGCGTGGTCTGGGCCCAGGCACTAGAAACAGAGCTGGTGGGGATTGGCGCCCGCTATTAAGCCGTGCATGAGGGACAGGCACAGGTTTCCTGCAGGGGCGACTCCATTTGCTTGCCTGGAGGTAAGATACTTTTCGAATGCTTTTCTGCTCGGGTGTTATCTTGCTCGCTGAAGAGAAAAGGATGACAGTCAGGAGGTGTAGCTGCCTTTATATACTGTGAGCCTGCGCGCGCATTCAGGTAGGCTCGCCCTGATTGGCCGGCTACGTTTATACAACTTCAGTGTGTGAACGCTCGCGTATCATTGATGAGGGTAGTACCCGTAGAGTCCAGTAGAGGGCGGCGCCTGCGTGAGATAGAGCAGCATAACACAAAACATACTGTAAAATATATATATATATATATATAATACATATATCTGTCTTTTAGGTCCTTGCTTCGAAGGTTGCCATCGAGGAAGGTTTTTCTCCGGAGAGAATCAACGATCTGGATCAAATCGTAGCGGGTGAAGATTTCCATCAGTGATCGTCAGTGTGGTACGATCCAGATCCAGAGAAACACAGCAGGATGTTTAACCTCACCGTGATTCCCTTTAGGCAGAATTATTGCCTGTTTATGCTGTTACATTTCCTCTGACCTCTGACCTCTGACACTGTGACTCAGGGTCAGTTCACTCCTTTTAAAATGAGACTTTCTCTACAGTCCTTCAACAAGTGGCTTAATCCCTGAGGAAACAGAAAGTGCTTTGATTTTGATTTAATGTTTGAGGTAATGAGGAATGGGGGAAACAGAGAGTGAGGTATGTTGTTGGATTTGTTTAGATTAAGTATGTTTTAACACATGTATATGCCGAGTAAACTCTGTGTGTTTATTATGAATATGTAATTAGATTGGAAAGGTGAAAGCACTCGACTGCTGCTGTAATGAGAGGAAAAAGGGAGCTGCAAAGTTAGCAAAACATATCGATTTGTTGTCATTTTGCAGCAAAATCAGCAATTAAATGTCAATTGTTTTACTTAGAAAATATTAATTTGTATCCTCGTATATATTTAGCTGTATTTTCCACATCTTAGAAATGCTGTTTTCTCACAATCCCGATGAATAAAAGTAAAAATATTTAAAGTTATCTACATAATCAAACATCGACACATGTATACAAAGTATAAGAGGCATCAATACAAAATGAAAATATAACGGCACAAGAGTCAATATATACAAAAATAACAGTCACTTATAAACAGATTATGATGAATATGTTCATAGCCTTTGTTCAGGAGATAATCAGAGCTTTGAACTCACGTTTAGGAGGAAAGGTTTGAAAAAGGAGAAGCTCCGACTAAAGATTAACATTAGGTTTCAAAGTCTGTGGGAACATTTATATTTCAGAGGTTTAGTTTTAGCAGACATACAACTTTGTATTACTTCCAGCGCTGTCGACTGCGTGTTAGCATAGCGTTGATAGTGGAGAAAATACATTTTAAAGAACGACGATACCAGTTTTTCTACATCGTTGTTGCACTGTTCACATTTCAAAAGTAGTTTGGGTTAACTCGGATGTATTAAATATTGGATAAAGATGATAATGAAACCCTTTAAAATCATAATGAAAATACACCTTTTTTCTCTTACCTGTAGTGCCATTCAAACATTTTTAAAGTCAAATTTTTTTGGTTGTAGAAACGTCCGATAATTAGCACTCCAGCTAAGAGGGAAGATATAAACAGGGCTGCACATAACTGGTGCGCAGGTGCAACAAAAGAGCACTGTGTCATCAGTAGGCCTACATCATTAGCTCCATGTCTGACAGAGAGGAAGACAGTGAGGAGAACAGTCAGGAGGGGAGTGATGACAGCTTGCAGGATTACTGGTCGTGCTAATGTTGTCTTGTGTTCACCTCTGCATGTGTGTTCTGTGTTCACCTCTGCATGTGTGTTCTGTGTTCACCTCTGCATGTGTGTTCTGTGTTCACCTCTGCATGTGTGTTCTGTGTTCACCTCTGCATGTGTGTTCTGTGTTCACCTCTGCATGTGTGTTCTGTGTTCACCTCTGCATGTGTGTTCTGTGTTCACCTCTGCATGTGTGTTCTGTGTTCACCTCTGCATGTGTGTTCTGTGTTCACCTCTGCATGTGTGTTCTGTGTTCACCTCTGCATGTGTGTTCTGTGTTCACCTCTGCACGTGTGTTCTGTGCCGTGTGTCTGGCAAATAAAATCAAGACCCCCTCAAAAGTTACAGTTTATTTCATTTTAAGGATGAGCACCAAGCAACATCTCCAGGTGCTCCGTTGAGAACCAGGGCAAAAAAGTTATGGGCACCCCTGGTTATAAACCTTAATTTGTATTCATTTGATTGCATAGAGGGGGAACTGAGGAGGTGAGATTGGCTAAAAAAGTCACTCTTACTTTCGAGATATTCAGATAATTATTCAAAAAGGACTGATTTTAATCTGTGCTCTGTAAGTTATTATTTTAAAGGTTTTACATTATGATTTGTAATGTACACAATCCTAGGTGTTTCAGTAATACGCTGCTGTAGGAAGATAAGAGAATATTTAGCAGTTTTTTATTTTATTGTCACATTTATTAATTAAGCTTCAGTTGTTCCTGGAGGACTTAACGTATATATATATTTAGCTTATTATTCCAAGTTTGCTTACCCACCAGCACCTCGTTAAAATGTTAAAGTGATGCCAGAAAACAACATTTCTGTTCCTCAAAAACTGTATAATTACCCAAATAGGACATTTGACGTCCAGGCGGCTGCCTGAGTTGCACTGCGCAAGAATGTGTTGGTCTGCCATAAAGTTATAAACGATAAGAAATAACAGAGCAATTCCAAAGCTGGGAAAGACCTTTTTAGACTTAATGATTGTCATATAAAAATACAGATTTAATAACAGTTTCGTTCTTGAATCAACTTTTTTATGGAAAATATTTTATGTAATTTCCCTTTTTTCCAGGAAGCTCAACAGAGAACGTTTTGGCCGGACTAAAACATTTCAAATTTTACATAAAATGAAAGACAGTCATTCACAGTTAAGAATTATATATAAATTATTAATGCCATAAATGATTGAATGTACTCAACCCACTAAAGGGACTTATTCTCAAATAATCGGGAAAATACATTGCAATAGAAATAATTAGGTTGTCGGGATTTGGAAGTTTTTTTCTCTTCTTGGTGAAACGCTTATGTGTCAAATGTCCTACTTGGGTTGCCGTACGTAGCTCTCCAAAATGGCGGATATCGGGAAGTCACAGCACCATCTTGTATACGGGCGTCTTGAATTCATATATCTTATAGACAAGATCAGCGCCACAGTATTCATACTATATTTCCATTCCTTTGTTTAACACATAGAGAATTGTTGCACTGTTTGTTGTTCATGATTATGTATAGCTTGTTGTTATAAGTGTGTTTACGGAGGAATGTGTGTCAGAAAGCGATGGATTCAGCAAGTGCCTCGATCCGTATTTATCGTTAATATTCCTCACATTATTTATCAGAACAACGCCTCCTATTCTCAGATTATAAGTTTCTAAACCGTCACCCTCACACAGAAATCCTCTCTTGATCTAATTGTTATTGATTAGCTGGAATCAGAAATATTAGCCAGTTTATATTATTGTTTTTCTTTGACTTTGAATAAAAAGTGACCTTTTGAAATATTGTAAAGTACTGTAAGAGAATAGGAAAGCTTTCCAAATGTACATTAAATACGTCTTTAACTTCAATCTTTGTGTGGTTTGTTACTAATCTGCTCATACTATATTAATAATGTGACACAAAAATATGACAATGACAATAAAACCTTCGAATCTTGAATGAAAATATGTGTGAAAAAAAAATCATTTATCAATTTATTTATTTTGTTTCATTGAAGCACATTCCACCTGTGTAGAGACTGCTGGCGTCTGACTGGAGGACTGCAGGTGTGTGTGTGTGTGTGTGTGTGTGGCCTAGCATTACTATACTTGTGGGGGACCTACATCTGTTTACACAGTCACGTGTGGGGACTCGCCTCCCTTATGAGGACAAAATGGAGGTCCCCATAAGGGGAATCATTAATTTTAGGGAGACTTGGTTAGATTTAGGGTAAGGGTCTTGGGTAACGGGCTCTCGGGTCAATATTTTGTGTTTAAAAACTCCTGTAGTAAAACCAAAAGTTTATAAAAGCCCTGTTTGGTCTGGGTTAAAAATGTTTTTAAAAAATGGAATAAAAGAGAGCAGCGGCTGCAGCACAGAGCGTATGCGGCGGGGTTCAAACCTGTACTCCTGCTCCCCCGAAGGGGTTCTCCCCCGGTGGAGTGTCCGAGGCTGCGTCCCACAGCATCTGGTAAAATACCTGGTAAGTGGGTTAAAAAACATCTGGCTAAACGGACCGAGGTTGACTTTGTTTAAAATCGGCATGCAAGTAAAATTAGTACTGGTAATAAATATCACATCAACCCAAATGTTAAAATATGTATAATACAAAACGAATATGTAATATGTAAAATATAAAATACACACGGGTTAGTAGGCACACAGAAATACCTTAAAATAAAGTCAACCAAGTGTCCCTAAAAGTGTTTAAAACCCAGGCCGAGGTCTAGAGAGGTGGGGCAGGTGAGACATGGGACACGCCTCGGATGATGTTTAAAAATACTTTATTAAGGGGTTATTTCAGAGTGTTTCCCAGCGGGAGGCTCCAGCATCCATTTGAAAATGGAAAGTAATAACTAAAATATAAATAAAACAATATAAACAATGTTTAAATATTATTAATATTAATTAATAATATATTAAAAAATATATTAAGTAATAATATAAAAAATAATAAAATATATAATCTCCTCATTTGGAACGTAATGACAGAAGAAAACATGCAATATATCTGGCTTGTCGGGAGTTTAGCCGCTTCGCTGACTGGATGTAGGCGAGGTTCTTGTGGTCTGTCCAGACCAGGAATGGCTGCTTGCTGCCCTCGAGCCAGTGTCTCCACTCCTCTAACGCCACCTTTACTGCCAGAAGCTCCCGGTTACCAAAACCATAGTTGCGCTCAGCAGGAGAGAGGCGGCGTGAAAAGAAAGCACAAGGATGAAGGATGTTATTAGAACCAGCAGTTTGCGACAAGACAACTCCCACCCCAGTGTCTGACGCATCTATGTCCACAATAAACTGCTTATCAGGGTCTGGCTGGATGAGGATGAGAGCAGAGGTGAACAGGGACTTGAGTCTGAGAAAAGCCTCATTAGCTTCTGGGGTCCAGAAGAACTTTAATTTTGACCGAGAGTGAGAGGTGCAGCAACCTTATTGAAGTTGCTGATGAAGTGGCGGTAAAAGTTGGCGAAGCGCAGACATCTCTGACGCTCCCTCCTCGTAGTTGGGGTTGGCCACTCCACCACAGCCTCGATCTTTCCAGGATCTGCCTCGACCCTGCCTTGCCTTCTGGTGGCACTCACACTTCTCAGTCTTGACATAGGACATGGACATGGTTCTCGTGTTCCTCCTGGTTCTTGGAGAAAATCTGAATGTCGTCTAAGTACACAAAGACAAAGCGGTTAAGGAAATCACGCAGGACACCATTGACCAGAGCCTGAAAAACTGCTGGAGCGTTAGTGAGACCAAAGGGCACGACAAGGTGCTCAAAGTGACCTAAAGGGGTGTTGAAGGCCGTCTTCCATTCATCCCCTTGGCAGATACGGATCAGGTGATAAGCGTTACTAAGGTCAAGCTTGGTGAACAGGGTTGCCTCTTGGAGAGGTTCAAAAGCAGAGGTAACAGGTACTTGTTTTTAACAGTGATGTTGTTTAACCCACAAAAGTCAATGCAAGGTCGCAGTGACTTATCCTTCTTGTTAACGAAGAAGAACCCGGCACCCACGGGGGAGGAGGAAGGACGAATAATCCCAGCAGCCACTGAGTCAGTGATATATAGCTCCATAGCCTCTTTCTCAGGACGGGACAGGTTGTAGAGGCGGCTGGTGGGTAAAGGGGCCCCAGGAAACCGATCTATGGGTTAGTCGTAGGGCCGGTGGGGAGGAAGGGAGTGAGCCCTCTCCTTGCTGAAGACCAATCTCAGGTCGCGGGAGGTCGCAGGAACTCCAGTTAAATCTACAGAAGCAGCAGAGCAGATGGCAGGGTTGGGGGTGACCGAGACAGAAGGCACGGCAGATAACAGACGGTTAGCGAGACAGTTCTGATCCCATTCAATGATTCTCCCTTTAGCCCAATCAATGTGTGGGTTGTGGGTGCGAAGCCACGGAAAACCCAATACCAGAGGTGTGGATGGTGCGGAGATTAACTTCAACTGGATGAGCTCTCTGTGGTTGCCGGAGGTGATCAGTGTCACGGGGCTTGTCTGTTCTGTAACTGAGGAGATTATTTGCCCATTAAGTGCATAGGCTGTTAAAGGTTCATCCAATAGCTCCAGGCAGAGTCCCAGCTGTTCAGCTAGCTCACGGTCCAAGAAACTATCCTCAGCATCCAAATCAATGATGGCTTGGAGGGGCAAAGTCATGGTGTTAACACAGATCATGGCGGGTATTAGAAAACAGCTCAGGGAAGGGGGTTGAGAAGTTGGCTGTGGACTCGTCAGGACCCCCAATCTCACTGACGAGCTCTCACGTTTGAGTGGACTGGGCAGTTGGCAATGAAATGCCCGGCGTTGCCACAATGCACGCATTGGCCAGCACTCATCCGGCGCTGACGCTCCTCCGGTGAAAGTCTAGCACGTCCCAGTTGCATAGCATCCTCATGAGATGTGGTGCGCACGCTGGGCGGCGAGAGGACGGAAGGAGACTTAAACACAGAGGAGACAGAGTAAGTGGAAAAACTGGGCTTACTTAGTGAGACTGGTGGAGTACGCTGTGTCCGCTCTGCTCGGCGTTCCCGCAAACGACAGTCTAGACTAGACACCAGGGAAATCAGATCTGGGAGATCTGCTGGAACGTCTCGAGCTGCCAACTCATCCCGGAGCTGATCCTTTAAACCTCTCAAAAACACCGCCTTGAGAGCCGACTCGTCCCATCTGTAGTGAGTGTGTGAAACTCGATGGAATGCTCGGTCACAGTCCGGTTTCCCTGTTGTAAACTGGGCAGCTGATTAGCGGCGGAACCAGAAATAATTGGGATGATCAAAAACGGCAGAAAACTGATCTGAGAAACACTCAAAACACAGAGGGTCATAATCCACTGATGAGCTCAAAGCCTCTGCCCAGGTTAAAGCCTTGCCACGGAGCAAATTCATAATTAATCCTGGTGACATCAGCTGCAAACGAAACAGGAGGCTGGCGAAAAACCTTGTTGCACTGAAAAAGAAATTCCCTGCATTTCTCCACTACTCAGTGTGAGGGAATGCTCTGGTTTTGGGACACAATTAACATGGGATAACTCCGGTCATTGTACGTACTTCGTCTCACTGGAATATTAAGGGTCAGATTGAATACAACATGAACCCCATTTCTTCAGCCAATGACGGGAGAGTTTTGAAAGTGACAAAACACTGTTCCACAAATTTAAAAACACTTAAACAATTAAACAATGTTTACCCAGGATGCAGGCACCTTCCCTGGCTAGTAAAATGCGGTGATACACCCTGGAGGTATCAGACAACTTAAAACATGTATACCCAGGATTCAATCACTTTTCCTGGCTTGTAAAGTGCTGTGGATCAGCCTGTTCTCTGGGTAAACTGGCTTTGCATTGTAATCACTATTTCTGCTATCACTATCATTACTTTTCCCCACGTTTCAAACACTTATTCCTGGGTGGAAAATCCATGTGCTGCATGGAGCTCTCTGGGTCTCTGTGAGTCTCTCTGGGTCCTCTCTCCCTCTATTCACACCACTTTTCTCCACGTTTGAAACATGTATTCCTGGGTAGAAAAGCCATGTGCTGCATGGTGCTCTCTGGGTCTCTGTGGGTCTCTGTGAGTCTCAGACCCTGCTAACAGCAGTGGCCCTGCTGCCAGTATTATGAACAGATTGATCCGTTTCTAAGAATACTTTAGCCCACATCAGAGCCCTGTTCCCTGGGTAATAGAGGGGGGTGATGTGCCCTGGGTCTGTGGGTCTCTGGGTCTCTGTGGGTCTCTGTGAGTCTCAGACCCTGCTTCTTCGGGATGCTGGAGAGTCATTTTCAGGCTCCTCTCCACAGTTGTCCCACTAAAAATAAATTATAATCATTATGTTTGCATTTAAATGATTTATTTTATCATTAATATAGTTCCCTAATACAATGCATATAGTCTGGAGCTGCATATGCATTAATCACTCGTTTTAACACTTTTTTCCATGAAAATGATTTTTAATCACTATCATGGGGCTATATAAATCACATTCCGGGTAATTTGGAGCACAATTGTACCTTTTACTATTTAAATATATTTGTATTATATATTTTTGGGCTATAAAAGTGACATTTCTGGGTGATTCTGTCAGTTTATGGAGCTTTGTTCACAAATCCTGGAGGTTCCAGGCCGAATTTGGGTACTCATAGGCGGCCTGCCATGCGCACCCACCCGTGGAAAGAAGAAAAAAGTTAAGAAAACGGTCAATTATATCTTAAAATAATCAAAAATGTGCCAACGGAGAAGGAAAAGAAGAAAAAGCTCAACCTGTTGGCGCTTCGGTCCGAAGCCCCCGGGAACTTTTCCCCCTTCTCCGTCGCAACTTACAACGGAGAGGGGAAAATCAGGTTCCCCTACTCCGTTGAAAAAGTTAATTCATCCATTTCAGACTACTGTCTGCACGAAATCTGAAACCCGTTTTTTGAGAGGACTCAGAACAAAAACGGCTGTCTGATGTCCTGGAGGAATTGATCCGCTACATGTGCACTCTGGCTCGGATAGATTTGTTGACTGGAGACCCCCCTGCCTGGTTCTTATCAAACTTTAAGTTTTTGAACTGGTCTCTGGTGAAATGTAAGGGGGGTTTGAGGGGACTCTACCGCATTATGAGACACTATTTTCGTATACATTTTCTCAGTTTCACCCAATTTCTGTGGTTCTCCAAAAAGATAACTCAGACTTTTTTCTGACTGGAGGAATGTAAGGGGAGTTGACAGAGCACTCTGCCCGCCTTATGAGGCACTATTTTTGGATACTTTTTCACATTTTCACCCCTTTTTTATGGTTCTCCAAAAAGTTAATTCAGACTTTTTTCTGACTCTGGAGGAATGTAAGGGGAGTTGACATGGGACTCTACCCGGGTTATGAGGCACTATTTTCGGATACTTTATTACATTTTCACCCCTTTTTTATGGTTCTCCAAAAAGTTCATTCAGACTTTTTCTGACTCTGGAGGAATGTAAGGGGAGTTGACAGGGGACTCTGCCCGCCTTATGAGGCACTATTCGTTCAGGGAAGTGCAGCTGTACCTCACCGTAGAAGAATTTGGATGGATGAAGAGGTGGCTGGAAATCAAGGGTACGCTGACCTGCACCCAGAGCCGCTACTTCCTATACACAGCGGGGAAGAACCCGTCCAGGAACCTTGCCTACTCCCTGAGGTTGGCATGGGCTGATGTGGGGCTACACGGTCCCATTAACTTCACCGACCTCCGCACAGTCCACGCCGATAATGCGAAGAGGTTTCAGGACAAATGCAACAGCCAAAGAGTGAGTGATTTCATGTGTCACAACACTGCAACTGCAGACAAATTTTACGCGAATAATCCTTCTTTGAAGGAGGCTGCGGAGATACGGCTGCTCTTCACAGAGTCACTGCAAGCAGCAGCGGCGGCATCGACAGCAGCAGCAGCGGGAAATGAAGACACTTTGGCGGGTATTGACATCGACAGTGACAGCTCTGGAGAGGAGCACAGCCCCGCTCCCTACCAAGACTCCCTTCCAAGACTCAGCGATGCCGAGACGTCAGATGAAGAATTCTCCAAAAAGGTCAACGCTTGGAGAGCGAAGAGGGACCAGTCACTGGCCGAACACAGCCCCTCAGACATGGCTGAAGAGAGGGTGCCATACTCTGCACCGACTTCAGCCACTGTTGCCAGTGATCAACTTGTAAATATGCAATGTTTTGTTGTACTCAGTCCCCTTGTAAATACTTTATATCCTGTGTGAATGTATTTATTACTGTATTTATCACTGTAAATATTACTGTAAATAAAGTTTGTTAAAATTACTTACTTTGTCTTCTGTTTTTAAAGCCCAATATGGGGTTTTTTCCCTTTAATATCCCCAGGGGCACGATATTCTGGTTCTGGTGGTAGCATGGAGGTGTTTAGTCCGAGTGAGGAGTGCTCAAGTGTGGGATGATTTGTAAGGTAGAAGAGGGTAAAAAAAGTTAAAGTGTGAACCTCCAGCAGGGCAGGTGGTGCTGTGAAGAAGGTCAAATATGGATGCCGATGGGCGGACGATAGAGCACCGCAAAATACACCCCCCTTTAAGGTTCCCAGGGGCACGAGTTTCTTGAGGGTGTGATCATCTGGGTTTAGTCCGTGGGGGAGTGCTTAAGTTCGGGGGCCCGGGGACTCAAGGGGCACGATGTTCTGGAAGTACGCATGTCTGGGAGAGATCCTGGAGCTCCTTAGTCCGTGTTTTGGGGGTCTCGGAGCGGCCCCGAAGAGGTGGCTTTGTCGGTGTACGTAATGGGTAAGAAAGCCACCCTGGACGGGTCGTCAAATGTGGATGAAATGGACAGATTCCTGTACATTTCATGCACTTTTAATGGGAGTATTCAGGTGTGGATGAAATGGCCTGTTTAATCCGATTTTGAGCACTCTTTTCCCCGCATAAACTAGTTTAAATCACCGTTAAACACTTAATAAAAATGTCTATTTAATGGACTTCCCCCTATGCATTAAAGTCCGTGAACTGGACACACTAACTTGTACACTTGGCAGACCGCGACGGGTAGTTAATGTACTCACAGTGTACCCTCCAGTCCAGAGAGTATTCACAGTAATCTTACCCAGCTTTCACACACTAATTCCTGGGTAAGAAAGCCCTGTACATATCCCTGGATGAAATGGCCATGTGCACCCCTGTATTCACAGTAATCTTACCCAGCTTTCACACACTAATTCCTGGGTAAGAAGGCCACCCTGGACGGGTCGTCAAATGTGGATGAAATGGACAGATTCCTGTACATTTCATGAACTTTTAATGGGGTCGTCAAATGTGGATGAAATGGACAGATTCCTGTACATTTCATGCATTTTTAATGGGAGTCGTCAGTATATGGAGCTTAACCCATAATTACCGGAGGTTCCAGGCCGAATTTGGAAGCTCATAGGCGGCCTGCCATGCGCCCCCACCCGTGGAAAGCAAAACAAAGTAAAGAAAACGGTCAATTATATGTTAAAATAATCAAAAATGAAGTTTTTGAAGTTTTTGAAAAAAAGTGCCAACGGGGGAGGGGGTCAAGTCTTCGGCGCTTCGGGACGAAGCCCCGGAGACTTTTGCACTCCCCCGTTGCAATTTACAACGGAGAGGGGAAACGAGACCTCCCCTCCCCCGTCCAAAAAATTCATTCATCTTTTCCAAGCTACCATCTGCACGAAATCGGAAACCCGGTTTTTGAGAGCACTTAGAAAAAAACGAGCTATTTTCACTTGATGGGGAAATCATGGAGGAATGTATCCGCCTCATGAGCATTTTGGATCGGATACAAATGTTGCCTTGATGACCCCCAATCATGGTTCTCACAAAACTTTAAGTTTTCAAACTGGTCTCTGGAGGAATGCAAGGGGAGTTGTCAGGGGACTCTACCCGCCTCAAGAGGCACTATTTTGGGATACATTTTATCCATTTTCACCCCTTTTTTATGGTTCTTCCAAAAAGTTAACTTAGACTTTTTCCGACTCTGGAGGAAGGTAGGGGGAGTTGTCAGGGGACTCTACCCGCCTTATGGAACACTATTTTGGGGTACTTTTTTCCCATTTCCACCCCTTTTCTCTGGTTCTCCAAAAAGTCAAGTCAGACTTTTTTCCTGATTTCTCACTGATCGAATGGCAAACGCGACCCGCCATCGGAGGGCCTCCGCCGGCCCGGCCTCGTGCCGGTGCTCTGGCGGCCGGTTCCTCCGAACTGCGGGTTCGACTCTGATGGCCGGGAGGGTGTTCTGCGCGGGGGTAACCCCGCGGAGCACAGCCTTCCTGGCCGCCCGATATGAAGCGTGACCGAGACGAACCGTCTGACTCAGGTGTCCCACCACGGGTCCCGCGGCGGGACGGAGGTTCCGGGCTGGAACCTCCCCACCTCCGCCGCGGTGCACCCGGCAAACACTGTTTCTCGAACCCTCCACTGTTGCATAGCTGCGGCAATTGGCCTTGCTCCGGGCACCGGTTCCCCCGGGGACCAGTGTTCGGTGGCTCCACATGATATATGGTCGACCCTACTTCATAACATGCTACTCTCATCAAATCAGTTATGGTTCCCTTGATTGCTCAATGTTACTTGGGTGACTGTGACACGTCTAGACCTAATACATGTCAACGAACGCTGACCTTCGGTGAAGTTCCGTAGTTCGTGCATTTATCAGATCCAAAACCCATGCTGTGCTCTCCGGGGCGCCCTGGGACCTTTGGTGACTCTAGATAACCTCGCAGGCCCTCGTAGCGACCACGGGTAACGGAGAACCATGGTTTGATTCGGGAGAGGGAGCCTTACCATGGTATAGGGTTGACCGTACTTCATCACAGGCTACCCGTTTGATCCTGCGTACTAACCGCATATGCTTGTCTGCAAAGAGTGAACTGCCTGGTCCTGCCCTGGTGTTCCTCTACGGCTAGTGTCCAGCCGTGATATATGGTCGACCCTACTTCATAACATGCTACTCTCATCGAATCAGTTATGGTTCCCTTGATTGCTCAACGTTACTTGGGTGACTGTGACACGTCTAGACCTAATACATGTCAACGAACGCTGACCTTCGGTGAAGTTCCGTCGTTCGCGCATTTATCAGATCCAAAACTCATGCGGGACGCCCTGGGACCTTTGGTGACTCTAGATAACCTCGCAGGCCCTCGTAGCGACCACGGGTAACGGAGAACCATGGTTTGATTCGGGAGAGGGGGCCTTACAACCGGTTACCATTGTATAGGGTTGACCGTACTTCATCACAGGCTACCCGTACCAATCACATATGCTTGTCTGCAAAGAGTGAACTGCCTGGTCCTGCCCTGGTGTTCCTCTACGGCTAGTGTCCAGCCGTCAGCTGTGCTATCAGCAAATTTGACCCGCCATCGGAGGGCCTCCTCCCCGGGTCCACATGCCGGTGCTGGACGGTCGGACTAATAATATTTTACAGGGCTCAGGGGTCTGCTCCTGGAGCGGCCTGCCATCGGAGGGCCTCCTCCGGCCCGGCCTCGTGCCGGTGCTCTGTTCCTCCGAACTGCGGGTTCGACTCTGATGCACTTTGAAGCTCCTGGAGCGGCCTGCCATCGGAGGGCCTCCTCCCCGGGTCCACATGCCGGTGCTGGACGGTCGGACTAATAATATTTTACAGGGCTCAGGGGTCTGCTCCTGGAGCGGCCTGCCATCGGAGGGCCTCCTCCGGCCCGGCCTCGTGCCGGTGCTTTGTTGCTCCGAACTGCGGGTTCGACTCTGATGCACTTTGAAGCTCCTGGAGCGGCCTGCCATCGGAGGGCCTCGTGCCGGTGCTCTGGCGGTCGGTTCCTCCGAACTGCGGGTTCGACTCTGATGGCCGGGAGGGTCAAATCCCCAAATATGTGTATTTGCCCAAATGATAGAAATAAACAAAATGCTATTTTACAGGACAAGACAGGACAAGACAGTACAGGACATGCCGGATGTAGGTGTATTTTCACAGCTTTCTGGAAATACACCAAATGTGATTTGCAGGGCGACCCAAAGCTCCTTTTACCCAAGTGATGTGCATGTCGCACATTACGGAGCTCATTTCATTACATGGCTTACCAGGGGCACTAAGGTTTTACCCGGATGTCCTTATGTGTTTAGTCAGAGTGCTTGAGTTTGGGTACACGTCTTTGCCAGGCACACACAACCGAATGTGGAAGCCGGTGAGCGGACGATAAAGAACCGCAAAATACACCACCTTTAAGTGTTGCCAGGGGCACGAGAACATCCTCCACTGGAGGGTAGGTGCTGCTGCTGTGAAGGAGGCCGACTATGGGTGCCGATGGGCGGACGATAAAGCACCGCAAAATACACCCCCCTTTAAGTGTTGCCAGGGGCATGAGAACATCCTCCACTGGAGGGTGGGTGCTGCTGCTGTGAAGGAGGCCGACTATGGGTGCTGATGGGCGGACGATAAAGCACCGCAAAATACACCCCCCTTTAAGTGTTGCCAGGGGCAGGAGAACATCCTCCACTGGAGGGTGGGTGCTGCTGCTGTGAAGGAGGCCGACTATGGGTGCTGATGGGCGGACGATAAAGCATCGCAAAATACACCCCCCTTTAAGATTCCCAGGGGCACGAGATTCTTGAGGGTGTGATCATCTGGGTTTAGTCCGTGGGGGAGTGCTTAAGTTCTGGGGCCCGGGGACCCAAGGTGTGCGAGGTTCTGGAAGTACGCATGTCAGGGAGGGATCCTGGAGCTCCTTAGTCCGTGTTTTGGGGGTCTTGGAGCGGCCCCGAAGAGATGGCTTTGTCGGTGTATTTCATGGAAGTCTGAACTAGCCTGTTTGCTCAAGGCAGGGAGGGATCCTGGGGCTGCTGCGTCCGTGTTTTGGGGGTCTTGGAGCGGCCCCGAAGAGGTGCCTTTGTCGGTGTATTTCATGGAAGTCTGAACTAGCCTGTTTGCTCAAGGCAGGGAGGGACCCTGGGGCTGCTGCGTCCGTGTTTTGGGGGTCTTGGAGCGGCCCCGAAGAGGTGGCTTTGTCGGTGTACGTAATGGAAGTGTGAACTAGCCTGTTTGCTCAAGGCAGGGAGGGATCCTGGGGCATGTACATCTCCCTGGATGAAATGTACATATCCTCCCTATATTCACAGCAATCTTACCCAGCCTTCACACACTAATTCCTGGGTAAGAAAGCCCTGTACATCTCCCTGTTTGAAATGGCCATATCTTCCCTAAATTCACATCAATCTTACCCAGCTTTCACACACTAATTCCTGGGTAATAAAGCCATGTGCACACTGTATTCACATCGATTTTACCAATGTTTCACACACTAATTCCTGGATAAAAAAGCCACCCTGTACGCGTCGTCAAATGTGGATGAAATGGACAGATTCCTGTACATTTCATGCACTTTTAATGGGAGTCGTAATATAAGTGTGAAATAGCCTGTTTAATCCGATTTTGAGCACTCTTTTCCCCGCATAAACTAGTTTAAATCACCGTTAAACACTTAATAAAAATGTCTATTTAATGGACTTCCCGCTATGCATTGAAGTCCGTGAACTGGACACACTACCCTGTACACTTGAAGGACCGCGGCCGGTAGTAAATGTCCACCCAGTGGACCCAGTCTTCACGTGTGGATGAAATGGCCATATCTCCCCTAAATTCACAGCAAACTTACCCAGCTTTCACACACTAATTCCTGGGTAATAAAGCCATGTGCACACTGTATTTAAAGTAATCTTACCCAGCTTTAAGTCACTAATTCCTGGGTAATAAAGTCACCCTGGACGGGTCGTCAAATGTGGATGAAATGGACAGATTCCTGTACATTTCATGCACTTTTAATGGGAGTCTTCACGTGTGGATGAAATGGCTATATCATCCCTAAATTCACATCAATCTTACCCAGCTTTCACACACTAATTCCTGGGTAATAAAGCCATGTGCACCCTGTATTCACAGTAATATTACCCAGCTTTAAGTCACTAATTCCTGGGTAAGAAAGTCACCCTGGACGGGTCGTCAAATGTGGATGAAATGGACAGATTCCTGTACATTTCATGCACTTTTAATGGGAGTCTGAAATGACTATATCATCCCTAAATTCACATCAATCTTACCCAGCTTTCACACACTGATTCCTGGGTAATAAAGCCATGTGCACCCTGTATTCACAGTAATATTACCCAGCTTTAAGTCACTAATTCCTGGGTAAGAAAGTCACCCTGGACGGGTCGTCAAATGTGGATGAAATGGACAGATTCCTGTACATTTCATGCACTTTTAATGGGAGTATTCAGGTGTGGATGAAATGGCCTGTTTAATCCGATTTTGAGCACTCTTTTCCCCACATAAACTAGTTTAAATCACCGTTAAACACTTAATAAAAATGTCTATTTAATGGACTTCCCGCTATGCATTAAAGTCCATGAACAGGACACACTACCCTGTACAATTGGCGGACCGCGGCCGGTAGTAAATGTCCACCCAGTGTACCCTCCAGTCCCTAGAGTATGTAAGGCAAATGTCAGCCTTATTGACGGAGGTACCGTGGGACTTGCCCTTCCAATGTACGGGTGTCCGCTCAATGGAAATGCGATGTCAACTCCCGATGTCAAGTTCCTGCCAGCGGCTGGACCGATGTTACCAGTGTTTACCAGTGTTGTCAGGGGCCCGATAACATCCTCCACTGGAGGGTGGGTGGTGCTGCTGTGAAGAAGGCCGACTATGGGTGCCGATGAGCGGACGATAAAGCACCGCAAAATACACCTCTTTTCTGACTCACCAGGGGTATTAAGTTCTGGAGGGTGTGAACATCTGGCTTTAGTCCGTTGGGGAGTGCTTAATTCCGGGGGTCTGGGGTCTCATGTTATGGAAGTATGGATGATTCTCGAAAAACGGCTAAGTGCCAACAGGGGAGGGTGAAAGTCCTGTATACCGTGAGTAATCTTACCCGGCTTTTAGACACTAATTCCTGGGTAACAAATTCACCCTGCTCGGGTCGTCAAATGTGAATGAAATGGACAGATTCCTGTACATTTCAATCACTTTTGATGGGAGTCGTCAGGTGTGGATGAAATGCCCATATCTCCCTTAAATTCACATCAATCTTACCCAGCTTTCACACACTAATTCATGGGTAATACAGCCATGTGCACCCTGTGTTTAAAGTAATCTTACCCGGCTTTTAGACACTAATTCCTGGGTAACAAAGTCCCCCTGCTCGGGTCGTCAAATGTGATTGAAATGGACAGATTCCTGTACATTTCAATCACTTTTGATGGGAGTATTCTGGTGTGGATGAAAGTGCCATATCTTCCCTAAATTCACATCAATCTTACCCAGCTTTCACACACTAATGCATGGGTAACACAGCCATGTGCACCCTTGTGTTTAAAGTAATCTTACCCAGCTTTTAGACACTAATTCCTGGGTAACAAAGTCACCCTGCTCGGGTCGTCAAATGTGAATGAAATGGACAGATTCCTGTACATTTCAATCACTTTTGATGGGAGTCGTCAGGTGTGGATGAAATGCCCATATCTCCCTTAAATTCACATCAATCTTACCCAGCTTTCACACACTAATTCATGGGTAATACAGCCATGTGCACCCTGTGTTTAAAGTAATCTTACCCGGCTTTTAGACACTAATTCCTGGGTAACAAAGTCCCCCTGCTCGGGTCGTCAAATGTGATTGAAATGGACAGATTCCTGTACATTTCAATCACTTTTAATGGGAGTATTCAGGTGTGTTTGAAAGGGCCACATCTCCCTTAAGTTCACATCAATCTTACCCAGCTTTCACACACTAATTCATGGGTAATACAGCCATGTGCACCCTGTGTTTAAAGTAATCTTACCCGGCTTTTAGACACTAATTCCTAGGTAACAAAGTCCCCCTGCTCGGGTCGTCAACTGTGATTGAAATGGACAGATTCCTGTACATTTCAATCACTTTTGATGGGAGTCGTCAGTATATGGAGCTTATCCCATAATTCCCGGAGGTTCCAGGCCGAATTTGGAAGCTCATAGGCGGCCTGCCATGCGTCCCCACCCGTGGAAAGCAAAAAAAAGTAAAGAAAACGGTCAATTATATGTTAAAATAATCAACCAACGAAGCGCCGGAGACTTTTGCACTCCCCCGTTGCAATTTACAACGGAGAGGGGAAACGAGACCTCCCCTCCTCCGTCCAAAAAATTCATTCATCTTTTCCAAGCTACCATTTGCACGAAATCGGAAACCCGGTTTTTGAGAGCACTTAGAAAAAAACGAGCTATAATCTCATGATGGGGAAATCATGAAGGAATGTGTCCGCCTCACAAGCACTTTGGATCGGATCAAATTGTTGCCTGGAGGACCCCTAATCATGGTTCTCAAAAAACTTAAAGTTTTTGAACTGGTCTCTGGATGAATGCAAGGGGAGTTGTCAGGGGACTCTACCCGCCTCAAGAGGCACTATTTTCGGATACATTTTATCCATTTTCACCCCTTTTTCTGGTTCTTCTAAAAAGTTAACTTAGACTTTTTCCGACTCTGGAGAAAGGTAGGGGGAGTTGTCAGGGGACTCTACCCGCCTTTTGGAACACTATTTTCGGATACAATTTATCCATTTTCACCCTTTTTATGGTTCTTCCAAAAAGTTAACTTAGACTTTTTCCGACTCTGGAGAAAGGTCGGGGGAGTTGTCAGGGGACTCTACCCGTCTTTTGGAACACTATTTTCGGATACAATTTATCCATTTTCACCCCTTTTTCTGGTTCTTCCAAAAGTTGAGTTGTACTTTTTCCGACTCTGGAGGAATGCAATGGAAGTTGTCATGGAATAACGAGACACTATTTTCGGCTAAAATGGTTGCCTAGAGGACCCCCAATCATGGTTCTCACACAACTTTAAGTTGTGAAACTGGTCTCTGGACGAACTCAAGGGGAGTTTTCACGGAATAACGAGACACTATTTTCGGCTAAAATGGTTGCCTGTATGACCCACAATCATGGTTCTCACAACACGTTAAGGGCGTTCTCCCCGGCAACCCGCCAGCAGATGGAAACACCCGCCTCTCCACCTCTTCCGAGGGACGAGGGACATCGGGGTTCTGCTGGAGGCTACTGCCGGGTCCTGCCTCCTCCGGGGGCAGGTGAGAGGGGTGCAATGCCTCCGCGCAGAATACTGTTATCCCGGCAACCCGCCAGCAGATGGAAACACCCGCCTCTCCACCTCTTCCGAGGGACGAGGGACACCGGGGGTCTGCTGGAGGCTACTGCCGGGTCCTGCGCTCCACCGGTACCCTGACTCCAGCGCGGTGTGTCGGCCTCTCCCTGGCCGTCCACCGTGCGCCCTCTGGGTACCTGACTCCCCTGCCTCCTCCGGGGGCAGGTGAGAGGGGTGCAATGCCTCCGCGGAGGATACTGTTATCCCCACATTGTCGTACCTGAAACTGTCGGGTATCCTTTGTGAGAACCAGACTCTGGATGAACGTGAGGGGAGATTACAGGGATCTCTGCCCGCCTAACGAGTGCCTAAATGGGACACCGCACCGTGATGCAAATGAAAACAAACTCTGATTTGAAAATAAGCTGAGTGCATCTTTCGTGAGTCTTTTCACGCTTCCTTCTTTTTTACCCACAATTCTGGTGACATTTCCCGGTACCGAAATGCTCAATAATACAGGTCGGATGGCGGTCCGTTGTCCGATCTGCAATAGCTCCTACCGTGCCCTGAGCAAGCACCTGCAGAGGCACCATGGTGTGCGTAACTTGGATGAAAGAAAAATTCTGCTGTTGTTGGCCAACGGACGGACCAACATTAGGCTCCATCCCTGTACCATTCTGGGATGCGAGTACCGCGGCACAAGGCTGGATCGCCACTTGGCCAGAGACCATGTTGAGCTGGCCCGGGAGGAACTACATGTGGTTCAAAATAAACTGAAAATGACAGTGGCCAAGAAGGAGCTTTATGCACTCCGAATGACACACCCCACCATAGCAATGATTACTGCTTGGGCTGTTGACATGGAGGATGACGACGACATACTGTCACAACCTCCCCCCTTGTCCCCGGTGAACGAGTGTGGCAACCCCGACTGCAAAGAATGGAGGATGGAGGCAAATGCAGTGAGGGCTCAGCGGGACAGATATGCTTTTGAAGTGAAATCGCTTCGCTTCAAATTGCAAAAAAGGATAAAACACAAGCGACAGAGGATGGATCAGCGGGCCGGGGACATGCCCGCGTTCGATGGCGAGGAACGAGAGCGGATCATTCTAAACAAACGGCCCCGAGCAGAGTCGACACCAACGAGGCTGTCCGAGTCGAAAGGTCCCTCCTGCAGCAAGTCTCCCATTCCCGCCTGCAGCAAGTCTCCAATTCCCGCCTGCAGCAAGTCCCCCACTGGCTCTCACACACATTCATCCAGCTCCTCAGAGCCTGCATCCATGCATACCGAAGCCTCGTCAACCTCCCCTCCCATAAATTCCCCCTGGTCACGGGGCAGGGGCCGGGGAAATATAATGAGAGACATCACATTCCCACGGATCATGGGTAAGTGTGTTGAATATGTGACAAATGCAGTCTCTGTAACACACCACGTGTTGTCATTAAAGTACTGTTTCTATTTCACAGAGGAGTATCTGCAAGGATACCGGGAGCATTATGCAGGTATCGACCCACCAGTGAGGCTCCAGGAAAACACAGTCTCCAAACTAAGCAGAGTGAAGTCGTTCCTCAGTTTCATGGCTCACGGTTTCAATCGCCTGTCTGACTGGCTCTTTTTGAGGGATCTCAAGAGGATACGCGGGTGGTCCCAGAGCCTGATGAAGTCAAGCCTTCAGGTCACGACCTCCGACTTCTACATCAAGAATATATCCCACTTTCTCAAGTACATGGCCGACACACCGTGCAAGGGGAGCAGGCTCAGCCAAACCGACATGATTTTAATCAAACGGGAAGTAGTTGCCATCCTGAAGTCCCTGAAGACAAAAGTACTTATCCACCAGATGCAAGTGAAGCGTGACAAGATGGAAGGTCTGCCGAGCCACAACGACCTAATGACGTGCTTGACTTCGACCAGCACTCGCATCCCTCAGCTCCTGGATGTGATGGCCAGCAATCCGACTACCGCAACCCGGACCCTGCTCTATGGGTATATGACTCTTCATTGGAGCTGCATTTACGGCCTTCTAACAATAAGTGAGAAATAGATTTAAATTTAACTATCAAACTGGAGAAATAAGAAACTGTAAATGTAGACAATCATTCATAATTAATATCTCATTCTTAACTGTGAATGTCTTTCATTTTATCTAAAATTAGAAATGTATTAGTCTGGTCATCTCTGTTGAGATTCCTGGAAAAAAGGGACATTTCATAAAGTTGATCCAGGAACAAAACTCTGTGCTAAAATATACGACAATTATTGCTAAATCTGAAAGCGCTTCCCTAGCTTTTGAATTTCTATGATGTCCTATTTGGGTAGCCCTTCGTAAAATCGGGTGGTCATACCAGCCCCCATATTGGACAGTTATGTACGGTAACCCACATAGGACATTTGACGGCTGCCTGAGTTGCACTGCGCAAGAATCTGCCATAAACTTATAAATGATAAGAAATACGATAACAGAGAAATTACAAAGCTGGGAAATACCTTTTAGACTTAGTATTTGTCGTATAAGAAAAATGCAGATTTAATAGCAGAGTTTCGTTTTTGAATCAACTTTTTTTTTCTCCAGGAAGCTCAACAGAGAACGTTTTGGCCGTACTAAAACATTTCTGATTTGACATAAAATTAAAGACAGAGTTAAGAATTAGATATAAATTATGAATGCCATAAATGATTGAATTTACTCAACCCACTAAAAGGAGTTATTTTTAAATAATCTGGATATTACGTTGCAATAGAAATAACTAGGTTGTTGGGATATTTGAGTTTTTTTCTCTTCTTTGCGAAATGCTTCTGTGTCAAATGTCCTACTTGGGTTGCCGTACATAGCTTTCCAAAATGACGGATTTCGGGAAGTCACAGCATTGTTGTTTACGTCTGCGGCGCCATCTTGTATACGGGCGTCTTGAATTAATATATCTTATAAACAAGATCAGCGCCACAGTATTCATACTGTAAGGGAATTATTTTAGTCTTGTTAAAGTATAGCCTATAAAGTTTAGTGACTTTTCAGGGTCTGTTTCTCGTTAAAGTGTTTTGGTGCATACTCCCTGAAATGTCAGGACAGGTCAAGAGGTCCTTTGGCTTTCCTGTGGGGGAGTGAGCCACTGTCCATAAGTTGTAAACTAGCTCTTTGTCTCTGTGGTGTCTGTTAATAATTAGCGAAGAATGAGCCGCGCTTTTTGGTAAGACACGCCTTGCTTTTCTGGTATACTGTCCGTGATTTTCCTTTGTGTGATTCAGATAACGATACTGGGTGGATGATGCTAGTCATATGAAACTTTGTGTGTTATCTCCTGCCGTAATTCTTCAATAAATCCCCGTGTTTGAATGAAAGCCCTCTCCGTCTCCTTCTTCCTCAACATTGGCTCAGCAGAGATCCCAGAAGTTTATTCTTCACAGATTGGCGTCCACGAACAGGATATCAATAACATCTTCAGATCTGGTAAGTGTGATTTTCAAATCCATATTTGAACGTTGCCTTGCCAGAATCTGCGATTGACGATATCATAAAATTACCTGTGAAGCTGAAAGGCTTCAGTTTTCCAAATGTGACGACCCCTCCACACCACGTGGGGTGCCGTCTGGTTGTGGGTGTGCTTTGTGGGTGTTCACAGGTTCATGGCTGATGAGTCGCACCGGTGAGAGGATACCTGCCTGATGAGCTGCACCTGGAGAAGAAAAGGATATAGGAGGAGCCCAGCCGTTACGTCGCTCTGTCTCCTCTGGGCACTTGCCCTGTGCCAGCGTCAGGGACCTGTTGCTGATTCTTGTTGCTTGTTTGGTTGTTTGGTTGTTTGTTTGTTTGTTTGTTTTGAATAAACGAACGTTATATCATACCCCTCGTCTCGCCTCCCCGCTTTATGTTGCAGCCCAGGAGCCGGGTTGTAACATATGGGGGCTCGTGGTTGAACCTGGTCGTTTCGGAGGTACCTTTCGAAAATGGAGTTGTTGTGTTGTGAACAGAGAAGAACGTAATACACAGCTGTAACGTGTTACGAGCTGTGGGCCGTGATGGGGCGCACAGCTGGTTGTTTGGGAGTAGTCTTGACGATGGAAAGTGTTTCGTTGTGAACGACAGTAAGGGTGGCACACGGATTATTTTATTCACGGCAGACACGTACCGTTGGTATTGTCCCTGTTAGGTTTCAGTACGGTCTCCCTTGGAGGTCGTGGGGGGAGGTTGTAGTGTGGTGTGAAAGTGGTTAGAGCTATTAGCTCGGGAGCACGCCGAGGCTGCGGGTGGAGTTGCCAGGTTTTTCGGTCGCTTCGCCGAGCTTACGGTATTTAGTGCGTAAGTACCCGCCATAATTAGCACCTGAAGACTAGCGGGGAGTTTAGCTAGTTTCTGAAAGCAGTTAGAGGGACGGGCCACGGTAGCGTGTAGGTTGTGTGGTAGCGTGAACGTGCACTCCGTGTTTGCATGATGGAGAGTGTGGAGGAGTTTGTGAGAGCGCCTACAGAGGAGGTACTGGAGGGTTTCTCACGTGAGCAGCTGATTAGTGTTGCTGAACATTTCTGCTTGGATGTTGGGGATAAGAGGATGAAGGAAAACATAAGAGGGATTGTTAGGGCAAATCTGTTCGAGTTGGGGGTTTTCAAAGGGGGAAAATATACGGTTGATCCTGGCAGAGACGGTGTCAGTACGTCTGGCTCCCGTGATACAGACCTGACTTTTGAGCAGAGAAAGGAGCTGTTGCTGTTGCAGCTAGAAATTAAAAGGCTTGAGTTAGAGGAGCGGAGGTTGGGTTTACCTGCTGGGGCTGCAAGTCAGGCCTCTAATTTCCCTGATAGAGCTACTCCTTTTGACGTTGCAGGTAATCTGCGGGTTGTGCCTCAGAACGGGATCCAGACACATTTTTCTCCTTGTTTGAGCGTGTGGCTGAGAGCAGAGAGTGGTCAGAGGCTAATAGCACCTTATTGCTGCAGTGTGTGCTAACAGGTAGGGCCCAGGAAGCTTATTCTGCTTTAACGGTGGCGGATAGCAAAGTGTATCTGATGGTTAAAACTGCTGTGTTGAGGGCTTATGAGTTGGTCCCTGAGGCCTATCGACAGAGGTTTCGGTCCTGGGAGATGTCTGACAGGCAGACACATGTTGAGTTTGCCAGGGATCTGGTTACCTATTTTAGTAGGTGGTGTAACTCCTTGAAGGTGGATACGTATGTCGCATTGTGTGAGTTGATGGTGTTGGAGCAATTTAAAAATGCTGTGCCCAGACACATTGCGGTTTATATCAGCGAGCGTAAGGTGACAACTGCTGCAGAGGCTGCTGCTCTGGCAGATGATTATGTGCTAACGCACACGGGCGGTCGCGACTTCAGGGTCCAGGACCAAGGGGATATGTATGGTCCTGGGAGATGGGAGGAGAAAAATAGGTCAACTTGGGGTAGACCTGGACGTATGATGCGAGGTCAGGCACAGGGAGATTCGGAGATCTGTCATTACTGCAGGGAGAGAGGGCACTGGAAGGCTGACTGTCCAAAAGCTAAGGCTAAAAGGGAGAACTGTGTAGGCCAGTTTAACTCTGCTGCTTGTGCTGTGTCTGTGGTGCCGTTACCTGTCATCTCTCCCTGTCAGCAGATTGATGAGCCATGCGGGTGGAAGGACCCAGTGTTTTCGGCATTTGTGTCAACCGGATACGTGTCATTGGTGGGAAGTGATATCAGCGTGCCGGTAAAGATTTTGAGAGATACTGTATCGTATGACTCATACATTCTGAGCTCTGTGTTACCGTTTTTGGACGAATCTGGAACTGGGATTTTGTCCGGATGCGAGGTATGGGAATGAATGTTGTGTCTGTTCCTCTGCATTCTGTTGTGCTTAACTCAGGTCTGGTGCAGGGTGAGGTCGCCATGGGGGTCCGTCCTGTAATGCCAATTGGTGGTGTGGATGTTATCCTGGGTAAAGGCCTGGCTGGCAGCCTTGTGTGGGCTGAGGGTCCACCGTCTACCATGCAGTCATCTTCACCCACTGTGACTGTTAAGGCAAGGGAGAATGTCAAGTGCTCTCCTGCAGTGTTGGTGGCTTGCTCTGTGACCCGGGCTGTGAGCCGTGCACAGGAGAGATCTGAGCAGGGTGAAGAGGTCAGGGCGACAGATTCAGTGGGTATTCCTGACTGGTTGTTGTCGGTATCCCGCAGTGAGTTGGTGATGGAGCAGAAAGCGGATGTCCGTTTTTTGAGGCGGTTCTCTCCACCGGGGATGGAAATGGTGTCACCAGGGCTTGTCAGCTGCAAGGGGGATTGCTGGTCAGAAAGTGGTGGTCACGTGGGCAAGGCTTCATTGGTGGGCCAGTATATCAGATTGTGGTTCCTGTCAGATTTCGTGAGGAGGTCCTCAGAAAAGCGCATGGGCAGTCGGGACATCTGGGTGTCCGTAAAACATGTGGTTACCTGTTGCGGTATGTCTTTTGGCCTGGGTTGAGGAGAGATGTGTCTCTGCATGTTAGGTCATGTCACGCATGTCGGACGGGTGGGGCAGTTCGGCAGCGACCTGGGGTTCAGGTCTTGGGTTTGTTGCCAGGGGCTAGGTTCCGGGTTCTTCCCGGTGCACGGTCAGGGGACTGGCCAGAGTGGTCTTCTGTCCACGCCGGAATATCGGAGAAGAGCTCCTAGCTATTTGGGTACTAACGGTGTTCTTAGGGGAACTCCTTTCTTATGGGGGGGGTGTGACGACCCCTCCACACCACGTGGGGTGCCGTCTGGTTGTGGGTGTGCTTTGTGGGTGTTCACAGGTTCATGGCTGATGAGTCGCACCGGTGGGAGGATACCTGCCTGATGAGCTGCAACTGGAAAGGAAAAGCATATAGGAGGAGCCCAGCTGTTACGTCGCTCTGTCTTCGCTGGGCACTTGTTCTGTGCCAGCGTCAGGGACATGTTGCTGGTTCTTGTTGCTTGTTTGCTTGTTTGTTTGTTTTGAATAAATGAACATTATATCATACCCCTCGTCTCGCCTCCCCGCTTTATGTTGCAGCCCAGGAGCCGGGTTGTAACACAAGGAAAGCAGCTTGAATTCTGGGTGAACATTATTTAAATAGTGTGACACTTCCAGGGCACTTGACAGCACTTTATAACCCAGGAAAGCAGCTTGATGAAAAGTTCCTGACATTTTTCGGCTTTGCTGTAAATTGTACATTATTCCAGATTCAGGGGACCAAATATACATTTCCCTTTGAATATAATCAATTAATCAAACAATATATCAATATAGGCTGCCTGCATTGTCTTAAAGGAGACTTATCATGCTATATTTAAATGATATAGTGTATGACCATACCTATATAAGGTATATTTATACATTTTATTTTTCAAAATACCAAACGGATCATTTTTTAGACATGCCTCGTTTCGCTCATTTTCGCTCTATTCCAAGTCCGTCTTTGAAAATTCTGAGCAGCAGCTGACCACGCCCCCCTGCAGAAGAGCAGGCATGAGCCGGCGAGAGTCACGTTACCATGCTTGCTGTGATTACGAGTGTCGAATAAACATGTCATCTCAGAGCAATGCATGTGTTCAAGCATATTATCAATTTGATCCAGAAACTGACCCTGAAGCAGCGGAGGTTTTGGTGGAGGTGCAAAAATCTCGGTTGCAGCAGGACGTTTCTGAATGGTTAGCTGACAAGCTGTTGTCCCTATTTATTTTACTCTGTTACGATGCTTGCTCCTTATTCCGTTCATATTGTGGCTAATTAGCAAGAATCCAATGTGTACAGTTTGTAACGCAAAAACAGCGATATATATATATATATATATAAAGGGAGACATTCATATTTTCAGCATATATACAATGGCCTCATTGCGTTTATTAATAGTGTACAGTCCTTTTCTTCCAACATCGTGCAACAACCGTTGGAAAGTTGAATAACTTAGGATGATAACAAGTATAACTCCAACAACACCTCAGTTGTCAGCAATGTGTGTAGTTTCATGTGTTTTTAAAAACTCAGTGATTGACTTCTTTGTGCAAATTGCGCCACGATGCTTTCTGAACGGAGAATGTGTGCTGCATGGAGATACCACAGGTAACATTTTTGACAGCTTTACTAAGTTGTCTGTTTAAATACATTTTTCACATTCAATATATGTTTATCACAATGTGTCAAGACGGATGCAGTAACTTGAGGTGTGCCTAAATGTGTTCTCCCTGCAGAATGCATTGAATATTTACAGAGCTGAACATGGTGGACTACAGTTGAGGCAAATAGAGCAGTGAGTGGTTTGTTTGTTTTGACTGAAATTGTAAAACGAATGCTAATATTGTTCATGGAAATAAATACTGGTGTATATGGCTTTATGCAATCTTTCATTCTGTCATTGTACATGTACTATTATATTATACAGCAATGGCATAACACACCCATGTGTACGACAAAAAGGTCCACACACACAACCTTATGCTTTTGAAATCAGAATATTCTTTACCCATTCAAACATGAATAATCACGACACATTTTGATATCAACTTGGAACTTTATTGTCAACATCAACGGTTAAAAAAACCCATAAAAAAAACTAAATGTAGCCTACTTGTATTTTGTATAAATGACACTAAATATTTTTACAGAAGCTTTGTGAGCTGGTGCTGGGGCTTCCTTGGACGCAGGATCAGAGTGGTGATTCCGGCCTGCGTTGTCCTCAGGATACGCAGGGAGTTTCCTAATCCGTGAAATGTCGATGTTGGGTTCAGACAGCAGCCAAATTGAACCGTGTAGCATACCCGGCGATGACCTCCTCCCTGTCAGGTCGCTCATAATGGTGCAGGGTCCACAAAGACTTGGTCGAAGATGAGGTCCATCAAGTTGGCCACGTAGGGCTGTGCAATGGTAAAAAAAAAGCACAACAAAAAATGTAAATAATTTTTTTATTTTATATTTGTAAATAGTTGTATAATAAATATTTTAAACACTTACAGAATGTGGGGTCAGTCTTTACTGGGTTTGCTCTGCATTCTCCCTTCCTGGCCTTTGGGAACTGCAGTTTATACAGAGGGTTTCCAGTGGATGTAGTGGCTTGTGCACGCTCAGCGTTTTCATTGTAGTGCAGGGCTGCCAGGTACAGTCTTTCATTTCCGCTATGATAAAAACAAATGTAAATAATAGCAAAGGATGTACAAATTGTCACTAATTAGTAAGTATGTGAGGTGCTGGCCTGTAAAGAAGAACACATAGTTAGAATAAAATCATCTCAACTTAGTATTCAGGATGAGAAAATACTATTTGGATAAATATAGTCTGAAATCCCAAAAGATGGGGCTAAAACTCTCTATTTAGCAAAACTCTCTATTCAGCAAAGCTCCTTGCTTAGCCTTTTCCAATCTGTGTTAGTTTTGAACCGTAACGTGCATGCTGTGTTTCTGACTCAATACAGATGATGTGTTGGAGAGGGGCTGAGCTCAGTAGACTGACTGTAATGAGTGCTAGCCACTAATTAGCCTGTTGGTAGAGGTAAGGCCTTGTCAACAACAACAGACCAACGGGGCTTTAGCTCAGTTTTACTCGTGGTGTGTGTGTCCCCTCGCATACATACACAGTGTTGTATCCTAACACACCCCCATTTATATTCATGTGCGCAAAGTAAACACACAAAAGCTTTTACATATAACGCTGGAAAAAACGGCATGTCTCATTAGCGTAGCGTAGCTTAGCTTACAGATCGATGATATCTGATCGTTCTTACAGACTACAATCACAAAAGCTTTTACATATAACGCTGGAAAAAACCGCATGTCTCATTAGCGTAGCGTAGCTTAGCTTACAGATCGATGATATCTGATCGTTCTAACAGACTACAATCACAAAAGCTTTTACATATAAAGCTGGAAAAAAACGGCACTTGCCTACAGAAGATTAAGTTTGTTATTATAACTTACTCAATATGATTTTAGAGGATACAAAATACTAATAAATAGGAGAATAAATACTTGTGTTATCGCCTAGGGCGTGGCTTTACAGCCTTCACACAGTTCGCCATTACGGCAGTATGTCTGAACATGTTAGCAAATGCCTGATAATTCAAATAAAAGACAAAGCAAAGACTGCGGAGCGTACAAAATAAAATGCTACAAAAATATATAAACACCTAACCGATTACTATTTGGGTTTGAGGCGACATTGATACGGCGAAGCTACATACTACATGCTACAAGCTACAAGCTAGAGATAGCTTTATCAGGAAAAACACCGCTAAATAAAAACTTACAGCTTCAAAATTGGATGTGTCCTCACTGGCCTGGTCCCGGATGGTTGGTATTGATCCCGGGTTTAGCATTACTTTGGAGGCATATCCGTGTTGGACTTGAAATCATCGTAAAATGTTTGGAACACACAAACAGAAATCTGCCGTGGTCTTCTGGCACATGTCCCTTGTAAATGAAGTCTAGCCACAGATTAATTTATTTTTCCACTGATGGCATTGCATGCAGTCCCCTGTCCCGAGTCTTGCAGCCAACAACAGCACAACGTTTAACTATCTTAGACATCCTGGCAAGAGCAGGCAAAAACACAGATGTGGGTTGATTTAGCCTGCCGATAGCCTATATGCGAATGATATGTTTGGCAATGCACGTGGCCGTGGCTCATTCCCCTGATAGGTGGAGAGTTGACCAATAAGCCGAGGACTTCTCTGTGACGTAGAAAAGTGTTGAAATCTGGATCCGTTTTTTTCAGATCCGTTGCAGCCCCTTTTTTAGAGATTTGGCGAAGGAGGAAAATAGAGAGGGTTGTGTTTTCCGACACTTGGTGAGTTCCCTGGAACACCGGGGACAGATATTCATGTATAAAAGACGTACAAAGGTGCATTTTGCATGATAGGTCCCCTTTAAAATACAATTGCCTTACCCTTTTCCTTAACCCTCTGGAGTATAAGGATATGTTCTCGATATGTAGACTTCTCCTTAAATCACCATGTGTGCTAAGCAATTCTCACAATGGTGACTAATCTTTGCCAGAAATACATTGAAATGTGAAAGTTGACAAATAAGTAATGTTGCCTGTTAACATCTTAACCTTTTGAAGGACTGAGGAGTCCAGATCTGTCTTACTCTGGTTCAGCCTGTCTGGATCCCCTTAAGGAAACTTTAAACTATATGTATATATATATACTGGACCAGAATAAGAGACAGATCTGGACTACTCAGTCCTTCAAAAGGTTATTAGATGTTAACAAGCAACATTACTATACTATACTATCTATCTATAGTAATGTTGCTTGTATATGTGTAAATATATATATACATACAGTTATAGCCAATTATGATATTATACTCAGTGGCGGCTGGCCCATAGGGGGCGATAAGGCGCAGCCCTCCCATATATATATATATATATATATATTTATATAATATATGTATATATATGGGAGAGCGGCGCATTATATAATATTATATACATATTATATAAATATTAGGGCTGTCAATTAATGTCGTTAATAACGCGTTAACGCAAAAAAATTAACGCCACTATTTATTTTAATGTGATTAACGCATGTGTATTTTTTGTCCTCGGCCCGCCCCGTAGTTTCAGAGCGCATCGAGTTTAAAATACCATCTACAAGCTGATGCTGACAGCCCCGCTCCTGCCGTCCGCTTGCGGCAGACCACACTTCCACGCTCACCGGCAGGCACCGACTGGCCATCTGGAGGACCGGGAGGGTGTGTGTGTGTGTGTGGCCCGAGCGAGAGAGAGAGAGAACGGGCACACCTTACATGTAGGCTATTGTTGTTGTTAGCATCTGGTGCTAGCTAGCTGCGCTAACGGATATAAGGAGATGTTTCAATTAAAACAGAGCAGCGACATTTTGCCGACAACTGCGCTGAGCACTTGACTTGATGCAGGAAGCCAGACAGCGGGACATTGTACGAAAAGTCAGCACACTCAGCACGGATAGTGCGCGCATCATGATTGGAGCGTCCAGGCAGCTCCCGTTCGAGCGTATGCCTTGAGTTGCACATAGCTCCAACGAGCCATCACAGTGCACGCACACACACACACACACACACACACACACACACACACACACACACACACACACACACACACACACACACACACACACACACACACACACACACACACACACACACACAATATTTTATTATTGCATTGTATGAGAGAGGTTCCAGGTTGAATTGAGGAGAATATAGGAGGTTGTTCAGTTTAATATTCATGAGAATATTTGTCATTGATCAAATGATAATAAACACACATTTTCAGAAAGCATATTGTCCACTCATATGTTGATAAGAGTATTACAAACTTGAAAAATATCCCTCTAAGGAACATTTAGAACAGATAAAAAATGTGTGATTCATTTGCGATTAATTGCGATTAACTATTTTAATCGACTGACAGCCCTAATAAATATATATATATTGGAGGGCTGCACCTTATCGCCCCTATGGGCCAGCCGCCACTGAGTATAATATAATAATTGGCTATAACTGTACCGACGCACAGGTTAGTTACTGACCACTCTACCAGAACATTCTGAATCGAAGGCAGCATGCGGAGAAGACTTTTAGAACTGGAACAAAGGATGAACCAGAACTTGGACCGCATTTTGGACCATTCTGAAGAACGTCAAAATCCTCAACAGGACGGAGAAAGCCTTGTGCAAAGGTAGCCTATGTCATGCTAATAACAGATCAATTTGAGCTAATCAAATGTCCATAAACAGAACACATATGGAGCTAACTCTGGGTCTGAGGTTTTGATACTGCACTTTGAAAAGTACAATGATTAATTCAAATTAAAAATAGGTATTTGAAAAGTGTGATGGAAACTTCTGGATCAATGGAGACTCTGAGAGACACGGGAGAGGAACTTTGAAGGCAACACTGGTGGTTTATTTGGTGCGTCGGCCGGAGAATTCACAATGTGCCGAAGATCTCTTCCCCAGACCCATGTATTTAGCTAGTTCTGAGAGAATAATCAACATTGTGCATAACAAGATAAAGCACAATAACACCTCTATCAGCTGACGCCAACAGGCAGGAACAGGGAGACAACACACTGAGAGCACAGCAGCCAAGGCTGCAGGTGCCTCTGGTCCTGTTCCTTGTGTCCCCTTGTCAGTGTTAGTTAATTTTACTTTTGTCCTACTACCTCGCCTGCTGTTACAATAAAGCTCGCTTTTTGTTTGGACTTGGATATCTGCCTCCCTGTCTCTGTACTGCACTTGGCTCCTAGATATATGTATATATGGGTTTTTACCATGGACTGTATATATAAATCAGTATATGTAATATATATACATTAGTTATTTGTCTTTTGCAGTCACTTAATTATACGCTAAATAAATGTAATTCAAGCTAAGATACATTAGCTAGTTAGTGCTCTTACCTGTGTGCCTCCTTCAAACAGCATTATAACCAGACTGTATCTTAAAACGATACGTAGGGGTTATAGCTACTTAATTTTAGATAAACAATTCAAAAGACAAAATTAATTAAATGTATTAGAAGACCAATCTTTATTGTAAGGTGCCTTTTCTTTAAACTTTCAGATGTGAGATATTAGTTATGCAGTAATAGTATTGACAATAAAATACTGAGCAACTTTAGTTGAGTTAACTTTATATTTTTTATTGTCTAAAAAGCATTTATTACACATTTCCCCCCCTCTCATATTCACACTGTGTACCAATTGAGACTGTATTTCCCGTCAGGTGTCATATCTCTAACCGGAGTACTGTTTTGTGTGAAGCGGCTCCAGCACAAACATTACAATATACATCAGATTCCCCAATAGTAGGTGTAGCAGTACGTACAGAAAGTTGCATTACATAGATTGTTTTGAACACACCTTCAAAACAGCATTGTGATTATATTACTGGATGGAAACGGAAAGCACAGGAACATTAATAAACTACATAACAGAAAGTATGAATAACAATATTGAAGTTGTGACTTTATATTATTTACTGTAAATGTTTAATTTAGATTTGATTATTATGATTATTATTTATATCTATCCAGTGGCGACTGGTCATTAGGGGCACAGCCCCACCTAGTGTCAGCAGAAAGTATTAAAATAATGATTACAACAAAATGCAAAAAATAAATTGTAATATATATAAAATATATTTTAAGATCATGTTTAATCATCTGATTCGTCTCATTGCTGTTTTAGTCTGTGTTCTTCAAATTAGTGTCTACAGTGTGTGCCTATTGAGCTGTTTAGAGCCATGTGGGACAAAACCCAATCCTGCCCCTCCCTCTCTCTGTCTAAGTGAACGGTGACTGTAAAAACTACACTGCGCATGCTCAGAGTATTTTCCTATTTAATGTGTGTGGCAAAAAAATAATGACCATAGGGGCAAAGTGCTGCCATCCCCACCATACGTCATCTCACATCATTCAGAGCTGATTGGCTGTAAGAACGTCTGCCGCGAAAAGTGTGGTGTGTGAAGAGGAGACGAGAGAGACGCGTCCTAACACCCGGAAGTAAGCTGTGCATGGCTTCCCTCAACAAAAAAGCAATGGGATTTCTCCATAGAATTTTTGAAAATAGCTCAAAATAAGATCTGTGGGAAACGTACCTGTTAGATAAATGCATGTTTTGTTCAGCCAGATAATATCCTACTTTTATCATTTTCGAATCATAAATCTATCGATTCGATTTTTGAAAGACTTTTGAAACTGCAAGAAGATAGGGAGGACTTTTACAAAAAAGTAATAGAGATTTTTGTCCAGAGGGACAGGCAAATGGACTTCATCTTCACGTCAAGGTAAGACCACCATCTCTAAGAGAGAACAATTCAATATTTAAATGATAACATTACATTTTTTGGGTATCCTTCTGTTGAACTGTCTGTTAAAATTAATTGAAGCATCAGACAAAAAAAGCTTTTGAAAATAATATTATATTTTGATTTAGGTCAAAATATAATATTTGTAAACCTGAGTCAGTGCCAGTGCCTCGCCAGCCATGAACCTCACTGCAGAAGCTTATATATAGACATCTACGTTTTTTGTGCCCCACCACTTTTGCACATATAGAAACGCCACTGTATCTATCTATCTATCTATCTATCTATATATCTATATAAATCTCACGATGTAGGTTACAGGAACTTTTCATCAACAGATTGTTTTAGTCTGGCTTAACTCTGCACTGATTGGTTGCACACACTTTAAATGTACTGGCTATGCAAAACAGAAGGTGAGGCTCATTATCATATTAGAAAATGCCCGTTTTTTAGGCGAGAAAAACACCCATTTTTACAAAAAATGGGCGGAATAGTGGCATATTGGGCTTTCCATACCCGCGGGGGTTTAATGTGAGCGCCATGGTCATTTTATGTTCGTGTAAAAGCACATTTTTCACTCGCGCGCTAAAATATTGACCCAATTCTGGCTCCATAAACTGGCTCATTGCAAAGAAGTAGACAGGGTTGGGAGAGAGTGAAGAGAGAAAGAGAGGTTCCAGTTTGTTGTGTTGAGAATATTCAGGAGAATATTTGTCATTATTCCAATGATAATAAACAAACATTTGCATAAAGAATATTTGTCCACTCATATGGTGAAAAGAGTATTACAAACTTGACAAATATTCCTCTAAGGTACATTTAGAACAGATACAAAATGTGCGATTAACTATTTTAATCGCAAAATTATCGCGTTAATGCCGGTAATTAATTTTTTGAATTAATTGCGTTAAAATATTTAACGCATTTAACGCATGTGCAGAATGGGCCCGCACCATACATGCCACCAGTGGCAGCGCCAAGGTATGGCTGGGGTAGGCTACACCCATACCAAGAAATGGCTTAGCCCCACCATGAAATATGATGTTAAAGTAAGCAAAATAAAGTCTGCCAACTCGCGCGGAGTAAATTACACAGACAGCAGTTAGTAAGATTGATTTCAGTAGCCACGGTTTTGAAAACTTTTGTCATGTAGTGATCGTCTTCTCAATAGAACATCTTTGATAATGGCGTGGTGTTGTTGCAGGAAGTCCCGACGGAGAATACTTTTGCTGGAGTACAGGGGTGCACATAACTGGTACGCAGGTGATGTGCGTAATCTGAAATACGTACCGTCACTTGTGTCACAAAGCGCATTTGCGTACCGACATACTTGTGAAGCTTTTCCAGAAGGCGGTTAGATCACCGGGCGACAGAGTCGGTCTCCGTGTGCACAGACAGGCTGCTGTTAACGTCGGTCTGGACAATGGAATTGTGCCAAAACTACGCCAACCGGCTGCGGAGGGAGACTCCCCCCCTTCACTGGAGAACTGCACTAAAACAGCTGATCATAACGTTCACACTCTGTGGTCACGAAGTACTCCACTAGCCGCCGCCCCCCCCCTCTTTCGACTTTCCTGAAGTACTCCCCCGTTGATAGAAATCAACACAATGAATTAAGACCCCACGGTTTGATGATTGATAGTTGTGTGGGTTGTCTTTCATTTTGACATGCAGAAAAATGTTATAATAAACATAGATACTGTATGTTAAATGGATATATCCGCCTTCTTTCATTTATCTTTTCATTCCCACAACAATATACATGAAGAAATGGCATATTTTGGACATAGTTAGAATGGTGATTAATCATGATTAATTAATTTTTAAGCTGTGATTAATCTGATTAAACATTTTAATTGTTTGACAGCCCTAAAATATATACATACATACACCAAAGGAAGGCCAATACGGGTAGCTGCTCTCAGGAGGGAGTCCAGGAGAAAAGAGAGAAGGAAAGTAGCCTTCACTCAGAATCTGTGTTACCCTCAAGGACAAGGGGAAAAATGTACAGGTAACAAAACAGAGGACTAGAGTTCAACTGTCACACACACTCCACGAGGTTTAGCCTCAGCTCAAGTTGAGCTCTCTGTAAAGATACTGGTCCAGCTCTCGGAGAGCATTGATCAGAACCCTGCTGGCTGCAGCTCCTTTATTTCGCACCGCGTCCACCACCTCTCGTGCTCCGTCATTTTTGGGTTTGATTCTGGCTGACGTCATTTCAGATTCACTGATCACTTCAGAGTCAAAGAGTTTATCCAGAAGGAGGTTCAGGACAGTTGGAGACACTCTTTGAATGAACTTTGTCCGAACTGAGCGCAGCCACTGGTCTGCTGGGACTCTGCTCTCTGCTGGGACTCTGCTCTCTGCTGGGACTCTGCTCTCTGCTGGGACTCTGTAGACACACAGGGGACAAGTTACTACAACAAGCCTTCACCGGCCTGTGTTCTGACTGACAGTTGTTCATCCAGCTGGAGTCTGACCAGAGGCCTGTACTACGAAGCAGGATGTTCACTTAGCGAGGTAACTCCAGGGTTAACTCTGGGTTTCCGGTCCTACGATGCTGGTTCACTTCTTACCGGGGTAGATCTCCATGGTAAGAGATCAACTCAGTGAAAAGCATCGCCTGCTGACCAATCAGAGCTCAGTGTGCGGAGTTTAAAGCGATCAAGTCATATTATAGGAGAAATGAACGTGAACATTAATAGAATATCATCTCCCATCTTCAGAGCAATCTGACTATTATAACATTAGCGCGAAGAAAGCTTACTTAAACATCTGCCACATACTGGATCATACATTTCCATATATATGGGAAAGTAGTCCTTATATTTTTAAATATATTGCAATCTATACATGGACCATGTATGGCTATATATTGATACATATAACAAATATATATTGCAATGAAAACAAAAAATGCACTATGCATTTTTATATGTAATAGTTTTATTGAAACACTCATTTATCTTTCATGAGTTACACAAGTTTACATAACATTTAACAGATATTCATAAACAGTTATCTCACTTCGTTTTGTATAGTTACCCACTTTATATATGAACATATGTTTGATGATATTAAAAAAGTACAAATTGTCCATTGAATGATGGACAATAATATACAGTTTATATTATCTGCTCTCTGATAACACAGACAGTTGCAAGCAGCTATTGTCTGAGATCGCATGATGTAATATTGTTAGATGTGCCAAGAGCAAGGACTGTCTTAGGTAAGACAGCTTTTATGTGAGCAGCTCCACTTGCATGAACATATATATTATTCTACAGTATATATCTTCAATATATTTTGTAGATATGAATACATATGTTGTTCATGTTGATTATTAATCAGTATCAGTTGGTGTAGCCAACAGCAAGATTTCCTTTATTAAATATTTTCAATTAACCAGTAAATCAGAAAACAAAAAAATGCAACATATTGACAGTTATTGGGAAATATATTTTCTTTGCGTAAGGGATAAGTAACCGGATCAGAGTAACATTAAGTACAGTCCGCTGCACTGTGAGTGCAGACATTATCATTCATATCACATCATAATGTATCATATATCTCCTTATCTGAGTCAGCTGAGCCGTATCTGGCCGTGCAACGCTTACAGTGTCACATACTGTATGCAGAAGCATTATTTTAAGCAACACATTAAGAAACACTCGAGTCAAATGTAATTAAAGTCAGATCCACTCGTGTCTTAGACGGGGCAGTGATATCATAAACCTGTTGATGTACGCATTAAAACACTTTTTGTTGTTACCAGCTGTTCTTCCTGCACCTTGCAGGTGCAACTCTGTGGCTTTTATCCTGGATAAAGTGTTTAAGTCATGGATGTTTGAAGTTTAACTTCATATTTGTCTAATATTATAGTTCACTTTTCATTCAGGAAGTATGACGCTGCGCTGTCAGTACGCTTGTCCATGTTTGTGATTGGTCAAATATTGCTAACCCCGCCCCTTTCATGTGAACGCGCTCTCAGCCGGACAGAGAAACCCTGGGTTGAGTCAGAGTTGATAACCAGCGTCGTAGGACGGCTTAGCGAGATCGTGTTTGTTTTGGGTTAGTTAAGCCTGATAACTCAAACATATCCAGGGTGTGTTGAACTGGATTCGTAGTACAGGGCACTGGAGGAGGGTTTGTTGAAAGATCGGAAACACCTGATGATTACAGAAACATCACTGAAGATGTATCCACATGCATCAGAATGTGTGTGCAAACACATTTTCATTAAATTAACAAAACGGCTAGTCCAGCGTGGATCTAGAAAACAATCCTACACACAGAGGCATTATTTGATTTACGTCTGTTAGAAAGAGATTGGATGCAATACCTCAAGGTGAAAGACATAAATCAAACACAATTAAATGAATATATATTTTTCATGTGTTTAAAATAATGTTTGGTCATGTTATAGCATTACCTGTATGAAGACTCAGTTGTGTGTTCAGGTGAGAAGGATTCAGGAGCCTGGATCAAACAAAGTTAGTTATTTTAATAGAAATCAAGTTAAGTTCTAGCTTCATGAAACCAAACCACAATTCCACAACATATCCAGACCAATTTGAAATATGCAAATGAGTCTGGATCATCTGAGTTCATCGTCAACTTCAAACGGGTTATTAATGGTTGACATGTCACAGCAGTACAAAACAATCACAGCACAGCGGTACCAGCCAATCACAGCACAGTATTACCAGCCAATCACAGTAACAGCCAATCATAGCACATTGGGGCGGGATATTGTTTAGGTTTCTAGGTCAATTACGAGCGTTAGGTATGGGCTTAGATATGTCTCATAATTATTTGTGTGAACATAAAAATGATTTGTGTGTAAATATGTGGTTTGTAAATGTAAAACACCGACAAATGCATTTCAAAGATTTGCAAACTCACAAATAAATGTGCAAATGTAAAACGGATCTGCAAATACGCTAAAAAAGATCTTTGAATACCTCTTTAACATTGACAACTTTCGATCAGGCATTTGTGAATCCATTTTGTATTTCGACCATAAATGCACTCGTAGATCTCAAATCTCTGCTCGTGGATCTCACATCTCTGCTCGTGGATCTCACATCTCTGCTCGTGGATCTCACATCTCTGCTCGTGGATCTCACATCCCTGCTCGTGGATCTCACATCTCTGCTCGTGGATCTCACATCTCTGCTCGTGGATCTCACATCTCTGCTCGTGGATCTCACATCTCTGCTCGTGGATCTCACATCTCTGCTCGTGGATCTCACATCTCTGCTCGTGGATCTCACATCTCTGCTCGTGGATCTCACATCTCTGCTCGTGGATCTCACATCTCTGCTCGTGGATCTCACATCTCTGCTCGTGGATCTCACATCTCTGCTCGTGGATCTCACATCTCTGCTCGTGGATCTCAAATCTCTGCTCGTGGGATCTCACATCTCTGCTCGTGGATCTCAAATCTCTGCTCGTGGATCTCACATCTCTGCTCGTGGATCTCACATCTCTGCTCGTGGATCGTCTTTTTACACACAGAGTTTTGAGAAAACCTTTCTGCCGGTCTCGGCTAAAATCTACTCGTGTCACTCGGTTATTTTCGGAAACCACGTGATGGCCTGCTGATGACGACATTTCCGCATGATTTTCAAAGTAAGAGCATGATGGTTTGTTTAATGCTCTGTTTTTTTAATGAACAGCGGAACGTTAGATGCACTCTTTATCACCATCATTGAAATGCATTTGTGGTGTTTTACATTTACAAACCACATATTTACACCCAAATCATTTTTATGTTCACACAAATAATTATGAGACATATCTAAGCCCATAGTTAGTGCATTTAACTTGATAGCCCTAATAATTATATTTCATTCAGTGGTGAAATAAATATACTTCACTCTGTACAACTGCTCCTCTCTCACCTCTCTGTCTGTCTTCACTTCCTGTTCCACATCGGAGTCACCTGATGGAGAGAGGTGGGGACAGAGAACAATGATAATAAAACAATAATAATAATAATTATTGTACTATAAATATATTTTAAGATCAGATTTAATGTACAATAGTTTGATGAATGGAGGATATGGTTTCAGTACTCACAGGTCTTCTGGATCGTGGCTCTGATCGGCTCACCTCTGATCCTGCAGGGATGAACACAATCCAACAGTTTTGGATCAAGTTTAAAATAAGTGTTTGTTCTTTGAGTCAGCTTCAGAGTCCTGACTGATCTCATGCTTTACATCCATCATATCTTCTCTGCAACACTACGACTGACTGCCACAGCTCTCAGCTGCTTCACAGGAAGTAACTGCTCATTAGGCTAGAAACCAAGAACATGACAGGAAACAAAACAGAAAACCTTTTCCACTCTTCTGTAAAATCCGATATGTCTGTTAGAAAGTTGCTAACTAGCTAAATGTGGCTTTGCATTTTCAGCTTACAATATATAGTTGATGGAAGAATGAAAGAGCCTGCAGTCAGTGGGAACATCACTGATCTGCTGAGATTCCCCAGAGAGAGACACAGCTCCCTGTGTTTAAAACAATACTGCTGAACCAGCAGAGACCCCGTACTGACCTGAGAGTCTCCAGTCTGCAGTCTGGACTCTCCAGGAGATCTCTCAGCAGCTCCACTCCTGAATCCTGCAGAGCGTTGTAACTCAGGTCCAGATCTCTCAGATGGATGTTGGACTTCAGAGCTGAGGCCAGAGCAGAACAGCTGATCGCTGACAAGCTGCAGCTCCTCAGTCTGAATAAAGAACACATGATGTAACTTTAGAAACAAGTTCCTGTTTGAAATAAGTCCAGGTTTAATAATCTGCTCAGAGCTGAAGAAGGTCAGAAAGTGGAAACTCCAACAGGTTAAAAACGGTAAGACACAGAAAGAGGGAAAGAGCTCTCATTAATATTAAAGACAACGTGCTTCTGCTTCAATACAACGAGGAGACTTCACATCTGAGACTCTGCTCCATCGACACTAACTCATGATGTGCAGCCAGACAAATACAAACCACAGAAACTGATTCCACTCAAGATCACAACGTTTACAAAGATCACAACTCAGGATGAATTTTAAATGTGAAGAGAAACCTCCAGAATATGTATTTTAGGAACAGTGGAGTCATCACATCACAGCATCTTCAGAGTGAGCTATTCAGCCAGCATCAGCATCACGGAGCTCCAGGAACATGTTGGAAACAGCAGCAACTGAACATACTGGTTACTGTTGGATCGTTTTAATATAACTATTTAATTAATGTATTTGATATCATTTGTTAAAATCATGATGGAGAACACAAGATGAATGTCAGCTGTTTAAAGGTTCAGAGTGAATTCTGCAGTGAAGGTGTTTGTTGTTATATTTAAATGTAAAGATCAACATTGCATTATGCAACTGTAGCATTAAGAGGCTCAGTGAGGATCAGAGTGATATCAGCCTGATGTCTGCAGCTCAGAGTCAACACAACTCTCACATCTTCATCTCAGCACACAAGTTACAGATGGAGAACTGACCTGAGAGTCTCCAGTCTGCAGTCTGGACTCTCCAGGAGATCTCTCAGCAGCTCCACATCTGAATCCTGCAGAGCGTTGTGACTCAGGTCCAGAACTCTCCGATGGATGTTGGACTTCAGAGCTGAGGCCAGAGCAGAACAGCTGATCTCTGACAACCTGCAGTCCCACAGTCTGAAAAAAGAACACATGATGTAACTTTAGAAAATAATGTTCCTGTTGAAATAACTCAATGTTTAATAATCTGCTCAGAGCTGAACAATGTTTTAACGTCAGCAATGATGTAGAAACAAATCCCTGATAATCTGGAACTCTCTGCAGCACTTTCTCTCATCAGATGTTTAACAACTCCTTCCTCTCCCTCACAGCTCATCAGTACTGACAGCATCTCCACTGACTCATGGAGCACAGAGTGAGTCTGTGGAAGCTCAAACACTCTCCGTCACACATTCACCTTCTCTGATCTTTGTTATTCTTAAAGTTTGGATTCCATTTCCATTTGGAAACACAGAAACAAATAAAGGCATTAAAAAGTCTTCAGGCAAATTCTGAAAATCATACAAACAGATCTGTATGAGCTGCAGTCCGTGAACTGACCCGAGAGCCTCCAGTCTGCAGTTTGGACTCTTTAGTCTGTCGAGCTCTGGCTGCTGATGGTCCCTCTCCTGATTTATCTCAGCATGTCAGTGACGACAGGAGCAGAATCTCAACACTGTTTTTGTATCAGAGCGTCACAAACTTTACTCTCAAGTTGTAACTTTTCAAGTTGTGTGAATACCCGGGGATATGAATGTTGCTTCTTTACTTCATTCGTGTTGCCAGGTACACATGTGTGTCTTTGACTCTACATGTAATCATCTGCTAATGCTAAACACAACCAGCTCAACAGGTTATTACTATTATTAATAAACCTCTTCAAATACGTCTGAGAAAGAAACTGAGGCAGTCAACTCATTTGTTGGAAGATTGATATTGTTTCAAGTATTATTGTCATTTTGAGAACATGTCATAACACTGACACATTGATAGTATAATAGCATATTGAAATATCCTAAAATATTGTGAACTGTCCTTGTAGGAGCCATTTTATGGGTGTTGTTGGTGTGTCAGTTTATTTAAGTTATATGTATAGTGCAATATTATTTATGAACACTTGGTGGCGGGGTTTAGCTGCACCGGGTGTATATAAAGAGGTCATAGGTGACAGGAGAGGGGGGACACAGAAGGAGAGAGCATACCGATTCCACCAGCCCGGCAGATGCTCATCACAAACAAACTAAACCTGTACAATTAAACCCTGGTATGTAAACCCTGAATAAACCTCATTATAAACAGCAACAAAGGACCGGAAAGTCATCTGTATGTGTCTGAGTCTGGATCACTCTTCAGCCCTTCTGTGAAGTCATGGAAAAAATACATAAGACATAGGAACAGGAAATTGCCATTACAGTCCTCTTCGTCCTTGTTGACTGAACTGTAATGCTTTTATTGGTGGCTTGTTATTACAATTCATTTGTGAAGTTCGACATGTTTGTATTTGATTTGCTTAACCAGAGGTCCTACATGTGGAGAGAGAGTGTTCTCTTACTGGAGTAGTTCACTTAGTTCTCTACTGCCTTTCTTTTTGTACTTTACTGCAAATCTTTACTCTAATCTACACTGTAAAAAAAAGTCTGTGAAATTAACAGTGAAAAGCTGTAAAATCACAACATCAAAAAACTGTAAATAGAGAAACAATGAAGCAGTGTTTAATTTACAGTAATATTTCGTAAAGTACGGAACCACTTCAGTACTTTCGGACAGCCTCTCGGCGGAAGTGAGGCAAGCGGTCAACGAACGCAGCCTCCGAAGGAAACGGCAGCTGAACTGAGACACGCCTACTGAGCAGTGGAGTTTGTTTCTGTTATTTCATTGGACCATTTAATTATCGCGGGAGCAGCCACTTTCTAAAGGTTAACGGTACTGCTTAGTGCGCGGCCAAGTCTGTCTCAGTCTGCCTGCCACGGACCACGGAGCTGTGTGCACATGAGCGGAGGATCACATCTGTAGCACTGGTAAGCTAACCGTTTATTTTCTTCAAACTTCAATTATAACACGGTGTGTTGTCAGGACAATACTAGCTTCTGTTTGTGATTGATTGCATTTTGCAGTCATAGTTATAACGTCTACTGACCGGGAGTTCATTTAAATAGTCTGGTAACGTTATTGAAGTATCATGCTAAAAGCTGAACTCTTTATTTTCGTTTAATTCATGCTGTTGTGAAGCGGGGGGGTTGAAGCTACATCTGAGAGGGTTCAAACTTAACGGGCAGTCGTGTTTGCGTGCTCAATGATTACCTGCTGTTTTTGCAGCAAAATGCTACAGACTTTGAAGGGTTATGTGCTGCATTGTAGAGTGCATAGGAACGAACCCCAGTGTGTATTGTTGTATTGATGGTGAGCAATTTAACAAACCTTAAAATGTAATAACATGTGTGCTAAAATTGTTTTGTGAAATGTTTCAGGAAGTCTTATTTTAATTTAGTTTGAATTGTGTTTTTCTTCTTTTTTAGAATCGCCTTGAAGAATAGCCAACCCAGTCTCATAACAAAACGTGTAATAACTACGTTGGTCCACAACGTAGGACGTAGTATTTCTACAAAAACGCCTCTGAAATTGTAAGATCCCTACTTTTTTTTCACCATTCATTCCAATTGCTGGCGTCTATGTCACGTGATCTTCACATTTCTCCTGATGTTTGGGAGCTATTATTGCTTCAACATCGCCTACCCGTCAGAGCTGGCATCCACCCTGGAGTTTGTCCAGAGGTATGTGTTTTTTGGGATTGGCTTCTAACCATTTATTTTATTAAACTGCAAAAAATCTAAAGCAGCTGCTTCAGTGAATTGGGGGTTGAGATAATTGTCATTTTGGCTTCAAAATATTAAGATTGATGTGAAGTTTTTTGTTGTTAGGCAAGCTATTTTATTATTAATTCTGTTGTTTGTTTGTATTTTTATTTTAAGGTGTTTTTTCTCCATCAACCCAGAGAAGGGCACCAAAGTGGAGAAGACACGCGCATCCCGTCATCAGGTGAACCCGAGAGTCCTCACCTTGATACAGGAACTTTCGGACCATGAGTGGCGTGATGCCGCGTGGCGTGAAATGCCGCCGTTTGCGACCTACGCGTACCCCGGCACCTTAGTAGGCTGTCGGCGGGCTCCGGCGGCGGAGCAGTACTGCTAGCATTGGACTGTAAGATCAATGGCATTTGGCGATGTGCCCAAGTTACAGTTTGTTTGATTGTTTAAATCGTAGTTAGAATTTGAAGTGCCTTTTTTATGTTCTTTTAACTAATTAAAGAAAATTCAATATGAACGGTTTGGATTTCATGAAGCAGGCACGTAAACGGTGACGTCATCAAATCAAATCAAGTTTTATTTGTAGAGCACATTTAAAAACGATTTTGGTCGAGCCAAAGTGCTGTACATGTAATTTAAACACATAAAAACACATTACATCACAATAAATCACAACACATGGAACAGTCAGGAGTCGTAACCCCACTCTAACTAGAAGGCCAGAGAGAAGTAGTGTGTCTTCAGTGTGGATTTAAAAGCCCCCAGGGTCTGGGCCGACCTCACATGGAGGGGAAGAGTGTTCCAGAGCCTGGGGCCAGCTGCTGCGAAGGCTCGGTGCCCTCGGGTTTTGAGCCTGGTCTTAGGCACCACCAGCAGCAGCTGGTCAGCAGATCTTAAAGCTCTGGCTGGGGTGTAGCGCTGGAGGAGTTCAGCTATATAGGCCGGAGCCAGCCCATTTAGTGCTTTAAATACAAATAAAAGGATTTTAATATGACGCTGCGGCGGCAGCTCTGGGCGGTGTGAACAGAGCGGGAGCAGAAAATGGAAACCGGAGCTGAACCAGAAAAGCTTTCGCTCGGAGCTAGAAAGGGAAAAGCGCTCGTGTGAAAGCCGCATATGACACACACTCACATGTGTTTTGCAACTGTAGCTTCATCAAGTACACACTTCCTTTAGCAATGAACATGTATTCAACTAAGACAATCCCTTATCTTGGCTAAGTCACAGCTCAGTCTGTGGCTGTGACAGTCGAGTATTATATTATACAGGTGCCCACTATTAGAGATGAGACATATAAAGTATTAAAATATTTAAAAACATTATTTCCCATAAATCATTTGATGTGACGTAAGTAACCTCTCAACTTTGTTCAGCTTGGATTTCCTGGACAATGTGAGCTGTTTGTTTTTTGTGCAGCCTTAGTTTGTATGTTTTACCAATATGTATGTTGAGAAATGACAGATGTTTTTGATCACTTCTATTTTATATATAATACATTCTTGGAAAGGCAAGTTCTTGTTGGAATTTGTTGAACTTTTTAATACAGTGGCTCTTGAGGTTTATCTAGCTTTGCATTTTAAATTTTAAGTGCTTAATCTGTGTACCCTGGATTACATTCTTCACATTTCTGGTAATAGTCAAACATATATATACGAAGGCAGTGTAGTTTAAATGAAATATTTCAATCTGACTAATGTATAGAAAAAACGTTTTTTTCCACTGAGCAATAATCCTTATATAATAATCTTATACTATATATTTGAGATTGGTATTCATAGAACAGTTTTTTCTGCATTTTAATTGTAATAAATATGTTTTACAGAACATTTCAATTGCAGTATTTCGATGTTGCTTTCACCGTAAAACTCCGCATTACACTGATGCTTCTGCAGTTAAACAGTGTTATTTGTTTGGTATGTTTCTGTACAATTGAATGGGATTCAATGATACAACAACTGCATGTAAATCTTACTGAAATAATCAGTTTAATAGCAACGTGAACATGATATTCAGCAGAAAAGGGCTGTTGGAATTACAGATTTAAAATGTAAATTACAACAGTTTTAAACTGTAAAATATACACGTTGTTTACAGTTTACCGTATCTTTTACATTATTCGAGCAACAAAGCTGGCAGGTTTTTACCGTTAAAAACACGTTTGTTTTTTTACAGTGTACTGCATTTCTGTACTTCATTCTACAGAGTGTCTGTACTCTACTGTGCTCATGTAATTATGAAAGAACAGTTTAGATTATACGATTATATATAAAATCTGAATCCTCTTGAGGTCAGGTTACAGTAGAAACAGACTCTTACTTCCTGTCTGAGTTCATCTCTGAAGTCTGGAGGTTCCTCTTCAGACCGGTCAGTCTTCAGAGACAGCTGGGGACTGGAGACTCTGCTCTCCTTCTGTGGAAACAACACATGTTTTGCACATCATCAGTTCATTCAAAGAGCAGCTTTTGACTTCTGTCTGTTCACCTGATTAAAGATTGTTGGACTTTGAACTGAACTGAATCTAATGAATTACATTGCGTTTCATAAAACTGAATCCTCTCCAGGTCCCAGTAGAAACTCTTACTTTGTGTCTGAGGGTCCAGGTTCAATACTGAAGTCTTTAGACCGGCCAGGAGAAGCTGCTCTCAGTCTGTGGAAACAACACATAGTTCACACATATTATTTAGTTCTTGGAAAGAGCAGAGGTAATATTAACATGACACTGATTGGCTAATCCTTCAATCTTCTTGCTTAGTTAGGTTTGCCTCCTTGATTTGACTTCTGTCTGTTCAACGGATGAAGATTTTTGGATTTGGAAAAGTTTTACATTTGAAGTTGATTTACTTCAGTATATAAGTTGTGCACGCATGCACGCACGCACGCGCACACACACACACACACACACACACACACACACACACACACAAACACATGTTATGTAACTGATGAATCAGAAACCAGGAAATGGATACAAAAGTTCACAACATTTGAAGATTTCACTGCACTGCAGGAAATATATATATTTTATTTTACAGATTATTTTCTGACACACAAATTTGAGGGTAAAAAAAGTTAACTCGTCTTGACGTGAAGTGATGATGACGCGGCGTCAACAGCTCGCGCATCACAGAAGGTAAACAACACCGTAGAGTGAACGTGTGGAGCTCACACGATCGAAAACACCAAGATGAAAAAATCTAATCCATCTCATTTACAGACGAACATCTCTGCTAAAGACCGGGCAAAGCAGTACCCCGATGTCACACACGAAAGTGGGGGGAAACTATTCTGCACCCCGTGCAACTGTGTGTTGGAGCATAAGAGAACATTGACAGTGACGACCCACTTTGATTCATTCAAAGATAGGTGGGGGCACAGCCCCACCTAGTGTCAGCAGAAAGTATTAAAAAATAATGATTACAACAAAATGCAAAAAATAAATTAAAAATATATAAAATATATTTTAATATATATAAAATATATTTTAAGATCATGTTTAATCATCTGATTCGTCTCATTGCTGTTTTAGTCTGTGTTCTTCTAATTAGTGTCTACAGTGTGTGCCTATTGAGCTGTTTAGAGCCATGTGGGACAAAACTCGATCCTGCCCCTCCCTCTCCCTCTCAAGTGAACGGTGAGTGTAAAAACTACACTGCGCATGCTCAGAGTATTTTCCTATTTAATGTGTGTGGCAACAAAATAATGACCATTAGGGGCATAGAGCTGCCATCCCCACCATACGTCATCTCACATAATTCAGAGCTGATTGGCTGTAAGTACTGTGAAGACCACTGAGACAAATGTAACATTTGTGATATTGGGCTATATAAATAAACATTGATTGATTGATTGATTGAAGTACGTGTGCCGCGAAAAGTGTGGTGTGTGAAGAGCAGGTGAAGAGGAGGAGAGAGACGCGTCCTAAAACCAGGAAGTAAGCTGCGCATGGCTTCCCTCCACAAAAAGCAATGAGATTTCTCCATAGGATTTTAGAAAATAGCTCAAAATAAGATCTGTGGGAAACGTAGCTGTTAGATAAATGCACGTTTTGTTCAGCCGGATAATATCCACATGTCTACCCTACTTTTATTATTTTCGAATCATAAATCCATCATTTAGATTTATGATAGACTTTTGAAACTACAAGAAGATAAGGAGGACTTTTACAAAAAAGTAATAGAGATTTTGGTCCAGAAGGATAGCATGGACTCCATCTTCAAGTCAAGGTAAGACCACCATTTTACTGAAAATGGGATCTTAGAACAATTCAATATTTAAATGATAAAATTAAAAATGTTGGGTATCCTTCTGTTGAACTGTCTGTTTAAAATTAATTGAAGCATCAGACTAAAGAGGCTTTTGAAAATAATATTATATTTGAATTTAGGTCAAAATATAATATTTGTCAACCTGAAGAGTCAGAGCCAGTGCCTCGCCAGCCATGAACCTCACTGAAGAAGCTTATATAGACATCTACGTTGTTTGTGCCCCACCACTTTTGTACATATAGAAACGCCACTGAGCCTACAAGATTGAAGCTGGTCAGATAACGAACGAGTAAATGAAAACAGAATGAGGCTGAGAAGTGGTGTTGTGTGTGTGTGTGTGTGTGTGTGTGTGTGTGAGAGAGTGTGATTAAAATAGCCCAAGTTATTGTACAATAAATAAACATTGAATTTGTTTAATTGAATAGTAAAGGGGTTTAACGTTAGTGGCAGGTTGTGTGTGAGAGAGAATACATAAATAAATAAGACACATATTTCGCAACTTTCCGCATATTTCGCAATTTCACCGCATAAAATCACATAAAACCCCGCATGTTTGATCGCATAATCAAGGATTTTTGCCCGCGTTTTTCTGGAGGGTTTATACAGTATAACAGAGTACATGATTAATGTGTTAAAAAGCAGATCCTGGTGTTAACACTCACCCTGTGTTTCTCCTCCTGCTCTGTCGAAGTGTAAAATGGAGTCTGGCAGTCCGACCAGTCTGACTTTATACTTCCCCTTCAACACCCTCCCCTGTCTGCCGCTCCTCCCTTTGTTTCACAACCAGCCTCATCACCTGGACAGGTACAAACAGGGATTATTTGCAATTGCTCTCACAGTAAGACAGCTCCAAAAACATGTATAAGAAAGTTAGAAAGTAGACAAGCAGCTGAAAACAAGCAAGTACAAATTATAATACTACAAAGTGAACAAAAATCAATAAACATTCTGCATTCAAAACCTCACTTGTGAGGTTGTTTTGGGTACTCTAGTGTTAGCTGTGCAATATATTGTTCCATATTATATTAGTCTGAGGAATAATATCACTGCTGCATGAATGCACACATTGCATAGTGTAGATTATTTGAACTCCTTTATATACTCTTGAATTTTTAAATGCATTGCTGCAGATTCTATGAGATCAATGTGTGCAGCTTTGTCCTGTGATAACCGCGTATCTTTAAAAAGTCAGCTTTTCAAGAGTTTTTCAGAAAAACAGCCCAGTTTTCAGCTCTGTGACGGTGCATTTTCAAGCTGATCCAAGAGGCTTTTAAAAGGCATATTTTAAGGAGGAGAACTGCCTCAACACATAAATAAATACTGGATCCTAGTTCCTCGTATACATTCAAAATCATCTGGAGATGGTTATCACTGGACAGGAGGGGGAAGAACATCTGTAATCTTAAAGGTTAGGTAATTAGGCAAGAATCTGAAAATACACAGCCGGAAAAAATCTGCCACTTCCTTACAGAGCCCCTCCTCCCACACACACGAACGCGCACATGACCAATGAGGGCACGAGATAAATGTGTGCACAGATGGAATGCTGACAGGCAGGTAGGCATGGGCGTCGCCTGGGGTAGCCAGGCCCGGTTCTACGGGGGTGCATAAGGGTGCATAGCACCCTCAGTTGAGTCGTTATGCACCCTCATTTGACAAAAATGAAAAGTGAAAAAAAAATTACATGTACAAGAAGAAGAAGAAGAAGAAGAAGAAGAAGAAGAAGAAGAAGAAGAAGAAGAAGAAGAAGAAGAAGAAGAAGAAGAAGAAGAAGAAGAAGAAGAAGAAGAAGAAGAAGAAGAAGAAGAAGAAGAAGAAGAAGAAGAAGAAGAAGAAGAAGAAGAAGAAGAAGAAGAAGAAGAAGAATATAGTTGAAATAAAAATAAATTGTCATTTATTTATTTGGTCAATTTAAACGGTAAGTAACGTTATTATGTCAGGTGCGCGTGAGCTGTGCCGCTGCACGTTCGTCATCTGCAAGGTGCTTACACAGCAGTCAATGATGGACATCAGAAAATGGTTAAAACAACCAGCCCTTATCGCCAGCAGTAACACTGCATCTGCTGCAGGTAATAACAGTTCAGATGATGGGGACATTACGTTGCCCTGTCGTGGACACTAACGCCCGACTCGCCGGCTTTGCCCGCCTTGCCCACGGAGGCGGAGCAGCCGTCTTCGTTGCCCCAAACGCCGCCACCCCTCAGTGGCCCGCAAGTGCCAGAGGACCTCGGGAAAACACAGCCTGCCCAGGTATATTTAAAAAAGTACCCAACTCGCCTGTACAGTGTGGAGTAAGGCACTCATTTTTGCAGCTCATGGTTTCAAAACAGAGATGGAATATTCATGTAAAAAATATGCCATCTTCTGATATGCATGAAGACATGTTGGTTCAAGCATGGGCGTCACCGCCATTATATGAGTGTGGGACAAGTCTCCCCCACTTTTTGAAATGATTAGTTTAGACCCCCCCACTTTCCCCACTGTAAATATTTGTAAATCTGACTCTGAAAGAGTCAGTGCCTCACCAGCCATGAACCTCACCGCACGGCACTGGTTGCCATAGTTGGACAGCTCAGATCTGTTGAAGCGATGCCGGTAGCGGAGGTAAGGCCACACCAAATGTTCAGGAAATGGTTAATACAGCGAAAATCAAAGCTGACGATCTCTTGGTTTGATATGTTTTCTCCCCCAGACAACATGGACATACGAACAAAAATGTCAAAGAAGAGGAAAGTAAGTCTTCAGCTGGTAGCAGTTAATCAGTTAACAGTGATGGCGGCGGTGGCGTCTCACTTCTGGAGAGGAGTTTCGTCTTTATGTCATGATAGAGAGATACAAATACTGAATAGTTTAGATGAGAAAAGGCATCAAAATTCCAGGTTACTACTGTAAGCATTGGGTTGAGAGGTCATGTGTTGTGAGCATGCGCAGTCTGTCCTGGTGTGGTGAAGGAGAGCGTGGTGTGACTGAACAATAATAAACGGGGGCGCTATCTGGGACGCTCCAAAAAGTACTAAGTTCCTGAGTTTTTGTTGCACAGAAGTATCATTGAAACCTTAACACCTCGGACGTTACACTAGTATTTATCATGTAAACAGGGAACATGAATAACCCGATCGCTCTGTGCTCATGTAAACACCATGATGTCCATGTCGAGACGCAGTCAGTGTGTTTTACTGGAGCCTCAGTTCGATAAGAGATTATTTTCTGAGTTCTTTAACTTCGGTACTCTCTCTCAAAATGGTAATGTGCATCATGTTTTAATTATACTTCTTATCATTCAGAAGCTTTTTGTGTATGTTTATGTTTTACCTAGTGCTTATAGGCCATTTCCATCCCAGTGTTCAGTTAACTGTTTATTTTCTGTACACATTACATAGACAGCTAATATTCTACCTACTGCTTGAGACTTTGAGTCTTCAAAATGTCCAATGTCACAGACTGGGACTTACTTTAGAGTCAGTTGTATTTACATTCAGTATGACTTGTTATGATTCAATGTGAAAGAGTATACTGCTCAATAAATAGTGATCACTTCACCACCTCTCTTGACATCTAGGTGCTTGAGAGTGAGTCAGAGGCAGAACACAGGGACAGTGGAGAGAGGTCCGTTGCTGAGGTGAGTGATGAAAGGGAAATGACAGTTTACAGTAAATTGTGATGTGGACTCTCATCCCAGAATGTTAAGGAAATCAGTGGGGATATTGAACAGGAAGCATTTCAGTCAAGGGGCATCATATGACCAATATAGACAGAAGAGCAACATTTAAGTCAATGATACCATTCCTAGGTGAACTTAACATAGGTATGGAGTCAGATCAGTTTTAATATTAATAAATGCTCACAGAAGGATTCACAAATGTATTTTGCGATTTATATATAAATGACTCTCCACGACAATATCTCTCAATGCACTCACAAATATTTAATTTTGTATATAAATGTACAACAAATGGGCATTTAAACTGCTTTTTATTAATTCAAAGACGGCTCTGAATTAATAATCAAATATGTTTCCTTTCTTTACTACTGGATGAAATTACAAAATGTACCCATCATTTTCCTCATGCTAGTATAGCCACATAAAAGTATCAAACCACCTGTTAAAACGCACCAGAATACAGGAAATCTATTTTTTTTTCGTGGTGGGCGACCCCCACATCCCCCGTTAAAAATGCCCCCCCCACATTCAGGATGCTTCCTACGCCCATGGGTTCAAGTAAGTCAGATGCCTGAACTAATTATTTTTTTATTTACTATATCAGTAATTTGTAGGTTTATATGTACGTAATATGCGCGACTTGCGCGTCCACATCTCCACGTGCAGTGCTGCATAAACATGGCTGAGTCAGCGATAACTCTCGAGGGGTGGAGGTATGCCCATTATTTTGAGTTCATCCGAAGAATAGACAGGAATGTGACGGTGAGGTGCAAACTGTGTCCAGGCCAGAAGCTGTTATCCACTGCTGGAAACACCACGTCAAACCTCAACAAGCACCTGTACAGAACACATGCTAAGGTGGAGCTACCGCACACGCTATTTGTTTTTTTGTTTATATCACAGTCTGTTCTTCTTCTCTGTCTTTCGGTTGTTGCCTGTTTTGAATGACGAATACACACTACCGCCGCCTGCTGGTAAGGAGAGTTATTGCCACTCACGCATGCGCAGTTCGTACGTGCTCGGCTGAAGTCTTTGCGGTGTCTGGTTCCAGTGCAACACATGGCCAACACGCAGGAGAACACGCTGACGCAACAGAGTGAGCAGCAGTGGCGGCTGGTGGAAAATATTTTTGGTGGGGCTGTTGATAGAGTGAGTAAAAACATTTTTTTGGGAGAAATGATCCCTTAAATTAGGACTTCTGGTGATGTAATGGTGCGTTTCCAGTGCAGCGCGGAGCTCGCTTTAATGCTGCGTTCAGACCGGACGCGATGCGAATAATCGCTTCGCTCTAAACGCTCCTATCGCATCGCTCTAGTCGCTCGAGTTTCACCGCAGCTGCCAGCTGTGTTTACTCGCATCACTCAAACAAGACACGCTGGCTCGGGAGCTACAGCAACATGAACATATTTGACCGTGATTAAATTGTAATACACGTTTCAAAATGATGCCGAAGTAACAACATACTGATACCGGTTAGTAAGAAACCATGAATTAATGCTTTGACAAGTCTGCAGACAGACGGCAGAGAAACACCTTTTAGAATGCTTGTTTCCTGAATGGAGCTTGGCTAAGCTAACGCTATATATGCTCCGACCGTCCACACTCACAACAACGGCCTACAGACATAAATAAACCAGCGACTGTATTCTCCATGACACAGACAGTCTGTGGTTTGTACTTGTTTAACTTTTGTCTAGTTTCTGAACAGATCGTATCTGTCCCCGGCTGTTTGAAGAGCAAGCATGTGAAACAAAAGATAGCATTTACCTGTTTGCATCCAGCTCGCCATGTGAGAAGCCTTGTTGATACGTTTTGTCTTTTTCACGAGCTTGCTGTGATATATACACATCGGGTTGGTCCGGTCGAAGGTCTTTAAGTATCAATTTATCTCCCAAACTTCTCCTTTCAAAAGAATTGGAGAGTAGCTCTTGGGCGGACCGAGGTTCCGGCAACTCCACCTGCACACCATTCTCATCCAAATACTGCGTCACCTTGGTCACTCACGAGTCTAAAACACAACTCACGTCAACGTACGTAAGCAAAATGGGCGCCAACGTGAGCGCCCACGTGACCAAAATATTTGACGGCGCTGATTGGCTGAAATTATGTTTCGGCGGCACAGTTTACTATTGAGCCTTTTGCAACCTGCTGGTTGCTGCTGTTTGGCTCGGGGGCTCTGCCCCGGTAATGATAAACTAATGCCATGGGCAAGGCCAGGCAGGAAACAGGTGACTTATCAGTAACTTTAGACATCGTAACACAATTTTAAACGAGATTGTATTGTAGATTATACATTTTTGTGATACCAATTGTATGATATTTACCTTGTTCATTAAAAATGTAAATATAAAATATATATTTTTTTTAAATATATTTTTTTTAAATATATATTTTTTTATTTAATATTTATTTTTATTTTTTATTTTGTATCTGGCAAGAAGTGGGCGGCGCCCCTAGCGCCCCTATGGGCCGGCCGCCACTGCTGGAGAGTCATTTTAAGGCTCCTCTCCACAGTTGTCCCACTAAAAATAAATTATAATCATTATGTTTGCATTTAAATGATTTATTTTATCATTAATATAGTTCCCTAATACAATGCATATAGTCTGGAGCTGCATATGCATTAATATGAGGGGAAAGGGACGTTTGGGGCTCTCTGCTGGAACTGCTACCCCGAGACCCGACCACGGATAAGCGGGAGAAGATGGATGGATGTTTGAATATAGCAGGAAGAATGACACAAGTGATCAAATGGATAACATGTAATTTAAATACCTGCAATTTCTGGTCTGTAGTGAAAAGTAAAACATGGGAATGCAATGTTTGCTCTTTCCAGCAGAAGTAAGATGTGCGAAAATACAAAAATCAAGGCACAAATACATTGTCTTTAATAAACTACACAATCATATCACTCAAGTCATACAAATCCAAGTTATTTCATTCGACACAGGACAAGACGTGCATAGGTCAAACTCTCCAACTGTCCATCTTCTTAGTTTAGAGATTAGTTGTTTTGCACTTTATCACAAACACTCACAAAGTCAACCCAAAACCGTAGTTCCAGAACATAGCGTGTTTTTGTAAAGAGTTAAACCGGAAAAGGATAACCAGACTACTGTGAAAGTATATGTAATGTTTCTTTTCAAAGTAAACACGTCATATGCATGAGTTTCTACATAACTCATGAGCTTCATTCGTATTGCAATGCCTCCTTCCACCATGTAATGATGGATCAAATGAACATTTCAGTTTGACAGCATAGGGCACATTGTGATCAACGGTCCGAAAAATGCATTATTTGAGTGAATTATTTCAGAAACAATATCCTCGTAACTGGAGCTTTTGCAGGAGATTTAAGAATAAATAAAAACAAATCACTGAGAAATGATGCATAAAAAAAAATAATCAAGAAAAACCCAAAATAACTGCAATTAAAAAAAGAAAAATAACAGCAATCAGACGAGAGACATCCCACACCTTTCTTAATATGTTAAAATAGATAAATGGGCGTAAGCAAGAACGTTTCATCCTCAGAAATAATCCCGTAACTCGTAAAACACTCCCTTAAAAACGCTGCTGTACTCAAATATATTCGATAAATACACACAACTGCTGCTGCTCCATAATATAAGCTCTTATTAAGAGCAGGTTTTATTAGTTTGGAGGTGTTCTTGTTTATTCCCATGAAGCCGCTGCAGAGTCCGAGGAAGAGGGGATCTGAGGAGGGGACAGAACGGGTTCATCATTATAATGGTTTAGGGGTTTTTATAGAGAAATATATACATTTGATCACAAATAGAAACATTCAGAATTACTTTTACTTGTGGTACCTCAAGTATAGTTTGATGCCAATACTTTTGTACTTTTACTTGAACAGAGTAGTTTTACAATTCAGTTTTGCCACTTGTAAGTAAGTAAGACATCTGAGTACTTCTTCCACCACTGCTTCTTCTCTCTCTCCTCACCCCTCTCTTCCTTCTCTCTCTCCTCACCCCACCTATTCCTTCTCTCTCTCCTTACCCCTCTCTTCCTTCTCTCTCTCCTCTCTCCTTACTTCATTCTCTCTCTCCTCCCTTCCTTTTATCTCTCCTCACTTCCTTCTCTCTCTCGTCGCTCCTTGCTTCCTTCTCTCTCTCCTCACCCCTCTCTTCCTTCTCTCTCTCCTCACCCCTCTCTCTCTCCTCTCTCCTTACTTCATTCCCTCTCTTCTCTCCCCTCCCTTCCTTTTATCTCTCCTCACTCCTCGCTTCCTTCTCTCTCTCCTCACTCCTTGCTTCCTTCTCTCTCTCCTCACCCCTCTCTCCCTTCTCTATCTCCTCTCTCCTCACCCCTCTCTCTCTCTCCTCTCTCCTTACTTCATTCCCTCTCTTCTCTCCCCTCCCTTCCTTTTATCTCTCCTCACTACTCGCTTCCTTCTATCTCTCCTCACTCCTTGCTTCCTTCTCTCTCTCCTCACCCGTCTCTTCCTTCTTTCTCTCCTCACTCCTCGCTTTCTTCTCTCTCTCCTCTCCCTCCCTCTGCCACCCGTCCTCACTGCCCCGGGTGGCATGTAACTGCCCCCTCACAAAAATCCACTCACAAGTAAATACAAATTGATAAATGAAATGAAATAACAGGCGTAAATAAATATGGAATTAATTCAAACCAAATTAAATACAATTATTAATTCAATTATTGCCTGCACTTATTTATATTTTACAAACATTTTTTGCATTTAATAAAAATATAAGTAATAATATAAATACTTATAATAAAATGACACATTTATACAGTAGTTTTCACGGGTTAACATTCGATCATGAATAAATGGATTTAGAATTACTTTTATTTAGTAAACAACAACACCTCAAATGAACATAGGAAAAAGGTAAACAGACGTGTAAATTAAAGTGGAATGAATGAAAAACATAATTAAATAAAATTATGAATGTATCATCAATTATTTTATATAAGTTTGCCATTATTATATGCATTTTTGGGATATTATATATAATAATACAAATAATTTAAAAAAGACATTACATTATATCATGCTTTTGACAGTGCTTTTTTTATTCATTGCTTATTTCAAAAAGGTACTTAGCTGTATATCATTTTAATTTGATCTTTAATTGTATTAATCTTTATCTTGTGTGAATCTGTCCTGTTTTTCAATCTGTTGCCGTTTCAAATCCTGATTTTCCCCCACGAGGATTAATAAAGCTCCATCTTATCTGATAAAAGGTTGAATACTCACTCAGGTCAGTTCTCATCAGTTCCCAGGCCTTTCACTTCACCATTGTTCCTCATCTGTGACAAGGAGACAATGGTTACATGGTGATCCCTCTCAGTCAAATAAAAGCAAGACAAAATCAATAAATACCTATCAAATAAAATGAAACCAAAATAATACAATACAAATGAAATAATTAATTTAGAAATGAAAGTGGTTAACGTCTCACCTCATCCAGCTGTGCCTTCGTCTCGTCCTCAATGCGTCGGATGTCGTCCATCGACAGATCGATCCATTTATCGATCCAGCAGAACAGCTGTCTGTGGAAGTGTGTGAAAACACGATTCTCTAACTGGAAACCCCCGACAGGTGTGTGAGGAAACAGAGATTCAGATATTAGTTACATGGGAAATATAAATCAAATTATTACAACACATCCATTTCAGGGTTTCCGCTAGGATTTTTTTCTCGCCAGTCAAATGTCCGGACAGAATTTATTTTACCGGACAAATTTGAAACTTACCGGTCATGTTTCAATAATAATAAGAGTTGTGTAGCAGAGTTTCCGTTAGCAGGTAATTACCGGACTAGGACCGGATATGCTCGTATATATATATATTAGGGCTGTCAAGTTAACGCGTTAATAACGCGTTAACGCAAAAAAGAATTAACGCCACTAATTATTTTAACGCGATTAACGCATGTGTATTTTTTTTCCTCGGCCGCCCCGTAGTTTCAGAGCGCATCGAGTTTAAAATACCATCTACAAGCTGATGCTGCTGACAGCCCCTCTCCTGCCGCCCGCTTGTGGCAGACCACACTTCCACGCTCACCGGCAGGCACCGACTGGCCATCGGGAGGACCGGGAGGGTGTGTGTGTGTCTGTGTGGCCCGAGCGAGCGAGAGAGAGACCTTACGCGGCTATTGTTGTTGTTAGCATCTGGTGCTAGCTAGCTGCGCTAACGGATATAAGGAGCTGTTTAAATGAAAACAGAGGAGCGCCCTATCCACACAACTGCGCCGAGCACTTGACTTGATGCAGGAAGCCAGACAGCGGGACGTTGTAGGAGAAGTGAGCACACTCATGATTGCAGCAACATGATTGCAGCGTCCAGGCAGCTCCCGTTCGAACATATGCCTTGAGTTGCACATAGCTCCAACGATCCCCACACACACACACACACACACACACACACACACACACACACACACACACACCACACACCACACACACACACACACCACACCACACACACACACACACACACACACACACACCACACACACTTTGTATGTATGAGAGGTTCAGTTGTTTGTTTAATATTCAGAATATTTGTCATTGTTCAAATGATAATAAACATTAGCATAAAGCATATTTGTCCACTCATATGTTGATAAGAGTATTAAAAACTTGAAAAATATTCCTCTAAGGTACATTTAGAACAGATAAAAAATGTGCGATTCATTTGCGATTAATCGCGATTAACTATGGACAATCATGCGATTAATCGACTGACAGCCCTAATATATATATATATATATATAGCGCTAAGTGCTTTACAAAGGATGACAGAAAATGACAATAAAAAGTGAGGAACATAATTTCAAACAAGGTGTAAACAAACAAATAGTTAATAAATAAATAAAACATGAAAAGTGATTTCTCCAGCTTGCTCTCTAGCGCCCCCTGCTGGAAACGAGTTTTGAAAGACCATGACTCTCTCCAGGTAGCTCCGATGGACTTGAAACTCGGCACACATATATCCGGGCGAATGAGCTCTACTAAAAACCCAATGGTACCCCTAAGCTCCGCCTACTTAGATCTATTGCTAATTAGCCTCATGTGAAAAACAGTACAATTACTAACATTGTTTACAGTTGTCGACCAACACCACATTTGGTATACAGCGTCAGCGGAGGGTCAGGCATACTGCCATGAAAAACGTGATAAGTCAGTCAGAAAACATGGTGGATTTTGGTGGAGATGCTCAGTCCGTCTTGGGGAATAGGCAAACCAAGGCATTACTACCTTGACCCATAGGGGGCGCCAAAAACACCAGAGGCGGATCTTTTTTATTCATCGATTTTCTGGATTTATTCCTACATGTATTGATTGATCCTTTCTGTCCTCCATAGAAACTCCATAAACACAGCAGCACTTGACTTTTTTACAGATGCTGCACCACACATCTGTTTACTCCTCTTTGACTGCATTCATTCTCTCTCCTCACCCCTCCCTTCCTTTTCTCTCTCCTTCCTTCTCTCTCTCCTCTCTCCTCACCCCTTCCTTCTCTCTCTCTCTCTCTCTCTCTCTCTCTGTCCTCACCCCTCTCTTCCTTCTCTATCCTCTCTTCCTTCTCTCTCTCATCTCCCCTTCCTTCTATCTCTCCTCTCACCCCTCTCTCATCACCCCTCCCTTCTCTCTCTCTCTCCTCACCCCTCTCCTCTCCCATTCCTTCTATCTCTCCTCTCACCCCTCTCTCCTCACCCCTCTCTTCCTTCTATCTCTCCTCTCCTCTCCCCTTCCTTCTATCTCTCCTCTCCCCCCTCTCTCCTCACCCCTCTCTTCATTGCCACATGTAACATAAACAAGGTTTGTTTACCTTGTGGATGGTGCTCTCCATAGCCGTCTGCAGCCCGAACCACTTGAACTCCACAGAGACCAGCTTGTAGGCGCACATGTGAGGACAGTCGGGGTTATCAGCCAGCTCTTTCTGCAAACACACACAGGACACATCAAAACACACCGGACACATCAAAACACACGGGACACATCAAAACACACGGGACACATCAAAACACACGGGACACATCAAAACACACAGGACACATCAAAACACACACTTAGTAGGGAAACACATGCATTTCCAGTGGTGGGACTGTAATAAAGTACATTTACTAAAGTACTGTACTTAAATACCATTTTGAGGCACTTTACCTGAGAAAACACTACCTTTTAGAAGTCAATATTATACCCCACCCTGGATATGTTTGAGTTACCCGGCTTAACTAACCCAAAACAAACACGATCTCGCTAAGCGGTCCTACGACACTGGTTATCAACTCTAACTCAACCCAGGGTTTCTCTGTCCGGCTGAGAGCACGTTCACATGAAAGGGGCGGGGACAGTTTCAACATTTGACCAATCACAGACATGGACACGCATACTGACAGCGCAGCGTCATACTTCCTGAATGAAAAGTGAACTATAATATTAGACATATGAAGAAGTTAAACTTTAAACATCCATGACTTGAACACTTGATCAGGATCAAAGCCACAGAGCTGCACCTGCAAAGTGAATACAGCTGGGACAGAACACGTGTTTGAATGCGTCCATCAACAAGTTTATGATATCACTGCCCGTCTAAGACACGATCTGACTTTAATTACATTTGTCTCAAGTGTTTCCTCAACTTAATGTGTTGCTTAAAATAATACTTCTGCATACAGTCTGTGACACTGTGTCACGATTCTCATGTTATGTCACGTTTGTAGTTTTGTCTGTGTTGGTGTTTTCTTGTCTTTGGGTTTCCTGTTTTATTGTGTAACGTGTTCACCCCCGTTTCCTGCCTGTCTGCTTTCTGTCCGTTTCCCTCCCTGATTACCCGATTGTGTTCACCTGTTGCCCTTGTGTTTCTCCTCCCCTGCCCAGCTGTGTCTTTGTTCTGTGATTACCCTTCTGTGTATTTAGTCTAGTCTTCCCCTGTGTTCCATGTCGGTTCATTGTTTCCCCTCCATGTCATTCCACGGTCTGTGTTCCTTGTGCTGCTCGTTGTTTTTTGGATATTTTGGATACTGCCTTGTTTTGCCACAGCTTTAATTTATTTAATAAAGCTCGCTTTTCGTTATCCTGCATTTGAGTCCTACCTGCTTCATCCAATCGTAACACACTGAGTGTTGCACGGCCAGATACGGCTCAGCTGACTCAGATCAGGAGATATATGATACATTATCAAGTGATGTGCCGCGGACTGTACTTAATGTACTCTGATCCGGTTACTGATGTTGTGGCAGATATTGAAGTAAGCTTTCTTAACGCTAATGTTCTAATAGTCAGATTGCTCTGTATGCAATGTAATGCTCTGAAGATGGAGGTGATATTCTATTAATGTTCACGTTCACACAGTCGGTGATTTTTGCCGGCCGTCTTTCCTGCAACGGCAGCTTTTCTGTATTTCCTTTCTCCTGTGATATGACTTGATCGCTTTAAACTCCGCACACTGAGCTCTGATTGGTAAGCAGGCGGTGCTTTCACTGAGTTGAGCTCTTAGCCTGCAACCTAACCTGCTCCGGGCAGGCTAGCCGTACAGCATCAGTTACCATGGAGATCTCGCCCGCTAAATAGAGAACCAGCTTCGTAGGACCGGAAACCCCGAGTTTTCCCTGAAGTTAGCCGCTAAGCGAACATCCTGCTTCGCAGTACAGGCCTCTGGTCAGAAGAATTTCATTGCCATTTCTACACTGAAGCTTTTGTGCATTTGATATTAAAATCTTTGAATCTTTGAATCCAGTGATATAATACACAAAAGGCGATTCTGTATCTTCTTCTTCACCAGCATTTAAAATGTTAGCAGCAGTACTTTCCCTGTAGTCCTGATAAACAAACATGTCCTCCTCTCACCTTCCACTCCGGTCCCAGCGGCCCTCGGCCCGTTTTCACCGACTTGAAGATGGCCGGATCGTGTTCTGGGTTGTAATCCTACAGAGAGAAAGAAGAGCAATCACAAACACGGAGCAGAAGGACAAACATGAAGCAAACTCAGCAAATACAACCAGAGGGTTGAAGATGACCCATAAAACATGGACTTGTTTTTGAGAACATGCAGAGGACTCTCACCTTTGGATTGATGCTATTTTTGTCAGCGATGTCGATGTCGACTATCTGCACTTTATCCCATTTGCTTTTCTCCAGGCCGTGAACCTGCAGCCAATCAGAACCAAGAGGTCAGAGGTTTGGAAGAGGCAAGGAGATATGAAACACATTTTACAGTTATATTTAATTTAAGACGCCTTTCTTGCACACTAAATCTATATAATATCCCACTTCTATATTGGGAGATATGAAATACACAAACTTGGGTGTGATTCCAGCACATTAGCTTCATTAGTTATAATAAAGCTTTATTTATATAGTACTTTTCATCAAAGTGCTTTACAAAATGGCGACACCTCACAAGTTAAAAAAACAACAAGAAATTCCCCTCAGATTATTTGTCAAGAACTTTACAGGAACACGCCACAAAATATAACATTTTAACAGGTTAAGACAGCGGTTTTCAAAGTGTGAGGCGCGCATCCCCTGGGGGGCGCCAGAGAGCTTCAGGGGAGGCGCAGTGGGAGAAAAAAATAACGAGAAACTGTGAAGTCTAGCTAGTTAACTTCGGCTAACTTTATGCGAGCGGCAACGTGGATCGATTTTTAGTGAAGTTACCTAAAGTGAGAGAGGAGACGGCGTCTGGCAGAAAGCGTCACTTGCACACTTTTGGCCGTCTGTGGAGACCGAGTTCCCCCACCTCGCCAACAAGGCTGTAAACGTGCTCATTCCCTTCACCTCCGCCTACCCGTGTGGTTTTCCGCCTCCTCAAAAGCAAGTACCGGTCAAGCAGGGGCGGATCTACCGGCTGCCACCCCAGCTGGCATCTTTGTTTTGAAAGAAAAGTTGTGGCTCATCGGACATTTATGAGAGAAAATCCCGAATGTCCGAGTGCAAGTGAATGCAGCACAAGACGCGAGCCTTGTAACCCCTGTGATTGGCGGCGATTTAATTTGAGCGGGACGGCGCATTCGGACCCAAGTAGACGGAAGGAATGAGGTGCGGTCTACAGTGTGGCTGCACTCAGCATTGAATCAAAGCGCACTAACGCTTTAGATCTTAATACGTCTGTGAGGCGTTTTGCTGAACAACATGGTAATCGCTGCATTCAGCGTGATAGGCAACTGGATGCTCTGCTCACGGATGACTCGATGAGCATAAAAAACTATTAAGATGATGACCTTACGTGTGTAAATATATTTTTTCTTTGAGGGGGTCTGCCCCCAAAAAACAGTTGTATGTCCTGAGAAAGTCAAATAAGACGGTGTGTAAAACTTCACTGCCCAGCCAACAGAAAGTAACCACTTTGATTTAACTAGACCAGTAGGTAAGGGCTTTCCACTGCATAATAATACCCGTGCATTGTAGCAACAACAACAACAATAATAATAGCAGCAATAATAATTGGGAGGGGGCGCGGCTGTTCGTATGTTCTCTGAGGGGAGGCTCACCTTCCACACTTTGAAGACCCCTGGGTTAAGAGACAGCAACATGTTTGATAATAAGAGTAAAACACAATACATTAAGATTCCCTCGGAAAACAAGACTCAACATGACGTAACAATATGAAACCCTATAACATACATTAAACATATCGGTACGGTTCAAATCGATATAAAAAGATAATAGAAATAAAAACGTCATCATTCTAATAAAGGTGAAACGATTCAAATATTAAAAGACCAACGTAAAAGGAAATGTTGCTTTTAAAACTGTTAAATAAATAAAACAATATAAAAGCAGGGAAAGACTAAAAGACCATTGAAAGGGACGGGTTGCTAATGAAAAGCTAATCGTCGTACAAAAATACAAGGATACATATTTATGAACAAATATTAGTAGTAGTAATATACAGCGTCTTTGGATATCATTAACATTTATCTCTACTTACATTTTCCTGCTCTCCCATATCAGGCTTGTGCCACGTCTCGATGGTGATAATGAACCCCTCTTTCATGTATGGGTTCTGTAAACAACAGAGAGACCGAGGATAGGATCAGTCAACAACAACATTATGAAGAGTTACAGTTTGTAAACAGACATGGGAAACATTATTTGAGCCTGAATGCATAATCAGGCCTCGACATATCCATTACATCACGTCACTTGTTAGACGCTTTTATCCAAAGCGACTAACATACTGCTTTCTTTCACCTACGAAACATCTCCAGACTCCGTCCCTCTCTCCCCGACCCCGTTGCAGAAACATTAATTCATACCTTCATCTCCTCTCGTCTGGACTACTGCAATGGAGTTCTGTTCGGGGTCACCAGCAAAGCCCTGGACAGGCTCCAGTACGTCCAGAACTCTGCAGCCAGGCTCCTCACCCACACTAAACCCTGGCAACACATCACCCCCACCCTCATCCACCTTCACTGGCTCCCGGTCAAGTCACGCATCCAGTACAGACTCCTCCTGCTAACCTACAAATCTCTCCACTCCCTGGCCCCTCCATACATCTCTGATCTCCTTCAGCCCTACACCCCCTCTCGTCACCTGCGGTCCTCTGACAAAGGGCTGCTCTCCATCCAGCGCTCCAAGCTAAAAACATTTGGCAACAGAGCCTTCAGTGTCGCAGCCCCCACCCTCTGGAATCCTGTCCCCTCTGCACTCAGGAATGCAGACACTCTGGACACCTTCAAAGAACACCTCAAACCCCATCTGTTCACTCAGGCCTTTGCCCTCAACTAAATTATAGTCACTCATTTCCTGCTATTGCTCTGTATGTTTATTATTACCTTTTGTTTTGTTACTTCTCATTGTAAAGTGTCCTTGGGTTTCGTGAAAGGCGCTATATAAATTTAAATTATTATTATTATTATTATTATTATTATTATTATACTCAACACTGTGGGCAATCCCCACAGGAGCACTTTGGGGTGAAGAGTCTCGCTTCGGTGAAATGGATTCCTTGCGTCCCTCAATTGCGTCCTCTCCCTGCGTCTAGTCCCTCCCACCAAGGAAGCATGGAGAGACGCAAGGACACCACGAGAACCAAGGAAATTAGTTTTAAGAGCAACGGGACGTCCTTTCCTCCGGAGCGTCACGTGAAGCCACGTCCGTTTGTGATGACGCCGCACAGCTGATCGTCTGACAGCAGCCAGATCAGTGCATGCGCTGCATCGTCCAATCAGTGAGCGATAAACAGTAAGGGGGCGGGGCAAGTGTCAGAGGATTATCGATCCTCCGGCACAAATAAGGCCACTGGGACGCTACTCAAGATGGCGCAGACAAATCAACTTCCGGTGAGACCGAGCCCGAGGAGCGAGGAAATTAAAATAAGAGAAGTGAAACGCACCCAAAGACATGCTGACTGCAGTGGGGTTTGAACCTGTGACACCCTGAACCGAACACCAACGCACCATCCACTGCACCACACGCCTCACACCATTCAGGATTTTTGGAGTCAATCTTAATCTTTTTCTTCAAACACATGCACTGCAGTCAAAATCTCCCGGATGCATTTCATAGATATTGTTTCCAGGCCAAATAATTATCTCTCCATTTGAATAAGATCAAAAAACAACTATTTTATATTGTATTTTCTTAGGTGCCAGGTTACCACTGACACTGACACTTTCTCTCAATTGGTTTTAACTGGTAAGATAAAAAATAAATGAGCCAATTATTGTCAAATCAATAACTCATTGCTTTAATTCAACGTAAGCTCTACAGTATGGAGATCCCTGGCATTTAGGACAACGTAAAACATTACCAATATCTTCTTGAAGTTTATTGTAGGATGCTTCTGGTAATTTCACACATATTATTTATTCATTTTGAGGAGCAGTAAGGTCCTTTTTCATAGGCGAAGATTTTGTTGGGTTTTCCCCTAGTGTTTGTATTTAGTATCCTCATTATCGTGCATATAAATCGACTCGACTAAATGTCTAACTCTTCTCCCTATAGTATAGTCATAACATAATATACTCACAGTTAGGACTGCATCAGAGGGAACGGTGCAGAGCGGAGGAGAGAGAGAACAGAACGAGAAGGAGTTATTAACACACACCGTAAACAGCTGGAGTGTGTATTTAAACAGATTGTGTGTGTGTGTGTGAGTGAGACTCACCTGTTTTACAGTAAGGATATGCGTTCCACGCCTGCTCATGAACCACCAGAGAGCCTATGGGAGCGAGCTTCCTGATGATGTCCGGCATTATCACTTTACTACACACACACACACACACACACACACACACACACACACACACACACACACACACACACACACACACACACACACACACACACACACACACACACACACATTTTCAATATAAAATCGATGTTATAGACTACAAATATTTGTCTGATTTACAAATACTATTAAAAAAATATATGTTTTTATTTTATTAATGATGTGAAGGATTTAAAAATTATTTTAGAAAAAAATAAATGGTGTATTATTGATATGGCGTTTCATCACGGCAGCATTTAGTTTAGACAGTAGCTGCCGGGTCCCCCATGAGCTCAGACCCCTCCTTTTTATGTTTTATCAATTTTTTTACTTTTAAAACTTTATCCCCCAAATCAGCACTTTAGAAAACAGGAAGTGAAATAGAGGGATATGAGGCATGGCTAGAATGGGAGATCTGTTTGGTATTTGGAGCAAAACACCAATATATATTTGTATATATCTGAGACCTATGCTATTGCCTAAAAATAGCATGATAGGTGAACTTTAATCACAACACATCAACAGCATTAGTTATAAAGAAAGAATGAAAGTAGATAGAGATGAAAGGATGAAAGAGAACAATACAAGCCAAACAACACACGTTACTGCATACATGTCACATATAGCACTGTCACTACCCGATCTGCAGCTCTGCCCGACCTGCAGTGCGCATGTGCGAGATGGTCCGCCATATTGGACAACTCCGGACAGCAACCCAAGAAGGACACTTGACACAGTGGCTTTTGGCCAGCTATATGCCATACATTTGTGCACACATTCACAGTAAATATGTATTCAGTATGATAGCTGTCAAACAGATGTTAAATCCATTTCTCACTTCTGACAACGTACTTAACCCCAAATAAAAGAACCCAATAAAAAGAGTTGTTAAATAATAGTGAAGTCACGTTGTAATAATAACTCATCTCTCTCGAGTTTTCTTTTTGAGCTTTGCTAAAAGCCACTGTGTCAATGTTGTCCTACTTAGGTTGCCGTCCGGAGTTGTCCAATATGGCCGACCATCTCGCACATGCGCACTGCAGATCGGGCAGAGCTCCAGATCGGGCAGTGACAAGCACATCACAATCACACAACAGAGACGATGGGTCCATGATCACAACATGTACCCAAGCCTCCAGGAAGTGCGCCGGAGTCTGGTGAGAATATTCGTTGTGGCCAAACGGCGGTACTACACTTCCTTTAGGTTGGTGGGCCCGGAAACACTTGTTCCCATTGACTTACATGGGGAAAGAGTGGTCTGTAACTCGTTGGATAATTGTTTTAAACTAAATAAACAACCCAGTATGAACACTTGTATAGCCCTTATTAAAAACACTCGTTCCTCAAGTTGTAAAATGTGCTAATAACGTTATTCTGAGAGTTATTTCCCTCGGCATTATGAACGCGCATCTAACCCACGGGACCGCGCCGCCCGGCACGTTCACGTTACGTGTTCAGCACTACATGAGTTTCTCTTTTCCCATGAATGCACAATAACAACGGACCCATATCGCCTCACTGCCCACGGAGCTGTAATAATGGATATATTGCACATGTTTGCTGTAATTCATCATTTGTAAAATATTATACTACATGGGCTGTATGATCTAAATCTTGTACCGTAAATGTTGTATTAAATAAAGTTTAACTTAATATTAACGACGTTAGATTAACGTCCCTGTAGCTTATTATTGCACTAAGAAGCTTATTGCACTGTAAATATATATATATATATATATATATATATATACATACAGTGCAATAATTATTTCATGCTAAATGAAGCTCTGTTGGATATCACTAGATCCTGTTACAGCATAATAGAAGTACATAACGATTGATGTGTACATTAGCATAATTACTAGCTAGCTGTTAACTGCATAATAACAACCCATTACCGTGCTGTCATGAGCGCACGGTGCTGTTACGTGTACGCAAATTGACGTGCTTGATGTGAACGAGCATGTTGGTTAAAGTTGCGCATGCGCTATGAGTGCACATACGGGTACTTCACAGGCATGCCGGGTAATCTGTGACGTTTCGCTCTCTCAAAAGTTGGGCCATTTTATCATAATGCGCCAATGAGCAACTCTCATAGGAATGAATGAGGCCCCGCCTCCCACGCTGTATCCAGTTCTTATTATACATCCATGCATGTAACACACACGCCGTATCCAACACAGACTATGAGGTGAGCAGCGTACCTGTTCAGGTAGTAGATCTTGTGGGTGAACTGTCCCTTCTCCCCATCCTTCTCATACGGCTCGTTCTCTATAACCTCGACTCCTTCTCCCCCTCCAGTCTCATTCTTACTGGCCTCTGCCACGGCGTACAGCTGACCCACCTGGTACTGCAGGGACACAAAGGGAGAGAGGAGGGTTAACATTCATACAATCAGGAATTCAATCAGCAATACATTCAATAAAACCATTCCAGTTCAGAGACAGAATCAAATAAAAATGTATTATAGCCCCAAATCACAAGAAATAACACCTAACACATATGATCTATTCTTATGGAACAAGACATGAAACTATAAGTGTTAATTGTGTCAAAATAACTCAAAATGTTGTATTTCTAACTCCGAATTCTCTTTTTTAAAGTGAAGTCTTGTTCATAACCAATAAGCTAGTAGTTTGTCTCCAATATGTGAATTAACAACTAGTTGATGGTGAATAAGTGTTACCATAAGTTTTAAATGTAAAAAAATAATACATTCGGTACAATGCCAAGCCCTCTTCTCAGGATACACCTTATTCCAGAGTCTGTAGATGAGTACAAACTCAGGAATGTGACTTATCGGGAAAAACCAGAGTGTCTCTCATTGTTCGCAGACGTAACGCAGAAACTCAGAGACAGAAACACGACATTTCGGCTGCAACGAAAAATACCTGCTTGACGTGACGGGAGGTGGTCATCAATGCCGGTCAAAACACATGAGGGGAGTGTGTGTGTGTGTGTGTGTGTGTGTGTGTGTGTTGTGTGTGTGTGTGTGTGTGTGTGTGTGTGTGTGTGTGTGTGTGTAGTGTGTGTGTGTGTGTGTGTGTGTGTGTGTGTGTGTGTGTGTGTGTAACCTGACAGAAACAGGGTGTGGCTGTAGATGTTTAATAGTTTTATTATAAGAAAGTATCACTGGGTTAAGCTGCTGGATTGTAAAGGATGTGAGCTTATCAAATGGTATTGAGATACATCATGGGAAGTTTAGGTTTAAAATGTTGTTTTAGATTAACCAATGCTACGGACTGAACATGTATTACTTTAGTTTGTATGTCAATTTCAGCAACTTAGAGAAACATCTGCCCCTTTTTGACCTACTTTAAAATAGGTGAACATGAGACAAAGTGCAGATCTACCTAAGAGAGGATTTCAGTGTTTACATGAAGTGGAAACCTGGACATCATCTCAGTCTGAGCTGCTGGGATTTTGACTAACTTACTACATTTGAAAATTACCATTAAATCCTCTCTAAAGTGCGTGCATAGCTTACAAGAGGCAACCAACTCACAAAGGTGTCATTTGAGAAAGAAAAAAGGGACATGGTTGAGTTAAAGCAGTATTACTAACAACATATGCTGTATTCTTATAACTTATGTACGATAAAGAAATCAAAATAGCTGAAGAAATGTCAGGCAAGTATTAAATAATGGGACCAGTGAGCATTACAACTGCTACCATTTATACGACTATTATATACACGTTTCTGATTTGAGAGAACATGCAGAATCCCTTCACACACACTGAGCCCTATCCCATGTGATCCAGATTCTCTCCAGCTCGGGCGGTTATAATCGTGACGCTCAGTTTCTCGACTAACAGGAATCAAGCCTCGCTCTGAAAGGGATCGGAGGAAAAAGCCGGTCGTACAGCAAAACGGACATGAAGTGACTCGAAGAAATACCTGCTTGTGTGAAGCAGTGTAAACTCAAAGAGAGGGAGGGATTTCCTCAGGGTGGGAAGAATGGCTAGAACTCAATGAACAGGTGAGACAATTAAGAGATAAATATGTAGAGAAACTCCCAAGTTCACACATCTGTGTTCATATTCCCACTCTGAGTTCCCATCTCAGGCACAAAAGGAACTACAGCACGGTCACATGACTTCACGTCACCACCGCTAAGCTAAAGGAGGCTAATGTTGGGCTATAAAGGAACTACAGCACGGTCACATGACTTCACGTCTCCACCGCTAAGCTAAAGGAGGCTAATGTTGGGCTATAAAGGAACTACAGCACGGTCACATGACTTCACGTCACCACCGCTAAGCTAAAGGAGGCTAATGTTGGGCTATAAAGGAACTACAGCACGGTCACATGACTTCACGTCACCACCGCTAAGCTAAAGGCGGCTAATGTTGGGCTATAAAGGAACTACAGCACGGTCACATGACTTAACGTCACCACCGCTAAGCTAAAGGTGGCTAATGTTGGGCTACAAAGGAACTACAGCACGGTCACATGACTTCACGTCACCACCGCTAAGCTAAAGGTGGCTAATGTTGGGCTACAAAGGAACTACAGCACGGTCACATGACTTCACGTCACCACCGCTAAGCTAAAGGAGGCTAATGTTGGGTGTGATGACGTTTAGTCGTCTCATTTAGACACTTGTTAGCTACCACTGTTTTTAAATCCACCAGTGGGGTATTTACTGATGTATTTTATGTCGTAGAAATAAAATCTCTTCAGCTTGTGTTAACCACAGACCTTATTTCAGACTAACAACCAAATACACACTCAAAAAACCATTGACTTCCAGACAAGGGAAAGGAATGTCTGGGTTTAGGACTCATTCCTGCACCTTTTGATAATGCATGTTTTGGATCTGCTCCGAAATGTAATTGGCAGTGAGTCTCAGATTAAACACAGCTGAATCAATCCTGCCACTGATAGCCGAGCGTTTCAACTGCAAGGGCATCGAAGGAGAGATTAAAGTGAGAGAAGGAAACTCCAACAACAAGGAGCGCTGCTGGATTTGCACATGCCTTTAAGAAAAGTGCCAGAAAGTTAATATCATAATAATCACATAGCAAGTTTCCTTTGATGGCCGACATGTGTTGTGATATCTGCAGAAGACTCTTTTCAAACGAGACCTGGAAACCAGATATTTCTCTTTACAAGTTGTCGGTAATGTTGGGAAAAGGCACAAGGACACTCATGCTTTGGGAGGAAGGGATGACCGATTATCTTTGGTACTATAGTTGGCTTATAAATGGTATTTAAATCAGTACCGCCTGCATCCACAAATATGTAACTGTTATATTATTTTTCTGGCCAAACACCAAGAAGGACACTAGCCTAATAGGACTAATTTATTTATTAAATTTGCCGTCTCTCAGACACACAGAGAAGCCATTATACAGGCTTTTTTTTATGCGCACAAAACTCTGTCCTTTACATTCATAAATAGCTTTTTAATCATCTTTAATTTCGATAACCTCTTATTTATTTCATACATTGTTTGTTATTTGCAATAAGTGCACTGTAGATAGAGTGCAGATCAATTCCATCGGCTCTTCAAACACTGGTTCACTGCTACTTATCGTTATGAAATGTGAACTCAAAGGTGGGGTAGGTAAGAATGGAGAAAGCGGCTTGAGGGCGCTAGAATTTGAATATACGCAGCCGAAGAAATTCTGCCCCTTCCTTCAAACTTCCTCTCAGAGCCCCTCCTCCAACACACACGAACGCGCACACGACCAATGAGGGCACGAGATCAGTGTGTGCCCCGATGGCAGGCTGACAGGCAGGTAGGCCATCCAGTTACTTTAGCCGGCTCAGATGATTGGTCGTGCTTTTTACAGCGCCACGGCTTCCACAGATGAGATATTTGTAATGGATTTATTGTCAAAGCATTTAATATTATCATTGCTATCGGGATGTTAAGAGCATTCCATGGAATATAACAACAAGTGTATCTCGAGCCGGTTTCTCAAACTTACCTACCCCACCTTTAATTGTGTCAAAATAACTCAAAATGTTGTATTTCTAACTCCGAATTCTCTTTTTTAAAGTGAAGTCTTGTTCATAACCAATAAGCTAGTAGTTTGTCTCCAATATGTGAATTAACAACTATTTGATGGTGAATAAGTGTTATCATACATTTTAAATGTAAAAAAATAATACATTCGGTACAATGCCAAGCCCTCTTCTCAGGATACACCTTATTCCAGAGTCCGTTGATGAGTACAAACTCAGGAATGTGACTTATCGGGAAAAACCAGAGTGTCTCTCATTGTTCGCAGACGTAACGCAGAAACTCAGAGACAGAAACGCGACATTTCGGCTGCAACGAAAAATACCTGCTTGACGTGACGGGAGGTGTGTGTGTGTCGTGTGTGTGTGTGTGTGTGTGTGTGTGTGTGTAGTGTGTGTGTGTGTGTGTGTGTGTGTGTGTGTGTGTGTAACTGACAGAAACAGGGTGTGGCTGTAGATGTTTAATAGTTTTATTATAAGAAAGTATCACTGGGTTAAGCTGCTGGATTGTAAAGGATGTGAGCTTATCAAATGGTGTTGAGATGCATCATGGGAAGTTTAGGATAAAGTGTTGTTTTAGATCAACCAATGCTACGGACTGAACATGTATTACTTTAGTTTTTATGTCAATTTCAGCAACTTAGAGAAACATCTGCCCCTAGTTGACCTACTTTAAAATAGGTGAACATGAGACAAAGTGCAGATCTACCTAAGAGAGGATTTCAGTGTTTACATGAAGTGGAAACCTGGACATCATCTCAGTCTGAGCTGCTGGGATTTTGACTAACTTACTACATTTGAAAATGACCATTAAATCCTCTCTAAAGTGCGTGCATAGCTTACAAGAGGCAACCAACTCACAAAGGTGTCATTTGAGAAGGAAATAAAGGGACACGGTTGAGTTAAAGCAGTATTACTAATAACATATGCTGTATTCTTAGAACTTATGTATGATAAAGAAATCAAAATAGCTGAAGAAATGTCAGGCAAGTATTAAATAATGGGACCAGTGAGCATTACAACTGCTACCATTTATACGACTATTATATACACGTTTCTGATTTGAGAGAACATGCAGAATCCCTTCACACACACTGAGCCCTATCCCATGTGATCCAGATTCTCTCCAGCTCGGGCGGTTATAATCGTGACGCTCAGTTTCTCGACTAACAGGAATCAAGCCTCGCTCTGAAAGGGATCGGAGGAAAAAGCCGGTCGTACAGCAAAACGGACATGAAGTGACTCGAAGAAATACCTGCTTGTGTGAAGCAGTGTAAAACTCAAAGGGAGGGAGTGATTTCCTCAGGGTGGGAAGAATGGCTAGAACTCAATGTGAGACAATTAAGAGATAAATATGTAGAGAAACTCCCAAGTTCACACATCTGTCTTCATATTCCCACTCTGAGTTCCCATCTCAGGCACAAAAGGAACTACAGCACGGTCACATGACTTCACGTCACCACCGCTAAGCTAAAGGAGGCTAATCTTGGGCTATAAAGGAACTACAGCACGGTCACATGACTTCACGTCACCACCGCTAAGCTAAAGGCGGCTAATGTTGGACTATAAAGGAACTACAGCACGGTCACATGACTTCACGTCACCACTGCTAAGCTAAAGGCGGCTAATGTTGGGCTACAAAGGAACTACAGCACGGTCACATGACTTCACGTCACCACCGCTAAGCTAAAGGAGGCTAATGTTGGGCTATAAAGGAACTACAGCACGGTCACATGACTTCACGTCACCACCGCTAAGCTAAAGGAGGCTAATGTTGGGCTATAAAGGAACTACAGCACGGTCACATGACTTCACGTCACCACCGCTAAGCTAAAGGAGGCTAATGTTGGGTGTGATGACGTTTAGTCGTCTCATTTAGACACTTGTTAGCTACCACTGTTTTTAAATCCACCAGTGGTGTATTTACTGATGTATTTTATGTCGTAGAAATAACATCTCTTCAGCTTGTGTTAACCACAGACCTTATTTCAGACTAACAACCAAATACACACTCAAAAAACCATTGACTTCCAGACAAGGGAAAGGAATGTCTGGGTTTAGGACTCATTCCTGCACCTTTTGATAATGCATGTTTTGGATCTGCTCCGAAATGTAATTGGCAGTGAGTCTCAGATTAAACACAGCTGAATCAATCCTGCCACTGATAGCCGAGCGTTTCAACTGCAAGGGCATCGAAGGAGAGATTAAAGTGAGAGAAGGAAACTCCAACAACAAGGAGCGCTGCTGGATTTGCACATGCCTTTAAGAAAAGTGCCAGAAAGTTAATATCATAATAGTCACATAGCAAGTTTCCTTTGATGGCAGACATGTGTTGTGATATCTGCAGAAGACTCTTTTCAAACGGGACCTGGACACCAGATATTTCTCTTTACAAGTTGTCGGTAATGTTGGGAAAAGGCACAAGGACACTCATGCTTTGGGAGGAAGGGATGACCGATTATCTTCGGTACTATAGTTGGCTTATAAATGGTATTTAAATCAGTACCGCCTGCATCCACATATATGTAACTGTTATATTATTTTTCTGGCCAAACACCAAGAAGGACACTAGCCTAATAGGACTCATTTATTTATTAAATTTGCCGTCTCTCAGACACACAGAGAAGCCATTATACAGGCTTTTTTTTATGCGCACAAAACTCTGTCCTTTACATTCATAAATAGCTTTTTAATCATCTTTAATTTCGATAACCTCTTATTTAATTCATACATTGTTTGTTATTTGCAATAAGTGCACTGTAGATAGAGTGCAGATCAATTCCATCGGCTCTTCAAACACTGGTTCACTGCTACTTATCGTTATGAAATGTGAACTCAAAGGTGGGGTAGGTAAGAATGGAGAAAGCGGCTTGAGGGCGCTGGAATTTGAAAATACGCAGCCGAAGAAATTCTGCCCCTTCCTCACAGAGCCCCTCCCTCCAACACACACGAACGCGCACATGACCAATGAGGGCACGAGATCAGTGTGTGCCCCGATGGCAGGCTGACAGGCAGGTAGGCCATCCAGTTACTTTAGCCGGCTCAGATGATTGGTCGTGCTTTCTACAGCGCCACGGCTTCCACAGATGAGATATTTGTAATGGATTTATTGTCAAAGCATTTAATATTATCATTGCTATCGGGATGTTCAGAGCATTCCATGGAATATAACAACAAGTGTATCTCGAGCCGGTTTCTCAAACTTACCTACCCCACCTTTAATTGTGTCAAAATAACTCAAAATGTTGTATTTCTAACTCAGAATTCTCTTTTTTAAAGTGAAGTCTTGTTCATAACCAATAAGCTAGTAGTTTGTCTCCAATATGTGAATTAACAACTATTTGATGGTGAATAAGTGTTACCATACATTTTAAATGTAAAAAAATAATACATTCGGTACAATGCCAAGCCCTCTTCTCAGGATACACCTTATTCCAGAGTCCGTTGATGAGTACAAACTCAGGAATGTGACTTATCGGGAAAAACCAGAGTGTCTCTCATTGTTCGCAGACGTAACGCAGAAACTCAGAGACAGAAACACGACATTTCGGCTGCAAACGAAAAATACCTGCTTGACGTGACGGGAGGTGGTCATCAATGCCGGTCAAAACACATGAGGGGAAGTGTGTGGGTGTGTATGTGTGTGTGTGTGTGTGTGTGTGTGTGTGTGTGTGTGTGTGTGTGTGTGTGTGTGTGTGTGTGTGTGTGTGTGTGTGTGTGTAACCTGACAGAAACAGGGTGTGGCTGTAGATGTTTAATTGTTTTATTATAAGAAACTATCACTGGGTTAAGCTGCTGGATTGTAAAGGATGTGAGCTTTATCAAATGGTATTGAGATGCATCATGGGAAGTTTAGGATAAAGTGTTGTTTTAGATCAACCAATGCTACGGACTGAACACGTATTACTTTAGTTTTGTATGTCAATTTTCAGCAACTTAGAGAAACATCTGCCCCTTTTTGACCTACTTTAAAATAGGTGAACATGAGACAAAGTGCAGATCTACCTAAGAGAGGATTTCAGTGTTTACATGAAGTGGAAACCTGGACATCATCTCAGTCTGAGCTGCTGGGATTTTGACTAACTTACTACATTTGAAAATGACCATTAAATCCTCTCTAAAGTGCGTGCATAGCTTACAAGAGGCAACCAACTCACAAAGGTGTCATTTGAGAAGGAAATAAAGGGACACGGTTGAGTTAAAGCAGTATTACTAACAACATATGCTGTATTCTTATAACTTATGATCGATAAAGAAATCAAAATAGCTGAAGAAATGTCAGGCAAGTATTACATAATGGGACCAGTGAGCATTACAACTGCTACCATTTATACGACTATTATATACACGTTTCTGATTTGAGAGAACATGCAGAATCCCTTCACACACACTGAGCCCTATCCCATGTGATCCAGATTCTCTCCAGCTCGGGCGTTTATAATCGTGACGCTCAGTTTCTTGACTAACAGGAATCAAGCCTCGCTCTGAAAGGGATCGGAGGAAAAAGCCGGTCGTACAGCAAAACGGACATGAAGTGACTCGAAGAAATACCTGCTTGTGTGAAGCAGTGTAAAACTCAAAGAGAGGGAGGGATTTCCTCAGGGTGGGAAGAATGGCTAGAACTCAATGTGAGACAATTAAGAGATAAATATGTAGAGAAACTCCCAAGTTCACACATCTGTCTTCATATTCCCACTCTGAGTTCCCATCTCAGTCACAAAAGGAACTACAGCACGGTCACATGACTTCACGTCACCACCGCTAAGCTAAAGGAGGCTAATCTTGGGCTATAAAGGAACTACAGCACGGTCACATGACTTCACGTCACCACCGCTAAGCTAAAGGTGGCTAATGTTGGGCTATAAAGGAACTACAGCACGGTCACATGACTTCACGTCACCACCGCTAAGCTAAAGGCGGCTAATGTTGGACTATAAAGGAACTACAGCACGGTCACATGACTTCACGCCACCACTGCTAAGCTAAAGGCGGCTAATGTTGGGCTATAAAGGAACTACAGCACGGTCACATGACTTAACGTCACCACCGCTAAGCTAAAGGTGGCTAATGTTGGGCTATAAAGGAACTACAGCACGGTCACATGACTTCACGTCACCACCGCTAAGCTAAAGGAGGCTAATGTTGGGCTATAAAGGAACTACAGCACGGTCACATGACTTCACGTCACCACCGCTAAGCTAAAGGAGGCTAATGTTGGGCTATAAAGGAACTACAGCACGGTCCCATGACTTCACGTCACCACCGCTAAGCTAAAGGAGGCTAATGTTGGGTGTGATGACGTTTAGTCGTCTCATTTTGACACTTGTTAGCTACCACTGTTTTTAAATCCACCAGTGGGTGTATTTACTGATGTATTTTATGTCGTAGAAATAACATCTCTTCAGCTTGTGTTAACCACAGACCTTATTTCAGACTAACAACCAAATACACACTCAAAAAACCATTGACTTCCAGACAAGGGAAAGGAATGTCTGGGTTTAGGACTCATTCCTGCACCTTTTGATAATGCATGTTTTGGATCTGCTCCGAAATGTAATTGGCAGTGAGTCTCAGATTAAACACAGCTGAATCAATCCTGCCACTGATAGCCGAGCGTTTCAACTGCAAGGGCATCGAAGGAGAGATTAAAGTGAGAGAAGGAAACTCCAACAACAAGGAGCGCTGCTGGATTTGCACATGCCTTTAAGAAAAGTGCCAGAAAGTTAATATCATAATAATCACATAGCAAGTTTCCTTTGATGGCCGACATGTGTTGTGATATCTGCAGAAGACTCTTTTCAAACGAGACCTGGACACCAGATATTTCTCTTTACAAGTTGTCGGTAATGTTGGGAAAAGGCACAAGGACACTCATGCTTTGGGAGGAAGGGATGACCGATTATCTTCGGTACTATAGTTGGCTTATAAATGGTATTTAAATCAGTACCGCCTGCATCCACATATATGTAACTGTTATATTATTTTTCTGGCCAAACACCAAGAAGGACACTAGCCTAATAGGACTCATTTATTTATTAAATTTGCCGTCTCTCAGACACACAGAGAAGCCATTATACAGGCTTTTTTTTATGCGCACAAAACTCTGTCCTTTACATTCATAAATAGCTTTTTAATCATCTTTAATTTCGATAACCTCTTATTTATTTCATACATTGTTTGTTATTTGCAATAAGTGCACTGTAGATAGAGTGCAGATCAATTCCATCGGCTCTTCAAACACTGGTTCACTGCTACTTATCGTTATGAAATGTGAACTCAAAGGTGGGGTAGGTAAGAATGGAGAAACCGGCTTGAGGGCGCTAGAATTTGAAAATACGCAGCCGAAGAAATTCTGCCCCCTTCCTTCCTCACAGAGCCCCTCCTCCAACACACACGAACGCGCACATGACCAATGAGGGCACGAGATCAGTGTGTGCCCCGATGGCAGGCTGACAGGCAGGTAGGCCATCCAGTTACTTTAGCCGGCTCAGATGATTGGTCGTGCTTTCTACAGCGCCACGGCTTCCACAGATGAGATATTTGTAATGGATTTATTGTCAAAGCATTTAATATTATCATTGCTATCGGGATGTTAAGAGCATTCCATGGAATATAACAACAAGTGTATCTCGAGCCGGTTTCTCAAACTTACCTACCCCACCTTTAATTGTGTCAAAATAACTCAAAATGTTGTATTTCTAACTCAGAATTCTCTTTTTTAAAGTGAAGTCTTGTTCATAACCAATAAGCTAGTAGTTTGTCTCCAATATGTGAATTAACAACTATTTGATGGTGAATAAGTGTTATCATACATTTTAAATGTAAACAAATAATACATTCGGTACAATGCCAAGCCCTCTTCTCAGGATACACCTTATTCCAGAGTCCGTTGATGAGTACAAACTCAGGAATGTGACTTATCGGGAAAAACCAGAGTGTCTCTCATTGTTCGCAGACGTAACGCAGAAACTCAGAGACAGAAACACGACATTTCGGCTGCAAACGAAAAATACCTGCTTGACGTGACGGGAGGTGGTCATCAATGCTGGTCAAAACACATGGGGGAAGTGTGGGGTTATGGTTGTGTGTGTGTGTGTGTGTGTGTGTTGTGTGTGTGTGGTGTGTGTGTGTGTGTGTGTGTGTGTGTGTGTGTGTGTGTGTGTGTGTGTGTGTGTGTGTAACCTGACAGAAACAGGGTGTGGCTGTAGATGTTTAATAGTTTTATTATAAGAAAGTATCACTGGGTTAAGCTGCTGGATTGTAAAGGATGTGAGCTTATCAAATGGTATTGAGATGCATCATGGGAAGTTTAGGTTAAAGTGTTGTTTTAGATTAACCAATGCAACGGACTGAACATGTATTACTTTTGTTTGTATGTCAATTTCAGCAACTTAGAGAAACATCTGCCCCTTTTTGACCTACTTTAAAATAGGTGAACATGAGACAAAGTGCAGATCTACCTAAGAGAGGATTTCAGTGTTTACATGAAGTGGAAACCTGGACATCATCTCAGTCTGAGCTGCTGGGATTTTGACTAACTTACTACATTTGAAAATTACCATTAAATCCTCTCTAAAGTGCGTGCATAGCTTACAAGAGGCAACCAACTCACAAAGGTGTCATTTGAGAAGGAAATAAAGGGACACGGTTGAGTTAAAGCAGTATTACTAACAACATATGCTGTATTCTTATAACTTATGTATGATAAAGAAATCAAAATAGCTGAAGAAATGTCAGGCAAGTATTAAATAATGGGACCAGTGAGCATTACAACTGCTACCATTTATACGACTATTATATACACGTTTCTGATTTGAGAGAACATGCAGAATCCCTTCACACACACTGAGCCCTATCCCATGTGATCCAGATTCTCTCCAGCTCGGGCGGTTATAATCGTGACGCTCAGTTTCTCGACTAACAGGAATCAAGCCTCGCTCTGAAAGGGATCGGAGGAAAAAGCCGGTCGTACAGCAAAACGGACATGAAGTGACTCGAAGAAATACCTGCTTGTGTGAAGCAGTGGAAACTCAAAGAGAGGGAGGGATTTCCTCAGGTGGGAAGAATGGCTAGAACTCAATGAACAGGTGAGACAATTAAGAGATAAATATGTAGAGAAACTCCCAAGTTCACACATCTGTCTTCATATTCCCAATCTGAGTTCCCATCTCAGGCACAAAAGGAACTACAGCACGGTCACATGACTTCACGTCACCACCGCTAAGCTAAAGGAGGCTAATGTTGGGCTATAAAGGAACTACAGCACGGTCACATGACTTCACGTCACCACCGCTAAGCTAAAGGTGGCTAATGTTGGGCTATAAAGGAACTACAGCACGGTCACATGACTTCACGTCACCACCGCTAAGCTAAAGGAGGCTAATGTTGGGCTATAAAGGAACTACAGCACGGTCACATGACTTCACGTCACCACCGCTAAGCTAAAGGAGGCTAATGTTGGGCTATAAAGGAACTACAGCACGGTCACATGACTTCACGTCACCACCGCTAAGCTAAAGGAGGCTAATGTTGGGTGTGATGACGTTTAGTCGTCTCCGTTAGACACTTGTTAGCTACCACTGTTTTTAAATCCACCAGTGGGGTATTTACTGATGTATTTTATGTCGTAGAAATAAAATCTCTTCAGCTTGTGTTAACCACAGACCTTATTTCAGACTAACAACCAAATACACACTCAAAAAACCATTGACTTCCAGACAAGGGAAAGGAATGTCTGGGTTTAGGACGCATTCCTGCACCTTTTGATAATGCATGTTTTGGATCTGCTCCGAAATGTAATTGGCAGTGAGTCTCAGATTAAACACAGCTGAATCAATCCTGCCACTGATAGCCGAGCGTTTCAACTGCAAGGGCATCGAAGGAGAGATTAAAGTGAGAGAAGGAAACTCCAACAACAAGGAGCGCTGCTGGATTTGCACATGCCTTTAAGAAAAGTGCCAGAAAGTTAATATCATAATAGTCACATAGCAAGTTTCCTTTGATGGCCGACATGTGTTGTGATATCTGCAGAAGACTCTTTTCAAACGAGACCTGGACACCAGATATTTCTCTTTACAAGTTGTCGGTAATGTTGGGAAAAGGCACAAGGACACTCATGCTTTGGGAGGAAGGGATGACCGATTATCTTCGGTACTATAGTTGGCTTATAAATGGTATTTAAATCAGTACCGCCTGCATCCACAAATATGTAACTGTTATATTATTTTTCTGGCCAAACACCAAGAAGGACACTAGCCTGAAAGGACTCATTTATTTATTAAATTTGCCGTCTCTCAGACACACAGAGAAGCCATTATACAGGCTTTTTTTTTATGCGCACAAAACTCTGTCCTTTACATTCATAAATAGCTTTTTAATCATCTTTAATTTCGATAACCTCTTATTTATTTCATACTGTACATTGTTTGTTATTTGCAATAAGTGCACTGTAGATAGAGTGCAGATCAATTCCATCGGCTCTTCAAACACTGGTTCACTGCTACTTATCGTTATGAAATGTGAACTCAAAGGTGGGGTAGGTAAGAATGGAGAAAGCGGCTTGAGGGCGCTAGAATTTGAAAATACGCAGCCGAAGAAATTCTGCCCCTTCCTCACAGAGCCCCTCCTCCAACACACACGAACGCGCACATGACCAATGAGGGCACGAGATCAGTGTGTGCCCCAGATGGCAGGCTGACAGGCAGGTAGGCCATCCAGTTACTTTAGCCGGCTCAGATGATTGGTCGTGCTTTCTACAGCGCCACGGCTTCCACAGATGAGATATTTGTAATGGATTTATTGTCAAAGCATTTAATATTATCATTGCTATCGGGATGTTAAGAGCATTCCATGGAATATAACAACAAGTGTATCTCGAGCCGGTTTCTCAAACTTACCAACCCCACCTTTAATTGTGTCAAAATAACTCAAAATGTTGTATTTCTAACTCAGAATTCTCTTTTTTAAAGTGAAGTCTTGTTCATAACCAATAAGCTAGTAGTTTGTCTCCAATATGTGAATTAACAACTATTTGATGGTGAATAAGTGTTACCATACATTTTAAATGTAAACAAATAATACATTCGGTACAATGCCAAGCCCTCTTCTCAGGATACACCTTATTCCAGAGTCCGTTGATGAGTACAAACTCAGGAATGTGACTTATCGGGAAAAACCAGAGTGTCTCTCATTGTTCGCAGACGTAACGCAGAAACTCAGAGACAGAAACACGACATTTCGGCTGCAAACGAAAAATACCTGCTTGACGTGACGGGAGGTGGTCATCAATGCCGGTCAAAACACATGAGGGGAAGTGTGTGTGTGTGTGTGTGTGTGTGTGTGTGTGTGTGTGTGTGTGTGTGTGTGTGTGTGACCTGACAGAAACAGGGTGTGGCTGTAGATGTTTAATTGTTTTATTATAAGAAACTATCACTGGGTTAAGCTGCTGGATTGTAAAGGATGTGAGCTTATCAAATGGTATTGAGATGCATCATGGGAAGTTTAGGTTTAAAATGTTGTTTTAGATCAACCAATGCTACGGACTGAACATGTATTACTTTAGTTTGTATGTCAATTTCAGCAACTTAGAGAAACATCTGCCCCTTTTTGACCTACTTTAAAATAGGTGAACATGAGACAAAGTGCAGATCTACCTAAGAGAGGATTTCAGTGTTTACATGAAGTGGAAACCTGGACATCATCTCAGTCTGAGCTGCTGGGATTTTGACTAACTTACTACATTTGAAAATGACCATTAAATCCTCTCTAAAGTGCGTGCATAGCTTACAAGAGGCAACCAACTCACAAAGGTGTCATTTGAGAAGGAAATAAAGGGACACGGTTGAGTTAAAGCAGTATTACTAACAACATATGCTGTATTCTTATAACTTATGTATGATAAAGAAATCAAAATAGCTGAAGAAATGTCAGGCAAGTATTACATAATGGGACCAGTGAGCATTACAACTGCTACCATTTATACGACTATTATATACACGTTTCTGATTTGAGAGAACATGCAGAATCCCTTCACACACACTGAGCCCTATCCCATGTGATCCAGATTCTCTCCAGCTCGGGCGTTTATAATCGTGACGCTCAGTTTCTCGACTAACAGGAATCAAGCCTCGCTCTGAAAGGGATCGGAGGAAAAAGCCGGTCGTACAGCAAAACGGACATGAAGTGACTCGAAGAAATACCTGCTTGTGTGAAGCAGTGTAAAACTCAAAGAGAGGGAGGGATTTCCTCAGGGTGGGAAGAATGGCTAGAACTCAATGACAGTGAGACAATTAAGAGATACATATGTAGAGAAACTCCCAAGTTCACACATCTGTCTTCATATTCCCACTCTGAGTTCCCATCTCAGGCACAAAAGGAACTACAGCACGGTCACATGACTTCACGTCACCACCGCTAAGCTAAAGGAGGCTAATCTTGGGCTATAAAGGAACTACAGCACGGTCACATGACTTCACGTCACCACCGCTAAGCTAAAGGTGGCTAATGTTGGGCTATAAAGGAACTACAGCACGGTCACATGACTTCACGTCACCACCGCTAAGCTAAAGGCGGCTAATGTTGGACTATAAAGGAACTACAGCACGGTCACATGACTTCACGCCACCACTGCTAAGCTAAAGGCGGCTAATGTTGGGCTATAAAGGAACTACAGCACGGTCACATGACTTAACGTCACCACCGCTAAGCTAAAGGTGGCTAATGTTGGGCTATAAAGGAACTACAGCACGGTCACATGACTTCACGTCACCACCGCTAAGCTAAAGGAGGCTAATGTTGGGCTATAAAGGAACTACAGCACGGTCACATGACTTCACGTCACCACCGCTAAGCTAAAGGAGGCTAATGTTGGGCTATAAAGGAACTACAGCACGGTCACATGACTTCACGTCACCACCGCTAAGCTAAAGGAGGCTAATGTTGGGTGTGATGACGTTTAGTCATCTCATTTAGACACTTGTTAGCTACCACTGTTTTTAAATCCACCAGTGGGGTATTTACTGATGTATTTTATGTCGTAGAAATAAAATCTCTTCAGCTTGTGTTAACCACAGACCTTATTTCAGACTAACAACCAAATACACACTCAAAAAAACCATTGACTTCCAGACAAGGGAAAGGAATGTCTGGGTTTAGGACACATTCCTGCACCTTTTGATAATGCATGTTTTGGATCTGCTCCGAAATGTAATTGGCAGTGAGTCTCAGATTAAACACAGCTGAATCAATCCTGCCACTGATAGCCGAGCGTTTCAACTGCAAGGGCATCGAAGGAGAGATTAAAGTGAGAGAAGGAAACTCCAACAACAAGGAGCGCTGCTGGATTTGCACATGCCTTTAAGAAAAGTGCCAGAAAGTTAATATCATAATAATCACATAGCAAGTTTCCTTTGATGGCCGACATGTGTTGTGATATCTGCAGAAGACTCTTTTCAAACGAGACCTGGACACCAGATATTTCTCTTTACAAGTTGTCGGTAATGTTGGGAAAAGGCACAAGGACACTCATGCTTTGGGAGGAAGGGATGACCGATTATCTTCGGTACTATAGTTGGCTTATAAATGGTATTTAAATCAGTACCGCCTGCATCCACAAATATGTAACTGTTATATTATTTTTCTGGCCAAACACCAAGAAGGACACTAGCCTAAAAGGACTCATTTATTTATTAAATTTGCCGTCTCTCAGACACACAGAGAAGCCATTATACAGGCTTTTTTTTTATGCGCACAAAACTGGCAGGTAGGCCATCCAGTTACTTTAGCCGGCTCAGATGATTGGTCGTGCTTTTTACAGCGCCACGGCTTCCACAGATGAAATTTTTTTATGGATTTATTGTCAAATCACTTCAGATATTCATTGCCATCGGGATGTTAAGAGCATTCCATGGAATATAACAAGTGTTTCTGAAGTGAATTACCTACCCCACCTTGAAGTGTGTCAAATGCTTGAAAAGACGACACTTTCTACACACAAAGTAATCCATAAGATCACGTTAAAAGTTGAATTTACAGTATGCTAAAGTGATGCTAATGCAATGCATCTGTGAGCATTTAAAATGAATAATCTCTGTAGATATTTAAAGCCGAGTTGTGGACCCGACGGTCAACAGGTCAAAGACAGTACATTGGTACAAGCCGTCTCATTAAACCTCGTACTTAGATAACAAATAACAATAGATTAATGTCAATGAATGTGGCGCCTGTGTTCAAATAAAGGTGAAAGAGTCCTTACCTCCTCCACGGAAACAGGCAGGACAATTCGGCTGAAAGAGACAGAAAGAAACAAGATGTTAGTGCGCATAAATAACAACAAACAAACAATTCATTCATGATAATTATAGTGTTGAGCTACAGGAGGATGTGTTATCAATGATCGACATGTTCAACATCCCAAACGTGAGGAAATTAAAAGCTTTTAACGTTTTTGGGAATATTTATCGGGGTAATGTATTGCCTTGATTTGAGTGAAAAGATACCACAGTCATATGATATGACTGTGGACTCATATCTGTTCGAGCTCCATAGATACATATATGTTCTTATTACACAACAACAGCACTTATATGCGTCAACACACACAACAAATCTGACTTCTTGACTAAATATGAAAAAACACAATATTTAAGTGAGAACATGCAGGAAAAACAAGAATAAGCGACAGAACTTAAACATGGCAGTTCAGAAAGGACATTCTAAACTACTAATGCATCTCCGTACTTGTTGGTGTAGCCATAAAAGCATAACATATTGCATCAATATGATCCAGCGTTTTCACATTATGCACAGCTTCAACATGAAGTCAGCATTTTATTCACAGCACTGCTTTTAAAACGGTGGATCTTGATTGGTTTGTTCTCGTGTCCTGTTGTTATAGGAACCTCGAGAAGAGGAAGAGGAAATTGACAAACTGCAATCAAGAACAAATAAACCCGGGACCTCTGGAGGAAGCCGTGCACGTGCATGTTTGACCCTCAGCACAACATATCACACAAAGAGACAGAAGCTAACCAGGAAGAGCGTCAAAAAGCACCTTTCAAAGAGACCTTTAAAAAGAGACACAAGACTAGAAAAGACACACAATTAACGGTAGGGGGACACAAAAGGCTTACAAGAGACACCGAAGTAAATCAAAGAGACAGAAATTGGCAAAAAATACACATGGAACCAAGATATTCAAATAACTTCAAAACACCTTAAAGTGACACAGAAGGACTACAAAGACACCGAAAGCAGCGGCAAAGAGACACACAATGACTTGGAAGAAAAACAACATTGCTTCGGAGAGACCCGTAATGACCAGAAGGACGACACAAAATATTAAAAACAGACAGAAGCAACTATGAAGTGACACAGACGTTCAACAAAGAGACAGAAAATGGCAAGAAAGACACATAAAACCAAAGTTAGCCATGGAGTGCCACAGGGCTCAGTGCTCGGACCTATTTTGTTCACATTATATATGCTTCCGTTAGGCAATATTATAAGGAATCATTCTGTAAACTTTCATTGTTATGCGGATGATACTCAACTATATTTATCAATCAAGCCTGATGAAATTAATCATCTAAATAAAATTCAAGACTGCCTTAAGGACTTAAAAACGTGGATGACCTTAAACTTTTTGATGTTAAACACGACCAAAACTGAAGTTATTGTACTTGGCCCGAAGAATCTACGAAACAAATTATCTAAAGATATACTAACTATGGATGGCATTAATTTGGCCTCCAGTGAGACTATAAGGAATCTTGGTGTTATATTTGATCAGGATTTATCCTTTAACGCCCACATAAAATCAATTTCAAGGACCGCCTACTTCCATCTACGTAACATTGCAAAAATCAGGCATATCTTGCCTCAAAGCGATGCAGAGATACTAGTCCATGCATTTGTTACTTCTAGGCTGGATTATTGTAACTCTTTATTATCAGGGAGTACCAAGAAGTCAATCAAGTCGCTTCAGCTGATTCAAAATGCTGCGGCTCGTGTACTAACCAGAGTTAGGAAAAGGGACCACATTACTCCTGTTCTGGCTGCCTTACACTGGCTCCCTATAGAACACAGGATAGAATTTAAAATTCTTCTTCTCGCCTACAAAGCCCTTAATGGGCAGGCGCCATCTTACCTTAAATAACTCATTATACCCTACTGTCCTACTAGGGCATTGCGTTCCAAGAATGCAGGGTTGTTGGTTGTTCCTAGAGTCTCTAAAAGTACAATGGGAGCCAGAGCCTTTTCTTATCAAGCTCCACATTTGTGGAATCAGCTTCCAGTTTGTGTTCGGGCGGCAGACACCCTATCCGTTTTTAAGAGTGCGCTTAAGACCTTCCTTTTTGATAAAGCTTATAGTTAGGGCTGATTAGATTCAGCCCCTAGTTTTGCTGATATAGGCTTAGTTTGTCGGGGGACATCTTACTTCTTCCTTCTCTCTGTCTATACCTGTGTACTCTCATGTTCCGATTAACCCAGCTTCCCCAAATGTCTTTCCTTTTGGTGTCTATATACGCTGGGATCCGGAGTCATGGATGATCCTGCGGTCTTGTGTCTTGGATCGCGAGCGCTGGATCTTGAGTCATGGCTGTGGTCCTGGATCATCGGTCCTGGATGGATATCCTTGTGGATTCATCTTCCTATTATACACACATGCATTTCCAAACATTTGGACTACCTATGTTGCAAATGTATTATCTTTTCAATTTACACACGGCATCTATTGCACGTCTGTCCGTCCTGGGAGAGGGATCCCTCCTCTGTTGCTCTCCCTGAGGTTTCTCCCATTTTTACCTTTAAACTGGGTTTTCTTTGGAAGTTTTTCCTTGTACGATGTGAGGGTCTAAGGACAGAGGGTATCGTATTGTCATACTGATATTCTGTACACACTGTGAAGACCACTGAGACAAATGTAACATTTGTGATATTGGGCTATATAAATAAACATTGATTGATTGATTGATTGATTGATAAAACTACAAAGCTATTCAAATGACTACAAGTGTTGAGACACTACACAGCTATAAAAAAGGCAATGACAAACACGCTCTAAACCATTACAAAAAGGGACCCAAAATGTCTTTAAAAGAGACACAGATTGTCTATAAGGACACAACACAGTTTGCAAAGAGACACTTCAGCGACAAAGCGACACAAAACATATATATGTATATACATGATATACTTAAATAACTTTAAAATCTATAGTTAATGATTGAGCATGTATGTACTTTTTGCCTAACAACCAATACACGTTAAATTCCCAGGATTTCTGAACGCCTTGAGTCAAAAATACTTGAACCAGTATAAGCTGCAGAACCACAGAAAGACCAACATAGATCCAAAACATCGAGATACATGGAGTATGTATTTTAACAAACTACAGCATTAACCAGGCCTGCTTTTTTCTCTGTAATGTTAAATAATTAAAGTTAAGCCACAGAGCCAGTTTCTCTCCACACATACATGTAAAAAAGTGCACTTTAATACAAAGTTAAGATACTCACAACTCTTTGATCAGCATGTTGACTTTAGCTGCGACAAAACCAGCGGAAGCGACGGTGTGTAAACCCCCAAAAATGCTCTGTAAATCGGACAGAAGCCGGTGGTTCCTCCGGGGTTTCTTCCTGGATGAATCCGCCTGCGAGTGAAGGGGTACTGCTTGGAGAGGAGGAGGAGACACCTTCAGGTTCAGGTGACCTCGTGATGCGTTCAAGTGAAGCCGCTAGACCCTGATACTGGAATGTTGACTTCACGTGTTTCATCATACACATTCTATACTACTTGACTATCCAGTGGTGAGAAGTAACTAAGTACATTTACTCAAGTACTGTACTTAAGTTGAGTATTTTACCTTTGTAGCCTATGCTACTTTTTACTTCTACCCCACCACAGTTCGGAGGTAAATGGTGTACTTTTCCTCCACTGCATGTATTTAATACCTTTAGTTACTTTACAGATGTAGATGAATGACGGTAAATCTAATCAAGTGTTAAATCAGACTTTAGTTCCACCTGGAGTAAATCCACCAGCTACCCTGCAGTCTACAAAGTACTTCAGACTAGCTGCACCTTCACCAGCTACCCTGCAGTCTACAAAGTACTTCAGACTAGCTGCACCTCCACCAGCTACCCCGCAGTCTACAAAGTACTTCAGACTAGCTGCACCTTCACCAGCTACCCTGCAGTCTACAAAGTACTTCAGACTAGCTGCACCTTCACCAGCTACCCTGCAGTCTACAAAGTACTTCAGACAAGCTGCACCTTCACCACCTTTGAGAACACTTTGATGATCAATCATTATAAAACATATCATATATATTATTCTGAAATGGACCAATCAAACAACGACTACTTTTACTGTCTTTCACTATATTTAGATGAGAGTACTTTCTACTTTCACTTGAGAAACATTTTTAATGCAGGACTTTTACTGTAACAGAGTATTCCTACACTCTGGTACTTCTACTTTTACTCAAGTACAAGATCTGATAACTTTTACTAAGTACAACATCTGAGTACTTCTACTTTTACTCAAGTACAAGATCTGAGTACTTCTACTTTTACTAAGTACAAGATCTGAGTACTTCTACTTTTACTCAAGAACAAGATATGAGTACTTTTACTTTTACTCAAGTACAATATTTGAGTCCTTCTACTTTTACTCAAGTACAAGATCTGAGTACTTCTACTTTTACTAAGTACAAGACATGAGTACTTCTACTTTTACTCAAGTACCAGATCTGAGTACTTCTACTTTTACTCAAGTACAACATCCGAATACTTCTACTTTTACTCAAGTACAACATCTGAGTACTTCTAATTTTACTCAAGTACAACATCTGAGTACTTCTACTTTTACTCAAGTACAACATCTGAGTACTTCTACTTTTACTCAAGTACAATATCCGATAAATTCTGCATAAAAGGGAAATACAAAAGTAAAGTACAAGTATCTCAAAATGTTACCTAAGTAGCGTACTTGAGTATATGTACTTTGTTACTTTACACCTCTGCGGACCCACAAGTACAAGGAAATAAACTCAAAGCAGCAACAGAACAGGCCGGTCTTTAATGGGAGAGTTTGAAAGAGAAGGAGTTCATATATGTTTGTAAAATGTGGTCATTGAATTAAAAACGATGAAAAACTAAAGGAAATATTGCAATAAAGGATATAAAGTTTAGATACACACATGTACATCTTCTCGACTACATCTGGCATGGATGTGATGTTATTGAAATGTCCGCAGGCAGAAATGTAAATAAATAAACTAAACACCTGGCAAATTGCATTTTTTATTATTTCATTATATTACACATGATTTTGATAACACTCTGACACAGTTTTCAGCTCTGCACGAGGACTAAGTGTTCCTCTCTTTGTCTTCTCTGAGGGTGTGTGTGTGTGTGTGTGTGTGTGTGTGTGTGTGTGTGTTAAACCGGAACAGGGAGAAACCGTCAACTTGGGTTCAACCTGCTCATGATTAATGGAGGGTGTTCCTGTGTTATTACAACACTGCTGAAGTAACTCAACAGGTTTTACTACAAACTGCTCTCAGTTACACTCACTCTCTACCGAGCAGGTACTTATACTGCGTTTGACTCATACACTGAGTATCAGTATTAGAGAGAGAGTCTGACCCCTGCTGCACTGAAAGAGTATTGTTAACTAGATAGATAGAAGGACTCTTTAAAGTACAGATGTAGCACTCCAGATCAGACTCAAATGGGTGTGTCCCAGTCAAAAGCCCAGCGGATGCCAGTGGCTGGGGGTGTTGCCAAATTGCTAGAGGGCGTTGCCCAATTTCCCTATTTGTTCAATTACAGGATTTAACCATGAGATGGCGCTTCATTCACAAAATACACAATGGGTGTTGTAGAAACATCAATATTTTAGATCAAATAAAGTATATAGTTTGCTTTATGCAATATATTTCTTGTAATATTGTACAGTAGATTGAAGTAAATAAACTTATACATTAAGATATGATAAGATGGACCTTTATTAATCCCGTGGGGAAATTCAGTAGTTCAAACAGCAACAGGGTGAGAGTGAAAAACAGGACAGCACAGATTCACACAGATTAATAAAATCAAAAATAAGATGAGCGATACAAATAATAATAATGAGAAACTATGAAATAAGAAATGAATAAAACTAAAATGTAATTATCATATCATATATTATAATGTATTGTATTATTAAGTAATATCATACATTAACCCCATTATAGCAGATGCCACATTGAATGGATGAACACATGTATGCATCAATAATAAGTATTTCTAAATATAAGTTGTAAAAATACTTATATGTATTTAATATTAACCCTTTGGAGTCGACCGTCACGCTGGCGGGATCAGATCACATGACCTGTTCAAGCCGGTGCCGCATAAAAACAACAGTCCGGACAACATTGCCGTGTGTTTCTGTCAAAAGTACTGGCTGGAAACTATATCCCAGTCTTTGTTTCATGCAAAAAGACCCAATAAACACAGAGATACGGTGATATAAAGTTAATACAGATATATTTCAGAAGTATGAATAATGGAAGCACATATTTTAATATCTTCGCCGTATTTTATCATTTTACGAAACCGAAAATACTGGAAACTGTAGATCCTGCTCAACAGGATGTATATGTGTATTTCTGTCGAAAGTACTGGCTCGAAACTATATGCCAGTCTTTGTTTCATGCAAAAATACCCAATAAACACGGACATATGATGATATAAAGTTAATACAGATATATTTCAGAAGTATGAATAATGGAAGCACATATTTTAATATCTTCGCCGTATTTTATCATTTTACGAAACGAAAAATACTGGAAACTGTAGATTCTGCTCAACAGTATGTATTTACCAGGGAGGGGGTGAGGTAATCAGTTAAATGGAGTGATACGAAACGAGACAAAAAGAGACGAAGAGGGACGGCGGGAACCGAAGAGAGACGGCGGGAAATGGAGAGAGACGAAGATATACGAAGACAGGCGGCGGGAGACGAAGAGAGGCTGCGGGAGATTGCGATTGAAATAAAGTGACAGACAAACATTGAGAATTTAGATATAGTTAGATAGATTTTGAGTTTTGAAGACCCAACTATGATGAAGAGAACTCTGAACGTGAGTCAAGATTTAAGCTTGTTTTTTTACATAGAGGAGGAGGAATCTGTGATGTTGCCCTCTGTGTCGTAGTTGACAGAAACCGCTTTGAAGCGTGGCACAGATAAAGACCGAAAAAACAGATTGTTGTACATAATGTGTATATATATATATTTGTATTATATTTATAATAACACTTTTGCCTTATCAGAATGAAATCCCATGCTACCTCAATCAAACTTTCACATTATCATAGTCACATCCCATGTATATATTTCCAGCTTTTAAATGGTTTCGTTGTGTATGTTTGTGTTATGAAAAATAAAATCATTTTCAAAATCTGTTTTTACGTTTTTTTTGTGATTTTGACATGTTCATATAGTAGAAGATCACTGCTCTTAACAAAGTCAAAAATCCTACATCCAAACAAAATAAATATAATTAATTATGATGAATACGTTAAGTCTTGTTCATTGTTTTTCACTTTTATTAAATGTTTAATATTTCCGGTGGAAATGGTGGACTATCGGACATTCAAAATGCAGCATATTTTCACTCTTACACACATATATTCTCATTTTACATACATACATTTTCACTCTTACACACGGATATTCTCCTTTTGCTCTCATGCGAAATCTACTAAAACAGAGTATGTCATGTATATTTAGTTTTCGTTGATGAGACGAGACGGACTAAGGTGTTAATGGTGGACTATCGGACATTCAAAATGCAGCATATTTCCCCCAAGTGTCTGTCAAAATGCATTTTACGTTTCTAACTTGCAATATCATTATTTCCGCTCTCTTCACTCCAGAAGAGCGATCTCCCTCTATCTCTCTCTGTGTGCGAGGGATCACAGGAGGGGGGAGAGCTGTGGAATGTGACTCCACACATTCCAATGGCCAATTAGTTTTAAACAAAGGGTCTCCAACATACATAGGACACATGGGGGGTTGGTTGACTCGGTTTGCATTCATAAAGAATGCACAAACGTGTTTAATCGTTAATGTCAGATATGTACTAAGTAAATACATTAGTTCCTGCTCAAGATTAGATTCAACTTTATTGTTATTGCACAGATTACAGGTACTGAGACAATGAAATGCAGTTTAGCTTCTAACCAGGTGCAACAAGCAGTAAAGTGAAAAGTAATATTCAAAATCTACAGAATAAAATATATAATGAATTGAATGATGAATAAACAGTGAGGGGTATGAATACACTAGATATCATCCTGTGAGCAGTATGAACAGTGTGTTAATCGTTTATGTCAGATATGTACTAAGTAAATAGCCTACATTAATTTCATGATGGATTAAAGCACATTTATTTCGTTAAAAATAAACAAAATGATTAAATGTAGGGTGAATTGCCCTAATGTGGAATTTTTTTGCATTTCAAACTTCGGGAATATATTGCGTCATGAAGCCGATACAATAAATCAAAATCCAGTAACATTCTGAAATCCCCAGGATGTGTCCTAATCAAACCAAAAGAGAACATGCAGATATTAAACTCATAAAATAAATGGTAGACATATTAGTACTCTTAGTGCCAAGTTGTCTCAGACAATCTGTTTTCCTAATGTGGGACAGTTCTGTGCAAAATGTGGGACACTGAAAAGTCTATATTAAAAAGCCTCAGTCACCTTCATTCATGTAATAAAAAAATCTCAGGCCAGTAACACTCAAAGCTACAGTAAATGTGCAATACCATGCTATGTTACTATTTATAATGTTATTGTTGTTACAACAGAAGATGTTTTTATTTAAATTGAAGTTAAATGCATCAATCTGGTGCACTGAGGGCAAAATTAGTAGATTTGTGGATACAGCTCTCAACACTCATTTGAAACAGAACTGTTCTTACAATGTGTGTTGGAAGGTATTAAATTACTATGCATATTTTATTGTGTAAACACACAGCTGATCACCTGAGAGCTGCCGTTTCATTCAGAGCGTTTAAAAAAAACGACGGTCTGATTTCAACAACTCAATGTGTGATTATTATAGCAGTAATATTGGACACTAATAATACAGTACACTATTAACACTGTACATATTATTGTTTGCCCGTGGGATTAGGGTGATCGGTAGTGAGAGCTGCTGCATTTTCCTCCGGTCGGATGTGATATAAAAACAAAGCGATTATTGTTGTTGTTGTAAACTAACGTGGATTAAATGTAGTGCATTCATTTCAACTCGCGAACATATGATACATTAAATGATCGCGAGGATCACGATCGAACATCGTTTGTTTGACCCTGGATGCATTTCCTGATCTAAAAACATAGCGATGGTTTTGTACTTACGCGGCGTAAGTTACGCCAACGTGAATTAAACATTATTTTGTTAAATAAAAACATGGTGATGTTTAGTAAATGATTACATGTCTCTTACTTAGCACAGAATATGATCCTATCCGTGACATATATGGATCTTAACAAATATCCGCTATATCAGATACCTGTAGATCAGCTGTTTATTTCACATGAGTTTCAGTGTGGCAGCTTTTCACGGCTCCCCCTGGTGGATCCATGATCCATTGCAGCTGGTTTCATTATAATTAAATGTATTTATCAAGGGGGGCGTTTCAAGTCCTGCGGGGGGGGTTTTCCTTTTGAGCAGGGGCCCACCCCGTGCCGATCACGGACCCGCACGGGTAGGCGTCTGAAACGAAGCGCTACATCTGTAGAGACACTACATACTGCTATACACCTGAACATCAGCAGGAGAGGACTCTTTAAAGTAGAGATACTACATACTGATATACACCTGAACACCAGCAGGAGAGGACTCTTTAAAGTAGAGACACTACATACTGATATACACCTGAACATCAACAGGAGAGGACTCTTTAAAGTACAGACATAATTAGCATTACGTCTGTACAGATGGGGTGTGTGTGTGTGTGTGTGTGTGTGTGTGTGTGTGTGTGTGTGTGTGTGTGTGTGTGTGTGTGTGTGTGTGTGTGGGGAGGAACTACAGCACGGTCACATGACTTCACTTCACCACCGCTAAGCTAAAGGTGGCTAATGTTGGGCTATAAAGGAACTACAGCACGGTCACATGACTTCACGTCGCCACCGCTAAGCTAAAGGAAGCTAATGTTGGGCTATAAAGGAACTACCACACGATCACATGACTTTAGGTCACCACCGCTAAGCTAAAGGCGGCTAATGTTGGGCTATAAAGGAACTACAACACGGTCACATGACTTCACGTCACCACCGCTAAGCTAAAGGAGGCTAATGTTGGGCTATAAAGGAACTACAACACGGTCACATGACTTCATGTCACCACCGCTAAGCTAAAGGAGGCTAATGTTGGGCTATAAAGGAACTACAACACGGTCACATGACTTTAGGTCACCACCGCTAAGCTAAAGGTGGCTAATGTTGGGCTACGAAGGAACTACAACATGATCACATGACTTCACAAACAGGAAGTGCTGAAATTATGACTCACTTCTAGGTTTTAGGACTCATTCTTGCACAACTTTATAAATATACACGTATTCACGAAATAAAAGCAGAACTGTCCTTCTCTTAGAACTTAATTCAGTGGAAACAAAAGATAAGCACATGATCCGAGTGGAGAGGATCTGACAGTATACGCACTGTGCGTCTGCCAGCAACACATAATAACATCAGTCATATCTGAAGGTAAACAAGCATCAAGCAAACGGTTTAATTTCCTGAGCAGCTGGGAAAGTAAAAGGTCAAATAACCAAGAATGAAGAGTGTTTTGTTGGCTGTGAACAGATGAATTACAGGAGGTAGAGGAACATTATTTCTGTATGAAAAGGCACATTCTCTTTCCACTACAGGCCTTTTTGTTCACCGCCTGAAAAAGTTTTCCTACCTCTTCCACAGATGACCGAGGCGTTAAACAGACTCTCCATTTTCTCACACAGCTCGCTTTCTGGGTCCAAATCATCCAGACATGTGATCAGCTTATTGATCCGATGGCGCATAACCAGTTTTTTGCTGCTCTGCATCTGAGAGGCGTCGCTGGAGAAGCTTTCAGATCGAACGCGACCAAATGAGCCAAAAAAACTACATCCATCCAGACTTAAAAAATATGTCTTTTTTTACGTCTGGGTCTTGTTGAAGTGGACAAATGGACGAAAGGAAGTATTTTCAAGTAGATTCATAATTGCTGGAAGCCTGCCACAAAAGAAAACTCCAAAATGTGACTATTGTTACGTCCAGGCCTAGGGAAACCTAGGCGCAACACAAAGTGTGCACTCTCTGGCAATAAGTACTTTCAATTTGCCGAGAGATCAGGGAGCAGATATAAGATGGTAGTTTATCCAACATGGCTTTGTAAATGAAAAAGTACCAGTGACTGAGCCTCCGTACAGTAAGTCAAGGCAAAACCGCCTTGGTATACAGCAGGGATACTCAAATACAAATCTTAAAGGTCCAAAATAAATGTTTCAATGAGACAAAGGTCCGTTTATTACGGTCATTCAAACTTTTAAACAATTGCAACAAGATTCTTAACACGAGGTTGCAAAAACAAAAATAATCTGTATGCAGCAGTTTTCATTGTTATTGTGTCTGTGCTTGATCCCTCAGAGTCACAGTGTAAGAGCTGCAGTTATGAATAAAGGCAGCTGCACTCTTTTTCATTCAGCATTCCCATTATTGCTTTATAAATGTCTTCCCCCCTTGTGTGTCCACTGAGGTTCGTCAGGCCCAACACATCTTCAACAAACTCCCCCTTTGCCTCATCATAAAAACTCACAAACACCAGCAACTGAGCAATGTCAGTGGTGTCAGTGCACTCATGCATTACCAGGGTTTCCCACACATAGACTATACTTGGGCGGGCCGCCCAGGTATATTAACGGCCGCCCAAGTATATTTTGCGACCCATTTAGGTTTTTGTTTTTTTTATAATTTTTTAATAATTTTTTTTTATAATTTTTTTTTATTCGTCCGTGACCATGACGCCATCTGCGATCGATTAACTTGTGGACAATGATCCCTCGCTCCCTTGCACTGATCTCGCCTCCTTCTGGCCTGTTTAGTGGCCTGCCTCACACAGGGTGACTGGCTGTCCACATGATGTGGCCTGCCGACATGGCCACTGTCATACAGATCATAAATCAGAGCCCTTGATTGGTCTCTGTGTTTCATTCAAGCTCGGGATAAGCTCAGCTCAGGTGAGGAAAAGGACTATCTGAGTGTTTAGATAGTTAACTTAGTCTAAGTTCTCAGTGGGTCTCAAACGGTGTGGTCACCAGTTATGTAAACACATATTAAGGTGAAAAAAGGTAAGATACACTTTTAAAACTTGTTGAGAGAAAACTAGTCTTTGCTGCTGCCTCAAAGAGGAGGGAGACAGGAGAGGCTGATTCAGGAGCACAGACACACTCACAACTATAAATGAACCAACAATAAATTAATAAACAAGTTTCAGTGTTTTTTTCATATTGGTATGTTGTTGGTTATGGCCATGGTTTTATGATTATTGAAATGTATACAGTTCTGTTTAATATAGGTGTTTCCATAGATCTAGTCTCTATATTGTCCCCTCAAAATGCACCAGATTGATGCATTTCACTCCAAAATAAAAAATAAAATCTTACCGGGGGGGCATGCCCCTGGACCCCCATAGAGGATTTGAGGTCGACCCCCACTAAAAATCACATGGTTCCTAAATACATTTATAAATACATTTATTTTTTAAATAGTAACCCATTTCCATATGTTCATGTGTGGGTAGTAGATTTAAATATATATATATAGCTATAGGGCTATCATTATGGGCCCTGCCTGTACCTGTTCGCTCTGCCATCGCGTGAAGGGTCTGCTAACAAGCGACCAACAGAAAGGTTAATGTTGTTGCACGTCACCTCACCTAGGTCTGGGTTGGGTTTCATCCACTTGAATGTGCGCAGTCTGTTAGGCAAACTAGATTTTGTCCGTATCTGGGCAAAATCGACTGATGCTGATGTCATTGTGTTATCTGAAACATGGCTAAATAAGTCTATTTTGGCCTCTGACATTGCCTTAAATGGTTTTAATGTGTATCGTACCGACTGGCCTAATAAAGGTGGTGGCGTTGCAATTTATGTTAAGAATAAGTTCAGTGTAACCACATTAGTTTCCAAATCAATCAGTAAGCAATTTGAATTTTTAGCCTTAAATATAGAAGCGGCAAAGGGTCAACAGGTCATGGTAGTGAGTTGTTACAGACCCCCCTCAGCTGTCAAAGACTCCTTGTCTTCACTAGCAAATCTTTTATCACAACTAGACTACAAGAAAATAGTCCTACTTGGATATTTTAACTGGGACTGGTTAACTGCAGTGTCAGAGGATTTTAAAAACCTTTGTATCTCATTGAATGTTACTCAGATTGTGGACAGTCCTACTCGCCCAAATATTAAGTCCCCTAATAAATCCTCCCTAATTGATCTCATTTTAACTAATGTTCCCCATAAATATTCATCAGTGGGAGTATTTGCAAATGATCTGAGCGATCACTGTGTTGCAGCCACAATTAGGGACACTAAGGTCCAAAAGGTTAAACCTCGCATTATCATCAAGAGAGACATAAAACATTTTGTGGAGCAGGGTTTTGTGCATGATCTGTTTGATTTTGATTGGGGTAAAATCGATCTGTGTGCTGATGTGGAAACCGCATGGTCTTATTTGTATCTTGGTTTTATGGAGATCATTGATAGACATGCACCCCTGCGTACATTTAGAGTACAGGGACGAGACAATCCTTGGTTTTCTGCTGAGCTGTCTAGTCTCCTTCATGAGAGAAACAAGGCCTGGGCAAAGGCGAGGAAATCAGGCTCAGAGATAGAGTGGCTGCGTTTCAGGCAGCTAAGGAATAGCTTCACTTCAAATGTCAAAAGTGCAAAGTCGAAGTACTATTTGTCAGTTACCACAGAAAACCTAAATAATCCTAGGAAATTTTGGAAAGCAATAAAATCGATATCAACCGGTGAGATCCGTAATGAGCTACCTCCGTGCCTTACCACAGCATCTGGCTCTATATCGGACAGGGCTACTATGCTAAATTGCTTTAATGAGCATTTTGTGTCCTGCGGTTCTATGTTTGATTCTGTCACTAACTCTGCTTCTGTGAACACTACAGTCCGTGACTCTGAACAATGTGGTCTGGAAAACCCTTTCAGTTTTACTCCTTTTACTGTCAATGTTGTTCGTGAAGCCTTATCTAAGCTAGATCCTAGGAAACCGGCCGGCCCGGACAACGTAGAGCCTTTCTTTTTAAAGATAGCTGCAGATTTTATTGCTCCACCTCTTACTTCTCTTTTTAACCTCTCCCTCAGCACGAACACAATTCCAAAAGTATGGAAGTCTGCTAATGTCTTGCCTTTACTGAAAGGAGGGGAGGCAACTATTTTAAATAACTATAGGCCAATCTCTAAATTGTCAGTTCTGGCTAAGGTTCTTGAACGCCGAGTGAGTGAACAGGTAAAGGAGTTTTTATGTACAAATGACATCCCGTCTAAACATCAGTCAGGCTTCAGAAAGAAACAGCACCATCACTGCCACAATGAAAGTGGTGAATGACATTACGAGTATTTTAGATAATAAGCAGAGTTGTGCAGCTCTGTTTATTGACCTTTCCAAAGCGTTTGACACCGTTGATCATCGCATCTTAAAGCAGAGGCTACTCAGTATTGGCATATCCAGCCATGCAGTGGGTGGTTTGTGAACTACCTCTCTGAAAGGTCCCAATGTGTTCATTTTGATGGACAAAAACCTGCTAAAAAAACGGAGGGTTAGGCTAGGTTTCTTCTCCAGGAACAAGTCCTGTTTCTCGCTTGAGGCCAGGAAAAGGCTCTGTGACCTTTGACCCGTGCTGGACTATGGGGATCTGGTCTATATGAATGCACCTGCCCATTGCCTGGTCAAGTTAGATGCTGCGTATCACAGCGCTCTGAGATGTGTGACACACTGTAAAGTATTAACCCTTCACTGTACACTGTATGCAAGGGCTGGTTTGCTTTCACTAACTGTACGGAGGCTCAGTCACTGGTACATTTGTATATACAAAGCCATGTTAGGGAAACTTCCATCTTATATCTGCTCCCTGATCTCACGGAGAATTGTAAGTGGCTGCTGCCTGAGATCGAATGTTGCGGTTTTATTAAATGTGCCAACTGCTAGGACTGTCTGAGGGAAGACAGCTTTTAGATGCGCAGCTCCTCTGTCTTGGAATAGTCTGCAAATTAAATGGAAACTGAACAATCTGGTGCCACTAAATGTTTTTAAAGCTTGGTTGGATGCTACTCAATCGGAAGCTATTGGTACCTGTTTATGTGGATAATTATGTAAATGATGCTGGATGATGTCCTTTTGTTGTTCTATTTATGTTTTTATGTTTCATGTGGAACTACTTGAGCAGGTCTCCCTTGGAAAAGAGATCAATGATCTCAATGGGATTTATCTGTATAAATAAAGGTTTGAAATGAAACATCATACTTATAAAGAGTAGAAACAAAAAGTAAGTTGAATTTTTTAAGATTACTTTGAAACATTCTCAACTGAAAATAACAGAAATTGCAAAATGGCGACATATGTTCACATTGTCAATGTGAAGGAGCAGTGTGCAGGATTTAGTACGTCTAACAATGGGGATGTAGGTTCCAACCAATGAATAACTTGTTCACTCACCCTCCTATCCCAAGTTTGTAGGATAATGTATATTGGCTGCAAAAAACTTGAGGCCCAATCATGTTTCCTCTGTCCATTCTGCGCTGCTGTAGACGTGGCAGTGCAACCTAGAGGACAAACAGATCAGAATCAGAAACGGGTTTATTGCCAGGTATGTTCACACGTATGAGGAGGTGTCGTACATACAAATAAAAAAATGTAAAAACTACACAGATACCGAACTATATTAAGAAATAGAATGCAATACATTATAGAATATAAAATATGGGCAGTAAGCAATATTTAAACATTTAGACCCTCCAGAAAAACGCGATTCTGCGATCGCAGAATTTTCCGCATAATCAGCAAAATGGCGCAGATTTTTAAAAAGCCGCATATTTATCAAAAGGCCGCATAATCCCCGCATTTTTCCACACAAAGTTGAACAAAAAAGTTAACTCATCTTGACGTGAAGTGATGATGATGCGCGACGTCATCAGCTCGCGCATCACAGAAGGTAATCAACACCGTAGAGTGAACATGTGGAGCTCACACGATGAAAATCTAATCCATCTCATTTACCGACGAACATTTCTGCTAAAGACCGGGCAAAGCAGTTCCCCGATGTCTTGCACGTGTTATGTTTGATCGCATAATCAAGGATTTTTGCCCGCGTTTTTCTGGAGGGTCTAAACATTGCATTATTTACCATCCTGTGATCTCCATGCAGAGTCTGCGTTGTGGCTGAGGTAAAGTGTCAGTGGGGGGGGCGGGCCTTGTTGAGGTGCCGAGAGGTTCTGGTCCTGATGGAGAGAGGTTCTGGTCATGATGGAGAGAGGTTCTGGTCCTGATGGAGATTGGTGTTGGTCCTGATGGAGATAGGTGTTGGTCCTGATGGAGAGAGGTTTTGGTCCTGATGGAGAGGTTCTGGTCCTGATGGAGAGAGGTTCTGGTCCTGATGGAGAGGTTCTGGTCCTGATGGAGAGAGGTTTTGGTCCTGATGGAGAGAGGTTCTGGTCTTGATGGTGCGCAGCCTCCAGCCAGAGGGTTGTGTTGAAGGCAGAGCTGAAGTCCACAAACAGGATCCTGGCGTAGGTTCCTGCTGTGTCCAGGTGCTGGAGGAGGAAGTGAAGTGATAACTATTAGTAAACCATAATGATGGATGTTATTATCAGGGCATTAATTATTTCACAAGTTTAGAAGGGGGGAACATAGTCTAACAACAGTTAGCTTTTGTTAATTTTACCTCGAGACAAACTTGTGAGACTTGTTTCTGAAATCCCTTTCTCTTAAAGTGAATAAATAAAAAATAAAACAATGGAGGTTACCCTAAAACTAACCACTGGATTGCTTGTCTAACATGACCTAGTCCATAAGTGAGGTAAGGGTGGGAACAATCAAACGCACCCTCCCAGGCACAGCGTGTTAGCGAAGTACAACTGGGATTTCGAAGAGGAAGATATGCTTCGTCAATTCTTAATAATAAACGGAAAACCAACAAATTGAGCACTTGAGTCTTCATTAGCAGCGCCTAGCTACAGCTGCGGAGCTTCGGTCAATACCACTAACAGTCTATTTCCTTAAAATGGTACATATCGCTGAATCTATATTTTCATCTTCAGGTGATTAAATCTGCATAATGTCCCTGTACAATAAGATTAGAGCATTTTGTAATCCAGTGAGGAAATTCAAGACCAGTAAATATTGATTGATTAAACAACACTAAATAAAATGTTATTGCTTTCTTCAAACTCAGACTCTCTGCTGCGGCTGTACCTCAAAGACAAAACAATTGTCTGATGATCTTTGTTGAACAAGGTCTGATTGTCCTGTACATGTACAATGTGGGGTATTTTTAAATACTTTACTGCACCACATTCAATATTATGTTAGACACAAGTTAGTTATTTCTCACATATCAAAGTCTTTTCATCAGCATGATTGAAGAATAGCTGGGTGCTGCCTGGAGAGACTGATGAGGGACACAGGCTGGCTTCAGCAGCTTTCCACACAAAGCCATCACATCTTCTCTTCCATAGTCCTCGCTGTCCACTGGTGCTCTGTCAAAAGAGTGAACATCACAGCCGTCATGTTAACCCTTTGTTACATAACATACAACCAACATGTGTCAAAAGTGACCCGAATTAGTTTTAATTGTAAATATATTTGCAATAAATTACTTTAACCATTCAGGATTCCAGGTATTCCTCAATTAACCTGTTTTGGATCAAAACCAATTTGTATTTTTCCCTTTCTTCCGTGTTGGAGACGAGAGGGTGGCGCGGCAGCACTGCAATAAGCTGTAAACTAACGTTAGCAGCCACCTGTTAAGCCAGGTTTCCCGGGCGCAACATCTTGCAAGAAACAGCATGTCAGGGCTTCTTAATGTGTGTGGATGTGGAACCGGAAACAGATGTAGGCAAGATCCTCAGCTCGATGATTGGATGGTTTAGCCGCAATGCATGCTGGGATTTGGTGTTTATGTGATGTGAAATCTGAAAACGTTTTTTAAAAATAAAATAATACTTTATTCCGTGTGTGCTTGCTTTTCTCTTTGAAACTCATCACAAAACGGCATTGTAATACACGGTTCGGCTGCATTAAATATTACCTATCTGCCGTAGTTCTCTATTTGTAGAGCCCTGATGAGAAGACTTCTCGACAAACAGGAGAACTGCCGCCAAAACTGAATACGTGACGTGGATCGTAAATATATAAGCAATTAAACAACATCTTACATTTATTTTCACACAATACGTCTCCTTGCAGTATCAACACTAATTCGGCTGACTTTTATATACACTGAACAAAAATATAAACGTAACACTTTTGTTTTTGCTCCCATTTTTATAGGCTGGCCACAATAAAAAGCCACTCTGAAACGTGCATTTTTGCTTTATTGGGGGGTCTGGGGGAGGTCCGAAAACTAGGCAGTATATGGTGTGAGGGGTAGGGTTAGGGGTAGGGTAATGTTGTGAATTGAGTGGCCCATGGTGGTGGTGGGGTTATGGTATGGGCAGGCGTATGTTATGGACGACGAACACAGGCCACTCGATTCACAACATTACCCCAACCTAACCCTACCCCAAACCCTAATCCTACCCATAACACCAGATACTGACTGGTTTTCGGACCCCCCCCCCAGACCCCCCCAATAAAGCAAAACTGCACGTTTCAGAGTGGCCTTTTATTGTGGCCAGCCTAAGGCACACCTGTGCAATAATCATGCTGTCTAATCAGCATCTTGATATGCCACACCTGTGAGGTGGGATGGATTATCTCGGCAAAGGATAAGTGCTCACCATCACAGATTTGTTCAGATTTGTGAACAATATTTGAGAGAAATGGTTATTTTGTGTATATAGAAAATGTTTTAGATCTTTGAGTTCATCTCATGAAAAATGAGAGCAAAAACAAATGTGTTGCGTTTATATTTTTGTTCAGTGTATTTACACCATGACGGTGCAGAGCTGATAGAAAGGGACACCTGGTGGTTAAAGCACATTATTGAATTGTATTATTTTATTATTAGATATTAATAGGAGGATGTGCAAAACAGACAAACTAATAAGGCTTAATTGAAACATTAAAGAGTACTTTCGGTTAAGGTCTTCTTTTGAATAAGAAAAAAGCTTTGGGGGTATAGAAGAAGAATATGGAGGGATGAAACCCTCTTTAATGGTCACACATGCAGAGCACACAGCACAGTGACCTTTGTCTACAGATAAATATTAAGCCTGACAAAGTACTTAATATATTGCTTTCCTGCAATATTAACTATGTGTAAGCACTTATTTTAACTGATATTATATGTATTATACTCTTATAAGATGTATGTAGATAGTATAAGAAATGTGCAGAATGACAGTTTAATGGTGGAGGTGTACACACATGATAGATGTCTTGTAATGCACTGTTGAGGAACCTGCGATCTTAGTTTTTCATTCATTGCATAACTACACAACGTAGTTGTGTATAATATGATATGCCAATAAACCTTAGAAAATCTTGAAATCTTGAAAGGGATGTGCAAACTAGTCATTATATACAGTATTTAATTAACTATTAGTAGATAATAACGAGTAATGAATATACTTTATAGGGATCCTATTAATATCTAATAATAAAATACAATGCAATAACATGCTTTAACCACTAGGTGTCCCTTTCTATCAACTCTGCACCTTTATGGTGTGAATACAGCCTATCTACCAATTGGATCAAATATAAAAGTCAGTCGAATTAGTGTTGATACTGCAAGGAGACGTATTGTGTGAAAAGAAATGTAAGATGTTGTTTAATTGCTGATATATTTATGATCCACGTCACGTATTCAGTTTTGGCGGCAGTTCTCCTGTTTGTCTAGAAGTCTTCTCATCAGGGCTCTACAAATAGAGAACTACGGCAGATATGTAATATTTAATGCAGCCGAACCGTGTATTACAATGCCGTTATGTGATGACTTTCAAGGAGAAAAGCAAGCACACTCGGAATAAAGTATTATCTTATTTTTAAAAAACATTTTCAGATTTCACATCACATAAACACCAAATCCCAGCATGCATTGCGGCTAAACCATCCAATCATCGAGCTGAGGATCTTGCCTACGTCTGTTTCCGGTTCCACATCCACACACATCGATTTAATACATGAATGTAGCCTTTGTTTCTGCTAAAAGAGGTGTCGACCAGCTGGGGCAACAAGAAAATCGGCGTAATCGAGTGTGACTATTAAAAAATAAATCATTACGTCGGGGTAGCATTTGCTTGGCATTTCCGTTTATTTCTCCACTGGTTAACAATACCGTGTAACTGTCACGTTTGAAGGGACGAAATCGTGACATCTTCACATCTCCCAGCATGGTAAATCGTCACATGTTCACGTCTTGCCGTGATACCGGGTTGCTAACATATATATATTTGAAGAAACAGTCAACTTGTATGACTGCAGACTAAATGTAGTACAATAAAAATAAGAATATGAACAAAACGACTGTGGCAGTGGGAGCGCTGGCTGCTGGAGGGATGGGGGTGGCTCCAAACAGCTGGAAAAGGATCAGGTAACCAGGTGAACAGTAAAGCATGTCAGTAACCTGGTTCTTGTCTCTTGGTCTGGGTCCTGTGGGCAGAACGACTTGCCCCGAGAAAGCCTGTCACTGGCAGCAGTGTTCTGTCTGTTTCCTAAAGTATTGATGTATTGTTTGCAAGCTGTGGCCAGTCAATAAAGCTTTCTTTTAGGCAAGCCTTCCTCTCCTTCTGTCCTTTTTAACTGGGTGAGCAGGAAAACCCTCACAACGACATATACAAATGTCTGGTTGTTCAAGCATTAGGTTTAATGTTAATGAAACACATGAGATCTCCAGCAGCAACAGAGAGTCAGTGAACTGACCCGAGAGTCTCCAGTCTGCAGTCTGGACTCTCCAGGAGATCTCTCAGCAGCTCCACTCCTGAATCCTGCAGATTGTTCTCACTCAGGTCCAGATCTCTCAGATGGATGTTGGACTTCAGAGCTGAGATCAGAGCAGAACAGCTGTTCTCTGACAACCTGCAGTACATCAGACTGAATAAAGAAAACATGATGTAACTTTAGAAAACAATGTTCCTGTTTGAAATAACTCAATGTTTAATAATCTGCTCAGAGCTGAACAATGTTTTAACGTCAGCAATGATGTAGAAACAAATCCCTGATAATCTGGAACTCTATGCAGCAGTTTCTCTCATCAGATGTTTAACAACTCCTTGCTCTCCCTCACAGCTCATCATTACTGACAGCATCTCCACTGACTCATGGAGCACAGAGTGAGTCTGTGGAAGCTCAAACACTCTCCGTCACACAATCACCTTCTCTGATCTTTGTTATTCTTAAAGTTTGGATTCCATTTCCATTTGGAAACACAGAAACAAATAAAGCATTAAAATGTTTTCAGGCAAATTCTGAAAATCATAAACACAAACAGATCTGTATGAACTGCAGTCAGTGAACTGACCTGAGAGCCTCCAGTCTGCAGTTTGGACTCTTTAGTCCAGAACTCAGCAGTTCCACTTCTGAATCCTTCATATTTCCATTGTAACTCAGGTCCAGATCTCTCAGATGGGAGGGGTCAGACTTCAGAGCTGAGGCCACGACTTCACATTCAGTCTCTGAGAGTCTATAGCCAGAAAGTCTATAACGACACATATATCACAACTTGTGTTAGTATAAAAACAGAGGAACCATTTAATTAACTTACTGAATTTGAAATTTAACTTTTAACATATTAAGCCTGTCAGACATTATTTAAACTCTTAAGCATTGTGGTAAAAACAGATCTGATTTCATGTTTAATAAACTGAAATTATATATTAATAACTGCTTTCATCGATCACTATAAAAACTGCTGTATGTTGTGATCACACTAAAGTCCTTCATTTGTTTGACATGTCGCCTCCATCACTCAAAATAATGTGAAGAAAAGAAAAATCTTAAAATATCACAATATATAAATAGAATAACTGGATCATTTAATTTTGCTCTCAAAGTATTTGAGACAGCTCTGGTTAAAGTCACAAATGACAAGGGACTTGTCTCTATTCTTGTTTTGCTCGATCTCAGCGCTGCCTATGATACTATCGACCATGATATCCTATTGCAAAGACTAGAGCACTTAGTTGGCCTACATGGAACTGCTTTAGGCTGGTTTAGGTCCTATCTATCTGAACGCTCTCAGTTTGTACGTGTCAATGATGAATCTTTCACGCAAACCAAAGTTAGCCATGGAGTGCCACAGGGCTCAGTGCTCGGACCTATTTTGTTCACATTATATATGCTTCCGTTAGGCAATATTGTAAGAAATCATTCTGTACATTTTCATTGTTATGCGGATGATACTCAACTATATTTATCAATCAAGCCTGATGAAATTAATCATCTAAATAAAATTCAAGACTGCCTCAAGGACTTAAAAACGTGGATGACCTTAAACTTTTTGATGTTAAACACGACCAAAACTGAAGTTATTGTACTTGGCCCGAAGAATCTACGAAACAAATTATCTAAAGATATATTAACTATGGATGGCATTAATTTGGCCTCCAGTGAGACTGTAAGGAATATTGGTGTTATATTTGATCAGTATTTATCCTTTAACGCCCACATAAAATCAATTTCAAGGACCGCCTACTTCCATCTACGTAACATTGCAAAAATCAGGCATATCTTGCCTCAAAGCGATGCAGAGAAACTAGTCCATGCATTTGTTACTTCTAGGCTGGATTATTGTAACTCCTTATTATCAGGGAGTACCAAGAAGTCAGTCAAGTCGCTTCAGCTGATTCAAAATGCTGCAGCTCGTGTACAACCAGAGTTAGGAAAAGGGACCACATTACTCCTGTTCTGGCTGCCTTACACTGGCTCCCTATTAGGGCTGTGCATCTTCACTGGTCTCACGATTCGATTACGATTATCCTGTCAACGATTCGATTCGGTTCGATATCCCGGTGCATCACGGTGCATCACGATCAGAGATGGGGTCGTAACTAAAAAAAAAGTAATATATTACATATTACATATTACTTTTAAAAAAAGTAATATATTACACTACTTCGTTACTCTCTACATAAAGTAACTCGTTACTTTACTCGTTACTTTACTCGCAGGGCCGGCCCGCCCCCCCCTGCAGGCAGATAACGCAGACTGCTAAAGTTTAAAATGTTCTCTTTAGTTCAGTTTCCATTGTCGCATAAGACTGATCCAGATAGCTCCTGAATGTTTTCCTATCTGACTGTGGCTGTCCTCTGTCTCCTGCTATCTGACCGTGGCTGTCCTCTGTCTCCTGCTATCTGACCGTGGCTGTCCTCTGTCTCCTGCTATCTGACCGTGGCTGTCCTCTGTCTCCTGCTATCTGACCGTGGCTGTCCTCTGTCTCCTGCTATCTGACCGTGGCTGTCCTCTGTCTCCTGCTATCTGACCGTGGCTGTCCTCTGTCTCCTGCTATCTGACCGTGGCTGTCCTCTCTCTCCTGCTATCTGACCGTGGCTGTCCTCTCTCTCCTGCTATCTGACCGTGGCTATCATCTGTCTCCTGCTATCTGTATATTTTGCGCCGTCTATCTCTGCTCACTCTGTTGCGTCAGCGTGTTCTCCTGCGTGTTGGCCATGTGTTGCACTGGAGCCAGACTGGAGCACACCGCAAAGACTTCAGCCAAGCACGTGCGAACTGCGCATGCGTGAGTGGCAATAACTCTCCTTACCAGCAGGCGGCGGTAGTGTGTATTCGTCATTCAAAACAGGCAACAACCGGAAAACAGAGAAGAAGAACAGACCGTGATGTAAACACACAACACATAGCTGTGCGTTAGCTTCACCTTAGCTTAGCATGTGTTCTTTGCAGGTGCTTGTTGAGGTTTGATTATGACTGATTTTAGAAAGTAACGAAGTAACGCGTGTCGGGGTAATGTTAGTAACTGTAGTGTGATTACTGAATTATAAAAGTAGCGCATCAGCACTCCGTTGCTCACTACTTTTTCATCAATGAATACAATCAGTCAGATAAATATGAACTTGTTTTATTCTATAGAAAGTACATTACAAATCGATCAACCCACTTCTTTGTCTTCTGCTCTATAACATGGCACATCCTAAAAGTGCCAAACATCATTATGAGTGTGCCAACAGGTATCATTGAACTACCATGTGTGTCATATAAACATGTTTATTACATTGAAATGAAATAAATAATGTAGGCCTGGCCTACCTATCTATAGTGTAAAAAAAGGTAAATCCTCAAAAACAAAACATTCTGCAGTGCTGTAATCTACAACAATGTTTTCAAATAGCAGCACTGGGCACAGGGCACTTCCTGAATGTGCCAAACAACAAAAACATGACTCACTGCTCAGCATTTGGGAATATGTAGGTTCTTCTGCAAGAACACGAGTTGATCCACATGTTCTGGTTTGAGTGTGCTTCTTTTTGCAGTGACCACATCTCCTGCAGTGGAGAAAACTCGCTCTGCAGACACACTTGTGCCTGGAATACACAAGTATCGCGTTGACACCTGTGAGAGGAGGGTCTCATGGACACGCCACCAGTTCAAAGGGTCCTCAGTCAGAGGGAGAGATGATGCTTTACAGTATCTCTCTATTTCCTCCTCAGCAATGGCATAGGGGGTCTTGGGTTCTGCTGTACCTTCTGTGTCAGTGAAAGACCGTCCCAGCAAACTCACGAGCAGTGATGATGATGAGGCCTTTCTTTTGGGAGCAGGAGAGCCGTCAATCACTTCTGTCCTCCTGAGTGTCCTCTCGTTCTATGTTTGAACAAAAGAAAATAGCATTAAAATAGCAGTTAGCACTTTCTCAGTCAATGCAAAAGCTCACATCTATTCTATTATTCAGTCTTATAGACTGCTCAACCACCACACATAATGCAATAACTGTAACCATTCTCACACTTTTAAATGCACTTTGTATACTATTTTTTATATCAATATTTGTAACTATTTATTCCCCGTATGATTGTATGTTGTCTGTCCTATTGCCGTGTTTTTTAGCATTATGTATTTGTCTGTATTTTTTGCACACCGGGACAGAGTTGCACTCTGAATCTCGTTATACTCTGTGTATAATGACAATAAAAGGCTTTAACTTAACTTTAACTATAGAACGTTTTCACTCATAGCTACTATTATTAATATTGTAAAGTTTGTTTTTATAAGTTTACATGAAACATGGTGAAAATACCTCCAAGGATGCAGCCTCCTCAGTCACTCCTCTGTAGATCTCCAATCTCTCCTCCACTGTAAGAAAAGGCAGTCCCTTAAAACGGGGATCCAGGGCAGAGGCTGTATGAAGGATCTTCTTTTCTGCCTCACCGTTGTACCTCTTCAGGAGATCTGTTGTGATGGCATTCTTGATCGCGTGGATCATCGGTGAGTCTCCAATGGTGCCTGTCATGTTCTGGAGGAGTTGTGCAATTATTGGAGCAATGAGAGACACAGTTGGATTGCTCTCTTCTGACATCAGAGTGGTTGCATCCTTCATTGGCTTTAATGCACTCACAGCGTCCTCTGCATTTGACACATCTGTTTCGTTAAGAGTGCAGAGGTCTGACTGTCCTTTTCTCACCTCTGGAGACAGCAAGGTGGCACATATTGCAGGTTGTTGTTCCAAGAACCTCTCGACCATGTCGTATGCACTGTTCCACCTTGTGGCAACATCAGTTATCAGCTTGTGATTTTTCAGGCCCAGACATTTCTGTTTATCTTTCAGATAGTGGTTCGCTGTAGTGCTGCGGTGGAAGAATGGAAGGAATTGTCCTAAGTCAGCTGCAACGATCATATTGGACGCGTTCAATATTCTGTCACCAGTACTACATCTTTGACTCGTAAACAGCTCTAGTTTGCAGCACATGCGACAAAAACTGCCAGTCCTCGCTGATGTAATGTGCCGTTACTGTTAAATAAGACTCCGTCGCGACAGAAGTCCAGGCATCACATGTTATGGCAACTCTTTTAGCTTGGATCATTGACGCCATTACCTGGGCTTTGGTTCCGTTGTAGAGTGCAGGTATGACATTTTCTGTAAAGTGGCTACGCGATGGGAGCTTATACCGTGGCTCCAGCGTCTTTAACAGGTGGCGAAAACCGGCGTTTTCCACGACCGAATAAGGACGTAGGTCCTTCGCTATGAAAGCTGCCACCAACTGGGTGATTGTCTTCGTTTTCTCAGAGTTGGGCGGAAAAGTTGACAGCACCTCATCAATTCTTCGCTGGCCTGGGTCCGCTGTTTTCTTGGTGGCAGACGTTAGCTTCTCACAGTGAAAACGGCTAAGGCGGTTCCTCAAGTTAGTGGTATTTCCACCAAGGTATTTTATTTTTGTGTGACACACTTTGCACACAGCGTGCGACTTGTCCAGTTCATGTGTCCCTTGTCGTTGGGTCCAGATGTCTGCTTTCAGAACACAAGGAGCGTTTTTAATTTTCTGCGCACTGCTTTCGCCTCCCACCATTATTGCACTACAGTAGCTCGGTAACCCACAATGCAATGCTACGTTGCTCCCGTGACGTAAATCTTTATTGTTCAGCTGCCGGAAAATCTACCACGTGAATAATCGGTTATCTCCCGTCACTGCATCGAGACCGAATCGTCCACGTCTGCATCGCAATGCATCGTAAAAACGATTATTTTCAAAACCCCTACTCCCTATAGAACACAGGATATAATTTAAAATTATTCTTCTCGCCTACAATGCCCTTAATGGGCAGACGCTATCTTACCTTAAATAACTCATTATACCCTACTGTCCTACTAGGGCATTGCGTTCCAAGAATGCAGGGTTGTTGGTTGTTCCTAGAGTCTCTGAAAGTACAATGGGAGCCAGAGCCTTTTCTTATCAAGCTCCACATTTGTGGAATCAGCTTCCAGTTTGTGTTCGGGCGGCAGACACCCTATCCGTTTTTAAGAGTGCGTTTAAGACTGTTACAGTGTGTGAAGCAGGCAGGACCCAAATGCAGAATAAAGTGAACATTTCTTTATTTCAAGGCTAGGTGATAATCAAAGACAAAACAGAACAATCACCGACGAACTAGTCATGACACAAGACGAACCGACAAAGACAACCAGAAAAACCAGAAGATAAATACACACAAGACTAATCACACAAACAAGACACAGGTCAGGAGGGAGGAGAAAACACAGGGGCCACAGGTGAACACAATCGGGTAATCAGACACACCAGGGAAACTAACGACAGGGAACCACAGACAGATCTAAACAAGACAAAACATAACGCAGACAGAAAACCAAAAACAGATATAGACAAGACAAAACACCATAAAGACAGATCGTGACAAAGACCTTCCTTTTTGATAAAGCTTATAGTTAGGGCTGATTAGATTCAGCCCCTAGTTTTGCTGATATAGGCTTAGTTTGTCGGGGGACTTCTTCCTTCTTCCTTCTCTCCGTCTGTACCCGTGTACTCTCATGTTCCGATTAACCCAGCTTCCCCAAATGTCTTTCTTTTTGGTGTCTATATACGCCGGGATCCGGAGTCATGGATGGTCCTGCGGTCCTGTGTCTTGCATCGCGAGCCCTGGATCGTGAGTCGTGGCTGTGGTCCTGGATCATAGGTCCTGGATGGATGTCCTCGTGGATTCATCTTCCTATTATACACACATGCATTTCCAAACATCTGGACTACCTATGTTGCAAATGTATTATATTTTCAATTTACACACGGCATCTATTGCACGTCTGTCCGTCCTGGGCGAGAGATCCCTCCTCTGCTGCTCTCCCTGAGGTTTCTCCCATGTTCCCTTTAAACTGTGGGTTTTCTCCGGAAGTGTTTCCTTGTACGATGTGAGGGTCTAAGGACAGAGGGTCTGAGGACAGAGGGTCTAAGGACAGAGGGTGTTGTATTGTCATACTGATAATCTGAACAAACTGTGAAGTCCACTGAGACAAATGTAACATGTTTGATATTGGGCTGTATAAATAAACATTGATTGATTGATTGATTGATTGATTGATTGATTGATTGATTGATTGATTGATTGAAGCATTTAACATGAAACATTTGTTTGTGTTTATTTAAAGAAATACACTTCTGATCCACATCAATTTATAAAGCTATTCACATCTGGACTTACGTGGCCTTCCTACAGTTCCTCACAGCTGGAATCAGTCTCTGTCGTCCCTCCTCTGATGTGTTGTACTTCTTCAGGTCCAACTCATCCAGAACCTCCTCTGACATCTGCAGCATGTAGGCCAGAGCAGAGCAATGGATCTCAGAGAGTTCCTTCTCTGATATGTTCTCTGATTTCAGGTACTCTGTGATCTCCTGATGTACTGAGTGGTCCTTCATCTCTGTCAGGCAGTGGAAGATGTTGATGCTCCTGTCAGGAGAGATTTCAGAACTGTTCATCTCCTTCAGGTTGTTGATGGCTCTCTGGATGATTTCTGGACGGTTGTCTGTGCGACCCAGCAGGCCTCCTAAAAGTCTCTGGTTGTACTCCAGAGAGAGGCCGTGGAGAAAGCGGACAAACAGGTCCAGGTGGCCATTTTCACTTCTGAGGGATTTCTCCATGGCTCGCTTCAGGAAGACATCCAGGGATGGGTAAACATAATCACTGCTATCACTGCTATCACTGTCACTGCTATCACTGTTGTCTTCGTCCCTGTCTCTCTTCAGGAAGTTATTCAGTACCTCTGTGTCTCTGTTGGTGTAACAGTGGAACAAGTAGACTGCAGCCAGAAACTCCTGAACGCTCAGATGAACAAAGCAGTAGACTGTTTTCTGGAAGATCACACTCTCTCTTTTGAAGATCTCTGTACAAACTCCTGAGTGCACCAAGGCCTCTGTGACATCAAGACCACAGCGCTGCAGGTCTTCTTGGTAGAACATGATGTCTCCTTTCTCCAGATGTTCAAACGCCAGCCTCCCCAGCTTCAGAAGAACCTCCCTGTCAGCCTCCGTCAGCTGCTGTGGACTCGTCTCATGTCCCGCTTCATACTTCTGCTTCTTCCTCTTGGTCTGGACCAGCAGGAAGTGTGAGTACATGTCAGTGAGGGTCTGGGGCAGCTCTCCTCTCCGGTCTGTAGTCAACATGTGGTCCAGAACTGCAGCAGTGATCCAGCAGAAGACTGGGATCAGACGCATGATGTGGAGGCTCCCGGAGCTCTTGATGTGAGAGATGATTCTGCTGGACAGGTCTTCATCACTCGATCTCCTCCTGAAGTACTCCTCCTTCTGGGCGTCAGTGAAGCCTCGTACTTCTGTGACCCTGTCCACACACTCAGGAGGGATCTGATTGGCCGCTGCAGGTCTGGAAGTTATCCAGACGAGAGCCGAGGGAAGCAGCTTCCCCCTGATGAGGTTTGTCAGCAGCACATTGACTGAGGACTGCTGTGAGACATCAGACACAACCTCATTGTTTCTGAAGTCCAGAGAAAGTCTGCTTTCATCCAGGCCGTCAAAGATGAGCAGCACTTTGCAGCCAGCCAGCTGCTCTGCTGTGACCTTCTGTAAGGTTGGATGGAAGACATGGAGCAGCCTGAGAAGACTGTACTGCTCAGCTTTGATCAGGTTCAGCTCCCTGAAGGAGAGCGGGATCACCAGACTGACATCCTGGTTCTCCAAACCCTCGGCCCAGTCCAGAGTGAACTTCTGCACTGAGAAGGTTTTTCCCACTCCAGCGACTCCGTTGGTCAGGACCGCTCTGATGGGAGTCTGTTGGTCAGGTGAGGCTTTAAAGATGTCCTGGCACTTGATTGGAGTGTCATGGAGGGTCTCTTTCTTGGAAGCTGTCTCCAGCTGCCTCACCTCATGTTGGGTATTAACCTCTTCACTGAGGCCCTGTGTGATGTAGAGCTCAGTGAAGATGCTGTTGAGGAGGGTTTCACTTTGATCAGTTCCTTCAGTCACACGTTCACATCTCCTCCTCAGACTGAGCATATGTTCATCTAGAACCACCTGCAGACCACTATCTGCTGGAAGAGAAGGAAACAGGAGAGAATCAGGAAAATGCTTTTGACAATCTGAACAGTCAGGGTTTTAAATGTCAGGGTTTTAAATGTCATGATTTTTATAAAACATTTTAATGTCTATACTTTACAACACAAAAGATCCTGGACATGAAGACTCCAGAAGGAACCACAAATACTAGTTGCCAGATATTTATACTATCATACGTAAATGTTATATAAGTGCTGGGCTAATGTAGTAATGTCTGAGTAAGACAGAAAGCGTTTTTTAGGGAAACACTGCTATCCCACGTGACATATTTGTGTACACACTTTAAAACCAAAGCCTTGAAGAAGGGATCAGATGATACAGTGTTTCTATGGAAGAGTAGACACCCAGAACCCAGACAGCGGTAAAGAGGCTGCTCGTGTTCGGCCTCTTACTTTGTAAATTGCTCCATCTTTCTCCACACTGAGGACAGCAGGAGTCTCTTGATGGAGGAAGCTGCTCCCAGTATGAGGCGATGCACTGTCTGCAGAACCAGTGTCCACAGCTGGTAGAGACTGGATCCTTCAGGACGTCCTGACACAGAGCACAGCTGGACAGCTGCTCCTCCACAGGAACTGGACTCTTCCTCTCCCTCTGTGGAGATGAACACATCCTTTACAGCACTTTACATTAGTGGAGCTGATTCTCACCAAAGGTACAACAATGTGGCAAATTCTAGTTTCACATTTAAATTATAATTAGATTAGATTTCATCATGATAAGGTAGATAGAGGTTAGTTCTTCATATCATTAGGAAACCACACAGCTTTGTGTCTGGATTCATAACATCAGCTGAATTAATCTGGTACACTTTAGCACTTTGAACCCAATTTACATTGAATTTGCTGTGAATACATTTCAATACAAATATGGAAAGGATGCCGAAATACGTAATGATAGTGATTTGTAAAAAGCCAGAGTTAATGCTTTGTCAGGTCTGTCTGCAACACAACAAGCAAAACACTTTAAAATGTTTGTTTTCTTAATGGAGATTGGTTTCATTGAAGCTAGGCTAGGCCAATGGTTCTCAAACTTTTTCTGTCAGGCCCCCCCTTTTGGAGAAAAAAAAAGTCGGGCCCCCCCCAACACAAATAGTCACGTAATGGGCGAAGTTAACATTTATTAAAATACATCATTGTGAACGTGAGCATTCCTTTCAAAAAAATCACTTTGCCAGAACAGTGATAATAAAACAATGCTTCATAATTCTGTGTGGTCAAAAAAAAATGCATAATACAACTATGCAATCCCTTTGCTCGAACAATAAGTTATAATACTTTGCCACTTTGCAATCTGTGCAAACAAATGAAAAGAAAGAAAATGCTGATATTTGGCAAAAATGTGTGTCTTATCTCAGGGGGCTGCAATGAGCCTGTTTGGCACTGCAGATTTCTTCAAAACGGGGTTGGAGGCTCAGTGGCGGCGAGAAAAGAGATTTATTTTGGGGGTGCTGTGGGGTAGCTTGACGTTTCATAAAGGGTGCTCAAACATTTAGGGTTTCCCATTAATGTACCGGTCGCTACAGTTGAATTTTCTACTGCAACAATCCCCACGCATATACACAACGTACCCGCAACTGTTACAAGGAAGGCTCGATAATCAGCTCACGACATATAGGTGTAAGCAGGGCCGTATCCACCATTGAATTACCGAGGTCCGGACCTCGGTAATTCCCGAGCTGTGTATTTAACAAAACTTCTGATATAATTACACTAAACGGGGTTCTTTGTAGTACTTCCATTTACTGACAATGGGGGCGCTGCATAACTACGTAGCCTCGATTAAAACAAACAGAAGAAGACGACATGTATCAACAAACCACCGCAGCCCAGACTTGTACCGGAGCAGCGGAGGAGTAACGAGGTATCTAGGGACCAGAGATGGAGTACTCGAGTCCTGGACTCGGACTCGAGTCGGACTTGAGTGCCGATTTTCAGGACTCGTGACTCGACTCGGACTCGCACACTGATTGACGCGACTCGGACTTGGACTTGTGAATTCTCGCGCAGGATGACTTGTACTCGGACTCGGACTCGTGAATTCCCCCCCCCACGATGACTCGGACTCGACTCGTACATTGACGCTCCGACTTGGACTCGGACTCGAGCACATTTTCTCTGGAGTCTGATGTCCTCTATCCTGTATGGCGAGTTAACGTACTGGGCCCCGCTGTTCCAGTCTAGAGATGTCTACAGACACACCCCGCATCGTGCTGTATGCTTTCACACATTCTGCTTCCACATTGGAAAAGAGCAAAATGCTCGTTATGTGGAAACAATATAGAAGAGAAGGCTCCGTAACACATTACTCTAAGGATCGAGTTCAGACATATAGGCTGTCTTGAACACTATCATCAGAGTAACGTGATCTAATCAATAAATAAAGATTCAGCCGATAACGAAAGCACATACTTAACATGCAGAATGACATCATTTTGCATGCTAAGTAGCCATGTGCTTTCTGGGGATAAATCTTTATAGGTAAACTGATTTAACCCGTAAAAGTTCCTTCAAAATAAGAGTCCCAATCTTATTACTATCAAAATAGAAGTGCAAAACGAAAACTTTACCATAGGGAAAATATTGGCATACAAATATAATCACTTCTCTAAAAGGTAACTCATTTTAAATATAGTTTATTTATATATAATAATAATATGAATATTAGAAATAAGCTTTATATTTGTATAGCACCTATTACAAGAATTGTAGCCAAACTCGCTTCACAGCAGTTCAATAGACAGGTTAACAGCAATGTAGAGGAGCAGCTACATTTCAAAACATATATCCACGAAGATTAATACATGAAGACTTGTGACTCGGACTTGACTTGGACTCTTCTTAAGTGACTCGGAATTGGACTCGGACTCGAACACAGGTAATGATGACTCAGACTCGGACTCGACTTGGACACTCCTTGGGTGACTCGGACTTGGACTCGGACTCGACTACGACTCTCCCTTGGTGACTTGGACTCGGACTCGAAGAGTGGTGACTCGAGGGTGACTTGGACTCGTGAATTGGTGACTTGACTACAACACTGCTAGAGACTAACTAATTCCCCAACAATATAAATGAAATATATGATTCGTTTTTGAAAATACTCTTTGCTGGATCAAATGTAACAATGGAAGTGTCCATCGTTTTTTGTGATAAAAATGTAATTTATGTTAAAAAAAAATACACTGTAATAAAAACTAGGTTTACATTTCGCTCATAGGACTAATGTAAATGAAACATCTTTTCATTAATGTTTATTATTTTTAATCTGTCATATAATAATCAAAGCCCTGAAGGAAATAAAGCAATTTAGCAGCAATTGGAACACAAGAACCACATCCAAAAGTATTTGGCTGTGAAATATAGAGGGAATGAAACATCCATATAAATTACATAGAACAGATATAAACACAAAGCAAATAAAAACAATTAAAAGTCACTATTCATAAAATACAGTGTATCCGAAAAATATATTGATGAAGTGACGCTGCAGAACATCATGTGAGTCAATGGGCAGGTCCGTTTAGGAAACACATGATGTACAGAACTTCTTCGTGTGTATAGCACAGATGTACTTGTTGCAGTTGCTGCATGTAGTCTGTGTCTTGGGGGTCCACAGACCTCACAGCTGGCTGTGGGGGTCTTCTTGCGGCTGGCTGTGGGGGTCTTCCAGCAGCTGGCTCTGAGTCAAGTTCATCTTCCAATTTGCTGTCAAATTCTGAGTTTACCTCCACCTTATCCTCATCTTCAGAAATGTCTTCCTGTCCCACTTCACCGTGTTCCTCTAATGCATTCCACTCACTCTCATCCATCATTAGCTCCAAGGCTCTGAGCAGAATATCTTTTGGCCATTTTGTTGGTTTGTAGTTCTGCACTACACTGTTACTACACTGAGGTTATGTCTCTGTGTAGTCCCTCCTCCGGCGTGCAGGTGCGAGGGGGGCAGTGCGAGAAAATGTAAAATGTTTATACATTTCTGGAAGATCTAAAATGTTTATAATGTTCTAGGATAGTTTTGTGTACACACTACAAAGGGTACAGATCAAGGGAAAACAGGATCAAACAGCTTCTCTATGCATACAATTGTGTGTGTGTGTGTGTGTGTGTGTGTGTGTGTGTGTGTCGTGTGTGTGTGTGTGTGTGTGTGGTGTGTGTGTGTGTGTGTGTGTGTGTGTGTGTCTGTGTGTGTGTCTGTGTGTGTGTGTGTGTGTGTGTGTGTGTGTGTGTGTGTGTGTGTGTCTTTAGTTTGTGTGTCTTTAGTTTGTTTGTTTTTCTCTGTCTGTCTGTCCTGGTATTGTATCCGGGTCAGATTGTATCGTCGATGACCCCAACCTCTTATGAAGGACATAAATACGGGTGGGCAAGTGGAAAAAAATAAAAACAATTCCACATGTCCTTCACAATAAATAAGCCCCGGCCATTGAGTTGAGCCAACGAAAATATCCTTATATATTTTTGTATTCATTGAAAATGGAAATCAGGTCAATTTGACCCGAACACCACACAAGGGTTAAATAGCGTGAATAAACTAGCTCGAGAGCTGAAGTTAATTACATTCATCCAATGTCAGAAGGGTTACCTTTTGACAAACGTTGTAATGCTTTTCTTTCATTTCAATTTGAGTAAAACTTTGAAGATTGTATTGTATTGTTTTCTTTTTACACTGACTCAGATTTAATGAAAAGACTACGTCAGTCGAAGCTCAGCTTTGGTAAGGAAGAGACAGGACAGGCAGAGAGAAAGGGAGAGAGAAAGGGATGGAAGTCAGGGAGGAACTGCAGGTACAGATACGAAATAATGCAGGCTTAATAAGCCCATCTATATATCCATCCATCTATAACTTAGTCTTCATTTACAATATAGACAATAGGCATATGAATGTTGCTTCTTTACTTCATTCGTGTTGCCAGGTACACATGTGTGTCTTTGACTCTACATGTAATCATCTGCTAATGCTAAACACAACCAGCTCAACAGGTTATTACTATGATTAATAAACCTCTTCAAATACGTCTGAGAAAGAAACTGAGGCAGTCAACTCATTTGTTGGAAGATTTATATTGTTTCAAGTATTATTGTCATTTTGAGAACATGTCATAACACTGACACATTGATAATATAGTAGCATATTGAAATATCCTAAAATATTGTGAACTGTCCTCTTCGTCCTTGTTGACTGAACTGTAATGCGTTTATTGGTGGCTTGTTATTACAATTCATTTGTGAAGTTCGACATGTTTGTATTTGATTTGCTTAACCAGAGGTCCTACATGTGGAGAGAGAGTGTTCTCTTACTGGAGTAGTTTACTTAGTTCTCTACTGCCTAAGATTTTTGGACTTGTGCTAAACTTTCTGTTTGTTAGTCGTGCTTCTTGGTTTCTGTCGTTACAGTTCAGTGAAAAGTTTTACGTTTGAAGGTGATTTACTTGACTTAAGTTATAAGCTGTTATAGTTAAATTCAACTGCATTACTGTAATCTACTGCGTTTCTTTATTATACTCTACTGCAGTGTTGCTGTACTGTGTTCATGTAATTACTAATCAACAAGTTATATCATCAGATTATTTAATAACTGAATCCTCTTCAGATCAGTTCACAGTAGAAACAGAATCTTACTTCCTGTCTGAGGGTCCAGGTTCATCTCTGAAGTCTGGAGGTTCCTCTTTAGACCGGTCCCTCTTCAGAGACAGACAGCTGGGGACTAAATCACTCATCTTCTCCAGTCTGAGAGATAAACCAGAACACACACACACACACACACACACACACACACACACACACACAATATTAACACAATTATAGTATGTTAATCTCTAAACCATCATAATGACAGACTTGGGTTTCAATACAACACACCAGTCAGACTTCAGCAGGCTGCTCTCCATTATACATATATTACATCCAAATACAACAATGGCTGGGCTGTTACATGCTATGTGACTCTGATGAATCAGAAACCAGGAAATGGATAAAAAAGTTCACAACATTTGAAGATGTCACTGTCGACTGCAGGAAATATATATATTTCGATGTACAGATTATTATTTTATTATATATTTCTGACGTATAACACTCGCACTGTTTTTCTCCTCCTGCTCTGTCGAAGTGTAAAATGGAGTCTGGCATGACTTCATACTTTCCCTTCAACACCCTCCCCTGTCTGCCGCTCCTCCCTTTGTTTCACAACCAGCCTCATCACCTGGACAGGTACAAACAGGGATTGTTTTCAATTGCTCTCACAGTAAGACAGCTCCAAAAACATGTATAAGAAAGTTAGAAAATAGACAGCAGCTAAAACAGAATACAAATTATAATACCACAAAGTGAAAACAAATCAATAAACATCCTGCATTCAAAACCTCACTTGTTGAGGTTGTTTTGGGTACTCTAGTGTTAGCTGTGCAATATATTGTTCCATATTATATTAGTCTGAGGAATAATATTACTGCTGCATGAATGCACACATTGCATAGTGTAGATTATTTGAACTCCTTTATATACTCTTGGTTTGTTAAATGCATTGCTGCAGATTCTATGAGATCAATGTGTGCAGCTTTGTCCTGTGATAACCGCGTATCTTTAAAAAGTCAGCTTTTCAAGAGTTTTTCAGAAAAAACAGCCCAGTTTTCAGCTCTGTGACGGTGCATTTTCAAGCTGATCCAAGAGGCTTTTTAAAGGCATATAGCTTAAGGAGGAGAACTGCCTCAACACATAAATAAATACTGGATCCTTTTCATCGTGAAAAATTAAAATCATCTGGAGATACGTGGTTATCACTGGACAGGAGGGGGAAGAATATCTGTAATCTTAAAGGTGGGGTAGGTAATTTTGGAGAAACCAGCTCGAGTGCGCTAGAATTTAAAAATACACAGCCGGAAAAAATCTGCCACTTCCTCACAGAGCCCCTCCTCCAACACACACGAACGCGCACACGGCCAATGAGGGCACGAGATACATTTGTGTACAACGGCTCAGATGATTGGTCGTGCTTTTTACAGCACTACGGCTTCCACAGATTAATTTTTTAATGAATTTGTTGTCAAAGCACTTCAGATATTCATTGCTATCGGGATGTTAAGAGCATTCCATGGAATATAGCAAAAAGTGTATCTCGAGCCGGTTTCTCAAACGTATCTACCCCACCTTTAAAGTAACTAAAGCTGTCAGACAAATGTAGTCGGGTAAAAAGTGAAATAATTACCTCTGAGATGTAGTGAAGAAGTGTACAGCTGATACCTTGATTTCGTTCTAAAGTACAGAACTTGAGTGTCAGTACTTAGTTACCATTTTCAGTAACCATGCCAGGGGGGAGAGGTTGACCGCCGTGAAGATAGTTTTAGGTTGGATATTTGACATACATTCGCGGACCAGCCAGCAGCGTCAGTTTCCCCTGCTGTTGTCTCCATTACCCTAGATTCCACCGGGTCCGTCTGCGGCGCGTTACGGCTGTGCCGTGGTTTTGGTCCGGCCTCTACCGGACGCGTTTCAAAACATTTCAGAAGCAGAGCGTCTTGCCTGCAGGCTCGCATTTTTTGTTGATTTGGGCATATTTCCTGGACAGGCTACTTTGTACAGACACAGTTAATAATAATTATAATATCCCAGTTATAAACAACATGAATCAAAGATGTGTTGCTGTATTTTAGTGGTAAAATAATTATTCTATAATGTAGCCTACACAGTGCCTGTAAACCGGAGGAGAACGCTGGCATTTCTCCTCCTACTTGAAAGACTACGGACTCATTTTTGACACATTTTGCAGACCCTATCGTAGTACGGAGGGAAAATTAGTTTGTGTGTGTTTATATATATATATAGTTTCGGAGGTGGTGCACAAACAATTGCTGGTTGCACTGTCGCGGACATTCATTTCGGAAAATGTTTGTCTTTCTCACATGCCTGCCATAATGGTCCTTCAGAATTGTTTTTTAAACTCTAATCTCACTTTCGCGAAGTTTGCTGGTGACTCTAGAACAGCTGACAATGTATGTGTGTTGATTAAGAGGAAAAGGTGCTTGGTATTTTTATTGTTGTTACTATCAGGAAATGTACAGCCAAATCCAGGTCCACCGACCAGTATTAGTCAAATAGCTACTCCTGCTGATTTTATATCTAGATCTGGGCTAGGTTTAATTCATTTAAATGTGCGTAGTCTGTTACCTAAATTAGATTTTGTCCGTATCTGGGCGAATTCGACTGATGCTGATGTCATTGTCTTGTCAGAAACGTGGCTAGATAAATCCATTTTGGCCTCTGACATTTACATAAATGGTTACAGTGTATATCGTACTGACCGGCCTAAAAAAGGTGGTGGCGTTGCCATTTATGTGAAAAATAAGTTTTGTGTAACTAATATGGTTTCCAAATCTGTTAGTAAACAGCTAGAATTTTTAGCCGTGAATATTGAGGTAACAAAGGGTCAACAGCTCATGGTGGTGGGCTGCTATAGGGCACCTTCGGCTGTCAAGGAGTCTTTATCGTCTTTGGCAAAACTATTATCACAACTTTCCTACAAGGAAATAGTGCTGCTTGGTGATTTTAATTGGGACTGGTTAACTTCTGTGTCAGAGGACTTTAAAAACCTGTGTACCTCATTGAATTTTACCCAGATTATAGACAGTCCTACTCGCCCAAATATTAAGTCCCCAAATAAATCCTCCTTAATTGATCTAATTTTAACAAATGTTCCACATAAATACTCATCTGTGGGAGTATTTGCTAATGATGTGAGTGACCACTGTGTTGTAGCCACAATTAGGGACACTAAGGTCCAAAAGGTTAAACCACGTGTCATCACAAAGAGAGACAAAAAACACTTTGTGGAGCAGGGTTTTTTACATGATCTGTTTGATTTTGATTGGGGTAGAATCAATTTGTGTGCTGATGTAGAAACTGCATGGTCTTATTTTTATCTTGGTTTTATGAAAATTATAGATAGACATGCACCTCTGCGTAAATTTAGAGTGAAGGGACGAAACAATCCCTGGTTTTCTGCTGAGCTGTCCAGTCTCCTTCATGAGAGAAATAATGCTTGGGCTAAGGCTAGGAAATCAGGCTCAGAGGTAGAATGGCTACGTTTTAGGCAGCTAAGAAATAGCTTCACATCTCAAATAAAAAGTGCTAAATCAAAGTACTATTTGTCGGTTACCACAGAAAACCTGAATAATCCTAGGAAATTTTGGAAAGCCATAAAATCGATTTCCACTGGTGATATCCCAAATGAGCTACCTCCGTGCCTTACCACAGTATCTGGCATTATATCAGACAGGGCTACTATGCTCAATTGCTTTAATGAGCATTTTGTGTCTTGTGGCTCTCTGTTTGGCTGTGTGGCTCCTGTGAACGCTCCAATCCTTGACTCTGAACAAAGTGGTCTGGAAAACCCTTTCAGTTTTACTCCTTTAACTGTTGGTATTGTTCATGAAGCATTATCCAAGTTAGATCCTAGGAAACCGGCTGGCCCGGACAACGTAGAACCTTTCTTTTTAAAGATGGCTGCAGATTTTATTGCTCCACCTCTTACTTCTCTTTTTAATCTCTCCCTCAGCACGAACACAATTCCAAAAGTGTGGAAGTCTGCTCATGTCTTGCCTTTACTAAAAGGAGGGGAGGCAACTATTTTAAATAACTATAGGCCAATTTCTAAATTGTCAGTTCTGGCTAAGGTGCTCGAACGCCTTGTGAGTGAACAAGTAAAGGAGTTTTTATGTATAAATGATATCCTGTCTGAGCATCAGTCAGGATTCAGAAAGAAACACAGCACCATCACTGCGACAATGAAAGTGGTAAATGACATTACTACTATTTTAGATAATAAGCAGAGTTGTGCAGCTCTGTTTATTGACCTTTCCAAAGCATTTGACACCGTTGATCATTGCATTTTAAAGCAGAGGCTACTCAGTATTGGCATATCCAGCAATGCAGTGGGGTGGTTTGTGAACTACCTCTCTGAAAGGTCCCAATGTGTTCACTTTGATGGACTGTCTTCTGAATGGTTAAACATTTCTAATGGTGTACCACAAGGTTCTGTTTTAGGACCACTTTTATTCTCCATATATATTAACAGCGTAGGTGAAAATGTGGATGAAGCTACTTTACATTTTTATGCGGATGATACTGTGATGTACTGTGCAGGTCCCTCCATTAAGGAGGCTGTTGTTAAATTACAAGCTGTTTTTAACACTATTCAGACTCAGCTCTCTGAATTAAAGCTTCTTTTAAATGTGGATAAAACCAGGTAATGCTCTTTTCAAAAGCTAAAAAGACACCAGAGCCTGTTTTAGATATTGTAACTACGCAAGGAACAAAACTTGAAGTTGTTGCCTGTTACAAATACCTGGGTATCTGGCTTGATGATTGTCTCTCTTTTAAACTTCATGTCAATAACCTGCTTAAAAAACTGAGGGTTAGGCTAGGTTTCTTTTACAGGAACAAGTCCTGTTTCTCGCTTGAGGCCAGGAAAAGGCTAGTCCTGTGACCTTTTTAACTGTGCTGGACTATGGGGATTTGTTGTATATGAATGCACCGGCCAATTACCTGAACAAATTGGATGCTGCGTATCACAGTGCTCTGAGATTTGTCACAAATTGTAAAGCGCTTACACATCACTGTACACTGTATACCAAGGCAGGTTTACCATCTCTCTCTGTACGGAGGCTCAGTCACTGGTACACTTTTATTTATAAAGCTATGTTGGGTAAACTCCCGTATTATATCTGCTCTCTGATAACACAGAGAGTTGCAAGCAGCTATTGTCTGAGGTCACATGATGTGGTCTTGTTAGATGTGCCAAGAGCAAGGACTGTCTTAGGTAAGACAGCTTTTATGTGCGCAGCTCCACTTGCTTGGAACAATCTTCAGCAAGAATTGAAACTGGGCAATCTCATTCCTCTGCATGTTTTTAAAGCTAGGGTAAAGGAAATGCTTGCTGATACAATGGGCACTTGTAAATGTCTATAACTATGTATCCTGTAAATATAATGTATAATGTCCTTTATTGTTTCATGTTTCATGTGGAACCTATATGCTGCAGGTCTCCCTTGAAAAAGAGATCTATGATCTCAATGGGACCAATCTGAATAAATAAAGGTTTGAAATGAAATATATACTCCAGCGATTAAAAACCAGGCCTTGTCCTTTCTGATGTTGTCCTTGTAAAAAGCATTGGTTACATCATATAAAATAGTGTGTTTTTCCACCTCCAGAATGAAAAGCTCCTCGTCCATTGTGCGTGTCGTAGTGAAGGTGTTGTGATGAAGGAGGGGGGGTCTGCAATATTAGTACATGTGGGGGATGGGCCTGGTCCGGATGCTCTGACCGTTCCACTTCCTGCCTACGTTACGGCTGCGCCGCAACAACAATAGGATTCATCCTAATTTTAGAGGATCCCTGCGCCGAGCCGCTTCTGGGACGCTTCTGAGCCGTATCGCGCCGCGTGTGGTGGAATAGCACCCATTGACTAGTGTGGCCGCGATCGCCGTGAGCACCGCGGCGCAGCCGTAACGCGCCCGTAACGTGCCCGTAACACGCACGTAATGCGCCGCAGACGGACTGCGGTGGAATCTAGGCTCTGCGAAACGAGGTTTTCGGACCATCAACAAATGACTTTTCAATTACACAAGAACAATGTTCTTTTTAATAAATCGACAGCTTCCCGATCGTGTGAATGTGAAACAAATCCCCTCTAGAGCATACATTTGTTGAACACACCTCTTTTTATTGCATTGTAATACTTTAAATATGTTTTATTAGTATTATTTATGGGGAAATTAGCATATGGCTTCAATAATTACCAGGTAATGTGACTTAATCACTCAAAAATAAGCTATGGATCAAATACACTGGCTGCATAGGACACACCTCTTTTTGTTGCATGTTCACCCTCTACATATTTTGATATTAAAATGTTGATGGAGCAGCGGCGAGCCGGCCATCTATCTGTCCATCTGTCTATCTACCTGTCTGTCTGTGTGTCTGCCTATATACCTACCTAGCCTACTAGTTGTTTTGTTTGGAAAGGTTTTGTCATTGTATTGCTCTTTACCGGCACCTGCAGAGCACAGGACTTTACATTGGACTTACAATTTTACATTGTAACTTTGACCCGCTCGACTGATACACAACAAACAATGAGCTTCGCTGCCAGCTGCTCCCCCCCCGGGATCTGAAAGTGGCGCATAGCCTGCACTTCAACATCAACGAAAGTGCTCGATATATGCTATATTGAACCAAACTAACACAAACTAACTGTATCACTATAACACAGGGGTCGGCAACCCGCGGCCCTTTAAGCCCTCTGCTCTGGCTCCCTTGAGCTTAGACAAAAATAAGAAGGAAATAAAATAAAAGTATTTGTAGGACTATTTATATTTTGTTGCATGGTTGAAAATGTTTCGTATGTTGTATTTTGAGGTGATACTGTGACACATAAATAAAAAACAAAACGGTTATAATTAGGTCAACTAAAATATGCGTCACATCCTGCTCCGGTCCCGCGCGAGCGCCTTTTCTTGGAGGCGAATAACCTGACCCGGCTCGATGAGCGAACTATGGATACATCAAAGAAAAGTACCGGAGGAACACAGGTTTAATTCTGCGTGGGCAGAGTTGTCTGCTTTCACAGCAAACGATGCTGGTTTACCGGTATGTCTGATATGTAGAGAGAAGTTGTCAACGGTGGTGCAGCCTTTACGTATCAAGGAACAACAAAGGAGAGGAAGACAGCTCACGATCGTCAGTCATAATTCAATGGGGTATGTAATTTATTTCAGAAAACACTTTGTTATAATCCATGGCATGCTCTTAACGTCCCGATAGCAATGAATACATTAAGTGCTTTGACAATAAATCCATGCAAAAATTGATCTCTGGAAGCCGTAGCACTGTAAAAAGCTCGACCAATCATCTGAGCCGCCCCGGCTAAAGTAACTGGATGGCCTACCTGCCTGTCAGCCTCCCATCGGGGCACAAACTGATCTCTGCCCTCATTGGTCATGTGCGCGTTCGTGTGTGTTGGAGGAGGGGCTCTGTAAGAAAGTCTGAAGGAAGAGGCATATTTTTTCCGGTTGTGTACTTTCAAATTCTAGCGCACTCGAGATGGTTTCTCCATTCTTACCTACCCTACCTTTAACTCTTTTTAGGGTGCAGCTATACGTTTTATTTATTTCAAAGTGGGCCCATTTTAATAATATGTTTTTCCCCTTCAAATGTGCAGAGGACTCCCAAAGTGCTGTGCTTCATTTATTTTAAAGTAGGCCTGTGTATTATTTGTAATTCTCCTTATAAGAGTTATTTGTTTCTTATTAGAGGTTAACAGTTTTATATCATGTAATAAATAGCCTAATAAATGCAAAAAAACTGTAGTTTTTGTCTGATATAGCAATAAAAAACTACGAAATATGTTTTGCGGCTCCAGACAAAAATACGTTTTGGAAAAAGGAGCAAAATGGCTCTTTTGGTCAAAAAGGTTGCCGACCCCTGATATAACATGATGATGATGACGATGACGATGACGATGACGATGATGGTGGTGATAAATAATGCATCTAACGTTCTGCTGTTCATTATAATACAAAAACAGAGCATTAAACAAACCATCATGCTCTTACTTTGAAATCATGCGGAAATGTCGTCATCAGCATCACGTGGTTTCCGAAAATCACAGAGTGACACGAGTTAACTTATCTCTAAGTTACAAGGATGTAACCTTATTTTATCAACCTCAAACAGAAGCCATTTGTTCAACAGTATTATCCCACTTAACGCTTAACACTTGTCTATTTCGTTTTAACCTTTATATATACAGTCTATGATTTTAACTTGGAGACTACGATTAGCATCGTTAGCACCGATGTAGCTACCACTAGCTTACATGCTAACCCAAGCCTTACCATTTGTTTGTTTGTTTGTTTATTTTATTTAAATGACAGTGCACATTAATTCACATTGCTGTCCATGAGCCAGTGTTAGCCAGCAGGCTAATTGTCAACTGTTGTCCTTGGCAAGATGTTAAATGACCACAACAAGACTTGGAAATAAAAACATAATTAAATATAGTACAGCAGACAACATCAGTACACCAATAAATAAATAGCAGTACAACAATAGAGAGGAACAAACAAGCATGCAAACAGATGAAATATCATCATACCTTGATTCAGTTAAAAGTGTTCACATTTTTGATTGTTTAAAAGCCATATCTTATGATGGTGGTTAAATGTATGGTAGGAGGTGTTATTCCTGATCTGCATGGTATTGTGTTCCAGAGCGTAGGTGCCCTCACAGAGAAACAGTGTTTGCCAAAGGAACTGGACCTAAGAGGGGCACCACAGTCCCCCCTTAGGGCAGACCTTGTGGTTCTGCTGTTTGAATTTGTCTGCTGTATAAAAGTGCAGGGGGGGGTGGGGGGGGGTGCCTTGCCGTTTAGAATTTTAAAAATGAGACATGCATCAGTGTGTTTTAATATATTTCCCCAGCTGAGCAGGTTATGTTTGTCCAGGATTTTGTAATGGTGGTATAGCTTTGGCTTTCTGTCTAAAACTTTGAGAGCTTGTTTGTAAAGTGACGTAGCTGATTAAAATCATTAACACATAAATAAAGCACTCGAATTTCACTTACCGCATTCATGCACCGTCTGTGTGTTGTTACTTCCCTTTGTACCCCCTAGATTTAGAAGGGAACGTAACATGGAGGCTCGTCCGGGATTCCCTTCTAAATCTAGGGGGTACAAAGGGAACACACAAGGATGACCAAGCACGACAAAAAAGGAGAGAAAACCGATCTCTGAGTAACGAACAAGTCGTTTAATGAACGCGACAGGAACACGGGCTCACCAGCCAACCTGCACAGAATAATACAGCATCAATATATCATGGAGCTCCCCTCCTATCAATCGGCAAGACACAGGTCCGCACACATGCAGCCAGAGGAGGAAAAGAGGAGACCCCACTTCCTCCGGTCCTATATGGAGGCCCTGATTTGGAATTAGGAGCACCTGGGGACAATCAGGCTGCACCTGGGGAGTCAGAGGGAGAGAGAGAAACACACACACACAACCACACAAACACTACGGCACGTAACACGGATAATATCCACATGTCTACCCTACTTTTATTATTTTCGAATCATAAATCTAAACGATAGATTTATAATTAGCATAAGTTTGTTCATGATGGCTCACTTCAGTGATAGTGATGACATCGTTGCGAAATTATCTTATCTTTTCAATTTACAGACGGCATCTATTGCACGTCTGTCCGTCCTGGGAGAGGGATCCCTCCTCTGCTGCTCTCCCTGAGGTTTCTCCCATGTTCCTTTAAACTGTGGGTTTCTCTGGAAGTGTTTCCTTGTACGATGTGAGGGTCTAAGGACAGAGGGTCTGAGGACAGAGGGTCTAAGGACAGAGGGTCTGAGGACAGAGGGTCTAAGGACAGACGGGTGTCGTATTGTCATACTGATATTCTGTACACACTGTGAAGACCACTGAGACGAATGTAACATTTGTGATATTGGGCTATAAATAAACATTGATTGATTGATTGACTGATTGATTAACCGAGTCATTTTCAAGATTGAGTTCCAATGATGAACTGGAGTGGCAAAGGATCAGCTGAATGACCCGCCATCAAGTGCTTCATCCAAAATGGACGGGAGGATGGACTTTGTGTTTCAGTGATTATCATCAAAGGGAGGCCTAAGTCATTTTCAATGCGGGTTGCCGTGCCGTCTTTCGGGGTGCAGGGGGCACTCCTTCAGACATTTCATGACTCTGTTCTGTCCTCACTGTGCAGCTTCTTCAGCGACAGGCTGCTGCCCCCCGGTGTCACACACACACAACAACAACAACACAGACTCTAACACCCCTTGCTGTTAAATACCAACCACATATGTGCAATATGTGCAATATATACCTGGCTGCTAAATCCTAATGTTACAGGATGTGTATTTTGTAAATTGTGTAACTTTTTATTTGTATTATATTTTTGTATAATATCATAACTTATTTTTTTTACTTTAATACTTTTTAATGCATGTCATATGTAACATTAAGGTGTCTTTGGCTCTTTTCTGCTGTAACTACGTAAAAGTCCCCTCTAATACAGGTATTCTGATTCTGTGTGTGTGTGTGTGTGTGTGCGTGCGTGCGTGCTTAAGACTCAATCAGCAGGTTCTGATCAGCGATTGGTTCTCAGTATGCAGACACGGTCTCACTAAGAATCCGCTGCAAATATGGTTTCACCCCAAATACAAAAGCAACGTCCCGTTTCTTCGACGTCTTCCCGGTTTGTTTGTAGGTTTCTGTTTGCTTCGTTCCTCTTTGTCTGACCTCCTGCAGTGTTTGTATGCATTTAGTAACAGCTTTAATTAAAGCTCACTTTTTATTACACTCTTATACCTGCCTCTGCTGTTTAATTCTGCATTTGTACGCTGTTTTAAAACCACGAAAACACAAATCCAGGTCTTCATCACGTGCATCTTCTTCATCTCCAGCTCACATTCAATACACCAGTTTTACATTTTAACCATCTGTATGAAGGCAAGCACAAAAGTCATGCAGTCAAATTAAAAAGCCATTCAATCCAGAAACTGAATGTAAACTACATTTGAACCTAAAGAAACTGTAGGAGCAGGTTGTTGTTGTCGGGTTAAACAAAAATAAAAGCAGAGATTAACAAAAACTAGAAACAAACCAGGAAGCATAAGAAGAAGAGATACGTGGAACCACATCCAAAATAAAATGCATCCGACGGTTTCTAAATGGAGTTTTCTCCTGCAGTTTATATCTATTTGAAAGTGTGAATCAGACATTAAGGCATTTCATATTTTGGCAAGTAAACTTTTAACTTTAGCAGCAGCTGAGCTAATGTCGCACAACACAGAGATACACAAGTATTAAGCATTACTGTAGTATCTGAACGAGTATTTAACAAAAGGAACTTCACTGTATGAGTATTACAGACGTGATAATCGATATAAAACAGTATTAACCACAAAGTCATGCGGTCAAATTAAAGGGCCTTTAAATCCAGAAACTGAATGTTCACTAACATTTAAACATAAAGTAATGAAACTATCTGAACAGGTTACATGTCTCCATATTGAAACGGTCTGTTCTCAGGATCTTTCTCTTCACTTCAAGCCGACGTGGATTTGGCACTTTGTCTAAAAACAGAGGAAGAAGAATCATTTTAACATTTATTTTTACAATTTATACAAACGAGGGCTGCACTGAGTGCCCTTTATTTTAAATGTGAAGCTTGTCTCTTGATGATTTGACGTTGTCATGCTATGCTTCTTGTTGTGGTCGCATGAAAGCAGCATGTGGTTCGGTATCGCCTGTCTTTAAAGGGTAACTGCTTTAAAATATTGAATATGGAGGAAAACATCTGGATTTTGGAAATGATTACAGCTATATTTATTGAGTTGATGTTACATTTTTGGACTTTACAACGCTCTGGAGCAGTGCTTCTCAAAGTGTGAGCGCCCCCTAGTGGTCCGTGAATATATTGGTAAAATTTCACATTTGAAATAAATTAATTTATTTAAGTTTTCCGCACTCTCGTGGGAGTATCTCTGTAATGGAGCAAGTTTAAGTTTCACTTTCGATTGCATGATATAGCCCAGATAAACAGCTTCATCACACATGTTGCCACTTGTTGGTACCATTTTCAGGCGATTTGTAAAAAACGATGTGTTTTTAGATATTTGTGGAGTTAGGTGGTCCGCGAGTGTTTTTTTATTGGTTAAGTGGTCCTTGGTATGAAAACGTTTGAGAAACACTGCGCTGGAGTTATTGTAAATGTTAGGATTTATTTTTATATTTTATTTTTGACTAATGCCTTCTAGTTAGAGTAGAAGTATAAAGTAGCATGAAATGGAAATACTCAAGTAAAGTACAATGATCTCAAAATTGTACTTAAGTACATTAGTTGAGTAAATGTACTTTACTTATGTGTACTTTGCACTCTAGACAGGTTTGTCTTATGTACTTGCAGGACTCTTGGTTTGTATCTTCATGGTTGATTACACATTATCGTCAGTCGCTTTGGAAAATGTAACGTAAACTAAAATGAGAAGGTTTTTATTTCCTTTTTTTATTTGCCAATGTGAAGTCGTGGGTTTTCAATCTGCAACTGTGCGAACATACTGACTCTAAACACAGTCAAAATCAGGCCAATAAGACAATTAAAAAACACACACAGCTTAGCATGTTAATATTTAACTAGTATTCAACAGAGGTGGGAAGTATTGGGAGTACAAATACTTTGTTACTGTACTTAAGTACATTTTTACGGTATCAGTACTTTACTCCACCACTTATACGACTTTTTACTTTGACTTCTTACATTTTGAACACAAATACCTGTACTTTCTACTTCTTACATGTTGAACACAAATACCTGTACTTTCTACTTCTTACATGTTGAACACAAATACCTGTACTTTCTACTTCTTACATGTTGAACACAAATACCTGTACTTTCTACTTCTTACATGTTGAACTCAAATACCTGTACTTTCTACTTCTTACATGTTGAACTCAAATACCTGTACTTTCTACTTCTTACATGTTGAACCCAAATACCTGTACTTTCTACTTCTTACATGTTGAACACAAATACCTGTACTTTCTACTTCTTACATGTTGAACACAAATACCTGTACTTTCTACTTCTTACATGTTGAACACAAATACCTGTACTTTCTACTTCTTACATGTTGAACACAAATACCTGAACTTTCTACTTCTTACATTTTGAACACAAATACCTGTACTTTCTACTTCTCTCATGTTGAACACAAATACCTGTACTTTCTACTTCTTACATGTTGAACACAAATACCTGTACTTTCTACTTCTTACATGTTGAACCCAAATACCTGTACTTTCTACTTCTTACATGTTGAACACAAACACCTGTACTTTCTACTTCTTACATGTTGAACACAAATACCTGTACTTTCTACTTCTTACATGTTGAACACAAATACCTATACTTTCTACTTCTTACATGTTGAACTCAAATACCTGTACTTTCTACTTCTTACATGTTGAACCCAAATACCTGTACTTTCTACTTCTTACATGTTGAACACAAATACCTGTACTTTCTACTTCTTACATGTTGAACACAAATACCTGTACTTTCTACTTCTTACATGTTGAACACAAATACCTGTACTTTCTACTTCTTACATGTTGAACACAAATACCTGAACTTTCTACTTCTTACATTTTGAACACAAATACCTGTACTTTCTACTTCTCTCATGTTGAACACAAATACCTGTACTTTCTACTTCTTACATGTTGAACACAAATACCTGTACTTTCTACTTCTTACATGTTGAACCCAAATACCTGTACTTTCTACTTCTTACATGTTGAACACAAACACCTGTACTTTCTACTTCTTACATGTTGAACACAAATACCTGTACTTTCTACTTCTTACATGTTGAACCCAAATACCTGTACTTTCTACTTCTTACATGTTGAACCCAAATACCTGTACTTTCTACTTCTTACATGTTGAACACAAATACCTGTACTTTCTACTTCTTACACGTTGTACCCAAATACCTGTACTTTCTACTTCTTACATGTTGAACACAAATACCTGTACTTTCTACTTCTTACACGTTGTACCCAAATACCTGTACTTTCTACTTATCACATGTTGAACTCAAATACCTGTACTTTCTACTTCTCTCATGTTGAACACAAATACCTGTACTTTCTACTTCTCTCATGTTGAACTCAAATACCTGTACTTTCTACTTCTCACATGTTGAACTCAAATACCTGTACTTTCTACTTCTCTCATTTCCCAAACAGCTGGTTCCTTTAGTCTGAATGTGTGTTGGTGCGTGGTCATTATTCTTTAGAGTCATTGCGTGCCTATTGGTTGGAACACGATCCGTGTATCCATCACTTCCTGGTCTTCTCTAAAGAAGAGGGACCAATGGAAACGTTGTCATGTTGCCGTTGGTCACCATGGAAACATTCATTAGCTAACAATGACATTATTGTTCTATTGCTATAAAGGGAGGTCAGGTACTCTTTAAAGCAGCTGCAAGCTATGGGTACTTTTTACTGAAGGACACTTCAAAGCCTCTTTACTTTCACTTGAGTAAAGAAGTTTAGTCAGTAATTCTACTTTCACCAGAGTATTTTTAAACATCTGTACTTCTACTTGAGTAAAGGATGTGTGTACTTTGTCACATTATGAATGATGTTACCTGGTGCCAGCGCAGAGTGGGGAGGGGCAGAGCCAGGTGGCAGTGAGGGCAACAGCTGATCTGATCCGGGTCTTCTTCCTCAAGAGTATCACCTCTGGGGTCTCTGCTGGGTCTCTTTGACAGGAAGTGGGGGGTTTTGGAGGCAGTGGCCCCCCGCTCTGAAACATCCCACCCATTCCGCTCTTCCTCTTCTGGCTTATCCTCCTCCCCATCATCCTCATCATCCTCATCGTCTTCGTCCTCCTCCTCTTCATCCTTGTCATCCTGCAGCCTCCTGGAAGATGATGAGGAAACACACTCCATCTGGTTTGGATGAAATAAATACAGAGCTGAATCCCAGATCAAATGCACGCTGCTTTGAGCAGGTTTTCTCTCAGTGATTGTGATGTTATGTTAAATGTTTGTTGTTTATTTCTCATTTATTGTGTCTTGATATTTGTCCATGTTGATGTTACACATGGAGCTGCTGTGATGTAACATTTCTGACTTAATCTGATCATTAAAGTATTATAGTATTGTATTATCGTATGTAGATATAAATATTACTTGGATGTTGAAGACCAAATGTGATTGTTGACAGAAGAAGAATCATACCTCGTGTAGCTCTATGTCCTCGATTGGAAATGAGGCCAAACATATGGTACAATTCACTGTTATAGTTGCTGTAAAAAAGGGGAAGAGATATGGGAATTATTTAATAAAACAGACATGATAAAATACATCAGTAAATACCCCACTGTTGAATTTAAAAACGGCAGTTGCTAACAAGTGTCTAAATATGACGACTAAACGTCATCAGGCCCAACATTAGCCGCCTTTAGCTTAGCGGTGGTGACGTGAAGTCATGTGACCGTGCTGTAGTTCCTTTATTGCCCAACATTAGCCGCCTTTAGCTTAGCGGTGCTGACGTGAAGTCATGTGACCGTGCTGTAGTTCCTTTATAGCCCAACATTAGCCTCCTTTAGCTTAGCGGTGGTGACGTGAAGTCATGTGACCGTGCAGTAGTTCCTTTATAGCCCAACATTAGCCACCTTTAGCTTAGCGGTGGTGACGTGAAGTCATGTGACCTTGCTGTAGTTCCTTTATAGCCCAACATTAGCCACCTTTAGCTTAGCGGTGCTGACGTGAAGTCATGTGACCGTGCTGTAGTTCCTTTATAGCCCAACATTAGCCACCTTTAGCTTAGCGGTGGTGACGTGAAGTCATGTGACCGTGCTGTAGTTCTTTATAGCCCAACATTAGCCGCCTTTAGCTTAGCGGTGGTGACGTGAAGTCATGTGACCGTGCTGTAGTTCCTTTATAGCCCAACATTAGCCACCTTTAGCTTAGCGGTGGTGACGTGAAGTCATGTGACCGTGCTGTAGTTCCTTTATAGCCCAACATTAGCCACCTTTAGCTTAGCGGTGGTGACGTGAAGTCATGTGCTCTCAGCCCTCCCTTCCTCTGACTCGTTCCAATTGCTGCCTCCAAACTCTGCTGCAGAAACTCTCCTCTCTCCTCTCTCATCCTCTCTGGACTCTCTCTGTCCTCTCACATCTCGGCAGGCTCGAAACGGTGGAAATCCAAACACCGTGACGACCTGCTAACCTATCAGGCTCTCCTCTCCTCTTTCTCTGCTTCGATCTCTCAGGCACAAAGCACTTTCTGTCAAGATAAGATCCAATCTTCCTATTCCAATCCCAAAAAAACTATTTTCCATCTTCTCCACCCTCTTGGATCCCCCCAAAGCCCCTCCCCCCTCCTGTCAAGCGACTTTGTTAACCACTTTGAAAAGAAGGTTGATGATATTCGCTCTTGTTTTTCTGACTCACCTCTACTCACCGCTGGATCACCAGACCCTCTTTCTACCGGCACACTAACCTCCTTCTCCCCTCTCTCTCCAAGTGAGGTTCTTACCCTCATTACCTCTGCCCGCCCTACCACCTGTCCTCTGGACCCTGTCCCTTCAAACCTCCTTCAGACTATCGCTCCTGATATTCTGCCGTTTCTCTCCCATTTCATTTACACTTCTGGTCACTTTCCAAACAGTCTCAAGGAGGCAAGAGTAAACCCTCTCCTAAAGAAACCCACTCTCGACCCGTCTGATGTTATCAACCACAGGCCTGTCTCTCTCCGCACGTTCCTGTCTAAATCACTTGAACGCGCTGTCTTTAAACAACTCTCCTGCTATCTCCATCAGAACAACCTTCTGGATCCGCACCAGTCTGGTTTCAAGGCAGGTCACTCCACAGAAACTGCCCTCCTTGCTGTCACTGAGGAACTGCACATGGCTAAAGCAGCCTCCCTCTCCTCTGTCATCATCCTGTTGGACCTGTCTGCTGCATTCGACACGGTGAACCATCAGATCCTCCTTCACTCTCCAAGCACTTGGAGTATCAGGCTCTGCACTTTCCCTCCTCACCTCATACCTCAAAGACCGCACCTACAGGGTTACTTGGAGAGGGTCCGAGTCCGACCCTTGTCAATTAACTACAGGGGTCCCTCAGGGCTCTGTTCTTGGTCCCCTCCTCTTCTCGTTGTACACAAACTCGCTCGGATCAGTCATTAGCCCGCATGGTTTTTCATACCACTGCTACGCTGACGACACCCAATGAATCCTGTCCTTCCCTCGCTCAGAGACCCAGGTCGTCGCACGCATCTCTGCTTGTTTAGCTGACATCTCTCAGTGGATGTCCGCTCATCACCTCAAGCTCAACCTTGACAAAACTGAACTGCTTTTCCTTCCTGGAAAAGATTGTCCCACTCTTGACCTGACGATCAACATCGGCCCCTCTGTTGTTTCCCCCGACTCAGACTGCAAGGACTCTGGGTGTGACCCTAGATAACAACCTGTCCTTCACTGCAAACATCGCTGCTCCAACCCGCTGCTGCAGATACACACTCTACAGCATCAGGAGGATGCGTCCCCAGCTGACCCAGAAAGCCACGCAGGTTCTGGTCCAGGCTCTCGTCACCTCACGCCTAGACTACTGCAACTCCCTCCTGGCTGGTCTACTTGCATGTGCTATCCGACCTCTGCAGCTCATCCAGAATGCAGCGGCTCGTCTGGTCTTCAACCTTCCTGAATGTTCCCACACCACGCCGCTCCTCCGCTCGCTCCACTGGCTTCCGGTAACTGCTAGAATCCACTTCAAGACTGCACATCTTCCGGCGTAGACTGAAAACTCATCTCTTTCGACTCCACCTCGAGCGATAGAATGACTAACAAAGAACTGCTAACAGAGCACTTATATACTAATGAAGGACCGGCTCCTCTAAAGCCAGTTGAGCAGCACTTGAAATGTTTGGCTCTATGAAACCTGATGTACTTTATGATTCTGTTTTCTTCAAGGTTGTGTCTTCCTGGTCGAATGTACTTATTGTAAGTCGCTTTGGATAAAAGCGTCAGCTAAATGCAATGTAATGTAATGTGACCGTGCTGTAGTTCCTTTATAGCCCAGCATTAGCCTCCTTTAGCTTAGCGGTGGTGACGTGAAGTCATGTGACCGTGCTGTAGTTCCTTTATAGCCCAACATTAGCCACCTTTAGCTTAGCGGTGGTAACCTGAAGTCATGTGACCGTGCTGTAGTTCCTTTATAGCCCAACATTAGCCACCTTTAGCTTAGCGGTGGTGACGTGAAGTCATGTGACCTTGCTGTAGTTCCTTTATAGCCCAACATTAGCCACCTTTAGCTTAGCGGTGGTGACGTGAAGTCATGTGACCGTGCTGTAGTTCCTTTATAGCCCAACATTAGCCTCCTTTAGCTTAGCGGTGCTGACGTGAAGTCATGTGACCGTGCTGTAGTTCCTTTATAGCCCAGCATTAGCCACCTTTAGCTTAGCGGTGGTAACCTGAAGTCATGTGACCGTGCTGTTCCTTTAAGCCCAACATTAGCAATTGCAATAATCTAAAAGGGCTTTTTTGTGTCGAAATACGTCATCACAGAACCCCTTTATTAAAGTAACCCTACCCCCTCTGGTGTTCTCAGCAGGCTCTGATCTGCTCTGAGTCTCCGGGCAAGTGGAGGTGTGTTCGTTCAGCAGCTTCAGAGTGACGTAGCGTCCGCAGTCCCTGCAGAGCTCTGTTCGACTCCCACACACCACAGAGTGATCCTGCAGGTCCTTCACAGGAAGCTCCAGATCACAGAAGAGACAGACCTGCAGACGCTGCTCACACTCAGCAGACTGAGAAACAGAGAACAGCTGATCAGAGGAGGGAAGGTCCTGGGCAATTATTCAGGATATTTTATTATTTAAAGTTCTCAGATCTTGAACCACCAGCCTCACCTCATGGTCTAACAGCTGACATCGCTCCATCTTCTGGTGACACCTGGAGCATCTCACCTGCGAACAAACACAGCTGTAAACCCACGTGTGAGTATGTGTGTGTGTGTGTGTTTGTGTGAGACATGTCAATCAACAAAAATGTGCATTCAATACGGCTTTTAACTTTTAACAAACAGCAATATTAAGTCAGAGATAAAAGAGGGAAATTGACGACAAATAAATATGGCTGTTTTGACCAGTGTTGTAGTGGGAATGCAGCTGTTTAAGTGTGTGTGTGTGTGTGTGTGTGTGTGTGTGTGTGTGTGTGTGTGTGTGTGTGTGTGTGTGTGTGTGTGTGTGTACCTCTGTGTGTTGCTCCTCCCGGTGTGTGTCCAGTTGTTCTCGAGGAACAGTTTCCTCACAGTCGGGGCAGAGCACCAGGAAGCGGCTGCAGTGAGTTTCATGCAGAGCGAAGTTTACCGCTGCTACTTCTTTGTGGCTGTGGGAGGAGAGAGGGGCAAGTTGATTAAAATACTGTCTAGTAATAAGCACAACATTTGAATTAAATACGTGAGAATATCTGAATGAAGTATTATGGAGCTGCCGGAAAGTCACAGCCTTCAACAGACTTAACAAAAAGTCCTTGTTTGGCGAGGATCCTCTTAAAAAATCACACCATGGTTAATTCAATATAATGTTTCACATTTATTTTTTTACTTATTTTCAATGTATTAATTAAATTATTTTTAAGGCCATTTTTTATTATTATAATTTATTTGTATAATTATTTTAATCATAATATTTTTATTTTATTGACGTAGAAGAACATCTGCTTTGAGATTAAAACCCCTTCGCTTTTAAATATTCTTGATATAGTCCCTTATGTTGACAGGAGTCTAAACAGATATAGATTTCTTAATTATCTCAACTAGAAACTTTAATGGCAAACATATTCAAACATTAGTCGATCCTGTAGCAATCCAGGGAGTTCCTTATATATTATATATATATATATATATATATAGGTCCATCTAAATATAGAAAGTGAAAGTGACTGAGTTTCCTCTCAGGCTGCAGACAACAGTGAAACAAAAGTGTTGAGGTATAACATCCAGAGATATGTATGACTCCATGTATTACTGTGTACCATATTGTTTATATACAGTAAGTAGCTGCGACTACTACTGTGTTCATTGGGTAGCCTGATTGGGTAGCCTGTGGCACATGATTGTGAAAGAGTCATATACCCCACTACCCCACTACCTGGGGTATATGACAGTTGGAGTCACGCCCCTTCTTCGTCGGTCCTCATGTCTCTCGATTTGTGTGCATCTAATAAATAACGCCGAGATGAATGGCTAAACTTGAACTGTGAGAATAGTCACCTTTCTGCTGCAGATAGACAGAAGGTCTAAATCTGCTAACAAAAAGTAAAACTATATCTGGCACATGACTAATTAAACAAAAGAAACACAAACAAACAAGTCATTATGAAAAACTAATACATCAGACTACAAAAATATAAAAAATGAAAAAAACACCAAATGACCAAGATATTGCGCAAAACCACACAAATAGAAGTAATAAATACAATTGACACACATTACATACAAACTGACCACACAGAGAAACACAACAACTACACGCAACAACATCGTGACCAAAACAACCAGAGATTAAAAGCAACGAAACAGAAAATGACAACGAAAAGTTTCAAAATCACCACAAAAAGAGGCTAGGAATAATGTGTGTTCCTTCTTAGTTTAGCATTGATTCTGCATTTCCCTCGTACAATGTGTTCAGATTTAGACTTTAAAAACGCACTTTTTTAAAGTGATTTGCACCGGATGTCCCTGAACTCACCACTGCCCGCAGGTGCGCGTGTCCTCCTGTTTCTCCATTTGACAGAAATCCTGGAAGAATGAGCATCTGGAAGCACAACAAGTTTAACTTTCTGATTTAAAAGCTTCGTTTCCATTCAGCAGAATCGAAAGTGAAATCATTTTCCTCCACCTGCTGTTATTCTGCGCAGCTGCCACACGGGGGCGACAAACACCGGCGAGAGAAGGAGGAAAGGAAGGAAGGAGAAGGCGAGGAGGCGAGGAGTTAGTCACTACTGTGTTATTCTGTTAAAGACGATTAGATATAACATTTAATGTAGCTTATATACGTGTAATGTTATTAATATCATCTATTTGTTGCACATTTTAGTCATTTTTCTGTTATATTTCATCCTTTTTTGCATCTGTTTGACCTCATGTTGCATCTTTTTGTGTAACCTTTGACTCTCAATCCAAACCAAATATTAAAACTGCACTAGACAAGTCGGACGCACCCCTTTTCAGACTGAACCCTCTGCAGAATCCTCAGACCATTCATAAATACCTTCTTAATTTACAAGAGTCAGTTTGACATCTGAGTGAAAGAGAATTAGAAGTAACATGTTCTGCAGCTGTAAACGCTTCATGTTTTAAATATAGTCTCTTTTTGGAAATGTGACTTATTTTGCATCTCTTCTTGTACACATGTTGCATCCTTTTGTATAACCTTTGACCCTTTGAAGAGAACAGCAGGAGGAAAGGAAGGGAAGGAGGCCAGGAGGCTAGGAGTTAGCCTCTGTTATTCCAGCCCACTCGCTTCAGTCTGCGTATGACCGTATCTTAAATGCGTTTATTTTCTACATATCTTTGCCATTTATTTAACCCGAACCCAATAAGCTGCTGTGTCGTTTACATCAACATTAAAACTGTCATTGGAACGGCGATCCAGCCTGAAGCCACAGAGCTCTTTGTTTTAATGTTTGAGGTGTAATATCAGCGTATCATATGCACGCAGAAACGGACTTCTGCGTATCTATTTGTACGCAGACTGTGAGACCGGGTTGGTTATTCTGTTAAAGAGAATTAGAAGTAACATGTTCTGCAGCTTATATACGTTTCATGCTGTGAATGTCTCTCGTTTTGTTATTTTGACCACTTGTTGCATCCTTCTGTGTAACCTTTGACTCTCAATCCAAACCAAGTATTAAAACTGCACCAGACAAGTCGGACGCACCCCTTTTCAGACTGAACCCTCTGCAGAAATCAATACTTTCTTAAATTACAAGTGCCAGTTTAACATTTGAGTGAAAGCTTTTGTCGTCATGCACAGCTGCCACAAGGGGGCGACACACACCAGGAGAGCAGCAAGAGGAAAGGAATGAAGGAGGCTAGGAGGCTAGGAGTCAGCCACTACTGTGTTATTCTATGAAAGAGAATAAGAAGTAACATCTCTGTGGCTTCTACACGTTTCATGTTGTTAATCTTGTCTCTTTTTTTGTACACTTGTTGCATCCTTTCTGTACAACCTTTGACTCTCAATCCAAACCAAGTATTTAAACTGCTCTAGACAAGATGGACGCACCCCTTTTCAGAGAACGAACCCTATCAAAGTCGTGTGTTTTTTGGCTCTGCAGAAATCCTTAGGGCATTAATAAATACTTTCTTTGTGCCAGTTCAACGTTTGAGTGAAAGCTTTCGCGGTCATGCGTTATCAGTCATTAGTCACATGACCACAGACATGTTCAGGCTCCTGACCCCCTCTTCAAAACGAGAGCTGGATAAGATCAGATTTTCTCTTCTACACTCAAACAGGACATTTCAAGAAGCCTGGTCCTTCCTTTCTGCAACTTAGGCATGTGTGTTTGTATAATGTTTCATATAGTCGATAGGGTCTTGGCAACTGGAAGGTCACCAGTTCAAGTCCCGGCAAGACCAAGTGCTACCAAGTGCCTGAGCAAGGCGCCGTTCAAAATGGCTGCCCACTGCTCCTAACACTAGGATGGGTCAAAGGCAGAGAAACTATTTCCCCACGAGGGATTAATAAAGTATATCAAATCAAAATCAAATCAAATGCATATATGTATTCATTCAACTACATTTCTAGTGAATATGTGTGGGTATGCTTCTCATTGGCAGTGAATGTATATATATACATATAGGACACACCCCTTTTTAATTGGATTTGTTTCTACCTAATAAGAATATGTTCACGCTAAAATCATCAGACGTACTTTTGTCCCCCAGTCCATGAAGAATGATTTGTTTGTATAAGATTAGATTCAACCTATTGCCATTACACACACACACACACACACACACACACACACACACACACACACACACACACACACACACACACACACACACACACACACACACACACACACCACACACACACACACACACACACACACACACACACACACACACACACACACACACACACACACACACACACACACACACACACACACACACACACACACACCACACACACACACACACACACACACACACACACACACACACACACACCTGAATTCAGACTCAAAGCACACGTGATAACTCTGTATTTATTCAAACAGGAAACGATGACCAACAGAGAGGACGAGATAGCAGCTGTATAGCAGCTAAAGACTCATGGTGTGTGTGTGTGTGCGTGTGTGTCCTCCATCTGTATTGATCCAGGTGTAATGATGGTCAGGTGGCATGCACTCTCAGGATATACACCCATAACATCTGATATACTTCTCACCTGCACAGATATCTTCTTTTTTTGTTCGTACACAGGTTGCTTATACAAAAGTATGTTTTTAATGTCACACTGCGTACACACGTACACACTCCACCTCCCATAGTTGCATGTTCTTATGTACAGAGTGATGGCTCGTTATTCGGTGAGTTGTCTGTGGATATAAAGTCAGGAAACAATCATCGTTCTTCTTGTTCCAGGTCTTTTGAACCAGTCTTTGAAGCTTCAACCGGGTCCTTTGTGATTGAACTGTCGGCTGAGAGTTGAATGTGGATAAAGCCGCAACAATCCTCCATTTGCCGCCGCGCTGTTGCTACGAGTCCTGAGAACAACCTCCACCACGAGTCCTTCTTGTTTGTTTAAAAAAAGGCGACACATCTGTACAAACAGTCACAGACACAAGAGACCGACGCAGGCACACATCACCACAGTCATAACGGTAGGACCGGACGTTTCTCCCACGCTGTGAAGGACCAGCAGCTCGCCTGCAGGCACGAGGACGCTACGGAGCCACGGCACCGCTGCATGCTAACTCTGCTGAGAAGTGATTCAAACGGATGCTACAGACCAGAAAACATGTCATTGAAAACCAAAGCAGTGCATGGGTTCTATGCATAAGAGATACATCTTGCTAAAATAGAAAAATAGATGATTTGAAAGTAAATGTAAACATAGAAAAATATATATTTATGTACACGATGAATGGGTTGGTACATACGATGTAAAAACACCCCTAATTGAAAAGGTGATGATGTTAGAAAGTTCCTCCTTTGCAGGCAGATTATGCTCGTCAACAAGAAGAGGAGGGTCCCAGGGGTCAGAGGTCACCATACGGAGCACTTGTCCACAGGGTTCATGGGCGAACTCTTCGGACAGTGGAAAACTCGAGCAAACTCATCGAACTGGGAGACGCTGCCGATCACTCTGCGGGGAGGAGACAGGAGGGTTACAGCGGGATCTGAAAACCACATTTGATTTCATTCATGTTGGCGTGTGGCGCAGTGGGGCAATGCGCTGATCTGCGAATCAGAGGATACGTTCGAGTCCCACTGCAGGCAGCATGTCGTTGTGTCCCTGAGACTCTTCACCCCTAAGGGCTCCTGTGAGGATCGCCCACAGTCTTGAGCATGTAAGTCGCTTTGGATAAAAGCGTCTAGTGACATGGAATGTTATATATGTATCGTTTTCGTCAACATACTAAACTATGAGTATTTTTGACATACTATACCGAGGCCACTCACGAGAGGAGAGGTCTATTGCCTCATAAGTTCAGTTATAAGTTAGCAAAATCAATCAAATGTCGGTCCATTATGCGTTTCACTTGAATTTGATTTAAGAAACAACGTGTGCCTCAGAGTGCTCATAATAAGGGGAAATATGAAGGATATATCCGGAGCGCGTTATGTATTGTATCTTTGCTTTTTAATGACCGTTTTTAAATGCCATTTTCTTAATGTCTTTCATTTCTGTAAAGCACTTTGAATTGCCTTGTGTTGCAAAGGTGCACAAATAAACTTGCCTTGCCTTGCCTCTGGCTTTTCTGTTCCTTGTTCCTGATATTTACGTAATTTTCGGTCATTTTTGACATACTATACTGTGTAGTTTCCTCAGATATTTGTGTCGGTTTTTTACAGATATATGTGTGTGTGTGTGTGTGTGTGTGTGGTGTGTGTGTGTGTGTGTGCCTGTGTGTGTGTGTGTGTGTGTGGCCTAGCATTACTATACTTGTGGGGACCTAAATATGTTTACACAGTCACGTGTGGGGACTCACCTCCCTTATGGGGACAAATTGGAGGTCCCCATAAGGGGGATCATTAATTTTAGGGTGGAGACTTGGTTAGGTTTAGGGTTAGGGTTAGGCATGTGTTAGTTATGGTTGAGGTTTGGATATGTCTCCAGGAAATGCATGTAAGTCAATGTAATGTCCCCTGAAATGATGTATACATGGTGTGTGTGTGTGTGTGTGTGTGTGTGTGTGTCTCTCTCTGTGTGTGTGTGTGTGTGTGTGTGTGTGTGTGTGTGTGTGTGTGTGTGTCTGTGTGTGTGTGTGTGTCTACATCACAGGTTTCATGTTGGCAGCTCATTCCTTGAAACAGAGTGATTGTAATAAGGGGAAATATGAAGGTTCTATTTCAAGCTCGTAATCTGAATAAATTATTGGGCATTTATTTTCTCAGATAAAAAAAAATGTTTTCAACTTGACTGAATGTATTTGAAAAGTGGGCTTAATAACTTCATAATATTAGTATACTATACAGTGAAGTTGTTCCTGATATTTTCAACATGTTCTGGACCGACTGGTACTATGTCATGTTATCAGATTTCGTTCAACATACTATATATACTATGTAGTATTTGTTTAATATTTTTGACATACTATACGTTGCCTTTATTTCCAAATACTATAACGTCATTATTTTTGAATGATTCGACATACTGTGTTGTCTCGTATTTTTTGATATTTTTGACGTATATATTGTTTCCAGATATCTGTGTATGTGTGTGTGTGGGTGTGTGTGTGTGTGTGTGTGTGTACCTGTAGTGCTCCGGAGCGTGTTTGTCCGTCAGCAGCTGCAGGTAGATGGACTGAGATCTCCTCTTCATACACCAGTTCTGAAAAAACAAGATTGTTATTTATATTTAGTTTTAATTGGGTTAAAACTAAACTTCAATTTAGGATGAAATAATAAAAAATGGACAACAAATATGCACATTAACAAAAGAAGTCAATAAGCTACATACGTATCGAATTGAACAGAAGTTAAACAATGTACAATAAAGAAACTCTTTAGTATCTTAATATATATTACTTGGGTATGTGGACTATAAACAGATGTGTGTTATGAACGTACTAACACTATGGCAAGAGTTTTAAAGCTAAACGACGTCATGTTGTGTAAAACATGAGTCTACATTGTGCCAGAGTTACATTAAGTTTTGCATGTCAATGGTTTCATTTAAATTCAATGATAATACTTGGGGGGGGGTCCAGCCGAGCGACTGTAGCATCATCAGCGCTGCGTTTCTCTCTGGATGCTTGTGTGCTGATGTTGGATTCATGTCTAACTCGTCCTGCTCTCTGTGATGTGAGACTGAGAAGAACTGAAACCACTGAACATGGAATGTGATGAAAGACAACCAGAGGTGGGAAGTACTGGGAGTACAAATACTTCGTTACTGTACTTAAGTACATGTTTCTGGTATCAGTACTTTACTCCACTAATTATTTTTCTGACGACTTTTTACTTTGACTTCTTACATTTTGAACTCAAATACCTGTACTTTCTACTTCTCACATGTTGAACACAAATACCTGTACTTTCTACTTCTTACATGTTGAACTCAAATACCTGTACTTTCTACTTCTTACATGTTGAACTCAAATACCTGTACTTTCTACTTCTCACATGTTGAACTCAAATACCTGTACTTTCTACTTCTTACATGTTGAACCCAAATACCTGTACTTTCTACTTCTTACATGTTGAACTCAAATACCTGTACTTTCTACTTCTTACATGTTGAACTCAAATACCTGTACTTTCTACTTCTCACATGTTGAACTCAAATACCTGTACTTTCTACTTCTCTCATGTTGAACTCAAATACCTGTACTTTCTACTTCTTACATGTTGAACTCAAATACCTGTACTTTCTACTTCTTACATGTTGAACCCAGATACCTGTACTTTCTACTTCTTACATGTTGAACCCAGATACCTGTACTTTCTACTTCTTACATGTTGAACTCAAATACCTGTACGTTCTACTTCTCTCATGTTGAACTCAAATACATGTACTTTCTACTTCTCTCATGTTGAACTCAAATACCTGTACTTTCTACTTCTTACATGTTGAACTCAAATACCTGTACTTTCTACTTCTTACATGTTTGAACACAAATACCTGTACTTTCTACTTCTTACATTTTGAACACAAATACCTGTACTTTCTACTTCTTACATGTTGAACACAAATACCTGTACTTTCTACTTCTTACATGTTGAACACAAATACCTGTACTTTCTACTTCTCACATGTTGAACACAAATACCTGTACTTTCTACTTCTTACATGTTGAACTCAAATACCTGTACTTTCTACTTCTCACATGTTGAACTCAAATACCTGTACTTTCTACTTCTCACATGTTGAACTCAAATACCTGTACTTTCTACTTCTTACATGTTGAACCCAAATACCTGTACTTTCTACTTCTTACATGTTGAACCCAAATACCTGTACTTTCTACTTCTTACATGTTGAACCCAGATACCTGTACTTTCTACTTCTCTCATGTTGAACTCAAATACATGTACTTTCTACTTCTCTCATGTTGAACTCAAATACCTGTACTTTCTACTTCTTACATGTTGAACTCAAATACATGTACTTTCTACTTCTCTCATGTTGAACTCAAATACCTGTACTTTCTACTTCTTACATGTTGAACTCAAATACCTGTACTTTCTACTTCTTACATGTTTGAACACAAATACCTGTACTTTCTATTTCTTACATGTTGAACACAAATACCTGTACTTTCTACTTCTTCATGTTGAACACAAATACCTGTACTTTCTACTTCTTACATGTTGAACACAAATACCTGTACTTTCTACTTCTTACATGTTGAACACAAATACCTGTACTTTCTACTTCTTACATGTTGAACACAAATACCTGTACTTTCTACTTCTCACATGTTGAACTCAAATACCTGTACTTTCTACTTCTTACATGTTGAACTCAAATACCTGTACTTTCTACTTCTTACATGTTGAACACAAATACCTGTACTTTCTACTTCTTACATGTTGAACACAAATACCTGTACTTTCTACTTCTCTCATGTACTTTCTACTTCTTACATGTTGAACTCAAATACCTGTACTTTCTACTTCTCACATGTTGAACTCAAATACCTGTACTTTCTACTTCTTACATGTTGAACTCAAATACCTGTACTTTCTACTTCTTACATGTTGAACACAAATACCTGTACTTTCTACTTCTTACATGTTGAACACAAATACCTGTACTTTCTACTCTCTCATGTACTTTCTACTTCTTACATGTTGAACTCAAATACCTGTACTTTCTACTTCTCACATGTTGAACTCAAATACCTGTACTTTCTACTTCTTACATGTTGAACACAAATACCTGTACTTTCTACTTCTTACATGTTGAACACAAATACCTGTACTTTCTACTTCTCTCATGTACTTTCTACTTCTTACATGTTGAACTCAAATACCTGTACTTTCTACTTCTCACATGTTGAACTCAAATACCTGTACTTTCTACTTCTTACATGTTGAACCCAAATACCTGTACTTTCTACTTCTTACATGTTGAACTCAAATACCTGTACTTTCTACTTCTTACATGTTGAACTCAAATACCTGTACTTTCTACTTCTTACATGTTGAACTCAAATACCTGTACTTTCTACTTCTCTCATTTCCCAAACAGCTGGTTCCTTTAGTCTGAATGTGTGTTGGTGCGTGATCATTATTCTTTAGAGTCAGTGCGTGCCTATTGGTTGGAACACGATCCGTGTATCCATCACTTCCTGGTCTTCTCTAAAGAAGAGGGACCAATGGAAACGTTGTCATGTTGCCGTTGGTCACCATGGAAACATTCATTAGCTAACAATGACATTATTGTTCTATTGATATAAAGGGAGGTCAGGTACTCTTTAAAGCAGCTGCTAGCTATGGGTACTTTTTACTGAAGGACACTTCAAAGCCTCTTTACTTTCACTTGAGTAAAGAAGTTTAATGAGTACTTCTACTTTTACCAGAGTATTTTTAAACACGAGTATCTGTACTTCTACTTGAGTACAGGATGTGTGAACTTTGACCCTCTCTGAAGTCAACAGAGGAAACATGGTACCTGTGCAAAGGCGATGAACACTAGCTGCTCGTGTGTGTATTTGAGTCCGGGGAGGGGTCTCTCCGGACCGTGCTCCCTCACCCACTTCTGGTACGCCTGCAGAGAGAGGATAGAGAAAGATAAGAGGTATTAATTAAATGATGACCCTTCACCTGGTGTTGAAAGTAGCTTATTCTCTGTAAGTTGCAGTGGCAAGAGACACTTTTTTAGCTTAAAGAGGACTATTAATGCTAATTTCTACCTTCATATCAGTTTGTAGTGTCTCTACTTTAAAGAGTCCTCTCCTGCTGATGTTCAGGTTCATATCAGTTTGTAGTGTCTCTACTTTAAAGAGTCCTCTCCTGCTGATGTTCAGGTGTATATCAGTATGTAGTGTCTCTACTTTAAAGAGTCCTCTCCTGCTGATGTTCAGGTGTATATCAGTATGTAGTGTCTCTACTTTAAAGAGTCCTCTCCTGCTGATGTTCAGGTGTATATCAGTATGTAGTGTCTCTACTTTAAAGAGTCCTCTCCTGCTGATGTTCAGGTGTATATCAGTATGTAGTGTCTCTACTTTAAAGAGTCCTCTCCTGCTGATGTTCAGGGGTATATCAGTATGTAGTGTCTCTACTTTAAAGAGTCCTCTCTAGCTGATGTTCAGGTGTATATCAGTATGTAGTGTCTCTACTTTAAAGAGTCCTCTCCTGCTGATATTCAGGTGTATATCAGTATGTAGTGTCTCTACTTTAAAGAGTCCTCTCCTGCTGATGTTCAGGTGTATATCAGTATGTAGTGTCTCTACTTTAAAGAGTCCTCTCCTGCTGATATTCAGGTGTATATCAGTATGTAGTGTCTCTACTTTTAAAGAGTCCTCTCCTGCTGATGTTCAGGGTGTATATCAGTATGTAGTGTCTCTACTTTAAAGAGTCCTCTCCTGCTGATGTTCAGGTGTATATCAGTATGTAGTGTCTCTACTTTAAAGAGTCCTCTCCTGCTGATGTTCAGGGGTATATCAGTATGTAGTGTCTCTACTTTAAAGAGTCCTCTCTAGCTGATGTTCAGGTGTATATCAGTATGTAGTGTCTCTACTTTAAAGAGTCCTCTCCTGCTGATATTCAGGTGTATATCAGTATGTAGTGTCTCTACTTTAAAGAGTCCTCTCCTGCTGATGTTCAGGTGTATATCAGTATGTAGTGTCTCTACTTTAAAGAGTCCTCTCCTGCTGATGTTCAGGTGTATATCAGTATGTAGTGTCTCTACTTTAAAGAGTCCTCTCCTGCTGATCTCCAGGTGTATATCAGTATGTAGTGTCTCTACTTTAAAGAGTCCTCTCCTGCTGATGTTCAGGTGTATATCAGTATGTAGTGTCTCTACTTTAAAGAGTCCTCTCTTGCTGATGTTCAGGTGTATATCAGTATGTAGTGTCTCTACTTTAAAGAGTCCTCTCCTGCTGATGTTCAGGTGTATATCAGTATGTAGTGTCTCTACTTTAAAGAGTCCTCTCCTGCTGATGTACAGGTGTATATCAGTTCTTATATATAACGCTATAAATGTTTCCACTGTATCTGTTCCTCTTATTCTCGTGTTATCGTGCATCTTAACCTGATTGAATATAAAGAAGCTATAAATATATTGCATGTCTCTTAAAGTGTGGTAATGTACATATGTAGTATGACATCCGTATATTCTTGTCACATTATGCAATATTTTCAATTGAATTCAATGTAAATCTGTGAGTTGTCATGAACACTGTTCTGCTCATCAGAGAGAGATTATAAAAAAAGTGGTGGACAACACAAAGGACAGCCGGTGCAGCTGTGCCTCGCGTCATATTTCATTTATGTTGCTTTAAAACGACAGCTCAAGGCAATGTCATTTGGTTTAAGGCCTGTTGCTTCGACGACTCTTGAAGGCAAGGAAAGGAATCAAGGAGACAGCTGAGCATAATACAAAGCACCCCTGATGTGGTGAGGATAACACATGGAAAACAAAAACACATTCAGAGAGATATATTGTCTCTGTTCAGCATGAGGATGTTTTATTTATTATTTACAAGTATATGTTCATTTTATAGCAAAATACACATCTTCTTTCATTTTACTTTTGTTCTCATTTTCAACCATTTTCAGCAGGAAACAGAGCACTAACGGCCCGTCCACACAGCGGCGTGTGCGTTGTCGCTTGCCGGCGGGCGTGTCTGAAACTCGACCAACAACCAATCACCTGAATCTCCCGCCCCGGACACACAAGCAGCGGTTTGATTGGCTAGAGCTTGTACTGGCATGTGATTCGATTGGCTGACGCTTCTGTCGAAGCTTCAAAAGTTGAACATTGCTCAAATTTTGCAGCGAGCAAAGCTACGCTTCGCTCCCACAATTCAATTAAATTCAAAACCTTCATTTATCCAGGTAAAATCCCATTGAGATCAATGATCTCTTTTTCAAGGGAGACCTGCAGCAGTAGGTTCCACAAGAAGACATAAAAACATAAACAACAGAACAACGAAAAGGACATCACACAGCAAAATGTACAGGGATTACACTTTACATATTTAACCACATGTTCAGGTACCAACAGCATCTGAGTGAGTAGCATCCAACCAAGCTTTAAAAACATGTAGTGGTACTAGCTTGGTAATTTTCCATTCTTTTTGCAGACTGTTCCATGTTAGTGGAGCTGCACATCTAAGAGCTTTCTTCCCTAAGACAGTCCTAGCACGTGGCACATTTAATAAAACCACAGCATGCGATCTCAGGCAATACGTACTTTCAATTTGCAGAGAGATCAGGGAGCAGATATAAGATGGTAGTTTATCCAACATGGCTTTGGAAATGAAAAAGTACCAGTGACTGAGCCTCCGTACAGTTAGTGAAAGCAAACCAGCCCTTGCATACAGGGTACAGTGATGCGTAAGTGCTTTACAATCTGTCAAAAATCTCAGTGCGCTGTGATACGCAGCATCTAACTTGCTCAGGCAATGGGCCGGTGCATTCATATAGACCAGATCCCCAGAGTCCAGCACAGGTCAAAGGTCACAGAGCCTTTTCCTGGCCTCAAGCGAGAAGCAGGACTTGTTCCTGTAGAAGAACCCTAGCCTAACCCTCAGCTTTTTAAGCAGGTTAGTGACCTGAAGTTTAAAAGAGAGACAATCATCAAGCCAGATACCAAGGTATTTGTAACAGGCAACAACTTCAAGTTTTGTTCCTTGCGTAGTTACAATATCTAAAACAGGCTCTGGTGTCTTTTTAGCTTTTGAAAAGAGCATTACCTTGGTTTGATCTGAATAGTGTTAAAAACAGCCTGTAATTTAACAGCAGCCTCCTTAATGGAGGGACCTGCACAGTACATCACAGTATCATCCGCATAAAAATGTAAAGTAGCTTCATCCACATTATCACCTAAACTGTTGATATATATGGAGAATAAAAGTGGTCCTAAAACAGAACCTTGTGGTACACCATTAGAAATGTTTAACCACTCAGAAGACAGCCCATCAAAGTGAACACATGGGGACCTTTCAGAGAGGCAGTTCACAAACCACCCCACTGCATGGCTGGATATGCCAATACTGAGTAGCCTCTGCTTTAAGATGCGATGATCAACGGTGTCAAATGCTTTGGAAAGGTCAATAAACAGAGCTGCACAACTCTGCTTATTATCTAAAATAGTAGTAATGTCATTTACCACTTTCATTGCGGCAGTGATGGTGCTGTGTTTCTTTCTGAAGCCTGACTGATGTTTAGACGGGATGTCATTTATACATAAAAACTCCTTTACTTGTTCACTCACTAGGCGTTCGAGCACCTTAGCCAGAACTGACAACTTAGAGATTGGCCTATAGTTATTTAAAATAGTTGCCTCCCCTCCTTTCAGTAAAGGCAAGACATAAGCAGACTTCCACACTTTTGGAATTGTATTTGTGCTGAGGGAGAGGTTAAAAAGAGAAGTAAGAGGTGGAGCAATACAATCTGCAGCTATCTTTAAAAAGAAAGGTTCTACGTTGTCCGGGCCGGCCGGTTTCCTAGGATCTAGCTTAGATAAGGCTTCATGAACAATACCAATAGTTAACGAGTAAAACTGAACTGAGGGTTTTCCAGACCACATTGTTCAGAGTCAAGGATTGGAGCGTTCACAATGCAGTTCGGCGAAGTGTGACGTCACCCCATTCAAAGTGAATGGGCTGAAGCGTTGAAGCTTTAATGCACGCCACTGTGTGGACGGCCGTAAGTGAGGCAGGAAAATATGTCAATGAGACAAAAAATACCGTCTGACATCTGGCTGAGCCAATCACCAAACAGGAGAGAAAAGGTACAAAGACGTTAATTGTTTTCCAGTCATTTGGCGTAATTGGGTAATTCATTTGGGATTTAATTGGGAACAGAGTGGTGGTACGTATTTCTGTAGAAGACCCGGAAGGTAGCTTCTTCCCAGTTCTCTCCACAAACAGCCAATGTTTGTTAAGCTGCTAAGCAAAGGCTAAAGCTAAATGTGGCTAACGTTGGGTCTATAAAGGAACTACAGCACGGTCACATGACTTCACGTCAACACCGCTAAGCTAAAGGCGGCTAATGTTGGGCTATAAAGGAACTACAGCACGGTCACATGACTTCACGTCAACACCGCTAAGCTAAAGGAGGCTAATGTTGGGCTATAAAGGAACTACAGCACGGTCACATGACTTCACGTCACCACCGCTAAGCTAAAGGCGGCTAATGTTGGGCTATAAAGGAACTACAGCACGGTCACATGACTTCACGTCACCACCGCTAAGCTAAAGGCGGCTAATGTTGGGCTATAAAGGAACTACAGCACGGTCACATGACTTCACGTCAACACCGCTAAGCTAAAGGAGGCTAATGTTGGGCTATAAAGGAACTACAGCACAGTCACATGACTTCACGTCAACACCGCTAAGCTAAAGGAGGCTAATGTTGGGCTATAAAGGAACTACAGCACGGTCACATGCCTTCACGTCAACACCGCTAAGCTAAAGGCGGCTAATGTTGGGCTATAAAGGAACTACAGCACGGTCACATGACTTCACGTCACCACCGCTAAGCTAAAGGAGGCTAATGTTGGGCTATAAAGGAACTACAGCACGGTCACATGACTTCACGTCACCACCACCGCTAAGCTAAAGGCGGCTAATGTTGGGCTATAAAGGAACTACAGCACGGTCACATGACTTGACGTCTCCACCGCTAAGCTAAAGGTGGCTAATGTTGGGTTATAAAGGAACTACAGCACGGTCACATGACTTTACGTCACCACCGCTAAGCTAAAGGAGGCTAATGTTGGGCTGTAAAGGAACTACAGCACGGTCACATGACTTGACGTCTCCACCGCTAAGCTAAAGGTGGCTAATGTTGGGTTATAAAGGAACTACAGCACGGTCACATGACTTCACGTCACCACCGCTAAGCTAAAGGCGGCTAATGTTGGGCTATAAAGGAACTACAGCACGGTCACATGACTTCACGTCAACACCGCTAAGCTAAAGGAGGCTAATGTTGGGCTGTAAAGGAACTACAGCACGGTCACATGACTTGACGTCTCCACCGCTAAGCTAAAGGTGGCTAATGTTGGGTTATAAAGGAACTACAGCACGGTCACATGACTTCACGTCACCACCGCTAAGCTAAAGGAGGCTAATGTTGGGCTGTAAATGAACTACAGCACGGTCACATGACTTGACGTCTCCACCGCTAAGCTAAAGGTGGCTAATGTTGGGTTATAAAGGAACTACAGCACGGTCACATGACTTCACGTCACCACCGCTAAGCTAAAGGAGGCTAATGTTGGGCTATAAAGGAACTACAGCACGGTCACATGACTTCACGTCACCACCGCTAAACTAATGGAGGCTAATGTTGGACTATAAAGGAACTACAGCATGGTCACATGACTTCACGTCACCACCGCTAAACTAATGGCGGCTAATGTTGGGCTATAAAGGAACTACAGCACGGTCACATGACTTCACGTCACCACCGCTAAGCTAAAGGAGGCTAATGTTGGGCTATAAAGGAACTACAGCACGGTCACATGACTTCACGTCACCACCGCTAAGCTAAAGGCGGCTAATGCTGGCCGTGATGACGTTTAGTCGTCTCATTTACACACTTATTAGCAACAACATTTTAAGATCTCTTCAGCTTGTGTTAATTAACCTTAATTCAGGCTAACAAACAAAAACACTTAAAAAAAACATTGAGGTGAGGGAACAGGAAGTGCTAAAATGCTGACTAATTTCCGTGTTTAGGATCACCACTCAGCAGCCATACTATTTTGAAAACACTATGATTGGGAAGTAAAATAAATGGTCTATGCCACTTTAAATAAGATAACAATAACAATACTTTCTCCTTGTAGAAATCCCTGAAATGTAGTAAACACCTTCTTGTTTATTTCAGTCACTCTCAATGATTGACATGACTAACTGGCATTATGACCCTGTTGTTGCATTTTATATTCTAAAATATTCCTTTTTTTAAATCAGTCATTCCTTTTGTTCAGAAAAACACTTCAATATAGAGATCACTGACACTCTGAATATGGAATTAAATTATACTCTGCTATCCAGTCAAACACACATCCCGCACACCCACACACACACACGTTCGGTTCGACTCCTGCTCTTTTCTTTAATGCAAATACGCACATAGCAGAGTGGTTTTAGATTTGATAGATCTTCGACAACGAAGATGGACAGAGGTGCTTCACGGTGATAATGCAAACTTTAACATTTACACTTGGTGAAGACACACAGCCACAGTATTTGAATACAGCTGGTATTAAATATTACTCACATAGTACGACAGCTTCAGTCCTCCCATGTCGGCGATGTTCTCCCCCAGTGTGAGACGACCATTCACCTGAACACACGGAAAGAAAACACTGACACTCTGCACAATATTAACATCTCCTACCATATACTGTGTGTGCACGTGATGTGACTTATGTCGATATTTAGTTTTCAATTAAGGTCTGATTTTCGTCCTATAAATCAAAAAGAAATGTCTACATTTTGATAAATGTTGGGCGGTGGTGGTGAAGTCGATAGAGACTTGGATTGGCAACTGGAAGGTCACCGGTTCAAGTCCCGGCAAGACCAAGTGCTACCGAGGTGTCCCTGAGCAAGGCACCGTTCCCCACACTGCTCCCCGGGCGCCGTTCAAAATGGCAGCCCACTGCTCCTAACACTAGGATGGGTCACATGCAGAGAAACCGTTTCCCCACGAGGGATTAATAAAAGTCCATCTTAAATGTGCTTTTCACTTTTGAGAAGACTGATAGCCTTAACAAGAAAATAATGAGCTTCCTGGTGCCTCAGCGGCAGTTATATTTAGGGTTTACTTTTCAGTTTTATTCGTTATGATTTTGGCCGCTACAATTAACATCTCCTTCCCTATACTGTGTGTACATGTACTTCAAGGATGTACTTTAAGGAAGGATCTGGGAAGTGACGAATATCGGTATTTCTCTTTGTTTTTAAACGCATGTCCTTTCTGCCAAGTTTGTCTCGTGATTCAAAAAGACAAGTTTCTACAATTTCTAAAGTGATTATTCACTTTCTGAGAAGACCGATACCTTAAACAAGAAAATAAAGGACTATATTTTACGAAATGTCAAGCTATTCCTTTACATTTGTCGCTCAAAATATATAAAATATTTCAAATAGTGTTTTACAAGAGTGACAGATGCTTAACTACGCCCTGAACCAAAAATATCCTGAATTCATGTTTTAAATTGTATCAATAACTATTTATGTGAAGATTTGTTTGAATACTAAAAAATAGAAGCTAGGAAAGCTGATACATTCTGACTCCACAGCTCCTGCATGGCTCGTCGTACAAAAGAATATGGTCTGTACTTCAAGGATGTACTTTAATGAAGGATCTGGGATGTGACTTATGTCGATATTTAAGGTCTGATTTCGTCTTAGAAATCAAAAATACATTTCAAAGTTTCGATAAATGTGCTTATTCACTTTCTGAGAAGACTGATACCTTAACCCTTCTTTTGCGAGACGTATCCTAACCTTAACCATAACCAACACATGCCTAACCCTAATCCTAACCCTAACCAAGTCTTCATCCTAAAATTAATGATCCCCCTTATGGGGACCTCCATTTTGTCCCCATAAGGGAGGTGAGTCCCCACACGTGACTGTGTAAACAGATTTAGGTCCCCACAAGGATAGTAATGCCACGCACGCACGCACGCGTAAAATCTGCCTTTCTAGGTAATTGCTCATATTTTTCAAACTCCACTTCATACATAATGCAGGCTCTAAATCTCGAAGCATAATCAGAGATGAAAAAAGCTCCTACGGGGACGCTGAAGAGATTATAGGAACGTTTGTTCGAGTATTCAAGTGTTTGTACTTCAAACCGATTCTTACATGTAATCATGCGTATCTATTTGGTATCTTATAAATAATATTGCAAAAACCTTTCATAGAAAAGCAGTGAATACGAAATAATAAAACACTATGCTTTATCATATTGTACATTAACCTAATACCAGTCAACCTTGTGTATACATAATACATGTGTAAATGTATGTGCAATAAAGCATAGGAGCCTGAGCAGTAAAGCACATTCCCATTTAGCTTTGCAACCTTTTGGGGACATGTTTGGTCAGACCCAATATATATAAAGTTATATCCTGAAAATGACCAACTGTGACCTCTTTAAAATATGTGTTATACAGTACCTTTAGTCAGGTGTCTATATTTAAACAGCTTAAACTATTGATACATTTTAAGGAACTGACAAAGATAGGTTATATAACATTTAACATTTTTGGACGGCACTTTGTTGATTGTTGTCACTAGGGATGGGTACCGAGCCCCGGTATGAAACGGGCCCCGCCCCGGGGCTGAATTATTAAAGACCGTGGTGCCGTTAAGCTCCGACGTTATCGGTCTTTTTATCGGTAGCCTACTGGAGATGTAACAAATATATGTCGTATGTATTATTGCTACACACACATTATATTGCAGTTTTAGTTTCGCCAACTCCGTTTCTAATAAGCAAACAGACTACAAAATGCGATTATTTGTTCTATTTTCGATCTTTCCAATCCAGACGAGAGATCTCTCTTCCCCGTCTGTGTGCGCAGGGGCGGGGCAGGTCACACACACGCGCGCACACACACACACACACACACACACACACACAGGAGATGGTGGAGAGAACGCGCTCCGAGGTCGTTGACCTTTACCCGTCTCGATGTGGGCGATGCTCGTTGCCTAAAGTGCAATTAGAGTTCAGCCTGTGAGGGCGGCAACACGAGCAGTTTGTCTAAACATTTATCCAGAGTGCTCCACGTTCAGACGGAGGAATGCACCGGGTTCCACTGTCTCTCTAGCAGCTCCGTAGCCCCGTCCACGAGGAACGTTTCCACGTCAGGTGTCATGTGTGCTAGCAGCAACACGCGGAGTTAACTCCATTATACAAACATGGGTTATGATTAGAGGACACTGAGTTATTTACTTTGTTAAAGTTTCAGCTATTCTGTTCACAGTTCTGTCTTCAGATTATTTAATACCATTTGTTAAAACATTGTTTCTTTTGATGTGAAATATTATTTATTTAATGGAAATAAAAAGCAATGTTAGTTTTGTTCACAATTTGTTTGTTAGTTTACCTTTTCTTCTCCAAAAGAACCGATAAGAGAACCGTTAAAGGACCGGACCGATAAGCGGAGTCCATAAGAGTCGTAGTCCCGTTAAAACCTTAACGATACCCATCCCTAGTTGTCACAGCATGATTTGGATGTCACAGTCTGACTGTTTATAACTTTAGGTAAGACACATTAAGCTTAGCTGCACTGATTAAATCAAAGCATAGGAACAGATTGAGTGAATCTCCATTGACTTAAGCCAAACTTTAAATGATCTAAATACAAAAATAACTGTTCATGGTTGTTATAAGCCCTGACTTAATCCTACAGAGGTTGAAAAATGTTGTCTAATTAATGATTAAGCCACTCAAATAAAGGCGTTCTAATGCTTCCTTCATCTTGGTTACCCTGCTGATTTCTACCCTGTTTTCCAATATGACTTCACCATCACTTAATACACGGAGCAACCAGTTATCTTCGCTAAAAGTACGATTGTACTGAGACTGAAATGCAGGATCCATTTGTGAGTGAATGTGAGATACATTTGCCAGCCGCTGAGCAGGATTTGGCTCTGAAAATGGGATGTGCTTAAACCAGTCGAGTGTAAAGTGACTAATAGCTGTTGGTTTTATCATTTCAGTCACAGTTTGGAACAATGCAAGACATCCAAGGCAAATACTTGTTTTTCATGCTCTGGTACATTTTTGGAGTTTGGGCTATTTTGTAAATAAAACATCTCAATAGACATTTCAATAACAGCTACAAGTCGTGTTCTGTTTTATGTAAAGTTCAAAAGAGATATCCAAAAAGCGCCCTTCATAAAACCATGTCAACAAAATGTATCGATCATTTTGAACCTGGCTTTATCCAATGTTTACATGTATGGGAATGTATGCAAGTTAGCTCCTTATTATAAGATAATGCCCCATTTCTCACATTTAAAGGACACCTATCATGCTATATTTAAATTATATATTGTAGGGCCACACCTATATAAGGTATATTTATACGTTTCTGTTTTCAAAATACCAAACAGATCCTGCATTTTAGCCATGCCTCATTTCGCTCTATTTGCTCTTTCCAGCCCTGTTTTTGCAGGGGGCTGATTCTGTGAGCTGGAGCTGACCACGCCCCCTGCAGCTGACCACGCCCCCTGTAGCTGACCACGCCCCCTGTGGCTGACCACGCCTCCTGTAGCTGACCACGTGCTCTGATCAAGTCAGAAGAGGGGGAGAAAAAGAGATCTCCGTCCTCCGTGTTTTATTATATTATTATATAGAGTCGTTATTCATCTGTTTTAAAGCTCAATAAGTAACAAAGAAGACCTCTGACCGGCACTTTTCTAATTTTGTCCGGAAGATTTTAACTTTAACGGACATGTTGACCGGCGAAACCAAATCTAACTGAAACTCTGCTGCACGGTCGGGGCGGGAGGTGGGTGTTTGTCATCTGCTGGTGGACTAACCCGAAGAGAATTACAGCGCTTGCCTCGACGCGGAGGGATTGCATTGAATTACAGCAGAGCAAACGCTTGCCTCGGGGAGGGAGAAAAAGAGCCACAGCGGAGAATAAACAGAAGGGCAACCATGGCAACCATGCGCGGGAAGTCTTCTTCGCTGCTTTTGTGGCAGACTACAGCGCCACTGACAGGCCTGGCATATGTACTACAGCGTCTCCAGCGCTTTCGAGTGGCAATGGCCGGCCGTGGCCCAACCCCACATTCCCTGATAGGTGGAGAGTTGGCCATATAGGCGGAGCTCCACCGTCCTGACGTCAGGACAGTGTTCAGCCCCCTTTTTTAGAGATTTGGGTATGGAGGAAAATAGAGAGGGTTGGGTTTTCTGACACTTGGTGACTTCCCTGGAACACCGGGGACACATATTCATGTATAAACAGACGTACTTAAGTGCATTTTGCACGATAGGTCCCCTTTAAATATTACATTTCACGAACATTTTTATAAATGTTGTTAAAAACGTTCTCTAGGGTTCTTTACCCTCTTTGAAAGAAGGGGACATTAGGGGATGTAGAAATGCAGCATGTTTCTCTTTCTGAATTATTCATTCTTCCTTCTGTAGGTGCCAAAATGCCGTTGAGCCTCAGTTTATTATTTGTATTATTATTATTTGTTTACATCACTTCTATTTGTATTTGTTGAGCATTTCCGGCAATTGTTGCATGGTTGTGGTTTGTGTGTTTAGGATGACAGAGGGTGAGTTTGAGCTGATTATTCTCTTCTTCTGTTCACCGTCTGGTCCTACCTAAGTTGTTTCATTTAGTTTATTAAACATCATACATTTCTGCTTCAGTATGGGCTCTCTTCTTGAAAACGTGTCAAAGCCTAAAGCCAAGTTTAGCCTCTTGCCGACTCAATTTAATGGGAGTATCAAGTATCAAGAAAACAAATGACACCAGATAATAAAGTCTGACCAACATGTTAATGCTGTTTTAATTCTATTTTGAGATGTTTCAATTCTAGTATTGTTTATTTCTACTCTTTAATTTCTACTTATGTGCAATGCCTTGTTTTGTTTTTTTGCTTTTTATGCTGTGGTAATGCAAACATTTCCCAATTTGGAATCCTTAAAGTACCTCTTATCTTATGACAAGGCCCATGCGAATGAGCACTTGTTGTGTTTCTGACCCACCTTCTGGTTATACACGGTGAAGTTATCGTAGAGCTTGACGATGCACTCGGCTTTCTTCTGGAACTTGGTGTAGGACTCCTCCGTCCACCACTGCTTGAGGTTTCCGTTGCGGTCATACTGGCCCCCTAGGGACATGAACCATTGCATCACTAAGATGAAGGGATAAAGGGCAGGGGGGGCCAGTGTTAGCATGGAGACAACACAACCTAAAACTTTCCTTCACAGTCCAAAAAGCTGCCCAGCGCACCATCTGAGAAGCTGTGCATTGAAGCAAGACTAAAACCACTGGGAGGCAAAACGTTGGGTTTGTATTTGGCAGATGCATCCAGTTAAATAGCCACCTGAATCGATGGACTACATTACTTCAAAATAGCAAAAATCATCAGGGAACTCTTGCTTTTTCTGGCCATTGACTTTGGCGGATGTCCCTGGTTCAAGCGCCAATCCGAACCACTTTTCTACGCAACTACATTTGTCGAATAACTTCTGGCAATAAAGCAGGAAGTGCATCAACCTACCAGTCAGAAATACTGACATTTGTTCTAGTATTTGTTAGGTTGCGGGCAGAAATGTCACATTGCCATTGGAGACTTCGGGCGTATCTTAACGTGCATGAAAGTTAGAGATTCTGGCAAAAAACGGTGCAAATAAATCATCAGAGAACTCTTGCTTTTTCTGGCCATTGACTTTGGTGGATGTATCCTGTTCAAGAGAGACATACAGCTAGTATTGCACTTATGTACCAATTAGTAGCACTCAAAGTTATTCCAGTATTTGTTAGGTGGCTGAAATTTCACACTATCCTTAAGACGTATAAAGGGAAGCTCTTTTGAGCGGGAATGAAAGTTAGAGATGGTGGCAACAAATGGTTTAAAATTGCATAAAAGTCAGGGAACTCTTGCTTTTTCTGGCCATTGACTTTGGCGGATGTGTCCAGTTCAAGAGACAACCGAACCACTTTTTCTACGCAACTACATTTGTAGAATAACTTTCTGATAAATAATCTGGTATTGCACTTACGTACCAGTCAGTATTACTCAAAGGTATTATTGTATTTGGTTGGTTGATGGCAGAAATGTCACATTGTCATTAAAGTCAGTAAAGTTTAGACGTTTCTTAAAAAGCAGCTCTTTTGAGCGGGAATGAAAGTTAGAGATGGTGGCAACAAATGATGTAAAATTGCATAAATCAACAAGGAACTCTTTTCTGGCCATTGACTTTGTTGGATGTTCCCAGTTCAAGAGCCACCTGGGCTGCTTATATATCTACATTTAATAACCTTCTGATAAATAGCCTAATATCGGACCGACACACCAGTCAGTATTACTCTAAGTTATTCCAGTACTTGGTAGGTAGTGGGCAGACATTTCACATTTCCATCGAAGACGTATAAAGAGAAGCTCTTTTGAGCGGGAATGAAAGTTAGAGATGGTGGCAACAAATAGTTTACAATTGGATAAATCATCAGGGAACTCTTTGACTTTGGTGGATGTGTCCCATCTGAACTGCTAATATATCAAATCATATTTGTAGAAAGACTTTCTGACAATAAAGCTGGAAGTATTACTCAAAGTTATTCCAGTATTTGGTGGGCAGACATTTCATCCAGTCATTGAAGTGTTCAGACGTATAGAGGGCAGCTCTTTTGACTGGAAAAGAAAGCTTGAGATTGTGGCTGGAAATGTTGAATTGAATGCATGATAATGGGAACCTTAGCTATTTCTGTAAAATGGAAATGTGCATGCAACAACAGCAGTTTAACTGAAAATGGTGAACATGACGATGGTTGTTAGCTTTTGAGGGATTGATTATAGCTGAATGGATTACAGGTGGAGAAATGTCCTTACCCCAGTCATCATATCCATGTGTGAGCTCGTGGCCAATGATCGCTCCTATTCCTCCGTAGTTCAGAGACCTGGCAAAAGGAAGGGAAATATTACAATGTACGTCATTGGTATCAACATGCAATTGGAATGTAATACTTAACAAGACCATGAACTTCTCAAAGAAAAGTTGTATTCCTAAACTGCTGCTGTAGTTGGTCTGGTTTGAACTCTATTTGCCATGACTAACTTTTTTAATTAGAAGTTCAGAATCAGAATAAAGACTACGCTAACTTATTATAGAGAGGAAAAGCACGCATTGGTAATAAAATACAATATAAAGACAAATAAGTACACAACCATGGCTTAACGTTCAGTTGCTATAAAGGATGTTGAAGCTTCCCAGGTCTTAATTAAAGCATCAGCTTTTAGAGCAAGAGGAAAAAAGCATATCTAATCTAAAGTCACCACACACCCAAAGTTAGCCAGTATATGTTGATTTCTATTTTAGTTTTAAGAGTAAGTTAGTTTAGTTTTTGAGGGAGGATGTATGTACGTTGCTCTGGGTAAAAGTGTCTAACAAGTGACATGTAATGTAATGTAAAGTACGCTACTTGAGAAATAAGTTGTGAGTTATTAACTGAGAAGCCAAATTAGGCTCTTGACTGAGATGCGATCAAAGAGAGTCTGATTAGGAGTGGTTTCGAACAAGCCAAGTAAAACAAAAAAACAGTTTCTGGGTTAGCGTGAAGAGCCTAGCTTCCACTCTTAAAGATGTTTTTATTGGATGTTCGGAATCAGAATAAGGCTACTAAATTAGAGAAGGAAAGCACACATTCAATCAAGAAAAACAAGCAAACATCCATGGTTGAAGGTTGCGTTGCTACAGGGATGTTGAAGCTTCCCAGGTCTTAATTAAAGCATGAGATCAGCTTTTAAAGCAAGAGGAACAAAGCAGTATCTAATCTAAAGTTACCAACAGGCCCGAAGTTAGCCAGTAGCTGATCCGCTGACTTTAGGACGAAGCAATAGCTCCTGATTCCCAGCGTCTCATTACGAACAGCTCTGGGCTTTCTCTGCTGCTTTGGTCGCGATGTCCTCATTGCTGATTCTGCTCAGCCGAGCGTGATGGAGTGCGACTTTCACTCGCGATCTCATTTTGTTTCCACGTGGCTCGGATTTGTATTGAATAAGAAGGAGATCAATGCCACATGTTGTCCTGTTCACACTGATTAGAAAACATCGGGTTTTCATGTGAGGGAAAATCAGCACTGGGACCTTTTCAGAGTGAACACAAGACTTTAGTTCACAAGCTGTTGAAATAAGAGGTGGGAGAAGATCTGGTACTCAGATGTTGTGCTTGAGTAAAAGTACAAGTACTCAGATATTGTACTTGAGTAAAAGTAGAAGTACTCAGATCTTGTACTTGAGTAAAAGTAGAAATATGCAGATCTTGTGCTTGAGTAAAAGTAGAAGTACTCAGATATTGTACTTGAGTAAAAGTAGAAGTACTCAGATATTGTGCTTGAGTAAAAGTAGAAGTACTCAGATCTTGTACTTTAGTAAAAGTAGAAGTACTCAGGTCTTGTACTTGAGTAAAAGTAGAAGTCCCAGAGTGTAGGAATACTCTGTTACAGTAAAAGCATTCAAAATGTTCCTCAAGTGAAAGTAGAAAGTATTCTCATCTAAATATAGTGAAAGACAGTGAAAGTAGTCGTTGTGCAGATTGGTCCATTTCAGAATAATATATATGATATGTTTTATAATGATTGATCATGAAAGTGTTCTCAAAGCTGGTGAAGGTGCAGCTAGTCTGAAGTACTTTGTAGACTGCAGGGTAGCTGGTGAAGGTGCAGCTAGTCTGAAGTACTTTGTAGACTGCAGGGTAGCTGGTGGAGGTGCAGCTAGTCTGAAGTACTTTGTAGACTGCAGGGTAGCTGGTGGAGGTGCAGCTAGTCTGAAGTACTTTGTAGACTGCAGGGTAGCTGGTGGAGGTGCAGCTAGTCTGAAGTACTTTGTAGACTGCAGGGTAGCTGGTGAAGGTGCAGCTAGTCTGAAGTACTTTGTAGACTGCAGGGTAGCTGGTGGAGGTGCAGCTAGTCTGAAGTACTTTGTAGACTGCAGGGTAGCTGGTGGAGGTGCAGCTAGTCTGAAGTACTTTGTAGACTGCAGGGTAGCTGGTGGAGGTGCAGCTAGTCTGAAGTACTTTGTAGACTGCAGGGTAGCTGGTGGAGGTGCAGCTAGTCTGAAGTACTTTGTAGACTGCAGGGTAGCTGGTGGAGGTGCAGCTAGTCTGAAGTACTTTGTAGACTGCAGGGTAGCTGGTGGATTTACTCCAGGTGGAACTAAAGTCTGATTCAACACTTGGTTATATTTCACATCATTCATCCAGATCTGTGAAGTAACTAAAGGTATTAATACATGTAGTGGAGTGAAAGTACACCATGTACCTCTGAACTGTAGTGGAGTAGAAGTTTACAGTCGCATAACATGGCAGTAAAGTACCTACAAATTCTACTTAAGTGCAGTACTTGAGCATATGTACTTAGATACCTCCCTCCTCTGAGCATAATGCAACCCGACCTTGTGTAAAACAGCCGCTCCACCTCCCCTTGACCCCGGGTGGAGGAAGAGTGCTGTGTTTGTGCTTCATGCAGATATGGAGAGCGATGAGAGGCCAGACTCACATGGCCCCGTCTGAAAATGACTTTCTGACAGCTAGTCGATACGCTGCTACTCGCCCGCTAAAACTAACTGCTGATTGAAGCTTCATTATACACTACATCGTGGTGGAGGTGTGTGTGTGTGTGTGGCAGTGAGAGTTTATGGGAGGTTAGGGCTACTGCAGTAATAACTTCAAGGGGACAGGTGCGCACACACACACACACACACACACACACACACACACACACACTTTGCTACCTCATTAATTAATTAATATCGATTAGCATGCGCGGCTGCAGGTAGTGGAAGTAGTGGTGATAACCTCTAATGAAGACACAGAAGTGTTAGCTAATGTTGGGTACACGAAGTACTAATTAACAAATGTTTGTGTTTGTAAGGAGGGGGAGGGGCAAAGGTATACATTAGGGCTGAGGGGTAAATCAGAAAAAATGACCAAAATAAGATGCTAAATTACCACAAAAATGAACACAAAGAGACTCAAAATGATTACAGACACAGACAAACAACCAACAAGGGACAACAATGACACCCTACAGACTCAACATGACCACAAACATGCATAAAATGAACTCAAATAGACACGAAAACATAAAACACACACACACACACACACACACACACACACACACACAGTAGATCACCTCTAATGAAGCGCCACGGAATTGTAAGCTACTGTTCGTTACACAAAGTGCGTGTGTGTATACATTACAGCTGAACAGTTAATATCAAGTCTATTGATTGTTGCATTATGAACTTCTTCAATATCAATAACGCTATCTAGATACTTTAATTCGGCATACTCAGATTGAAATACCATGCAGTATAAATGATGTTGGTGCAGAGTTGTTTCGGACGACAGATCTTATTCTGCAGGATGTTTAGGAATCAAAATCTGAAACCTTTTTACTCTGTTTTTCAATTGAAAAGAGAGAAATGCTGCACCTTCTTTCCCTCAAATATTGTGAAACATGAATTGATATTTCAGCGACTGGCTGAGTCCTGGCTGAGTCCTGGCTGAGTCCTGTGGGAATGCAGCAGGGGCCGCTTGTTGGACTGTGTTGTCCGAAGTGGTTTAGAATAATACTGAATACTGGCAGCAGAGGGTTAGCAGTGAATAGCTTCGGGAAACAAAGAGTAGAAAACAGTTGTTTACCTACAAATTCATCGCAGAGCCGTGCTCTGGAAGACCTTATGCTCGGCTGCTTTCTGTTAGGACTGCTCGATTAATCGTATGTTAATCGCAATTACAATTATGGCTTGCAACGATTACGAAATCAATGTAATCGAAATAAAACGATTATTTTTTTATTATTAATTTATTTATTTTTTTCCAGTTGAGTTATACTTAAAGTTCAGGGTAATCATCTGTTAAAAACATACTGTTCAAACAAGAATTCTCCAATAAATGGATGTTTTCAAAGTAAATGGATAGTCATTTTTAATAATCGTGATATCAATTATTGACCCAAATAATCGAGATTATGATTTTTGCCGTAATCGAGCAGCCCTACTTTCTGTCGATTTTAATATAGTTGTTCTGCTATGGTAAATGTTCTTCAATGGCATATTGATGGAAACATTTATAATTCAGAAGTAAGGGAGTTTCTGATGGGGCAAAACGAAAACACCACCTTATTGGAGATGTGAAACCAACTGAGGAGATTATTGCTAACAGTTGGACGTTGAGTTGCTACGGACAATGTAAATAGTCAAAGTCTGGTCAACCGCGACATAAGATACATGCATCAACATAGCAAGTGTAAACCACATGTCCCGCTCTTTTAATAATTTTGTAATCACAAACAGAACATTGTGTACTGTTAGTAAGCGGTGAAATACCCCACAATATGAAAGCTTCTTCCTCAATGAACAAGAGATCATTTGTGTTCTGGTACGACCAATTCAAAGTTATGAATATCTTTGTCCAATAATGCGGTGACTCTGATTCATGACTCCATCTCATCTCGGAGAGTTTACGGAGATAAATAGACAATAAGAGTCCGAGCGGGAGGCGATCTCCTTTCACGCTCCATCAAATTACTCCATTGACTCAGATTTAGGGAGGCGACCTCTCAATGACACCTGCTCCATTAGCAGCACCTTGCTCAGTAATTGAGCTCTGGGTGGGTCGTTAAACGGCTTTAATCAGGTTTTGTTGGGACCTGACGAAGCAGAGGATTTGTCGGGAATAACGTGGGCTTTAATGAGATGTGTTGATGTGGTGTGGTGAGGTTCTTTCCTCCCAATGGACAGAGATGGCAGAAGTACACATCCTTTACTCAAGTAGAAGTACAGATACTCGTGTTTAAAAATACTCTGGTAATAATAATAATAATAATATATTTAATTTATATAGCGCTTCTCATCTGCCAAGACAAATCTCGAAGTGCTTCACAACAAGGGATACTGATACGCTTTGAGAGATTAAACAAATCATTGTAATAATAATAAGAAATCAAAATATAAAATAGAGTACAAAAATAAAAGTCGGAGATAGCGATAAAAATGGCAGTACTCCAGGTGAACCGTGCTCAAAGTTTATTGAAAGGCCTGCCGAAAGAAGAGGGTCTTAAGGCCGGTTTTGAAGACCTCGTGGAAGGGGCAGATCTCAGCTGATCTGGGAGGGAGTTCCAGAGGCGCGGGGCGAACGAGCAGAAGGCTCGGTCTCCCATTGTTCGGAGACGTGTGCGGGGGATGTAGAGAAGAGGAGCGTGGCTGGAGCGGAGAGAGCGGGTAGATGTCTGGGTATGAATGAGGTCACAGAGGTATGTTGGGCTTTGTCCATTCAGGGCTCTGTACGTGAGGAGCAGAACCTTGAACTGGATCCTGTAGTGGACTGGGAGCCAGTGCATGAACTAGTTTTTTGATGTCATCAGTTGAGAGTGAGGGCTTCAGTCGGGAAATGTTTTTCAGGTGAAAGAAGGAGGTCTTGGTGATATGTTTGATGTGGGCTTGGAGAGACAGAGTGGGGTCAAACGTGGTGCAAGTAGAAGTACTGACTAAACTTCTTTACTCAAGTCAAAGTAAAGAGGCTTTGAAGTGTACTTCAGTAAAAAGTACCCATCGCTAGCAGCTGCTTTAGAGAGTACCTGACCTCCCTTTATATCAATAGAACAATAATGTCATTGTTAGCTAATGAATGTTTCCATGGTGACCAACGGCAACATGACAACGTTTCCATTGGTCCCTCTTCTTTAGAGAAGACCAGGAAGTGATGGATACATGGATCGTGTTCCAACCAATAGGCACGCAGTGACTCTAAAGAATAATGACCACGCACCAAACACACATTCAGACTAAAGGAACCAGCTGTTTGGGAAATGAGAGAAGTAGAAAGTACAGGTATTTGAGTTCAACATGTGAGAAGTAGAAAGTACAGGTATTTGAGTTCAACATGAGAGAAGTAGAAAGTACAGGTATTTGAGTTCAACATGAGAGAAGTAGAAAGTACAGGTATTTGAGTTCAACATGAGAGAAGTAGAAAGTACAGGTATTTGGGTTCAACATGTGAGAAGTAGAAAGTACAGGTATTTGAGTTCAACATGAGAGAAGTAGAAAGTACAGGTATTTGAGTTCAACATGAGAGAAGTAGAAAGTACAGGTATTTGAGTTCAACATGTAAGAAGTAGAAAGTACAGGTATTTGAGTTCAACATGTAAGAAGTAGAAAGTACAGGTATTTGGGTTCAACATGTAAGAAGTAGAAAGTATAGATATTTGAGTTCAACATGAGAGAAGTAGAAAGTACAGGTATTTGGGTTCAACATGTGAGAAGTAGAAAGTACAGGTATTTGAGTTCAACATGAGAGAAGTAGAAAGTACAGGTATTTGGGTTCAACATGTGAGAAGTAGAAAGTACAGGTATTTGAGTTCAACATGTGAGAAGTAGAAAGTACAGGTATTTGAGTTCAACATGTAAGAAGTAGAAAGTACAGGTATTTGAGTTCAACATGTAAGAAGTAGAAAGTACAGGTATTTGTGTTCAACATGTAAGAAGTAGAAAGTACAGGTATTTGGGTTCAACATGTGAGAAGTAGAAAGTACAGGTATTTGAGTTCAACATGTAAGAAGTAGAAAGTACAGGTATTTGTGTTCAACATGTAAGAAGTAGAAAGTACAGGTATTTGTGTTTAACATGTGAGAAGTCAAAGTAAAAAGTGGTCAGAAAAATAAGTAGTGGAGTAAAGTACTGATACCAAAGAAATGTACTTAAGTAAAGTAACAAAGTATTGTACTCCATTACTTCCCACCTCTGAATATGGATACTCACTGTGGGAACTCCGGGTTGTAGAGAGTGGGCTGAAGGATGCCGGCAGGGAACACTGGAAAAGAGATTCAGAAGAACACCATGAGGGAAGAGGAAATGCCGAGACAGGACTTTGAATATCACACACTCTGGTTTTTAAGTGGGAAAAGTTGTTTTGTATAAATATCAAAGTTCCTAAAGGAAAGTTTGAAAGGAAGTGTAAAACACCCAGAAATACATATCTTTCTGCACACAGTGTGACAAATATACAAATCAGTCTCAATGGAAACACAAAGTGAGAAAACAGAAATACAAAAACACTTGCGAAATTAATACAACGACACAAACTGACCAAATATGACCAACATGTTATGCTGCTGCAACACAGACATGTTCCCAAATTGGGATCAATCAAGTAACATCTTATCTTATCTAAATAAGTAAAGACAAGTGAAACAAAATAGATGTTGAATGACTAAAAGGAGAGTTAGGATGAATTATCATGAAGATTATGTTGTTGTGTTAGTTTTGGTTTACATAATTTTTAGGTAGAAGTACTCAGATATTGTTCTTGAGTAAAAGTAGAAGTACTCAGATCTTGTTCTTGAGTAAAAGTAGAAGTACTCAGGTATTGTACTTGAGTAAAAGTAGAAGTACTCAGATCTTGTACTTTAGTAGAAGTAGAAGTACTCAGATCTTGTACTTGAGTAAAAGTAGAAGTACTCAGATGTTGTACTTGAGTAAAAGTAGAAGTACTCAGATCTTGTTCTTGAGTAAAAGTAGAAGTACTCAGGTATTGTACTTGAGTAAAAGTAGAAGTACTCAGATCTTGTACTTTAGTAGAAGTAGAAGTACTCAGATCTTGTAATTGAGTAAAAGTAGAAGTACTCAGATCTTGTACTTGAGTAAAAGTAGAAGTACTCAGATTTTGTACTTGAGTAAAAGTAGAAGTACTCAGGTCTTGTACTTGAGTAAGAGTAGAAGTACCAGAGTGTAGGAATACTCTGTTCCAGTAAAAGCATTCAAAATGTTCCTCAAGTGAAAGTAGAAAGTATTCTCATCTAAATATAGTAAAGACAGTGAAAGTAGTCGTTGTGCAGATTGGTCCATTTCAGAATAATATATATGATATGTTTTATAATGATTGATCATGAAAGTGTTCTCAAAGCTGGTGGAGGTGCAGCTAGTCTGAAGTACTTTGTAGACTGCAGGGTAGCTGGTGGAGGTGCAGCTAGTCTGAAGTACTTTGTAGACTGCAGGGTAGCTGGTGGAGGTGCAGCTAGTCTGAAGTACTTTGTAGACTGCAGGGTAGCTGGTGGAGGTGCAGCTAGTCTGAAGTACTTTGTAGACTGCAGGGTAGCTGGTGGAGGTGCAGCTAGTCTGAAGTACTTTGTAGACTGCAGGGTAGCTGGTGGAGGTGCAGCTAGTCTGAAG